>CM062296.1:615730053-616407148 GCA_031216915.1 Pictodentalium vernedei
AACCAAGATAAAGTGCCCTGCCCAAGGACACAACGCGGGTCGTCCCGGACAGGGATCAAACTCGTGACCTCTCGGTCCAACAGTCTTCCACTGATCCACCGTGCTGCTGTATGCTACAAATATACTTTCAATTGGTAATACTGTATTTTAAATTACAGCTTGATAGAGCTGCCCGTCCATGAAGCAATATTTGGCTTTGTAATGGGAGGGGTAAGATTTTTGGCCCCACCCAAATTTCTATTTTCTGAACTGATGGTCGGTTTGAACCAAATTTGGTATGTGGTATTATTGGGTCATAAGTACTTGACACATGCAAAATAAAAAATTTCCGCATCCCCATGGGAACCCCTGGGAGATGAAAATAGAAATATTTTCAACGCCTATATTTCCAACACTACGCGGAACTGAGAGCTGTTAGTTGGTATGAAGTATCCTTAGGACCAGTAGAATTGAATGGTAAAAAAAAAATTGCCATCGGTTAAGTTAGGGTGTTCTGTAATGGGCATCGAAAAAAATGCTGAGTCAGCAGATTTGCAAAAATTTTTAAAAATCTTTTCTCCAGAACCAATCATCAGAATTTTTTAATATTTAGCATACAGCATTCATAGGGGGGGTCAGATACAAGTTTGTTAAAATAAAGCCCATTAGTTCATATTTGGACTCAATATAGGAGCCCAAAGTTTTAACATAGGGTAATATGGGGAATATTCTTTAAAAATCTTCTTCTTCAGAACCACCAGTCAGAATCTTTTAATGTTTAGTTACTTTAGTATAAATCATTGGTATGAGGGTCAGATTCAAGAATGTTCAAACCAAGTCCCTAGGTTAATATTTGGGCTTCCTACAGAAGCCCAAATTTTAACTTTCTTCAATATGGGGGATAATTTTTAAAAATCTTCTTCTTCAGATCCAACAGGCAGAATGATTTCATATTTGGTATGCAACATCTCTAGGGGGGTCAGATTCAAGTTTGTTCAAATTAGATTCCTAGGTATATATTTGGGCTCGCTATGGTAGCCCAAATTTTTATTTAGTGCGATATGAGGAAATTTCTTTAAAAATCTTCTTCAGATCCACCAGTCGGAATGCTTTCATATTTGGTATACAATATCTCCATGGGGGTCAGATTCCAGTTTGTTCAATTCAAGAGCCTGGGTTAATATTGGGCTCCATATGGGAACCTGAAATTTAACTTAGTACTATATGAGGGAATTTCTTCAAAAATCTTCTTCAGATCCACCAGTTAGAATGCTCTCATATTTGGTATACAACATCTCTAGGGGGGTCAGATTCAAGTTTGTTCAAATCGGATCCATAGGGTTATATTTGGGCTCGCTATGATAGCCCAAATTTTAACTTAGCGCAATATGAAGAAATTTCTTTAAAATTTCTCCTCTTCAGATCCAACAGTCAGAATGCTTTCATATTTGGTACACAACATCTCTAGGGAGGTCAGATTCAACTGTGTTCAAATCAAGAGCCTGAGTTAATATTTGGGCTCCATATGGGTTGCAGGAATTGGCCATTTTGCTGCAGATTTAAAAATTTTGTATTCAGTACCCTCTAGGGGTGTTTAACTAAGATTAGTCCACATAGGTTGTATCAAGGGGCTTCATAGGGGAGCTCTACATTTTACTTATGATCAACTGAAGAAAAGGCATGATGCCCAGATTATTTTTGTCACTCCTGAGAGACTCAAGGATTGACAGTGTAGCCTATGGAGATGGATTGCTTAATGTAGATTCATTCTTGGACTCTGTTTATATTGTGTTCTGTTCAAGATGAGTGCTTCAGGCCCCGTAGGGCCTCTTGTTTATGTAAACTTGTGGAGCGAACTACTTCCACAGTTTTAGCTGCATTTTCATGAAACTTCATAAAAAGGATCAACATGATGAGGGGAAGTGTATGACATAATTTTTGTCCCACTCGGTTTCAAGATGGCTGACTGGCGGCCATATTGGATTTTTTTTTACTTAGAAAAATTGAATGCCCCTTTTCAGTCACCCACCCTAGGCGGTATGCCACGGTGGGGGTATACTGGGTGACAGACCATCACTAGTTGCTTTGTAAAGGGGGAGGGGCAAGATTTTTGGGCCCATCCAAAGGTTCTATTTTCTCACTCGAAGAGCCAATTTGAACCAAATTTATTTATTGCGGTTTAATAACACTTTGGAAGCCAGTGTCACCTCGTGTCAGACAATTTTATGGGTGGAGGAAGCTGGAGTATCCGAAGAGAACCACCAAGCAATGGCGAGCAGCTGTCAGACTCTCTAACATACTAACTCCTCACAAGCAGGTTTAGCACTGGTTGAAGACAAGTATACCTCCTTAGTACACAGTGTCACCATGCCCCCACACGGACTATCAGGATGAAGTGCCTTGCCCATGGACACAATGCAGTTACCCCTGGTGTGTGGTATTAATAAATCGTAAGTACTTTATTTCTGCAAAAAAAAAAAAATCCCAGTGTTCCTGCAGGGCCCACAGGAGCTAAAAATGGAAATATTTTCAAACTCATATATTTTACAAACTGCACGGAACAATTACCTGTTATTTAGTATGAAGCATCCTTTGGACCGGTAGAATGGAGCAGTTAAAAAATGACATCTGTTGTGTCATAATGTACTGTTGGGAGGGGGGGGGGGGATTCGGAAAAAAAATAAGATTGCTAAGTCAGCATATTTGCAAAAATTAAAAAAATCTTCTTCTCCAGAACCACCAATCAGAATAATTATATTGGGTATACAACATCCAAAGTGGATCAGATCAGATACACATTTGTTAAAATTAATCCCCTTGGTTCATATTTGGGCTTAATATAGGAGCTCAAATTTTAACTTGCAATATTAGTGGGGGGGGGGGGGGAATTCGAAAAAAAAATATGAACGCTAAATCAGCATGTTTGCAAAAATTTTAAAAATCTTCTTCTCCAGAACTGCCGATCAGAATAATTTATATTGGGTATACAACATCCATAGTGGATCAGATCAGATACGCATTAGTTAAAATTAAGCCCTTTGGTGCATATTTGGGCTTAATATAGGAGCCCAAATTTTAACTTGCAATATCAGGTATATTATTTAAAAATCTTCTTCTTCACCAATCAGAATCTTTTCATATTTGGTATACATCATCCTTAAGGGGTCAGATTCAGGTTTGTTCAAACCAAAGCCCATGGATTCATATTTTTTGGGCACAGGTTTAACTTAGTGTGATATCAGAACATTTTTCTAATAATCTACATTTTTGTTTTCAGATCCATCAGTCAGAATCTTTTGAAATTTGGTAGACAGTTTCCTTATTATGGGTCAGATTCACATTTGTTCAAATCAAGTCCCTGGCTTCATATTTGGGCCCCAAATTTTAATTCAGTGCAATATGAGGTATATTCTTCAGAAATTGTCTTCAGATTCAGCTTTTAGAATATTTTGATATTTGGTGTACAGCATGCTTGGCTGTCAGATTCAAGTTTGTTCAAATCAAATCCCTTAGTTTGTATTTGGGCTCACTATGGGAGACCAAATTTTAACTTAGGGTAATTAAAAAACAATTTTTTGAAATGTACCAGTCAGAATTGTGTGATATTTTGTACAAAACATCCTTAGGGTATTTGTTCAAATCAAGTCCATGGGTCCATATTTGGGCTTTTTAGGTGAGCCCAAATTTTAACATAGTGCAATGTGAGAAATACTCTTTGAAAATTTTCTTGTTCAGATCTATAGGTGAGAATCTTTTGATATTTGGTGTACAGCATACTTAGGAGGTACAGATTCAAGTGTATTCAACTCAAGATACTAGGTTAATATTTGAGCACCTGTCGGAGTCTGAATTTTAACTTAGTGCAATATGAGAAAAATTCTTTAAAAATCTTCTTCAGATCTACCAGTCAGAATCTTTTGCTGTTTGGTATACAGCATTATTAGTGAGGTCAGATTCATACTTGTTCAAATCAAGTTCCTAGGGTCATATTTGGGCTTCCTACAGGGCCCCAAATTTTAATTAAGTGTATGATAAATATTCTTTGAAATTCTTCTTCAGACCCTCCATTCAGAATCTTTTGATATTTGGTATACAGCATCCTTAGGAGGGTCAGATTGAAAGTTGTTCAAATCAAGAGCCTGCATTCATATTTGGGCTTGTTATGGGCTCCTTGTGGGAACCCAAACTTTAACTTGTCTGTGCTATGTGAGGAAACTTCTTTTAAAAATCTTCTTCTTCAGATCCACTACTCTAAATGTTTTAAGATTTGGGGTTCTGCCTCCTTAGGGGATCTAATTCAAGTACATTCAAATCAAGTCCTGAGGTTCACATTTGTGCTCCCTATTGGTACAGCATCCTTGTTGGGGGTCAGATTCAATTTTGTTCAAACCAAGTTCAGAGGTACATATAGGGGCCCTATGGGAGCCCAAAATGTAACTAAGAAAAATTAAATGTAGAAGGAAAATTCTTTTAAAATCTTCTTCATCTTTTGATATGTGGTATATAGCATCATCAGGGTATCAGATTCAACTTTTAATATTGAATGATTTACAGGTGTTTTCCAACCAACCTCTTGGGGTCATAATTAGGGGTATCTTGAGGGGAGCCACACTTTAATATTTTTTGATAACTGAGTTATAAAGAATCTTTTTCCCATAAACTTGTGAGCCAAAGACTTTCAAATGTTACATCATACCTAGAATGATGCGTTGCAAATTTGTTCAAATCACACCTGGAGTGACACCCCTAACGGAGCTTATATTCCGCCGAGAATCGATTCACACAAAGATTACCACTTCAAAACCAGCAAGAATCTATGTAGATTCTTGCTGCTCCTCTGCTTGGATTCATGTGAAAGAAATGAGTCAAGTAAACCCTCTACCTAACATAACGGCAGCAAATACAAGGCTAACATGACCTGAATTATTTTGACACTTACTTTGCCAATAAAATTGTACAAATATGGTTTGAGCCTATTCCAATGCATCCATATATGTAAGGTTTTATTAGCTCATCTGACTGAAAGTCCGGGGGGCCTTAAGTGATCAATTTTTGTTTGTCATCTGTCCATCATCCGTCAGTCATCCGTCAGTCATCCGTCTGACATGAACTTTACGTTATCGACTTCTCCTCATCAACCATTGGGCTGAATTGAACCAAATTTGACCAGCATGTTCCTTATCATATGTCAATTCAAATTTGATCAAATAAAGTTGCCATGCCCACAGGGGGCACCATAAGGGGCATTACTCTGATAGCACCCATAAATTGTTTTCCAAAATTAAAATAAATCTTCTTCTCCAGAATCATCAATTAGAATCTTTTGATATTTGTTATAACATCTCTAGGGGAGGCAGATTCAAGTGTGATCAATAGTATTTGGTATACATCATTGTTATGAGGGTCAGATTCTAGATTGTTCAAACCAAGTCCTTAGGTTAATAATTGGGCTCCCCGAAGGAGCCCAAATTTTAACTTAGTGCAATATGAGGAAATGTCTTTAAAAATCAACCTCTTCAGATCCACCAGTCAGAATGCTTTCATATTTGGTATGCAACATTTCTATGGGGGTCAGATTCAAATTTGTTCAGATCGAGTTCCTGTGTTTGTATTTGGGGTCCTTATGGGAGCCCAAATTTATAACTTGGTGCATCATGAGGGAATTTCTTTAATAATCTTTATTTTCAGATTCTAGGGCTTGGGGTGGGGGTCAATTTTGTTCAAATCAGGTCCATGGGTTAGTACTTTGGCTCTCTATTGGAGCCCAAATTTTAACTCAGTGCAATATGAGGGAATCTCTTTAAAAATCTTCTTCAGACTCACCAGTCAGAATCCTTTTATATTTTGGATACAACATCTCTAGGGTGGGGGGTGGGGGGGGGGGGGGGGGGGGGTGGGGGGCTAGATTCAAGTTGGTTCAAATTGAGTCCCTGGGTTAATAATTGAGCTCCCAGTGGGAGCTCAAATTTTAACTTAGTGTAATATGAGCAAATTTCTTTAAAAGACTTCTTTTCAGGTCTACCAGTCAGAATGCTTTCATATGGGGTATACAACATCTCGAGGGGGAGGGGAGGGGTAAGATTCAAGTTTGTTTAAATCGGGTCCCTAGGTTAGTATTTGGGGGTCTCTATTGGAGCCCAAAGTTTAACTTAGTACAATATGAGGAAATATGATTAAAAATCTTCTTCAGATCCACCGGTCAGAATCCTTTCATGTTTGGTATACAACATGTCTAGGAGGGCCAGATTTAAGTATGTTCAAATTGTGTCCATGGGTTAATATTTGGGCTCCCTATGGAAGCCCGAATTTTAATTTAGTGCAATATGAGGGAATTTCTTTAAAAATCTACTTTTCCATGTTTTTTTTTAGGAGGATTCAGATTGAAGTTTGTTAAAAGGGTGGGGTGGGGGGGTTGCAGTGATATAAAAACTTTGGAAATTTGGTAGTGCTAGTCTGTAGCAAATAGAATTGGAAACAGTCAGGAAGACCTATGATAATAATCATCTGACATGTACATAAGAGTTATAAATAATTTCATGACTTCATTCCTCTGTAGTGTTGATGAGCTATGACTAACTGAGTGTGACCCAAAATACTTCTTTGAACCACATTGTCAGGAGTGCAATTAAGGCCCCTTGGGCCCTCCTGTTGGTAAAATTGTTTATTTTAAAAAAAATTCAGTTGATCTTTTAAAAATTAAAAAGCTGTGTTGGGTAAAGAGTTAACATGTGTTATCAGTATACACTGAGGTTCAACCATGGTGGCCTCATGTGATCCTGGGACACTCATAGAAGGTATGGATTCTTGCAACTATTTTATAAGCCCTGCTTGTGGTCATGTATGGACACTATAAAGAAAATAAAAAATGTGAGTTCTGTGAAAGGAAAACATCTAAAACATATTTTTCTGTCAGGCTAGTGGTCCAAATGCTTTCATTTTTACCATATGATGTCTTTTAATACTTTTTTATTATATGATAAACAAAAGATTATCGAAGAAATTACGGAAAGATAGAAATCGTATCCTCCACTGTGAAGATATAGAAATTTTCACCTTCACAGTATCAATCAAAATGGCGGCTTTCAAAGCATCACTTCAAGGTGAATATGAGTCAAATTACCACTGGAAATGATCAATTTGTTCTAAAAACGTACAATGAAAAATAAATCTAGTGTTTTTTGAGTGGATACTGAGCATTTCGAGCAATAATTCAACACATATTCACCTTGAATTGATGCATGAAACCCACTAGACCAAACATGGCCTGGAAGTTCATAATATAAGTTTTTGGTTTGGTACATCCTTTCAAAGGATGAACCAAACCAAAAACTTATATTGCGGACTTTCAGGCCATGTTTGGACTAGAAACCCGCCAACTGAATCAGATCGCAGGATGCTAACTGTTCCAATATCGATCAAATCCCTTCCATGTATCAATGATTCAATGTGCTGTTTACTTTCATGCATCAATTCAAGGTTGAAACGAGTGGAATTATCAGATTCTTATAAAAAGCGTATAATAAAAAGAAAATCTAGTGTTTTTGAGTGGATACTAAAAATTATCTCACTTGTGACTAAGACAAATGGTCATTTTTGCTTGCGCAAGCGCTCATGAAAACATTTGTTTCAGTCACTGATGAGATAATTTTTGGTATCCATCCAAAAACACTAAATATCCTCTATATATTTAATATACAACTTATTCAATATGAGGGGTTATAATTTTGTTGAAATCAGTTTCCTGGAGTCATATATGGATAATGCATAATCTTTTAAAATCTCTTACAAACCATTGGTCCAGATGCGTTCCTTGACATATAACATCTTTGTAATACTGATTTCCTGGTTTGTTCAACTAATGCTTCTGGAATCATATTTTGGGGTGGTTGGCTTGTGGCACACATTTTGGTGATGTTAATGGTGGTGGCACTAAAAAACATTTCCAACAAATTTTGGGATGGTGTGTTACAAATAAAGCTCCAGGATCATATTAAGGATGCCATGGAATGTGTAATTCAATTTCTGAAGTCAATTTTCTGGGGTTACATTTTGCAGTTGCACCCCCAAAAATTTAACACTCTGTCGATTTGAGGAAATACACCCAAACTTCTATCCATAGGTCATTGAGACTGATGATGTCATGTATGACACATAACATTTTACCATTTACCTAAGATTAATAGAAGACAACACTCTAAAAAAAAAATCTTGAATAACTAAAAACATGTATTTTTGCCTCACAAACACCGTTTATGACCTCTCAGTGGAATGAGCTTAATAAGCTCATTCCACTGAGGGGGTCATAAGGTGTGTTTTTTAGGCTAAAATTGAAAACATTTGAATGGCATTTTTTTGTGAACAGCACTGGTTGGTTATTTCCATTAGTTTACGTAAAGGCTTCACCTGTTTAAAACTTGAGACCACGGTGGCTCAGTGGTTATGGCATCCCTCATGTTTAACATTATTATATACTTTACATATAACCACATTTCTATTTGACTGGTACTCAAAAATCCATGTTCACTGGTTTTCCAGTGAATATCAACTTTCTAAATATATCTTTTGGAAATCCCCTCTCTAGTTCCCTTTCAGTCAATGTAATCTCTATAACATTGTTTACTTTTATGTTATTCTGCAGATGATAACTATTTTATTGTTAAATAAAAGTATTTCTGGTTGATATAATTGAACTTTTATTGACAAATAGAAGATTGTTTTTTTTTGAGGATGGTGTATATAATAAAACAGTTATGAACTTTTGTGGTGGTAAATATGATGTGATATGAACCTAAAAAACTTATATTGACCGAGGCATTAGCCGAGGTCAATATAAGTTTTTTAGGTTCATATCACCTCATATTCACCACCCCAAAAGTCCATAATTGTATATTAAACACTGTCACAGGTTTGACAAAGAGTCAGTTTTGTTCATTTTAAGCTTCTGCAAAGTAGTTGCACATTTTGTCTCAGTGAGCTTCACTCATAAGTGAGCTTTGTCTCTTCTGGAATTTCATTTTTTTAAACTTTATCATATAGTAGCATTGTGTCTTGGCTGTAAAGCAGACATGCCATCTTATTCTGGGGTGTTATGAAGATGACTGATTGGGGAGAGGGGAGGGTAAACCTGATTTGTCCCAATTGTGATGGCTCCTCAGGTCCCATTTGACTGAAATTCCTGCTACATCATCAATGCCTTCATTGATAGAATATTAATCTGTCAGGAGTATAGTTCACAAATTCAAGAGTTCTTAGAAATTTTTGTGAATAAATAAAACATACATGTAGTAAAAATGCAATTTTTTATTTAACAAATGCATACTGTACCAGTACTCCAAATTGGTCATGCGTGGCCAAGCCTGGAAATAAGCAATCTGTCATTTGCAGAATGAGGTCCCCAGAAGGTGAATTTTTCATGCTATTCCATGCTATGGGCCAATTTATCCTCAGGGTACCTCTTTCTGTTTAGGCCTGAGACCTTGATTCAGACTTAGGTTCACAGAGGGTAAATGTAGTGATGCTACCCTCTGGGGTTCTAATTCTGCAGATGACAGTCTACTTATTTCCAGACTTGTGCATGGTCCCCAACAAACCGAATTAAGTACTACAGACAATCATCTGAATGACCAACAAAATGTGCAAGACACAGATCTAAAATCAAATCTAGTCTTTTACAAAAATACATGATTACCAGCAAAAAAGAATTGGTATCTGAGACTCCAGTTCTGGAGAATAAGTCCTGACTGGAAAATTATTGAGGGGTGTCACTCCCCCTGCCTAAGTCCCCACCCCCACCCTCCTCTCCCCCTCCCTAAGTTATGGCCCTTACATATTTCTTAATTTATAATAATTAGTTTGGATTCAACTGGATGGCAATACCTCAAAATTACTGTAAAATCTCAGTTGCCGAAAAAGAAATGCAAAAACAATGCATCTCAAATGCTCTTTGTTTTGGTTTTTTTTTTAATTTTTCTGTTTTTATTCCACTAGTGTAAATGTTTCACAACCTGTTCATGATCAAGCCTGGATATAAGCAATCTGTCATTTGCAAATTGAGGTCCCCAGAGGGTGAATTTGCTGATGCTATCCCATACAGTGGGATAATTTATCCTCTGGGTACCTTTTTTTCTGTTTAGGCTTGAGACTTTGATTCAGATTCAGGTTTATAGAGGATAAATTTAGTGATGCTACCCTGCTGTGCAGGGTAGCATCAGCAAATTCACCCCTTGGGGACCTCATTCTGTAGATGACCATCTGCTTATTTGCAAGCACGATCATAATCTGATCAAAAATAAGGGTTGCTTTTGTGATCACAGTAATGTATTTTGAAGAGGATCTTTGTAGTGAGTTGCATCTTTCATGTCCTGGGATCTTCTTGTTTATTCTTTTTACTGGCAACAGAATGAGTACATGTTCCCATAAGAATACAATCCTCCCTGTCTGATTGAATGAGAGCTCACTTGGATTTTTTCTATGTTTATGTCTCCAATTGCTTATGTTTCTGTCTGACATCACCCCGTGAAGTATTTGAAGTTGTCCATTTTGCAATTATTCCATCAACTGAGTGACTTACAAACCACTTCATTTTTCTGCATTTTTCACATGTGAAGCAGATGATAGTCCAAATGAAGTGTTAACTTTAAAGTCAGTTTATAATTTGAACTGAGATGGAGTGACCCTGACCTTTATCTGATTTATTGATTTATTGGTAACATGGTCTGAGGTTGCATCTTCACCACTCAATTGAACATAAGCTGGAGCCACAAACCTCAGACCATATTACTGTCAATGTAATGTTTTCCTTAATACAGAACAGATATTCAAATATGAACATTTTAATTAGCATTTATTTTTATTTCAGGAAATTACAAGTTTACATCACATTCTCAGAGAAAACAGAGTGGCAATAAAAATTCTGGTGACAGAATTTCAGAAAAGATGCCTTGTTTGGTTGACAAACCATTACCTGGAAACCCTGGACCTTGTGGTTTGTATGATCCTCAATATGAAAGTGATGCTTGTGGAGTGGGATTTGTTGTCAGCATTGATGGTATTAAATCACATAAGGTACATTTTTTTTCCTCTCTTGAGCCCACTTAACCCTTTACCCAACGAATCACCCACACATTTTCTCCCCCCCCCCCCCCACTATACGAGAAACATATACATGTCCTGGGTGAGACAGCAGGGTGGGATATTTCTATCCCACCCACCCCACGTGACATACTCATTTGCATATTTTATTAGATCGCTGGAACTATTTCATCATCATCTGCACAATTGTAAATAAACTAAATGGCTTCACGATTTCCTGCATGTAATCCACGTGCCATTCAAAATCAACAATGTTGATTTGTTTCAACCCCATGTTTCTCTGCAGATTTAATAATATCACTGCGCGAATTTATCAATCGATCAATAATCTCACAATGCCCTTTACATTAGAGTTTGACACACGCAAATTCATTAACCCCTTAACGGACAGTGTTACAAAGCAATTTTTTAGTATATACCTATGGTATATACCTAACTTTTGTACGATCTTTCCGATGAAATTGTTTGTTTTTCGAAAGGACTACGACTTGATAAATTGGGTATGTCAGCATGTGACCGCCAATTATCTATAATAACGTAATCCTCGTGTGGGGGGGGGGGGGGAGAAAAAGCATCCTCGATGAGTCTGAAGGTGGGAATGGGGAAATCTCACCCTCGGGGCAAGATACTTGACAGCCTCGAGTCTGGTTCAGATATCTTGCCCCTTGGGTGAGATTTCCCCATCCCACCTCCAGACTCATCAGGGATCATAATAATCTCTTTCCAATGAATCGCATTATGTATCATAAGCTAAAAATTTTCATTTATTCAAGAATATATTTTTGCATGTGTCCGCCTCTAGTCATGTTAGGTAAAGTGTTAAGGAACTCTCCTAATAAGAATCTCTCATTATGTCTAACTCTCACGAAAAAAGGATGATTGAATTTGTCATCCAGTTTGTTTGGGTTGAATGGCACTTTCAACAGACATCACATTGTGTCTGACAACTTTTTATGGGTGGAGAAAGCTGGAGTACCTGTGGAAAACCACTGAGCAATGCCAAGTAACTTTCAGATTCTCGAACTTACTAACCTTATAAGTAGGGTTTCATAGGTTGAAGGTATATGTCACATGAGTGTTCTGTACTCTTTGGCACACAGCTTCACCATGCTTCCTCTTGGGCATTTATTTATTTATTTATTTATTTATTTATTTATTTATTTATTTATTTATTTATTTATTGGGGTTTAATGACACTTTCGACAGCCAGGGTCAACTCGAGTCAGACAGTTTTACAGGTGGAGAAAGCTGGAGTACCCGAAGAGAACCACTGAGCAGTGCCGAGCTGCTCCCCAATGTACTAACTCCACATAAGCAGGGTTAGCATTGGTTGAAGACAGGTGCATTATCGACATGCAGAACACAGTGCTACCACACCCCCATGTGGGCAATCAGGATTAAGTGTCTTACCCAAGCACACAATGCAGTTAACCCTGGCACAGATTGAACAGTGGGTTATTCAGTTTGAAGTCCAATGCTGTAACCACTGAGTCAGCATGCTCCACTTTGACTGTTGGGATTAAGTGTCTTGTTCAAGCACACAATACAGATTATGCTGGTCTGGATGAAACCTCCTACAGCCTTTTCATCTGAAGTCCAATGTGCTAACCAATAAGCTTCAGTGTGCCCCATACCTGACTTGGACATTCTATTCATTACTCCAACTCCTCACTTCTCTGTAAGATTGAGGTAACAAGAATATCTTGGACAGGACGATCTATTAATCTGGTTATTCAGATGTTTCAAATGGTTAAGTTCTCAAAGCCACTATCATGGCTTTATTGAAAAGTACTGGAAGCCACACTTCAGAGGCTTTATGCTACATGTATTAGCTTGCTATCCAAGATAACAGAAAAAAGATTTATTTAACCTTTTACCTAACACGAAAGGTTGATGACACTTGCAAACAAAATTCTTGAATAAATAATTTTTTTCATATTTTTTTGCATCAAAAACTTAGCATATGACCCCTCATTGGAATGAGCTCATTGAAACCCTTCCGAAAATGGGTCATAAGCTATGTTTTTTAGACAAAAATGAAAGAATAATGAAAATGGAATGGTGATTTTTTGTGAATAACACTGGCCAATTTTGGCTGTTACATTAGGTAAAAGGTTAAAATTATTTTGTTACAACTTATTGGGGAATACCTGTTGCACTGTGCAATAAATTGTAACAAAAAATAATATTTGAACAAAACTTTGCTAAACTAAGGCTACCCTTGTTGGTAGCATGCTACGTTTGAAAAAATAGTTACATTACAAATCACCTTTGAAAAATAAATATCACTTTACCAGTAAAACAAGCGAGTATCCCTGCTCTCACCCACTTCAAGAGGAATGAAGAATATTTCATTTCTTTTGGATCAAACAAATAATTACATGTGATGTTGACTTTTTTCTCAGGTGCTTCGGGATTCAGAGACAATGTTACGCCGAATGGTTCACCGTGGAGCCTGCGGTTGTGATAATGACACAGGTGATGGAGCTGGTGTTCTAACATCTATACCACATGAATTTTATGCAAGATGCTTGAGGTGAGAACTTATGTCGTTAGCACACAAGTTCAAGTGGATAAATTTGTATGTTGCTTTTTATATTATGCTGGTAAAAAAGTCCTGCTCATTATAAAGTGCTGTGACCACAAAACACAGTGAATTCCGACTATATCATGGTCCAAACATTTCTGTGCATTTTTTTTTTATGTCACCGCAGGGTAATATTACACTTCATGAAAGGAAATTGCTGTCATCACTTTTTTTTTTATGCTGTCATCACTTTTTTTCTAGTTTGGCTTCATTTCTATACATTTTATTTGCACAATCCCAATCTATAACCTTTGAGAGTCTCGCAACTGCATGGATTGCATTCAAATCGACTGAAAGACTGATACAGTGAAATCAATGTTGCAGTGTGCAAAATTTGATGAGAATGCTCATTTTGTTCGCGTGGTGGTTACACAAATTGAAATCTACGCAAACAGATGACCAGTTAGCCAAAAGTTGCATCTTAAATGGTAAAGTCTGAGTAACTTAACGGGTAGAGTGCTCATCCTCAAGATTTGTTCACTCATTTTTGTCTTGTTACAATTTATGGGAGAGTGCCTATAGGCAGTCTTCCATAAATTGTGACAATGCAAACCAATGGAGATGAAGTAATTTTACTTCCAAGATAATAAGAAGAAAATTCACAAAATACGAAGTCTTCAACTTTAGGTATCTGCAGTTCACAATAAAGCCTAAATATGGGCTTCCAGCACTTTACCAGTTAACTGGCATTCCTTGTGCATGATAGATTTTTAGACTTTTGCCTTGAGAGGATATATATATTTCAATTCCACGCAATATATGAATACTTGTTAATGATAAAAATCCAGTTTTCCAAGATTTTTTACATAGCCGAGCATTCGGTTAGCCATCTCCAAAACACATGAATGGTCAGTCGGTTAGAGGCATTTTTTAAATTTTGCACACTGTGTTTGGTTGTTTATTTGGCTTTAACAACATTTTAAACAGCCAGGGTCACACCATGTCAGACAGTATTTACAGGTGGAGGGAACCAGAATACTTGGAGAGAACTACTGAACAGCAACAAGCAACTGTCAGACTCTCCAACTTAAAAACGCTGCCCAAGCAGAGTTAGCGACAGTTGAAGGCAAGTGCACCATAGACATCCAGTACTCCTTGCAACACAGTGCCACCATGCCCCCATGTGGACAATCAGGATTAAGTGTCTTGGGAATCATTGTTAATTGAATTTGCATGTGAAAGCTATTCAGTTAACAGGAATATGCACTGGACACAAATTTGGCCATAAACTGAGGATGTATTACTTTGCAAATGAAAAATGTTCAATTAACAGGTGTTTTCAGTTAACAGGAATTTGGTCATTTTCCTTATTGTTGTGATAAACTGATCATTTATTCTATTATATCTTGTTTGACATAGCTCAAGGAGCTCTGTCAAACAATATATAATAGATTAAAAGTTTATATTGGATGTACTGTTGTCTACACAGGTCTAATTATTGAAATTATTGATTGGGAGTAATTTTTTGACATTATCACAAGATTTTTCTTCACAAAGCAGGAGTTTGTTCCATTACCTATGTGCAGTTAATGGGTCATATTTTTCCTGAAGATATAGTTTGGCGTTTAAAAATTTTATGAACTTAACAAGCTTATTCAGTTTTAGAAAATAATTTATTGAGCTTCACTGTATTATAAACACAGAACTTTATTTATCTACTCAGTAATCGATATCATGTGAATAATCATGTTCTATGACTTTGACTTTTTTTGAGTTTTGTTGTCAAAGCAGGGATGTCGGACAAAATGACAGGTACAAACTGAATCCTGTCGGACATTTAGAGACCCTGCCAGACAGTTTTTTAGCATCAGTCGCAAACAGTAATTTTCAGTCTATTCAAAGCAGTTTAATGAGAAATGCCGTATATCTAACAGCTGACACCCATCCACTGAAATTAGCTCCGGGTTTGACATTCTAATTATAATTAAGAAAACATAACCCATACTTTGAAGGATTTATACCATATCATTGATAAGTCAGTGTGACAACAGTACTTCAATTGAAAACACTGCATTCGGGTTGCTTTTGACAATTGTGAATACGGAAATTCAAATCAAGGGGAAGCACTGCATGTTCGATATGTTGCCGGAGTAATCACCTGGGAAAGTGTCCATCTACAAAATCCTTGTTTTATGTTTTTGCTTTGCATTGAATTTTTATAAAGTGGTATACGGAATTCGTAAATGATTGTCATGTATTATGATGATGGGAAATAAACTGTTATGGATTTGTACTTTCAATGAACAAAAATAAAGGTGAGCGATATTTCACCCACCATTCCCACGTGTCACTGCCCACTGAACTATGAAAATTGGCCTCGGACAGAGTGACGGGTGCAAGCAACTGGCCGTCTGACAAACACATAACTGAGTCGGACTTTGTCCGTGACTGACCTCTTATATCCAGGCTTGGATACAAAGTAAGGGAGTATGGTGGCTCAGTGGTTATGGCTTGGTCTTCAAACTGAAAGGTCATGGTTCAATCCCTATCAGGTGTTACTGCATTGTGTCCTTGGGGAAGGCACTTCATCCTGATTGCCCATGTGGGGGCACGGTGGCACTGTGTACTAAGGTATACTGCACGTCGATGGTGCACTTGTCTTCAGCCAATGCTAACCCTGCTTGTGCTGAGTTAGTACGTTGGGGATTCTGGCAGTTTCTCGCCTTACTCGATGGTTGTCTCAAGGTACATCAGCTTCCTCCACCCATAAAACTGTCTGACATGAGGTGACCCTGGCTGTCAAAAGTGCTGTTAAACCCCAATAAATAAATGAATACATACATACATAGTAGCATTGAGATTCATTTTATTTCTAATTAGGCAACAGATTTAAACTGATATGAATTAGAGATGGGTGATACCATAAATAGTAAATACCGTTCAGTATCAGTATTGAGTCAATACCAATTTACCATACCATGGGAATCTCAAACTATCGAAATGTTGGCATTAAAAAATATTCCCGATATTTGTTAAAAAATAAAAGGGCAAACAACAGCACATTGCACAAAACTCATGACAAGAAGAGCCCATGGACTGTGTATTTTTAAAGGCAGTCACCACCGGTCATTTGATGTAACAAAACAGCTGGGAGAAAATACCCAGTGGATATTTTCTCTCAGCTTTTTTGTTACATCAGACAACTGATGGTAATTGCCAGTGTTACTTCCACCATTTTGACAATTCAGGGGGTTTGTCTGCTGTAAAACAGGGATCTGCAGTTGGACAGTATATTGAAAATATCATTTGATATAGGTATTTGTTTGAGTACATGTATGTTGTTGATACTAACTACCAAAATACCGATACCAAAACTGAACCTGAAATTTCAATATCTTCCTGCTCTAATATGAATCAAAACTTCCAATTTTGACAAATTTTAAATCAGCTCTGAAATATTAATAATAGTGCCCTGCAAAGCTTGGAAATTTGGTTTGATTCAAAATCGATTCAAGTCGCACTGATTTGTAAATATTGAAATCGTCCCCTGTACAGGAGACCCAATGATAGAAGAGTTCAAGGAGGCTCCATTGTTGAAACACCATTAATTCCCTCCATTCTGGAAAAATTCCACCTTTTTGACTGTCTTGCCCAAAACTGATGAGTCACTATTGAGTACAGTGGAGCCCACTTAATTGGATATCTCTTTACTGAATAACCCTGTTAATTGAATATAATTTCCCAACACAAAACCATTTACCATACCTCCAGAACAAATTTGACCTGTTAATTGAATATAGGTTATAGAGTAAAGTCTTGTTAATTGAATAAAAGTCTTGTAACCTGTCAAGAAATTACCTTGTCTCTCCCCAGTTTTCCTTTGTTTATAGACCTAGTTGGCCTCAGTTCATCCAATACAGGCATTTAATCTATTATATCTTGCTTGACAGAGCTCATGGAGCTCTGTCAAACAAGCTATAATGGAATAAATGCTAAGTTTATCTCAAGAATACATGAAAGCGACACAGTCACTGTTAATTGAATACTTCTGTTAATTGAATAATTTTCAATGGCAATGCGGCTATTCAATTAACAGGATTCCACTGTTTCACACTTGAGTGAATCTTGGAAATATTTACAGATGTGAGAAGGTGCAATATTTACAGTTTGAAGAGCTGTAAGGTTTGATTCAAGATTTGATTCAATTTGGGATTTGAGTCAACCCAAATCTGATATTTACAAGACATTCTGCTGCTATAACAATGTCACATTTTTAATGTTGAAGTAGTTGAATGAGATTTACAAGCAATTTATTTCTTATATACTAGCATGTACTGATTATTATTTGAGTTCTCCAAAGTTTAGAGATGGCGTTGTAATTACATTGCTGTCTATGCCACTGTCTCAGGCCATAATATTTCATTAACTGGTTGCGTGCTGAAAGCCCATATTTTGGCTCTACTGAAATGTTATGGTGCATCTATTAAATGGCTTCAGTTTCCTATACTGTTTTAATAGGATTTTTTTTTTTCCTATCAATTAGGTTCATCAAAATTTATTGGAGATAAATTATTCTCACAATGAAAATAATGGGAATCAACTTTGACTCTTGCAGAATATGTATTTGATTCTCATCATAGATTGTACTGTGTCCTTAACCCTTTACCCAATGCAGACGATATCAAAATTTATTATTTTAAATATCATTTTTTCAAATTTTTCAAAAAATTTCAACAAAAGCTTATCATGTGACCCCTCATTGGAACGAGCTCAATGAGCTCATTCCAATGAGGGGTCATATGATTTTGTTGAAACGTTTTGAAAAATAATATTTTTTCAACTGCTGAATTTGCATATTACGTGGGTGGATGCAGCAGATTCTTTGGGTAAAGGGTTAAAGGCCTGGAGAATTCTTATTGTTGCTCCCTCATAATAAGGTAACATGCTCACTTGGCAGTGGTGTCTAGTGAAGTCGTGGCTGCCTTTACAGGCAGCCAAGACTTCAATAGACACCACTGTTATAGTATTGTAACTTCCATCAGCAAGCACATCAAAAATCCTGTATCTTGGAGCATATGTTCTACATGTATATACAAGACAAGGGTTAAACTGTAGTAAATATAGAAATATGAGGTTCGTTTTTTATTATGGACTATAAACTAGTGGCTCTTACAAGGGCAAGGGTAAAACAGTACCCCCAAATTCTAAAGTGAGAACTGAAAATTGATTCTTGTGACAGGAGGTCAGGAGAATCAAAACTGATTCTTGCAAATTGGGACAAATTTTAAGACCTGGCACTTTCTAAGAAACTGCTACAAGGCAAATCCATATGAACTAATTCTAACAACCAAAATTAATCTTGCACCCTACCAGGTAACAACTGTGGGGTGCTACATTATTCACTGTTTCACAGCAGTCATGATCATCACTGACTTATTTCGTCATGAAAAGCAAATTTGATAAAGTTTTCTCCCTTGAAATTATTAGATGAGCAATTTTCCCTTTGTTACTTCTCATAAACGAAAACAACAGACCGCTGTCCGAGCAGTCTGTTGTTATCATTTATTATAAGTAACAAAAGGAATATTGGCTTTTTATGGCAGGCTAATTAGAAGCAACTGGTTCACAGATAATCTGTCATGAAGGTTTTTTTATCAGTATCACACCTACCAATACTTTACTTAACTCCTTGCATGCTGCTGGCAGATATCCCTGCCCAGGAGAGGATTTCTCTTGCCACTGAAACAACTATTATTTGGGCACAATCAGATTTTCCCCCTGGAAACTGAATAGATCACAGCAGCCATGACTACATTTGCTGGAAAATATCCTGAAAATACTTAGTGGGTTAAGAGTTAATAAGCATCCACTTCAGCTATTTGTTTAGCGAATGTTTAGACTTTTATATTAATGGAAAGGACAGTATCTGTATATATTATATCTCACGAGACCTTCTGGGCTTCTGGTTGGACGAATGCTGCACCCCTATTTCGTGTAGTTTGCATCCACAGAACTGACCAGGCACTACACCCAGGCACTACACATTTTCTATTTTTAGCACACTACTATATCAGTTTTCTTTTCATACTGGGCAAATAAAACTAATCAGGATAAATTTAAATATCGTTTCACAGAGGCACAACATCCACAAAATGACCGGAAAGAAATCATTGTAGAAAAATGTATCGCTTTTCCATTGTTGAAGTCACATTTTCCGAGGCGTTCATTTTATTCCTTGAGAAGATGATCCATATCTTGTTTCGAAGAGAATGATCCATACCTGGGTACAACATTCATGAGAACGCGTCCGGATATGAAAAATCGTTTGTTTCGCTGGTCATATTATTTCTCTATTTAATTGTATGTTTTGGGCAGTAAACGAATAAATAATGGAATTCATTTGAATCTTTGGAGTTGTGTATCCCATACTGACCCATTCGGTAATGTATATGTGTGACAAATGTGTGGAAATTATCAAACTGCGTTGTCAAATTTCGAAAATTTTAGCTTTCATTCGCGAGTTGCGCGATTCTAGAATACACAGTTCCATTTGGGGGAAATGTTTTGTTTACCCTTGCCGACCGATTCAAAATTTGTCTTCTGCTCATATCAATAAGCCTTGTTTTGGAAGAAGAAAATGTTTTTTGAAAACTACATAGTATTTTTTTCTATATAACGCTGGTTGGTAGGGATGCTACCTTGGTAATAGATTAACAAATTGGACAGATGTTTTTCTTGATGGGTGTTCGATATAATATAAGGATTAGTGCATGTCTTGTTGTTGACTACGCCCATATAGTGCCAGTGAGGTGGTGTTGTTCCCTCCGCTTCGCGGCGGGAACTACACCACCTCACTGGGCACTATATGGGCGTAGTCAACTCCAAGCCATGCACTATTCCTTAAATATGTCATGATGTGCACACTGTTGATATAATGAACAGATTAAAAGTCAAAGAACATCAAAAGATGGTGATAAATGCCATTTTCTAATTTTTAAATGGGTTTCAACAGAGAATAACAGTCACATATTTAAACTGAATGGGGGTAAAAAAATTGTAAAAGGCCAGCTTCTGTATTTTTATACTACGTTACAGGAAAATGTAAGTTTTTGAAGTGATGCACACATCGATGATGCAACTTTGCTAACATTAATGGAGTAACTTTCCTGTAAATCTCTTCCAATGATGAAAATTGTCAGTCATATGGATATTTTTTTCAATTCACAAAGTTACTCTGCAGCTTTAGTGTTAATAACATAAAATATCATTTACAGGGTCCTAAAATATAGCCTGGTGACATGAAATTGTCAACAAAAAAGGTAAAGTTCAAGAATAAAAGACTCCCAACTCACTACAATTAGTTTTGAATCTTGCAAACTCCAGCTGTAAAAATCACACTTCAATTCTTAAAAAGACAAACAAACAAATGAGAGAATTAACAGTTGATTGTTTTTACGTTATGCATTTTTAGGGAGGAACAGGAAATTACTCTTCCAAATCTGGGATACTACGCAACTGGCCTCTTTTTTGAAGACAAGAAGACCTACACAAATGCTGAAGAACTGTTTCTTCAATATGCTGAGAAATTTAATTTGAAGGTTAGTACATGATTTGGCACTACGTATGATTGCCTTAGGCTTTACCAAATATGATCAACAAACACCACTTCCAATATGTTTCCTAAATACCTGAAAATTTTCATTTATTACTTTCAAAATGCAGCTTTTATGATGCATTATTGCAATAAGCTTATCAAGCTCATTCCAATGAGGGGTTATAAGCTATGTTTGAATTAAAGGAAAATATAATAAAATTTGATCAGTGACTTCTGTGATTAGGTTTGTGCAAATTTGGCCTTGGGATAATGGATGTTAGGATGGATCTGTTCCAGTTTGAAGCTTGTCAAATATTCTCAACAATCTGAATCAAACTTGACCACTTATCTCTATACAACTGGATTGTTGGAACGTCAGCAAAAAATGTCGCCTCCTGCCCCCCACCTCTCCTAAGATTGCATTAAGTCAGTCAGTGTAATAACTTTTCCCAAGCCATGCCATGATATTTGATGACATGAAAGCTGCTCTTATCTCTTTAGCTGGAACGTCAGGGAAAAATGTCACCACTTAAACTGCCCCCCCCCACCACCCCCACCTCCCCCCCCCCCCACCCACACCCCAATCCTAAGATGGCATTAAGTCAGTCAGTGTAATAACTTCTCCCAAGCTATGACATTTGATGATGTGGAAACTGTACTTATCTCCATACAACTGGATTGCTGAAGCATCAGGGAAAAATGTCACCACTTAAACTGCATCCCCCCCCCCCCCCCCCCCCCCCCCCCCGCCCCCATCCTGAGATGGCATTTAGTCAGTCATTGTAATAACTTCTCCCAAGTCATGACATTTGGTGATGTGAAAGCTGTTATGCTGTAGCGTAACAGCTTTCACTTCAGCAAATGCCATGGCATTTACCTTACATGAAAACTAATAACACTATATCAGTTTTTCTAATTTCGGTATTTGTGTTTTGTCAATAAGTAAAATATGTTGTAAATATTAATTTTGTAATAATCAAACCTTTTTTCTGTTCATGCATTTTCGGCAAAATGATATCACAATGAACAGTAAAAATGCATTTAGGCCAGCTCTAAACCATGCCCCAATGTCAGTCGTCAAAATTACACTGCACAGTGTGAATGGAAAAGAGCCTCTGCACACTCATATTGTTTCAAAATGAAAAGTAATTAATATTTATCTCATTATTTTAAAAATGCTTTGAAAATAAAATCAAATAAACAATGAAATCCTTATCATGCTTTTTTTTATAGATTAATATTTATATGCAATTAAAATTCATAGATGCCCGTCTACATTCATCGTTTTACCCAATCAAATTTAAATAATGGCCAGTCATAATCATTACCAACCTGTCATAAAGATATAACTGATCAGACTGATTGAAATAAAATTGCCACCTATCTGCGCTCCTCAGTGCTCTCCTTTCACCATCAACTGAATGTATGTGGTTCACTGACAAGAGTGTAAAAGAATAACACTTCTCAAAGTTTATCGCTGACATTTCACAAAATGCAAAATGTAGGCACTGTAGCACAACATACGCAACACACTTTATGTGCAACTGGTATCCAGAGAATGCATGATGTTGGATTTATAACTAAGACACATTGTACGTGAGTGTTCATCGAAATGGAGGTTCCGTCCATGGTTACAATAGGGAATGACCCACTTTAAAGAAACAAAATATCAGTCAAACACTGTCCTCCATGGCAATTCAGCCTTGTGTACTACAATGTCAGTATGAACAAAACGCTACACACTCACGCCGATGGCATCCACAAACAACACTCGCGCAATCAAAACGTTCCAATTTCAAAATAACCTGAATGAACTCTTTTTGAGCAAAGTTCAGCCAACTTCATGTCATCTGGGTTTATATCGAACTCCACATTTACCAATTGTGTTTTCAATTTCTCAGGAAATGATCAAAATGACAAATAAATTTAACCCAGTGATGCTTTGAATGACATTACCTTCCAGTCAAGTGAAAAAGAAGATTGAAGTTTTGTGTGGACATGGCCTATGGCATTTCTTTTAACTTACGCAATTCATTGGTCAATAAAATTTTTAATGACACAAGAACATCTTTTCAGTGAAATGTGTCGTCATTTCAAACTGAATTTTAGAAAACTATGCCTTTTTTATTCAGTTCTCAGTAGGTAGCATGATGCGACCTGGTTTTTATTATAACTCCACAAAGTAGAGAGTGTTTAAATTTATTGCCACCCAGGTTTAATTATAAAGACTGATCGTTTATTTCTGTCTATTTCTTGAGTTATGAACCACAAAAAAAACAAAGCCCAAACATAGTATATTCATTTTTCGCAGTATATTCATTTTTCACAGACGTTAAAGTGTATTCTTTAACCCTTTACCAAACATAGCAGCCAAAAGGGCCAGAATGAGCCTAGCATTGCCTAAAATATCTCGGAAGTTTCTCATTAAACCCTTACAAATATGGATATCATTAGAACCAGCTCGGCAAGCTGGTTCTAAAGATAGCCATATTTGTATGGTTTTATTGAAAAATTGTGAAATTTGTTTTCGAAAAAAATGAAATTTAATTTATTTTTTAAAAATACTGTGTTATGTAAAAGGTTAGAAAGCAATCAGAGATTATGAGGCATCGGTGCACTAAAAATCTTTCAAGAATTGTTTTCTTTTTTTTTGTTGAGCATTGTTCATGTACAGAAATTGAGCATACTTAATATATAAAGCCATTGTATTTCACATTTATGTCTGTTTTGGTATCATTGGTATCTGATTTCATGATTTGGGCTAATTCGGTATTTCATGTCGCTCCCTGATATGGTATTCACCACTGAAGTACATTGCGGCTGGGGCATCTCTTTTGTGGCAGTTATCTGCAAGGTGATCCTTCAGTTTGAAGCCCAATGTCATAACCACTGAGCCACCATGATCTCAAGTAAAAGCAGTAGTATTTTCATTTACGGGTGTACCTTTCATGCATTTATACAGCACAGGAAGGTCAGATTACTGCTAAATGAAAAACTGAAGGAGCAGTTCTTTAGTTTTGAATACTATAGCAGGGTGACTTTTGTCACCTTTCAAAATAAGGTTGAGGAGGAGCATTGATTGCCTCAGATTGGTCCAACTGTTATTATGCCCCCGACCTCGAAGGAGGATTCAGGGTATCTAGTGAAGCCCTCCATCTATCCATCTGTCCATCCATTTGTCCTTCCTTATGCCTATCTGTCCTTCTGGCTATCTCTCTGTCCATCAGGGGTCAGCCAATTGGGGCAAAGAAATCGCCTTGCCATTCCTAAAGTCACCTTGGCTTACATTGGGAGCGAATTTCAAGTCACCCGCCCAAAATTCCTTGGGACAAATGGCAGTTTGGGACATTTCTTATGTTTTACTTCCAAATAGAAACACTTCCGCATTCTGACGGTCATGATAAAATAAACAGTTTTGCGGTTGCTGTTAAAATCAGTCATACAGTTCTGAAAATAGCCCAAACTAGCCCAATTTAATATTACTCAAAAGAGTTGTAATGGTCTATTGTGATGTTTAAACAATTCGCCCTCACTGATAGCAATGAGCACAAAAATGCCTTTTTAAAAATAGAATGTCCATTCTGACTCACCAGGCTGTGATTATAAATCATTGATTGCCTCAGATTGGTCCAACTGTTATTATGCCCCCGACCTCGAAGGAGGATTCAGGGTATCTAGTGAAGCCCTCCATCTATCCATCTGTCCATCCATTTGTCCTTCCTTATGCCTATCTGTCCTTCTGGCTATCTCTCTGTCCATCAGGGGTCAGCCAATTGGGGCAAAGAAATCGCCTTGCCATTCCTAAAGTCACCTTGGCTTACATTGGGAGCGAATTTCAAGTCACCCGCCCAAAATTCCTTGGGACAAATGGCAGTTTGGGACATTTCTTATGTTTTACTTCCAAATAGAAACACTTCCGCATTCTGACGGTCATGATAAAATAAACAGTTTTGCGGTTGCTGTTAAAATCAGTCATACAGTTCTGAAAATAGCCCAAACTAGCCCAATTTAATATTACTCAAAAGAGTTGTAATGGTCTATTGTGATGTTTAAACAATTCGCCCTCACTGATAGCAATGAGCACAAAAATGCCTTTTTAAAAATAGAATGTCCATTCTGACTCACCAGGCTGTGATTATAAATCACAAATATTAAGGTGGATGAGAATGGCAGGTCTCCATAGCACCAATCACATGTATCAATGTCGGATGCCCATCAGAAACTGTCATTTTTCTGTACACTGTATTGGAAAAATACCAAGTGCAGAAGAAAAGGGAGACAACTGAAATATTTTGTCAATTACCTCTGATTACCTCAGAAATAAATTAACTCAAATTGTTAATAAAGCTTAATTAACGAAGGATATTGAAAACTTTTTTAACTACACTTTTCAATTTAATTAAGACAGAAACCACGGTAGACCCAGCTTCTTATATGAATTTGAAATTTATTTTGAATACTTTAAATATTTAAAAAAAAATACCTTCCATGATGAAGAACACTCTCAAAATATGTAGTGATAAATTTCATTTACCCTGCTCTTAGGTAAATTTAAAATCAACTTGAGTGCTTTTAAAGATTAAACCCACAGCTTTGTTTTTAGTTAACTGGTTGAGTGCTGGAAGTCTCTATCATGGCTCCATTGAAAAGTGCTGGAAGGCACTTCAGTGGCTCAACACTATACATTAGCTTGATGTTTACTCAGCAGTAGAAATTTTTTTGGGATAAAGGTGATTGGTTGCAATTTATTGGAGAGTGCCTATTGGCACTCTCCAATAAATTGCAACAAAACAATAATTTATGAACAAAATCTTGCTACACTATGGCCACTGTTGCTGGTAGTGTGGTATCTTGGAAAAAAATTCCCAGGTTTCAAATCACTTTTAACCCGTTACCTAACGTAATGGCCAAAACCGACCAGCACTATTCTCAAAAATCCCCAATTCATTTTAATTATTTTTTTCATTTTTTGTCTCAAAAACATAGGTTATGACCCCTCGTTGGAACGAGCTCGTTCCAACGAGGGGTCATAACCTATGTTTTTGAGACAAAAAATGAAAAAAATGAGTTATTCAAGAATTATTTTTGCAAGTGTCGTCTGCTTTTCATGTTAGGTAAAGTTTTATGTGGTCAGTTTATATTCACCACTACCACCTTGCCATAATATAAGATATGTCCGGTTGAGCACAATATGAATGAACAAGGACTCCTCTTAACTCTTTCCCTACCAGTGATTACAATAGTTACCATGCTTTGAATTACATATGGTCTCAAATAGATAATGTCATGGATTGAGAACATTAAAATTTGAAATGTACTGCCTATAGGCAGCAGATATCAAATTTTAGATTGCTCATGTGACAGTCAATCCACTAATCTACTTCATAGTGCCATTAAATGTAATGGCAAACATTTTTTATGTTTTTTCTGACTTCTCCCTCATGTCCACTGACTTCTTCCTCCTAGCCCCTGAGTTCTCCCTAAAATCTCTGGATGGAGAAGTCACTTCTCCCTAAAATCAGCTGCCAGATTGACACCTGCTGTCCATACAAATGTTTTGCATTGTAATTGCAAAGCCATTGGTCGAATTTGGATCTCCTGTGGTATACTGATAGACCTGCATGTGGGGAATGGATATGCACAAGAACTGGGTCCCGTCCAATAATTTTTTCAAGAGTTATGGCCCTTTATCACTTTTTGGACTTAGAGAATTTTTTTTGTTTTCAATCTTTTGACTTAGAAAACTTTTCTGTTCCACAATACCTTTAAGGCTACTTTGAACACGTCTACAAGTCAGGAGCAGTGGCCAATGCTTTGTGTAGCCCTTGTTTTACTATGATGGAAACCCTGTATCATAGGCCTTTCTTTCATAGCATGCCATGAAAGTTGTTAACCACTGAAGTCCTATAACTGACTTTGACCAATGTTATGGTCTTCAGGAACTTCAACATACAAGATCAATCAAGAAAGAAGCCCTGCAAATATAGTCAAATTACCTTGGCAGTGGCTTCCAGAGAAATCCTCAACCTTAAAATTCATACTGATTCATGTGAACTCCTGCAGTGAGAATCAATTTTTAAATTAGAATTAGAGAGTGCTTTTATATCCTTGTCAGGCTCATGAGTGCAACCAGTTCAAAATCCATAGTGATGAATCAATTGTTTTTGCGTGCCGGAGGCACGCTGGGATGGTATGGGGGCAAGCCCTTTTAACCCTCTTTAACAGTAAAATAAATTTTGGCATCATGTCTGGGTGCAGCAAAGGAGGAAAGTGTCCAGGGTTCAATGGTTTTTGTTTCGTTTGTGCTTCTTTTTCTTAGCAGGAGGTTGCTGGGATAGAGAGGACGTGGTAGTTAATGTTTCCAATGTTTTCAGTTGCAGCCATTTATGGAAAAAGCGGTTGTGGACCTTGGAAGCTTCCAAGTGTCCAGGTTTGTTGAGAAGGAAGTTACATTTTCCTTCAGCCCATCATTTCTGTGTTTTAAGGTACGCCAGGTAGTCCTCTGTGGTTCCATTAAAATCCAACTTGAACTCGCCAAAGCGCTCCATGGTGAATTCATCCAGTCTATCATCCCTAATGAAAACCAAACATCATTTATATATATATTTACTAGAGTTTAACCCTTAGGGACATATTTCCAATTTTGGTGAGTTTGTTGTCTTACATGTACATGCTCCAATAGGCAAACTTTTGGTGGTCTTGCTGATGAAATATAGTATCTTGGCAGTGGAGTCTTGTGAAGTCTTGACTGCCTGTACAGGCAGCCAAGACTTCATTAGAGACCACCGCTAAGTCCAAGTGTTAAGTTATTTTGAGAAAGCAAACAATAAATAGACCAGGCCTTTAGCTGGTTGAGTGCTGGATGCCACTATCAGGGCTCAACTGAAAAGTGCTGGAAGCTTCTAGTATAGTGGCTTTACTCTGTTTGCACTAATTTGTTGTTAGCTGCACAGTAGAAACAAATATTAATATGAAATTGTTTTGTTGTAATTTAGTTTGCCTAACTGGCACCCAATAAATTGCATCAAAACAATTTTTTAAGAATAATATCTTGCTAGCCTAAGACTCTGTTTGCTGGTAGCATGATATCTTTGAAAAAAATACTCAAGTTTCAAATGACCATTGAAAAGTAATTCAGCACACTACCAGTTAAGGACACTTTTAGAATCTTTTAACGAAAACCAAATGAACATTTTGCGAAAATCATATAAATGTTGATCATTTACATCACTCAATTCTGATTCTCGCATGAATTTTTAAGCCCTGAATCCTGGTTGCCTTTACTTGACTGGAATTCAGGGCAAAACCATTAAACTCACTGGCTGTAATGGAGATAAAAGTCTGGAAAATTGCTCAGGTCCTTGAGGGATCAAAGGGAGAGTGTTTACTTTAGATACATTGTGTGAACATGTATTTTAGACTCCCATTAATATATCAAGGGGGAGCACAGTGGCTCAGTAGATAGAGATGCAGGCTGCAAGCCGAGAGGTCCTTGGTTCGAATCCCACCTGCGGCAACCACGTTGTGTCCTTGGTTGAGACATTTAATCCCAATTGCCCATGTGGGGGCACTTTGGCATTGTCCACTAAGGTCTACTGCATGTCGATGATGCACTTGTCTCCAACCAATGATAACCCTGCTTGTGCGGAGTTAGTATGTTGGGGAGTCTGACATTTGCTCGCCATTGCTTGGTGGTTCTCTCCAGGTACTCCGGCCTCCTCCACCCATAAAACTGTCCAACACGAGGTGACCCTGGCTGTCGATATTGTCATTAAAACCCAAATAAATAAATAAATGTATCAAGGACTTTATTGGTGGGCATTTACCACTCAGGTGGGTAATAAAAGGCAAGGGTGTTCATAAGCTTTGACACTACTGTTCTGAAAGGGTTGGGGAGGAGATGGGGGAAGTCACCAGCATTTTACACAAATCCAGAAAAAAATAGCACAAGTGGCAGAAGAACTTTTCACCTCTATGTACTATCAAGGTTGTGCCCAGGGGAAATGATCTAAAAGTAGTTTCTTGAGCTTTTTATCAGAGACTGCAAATAATTGCAATGTTTTAGTAATAATCTAATCTTCCCATGCTGCACTGTTTTAGCTTACTTATGAAGTATTTATTAGTATCAGTTAAGGTATGCAATGTAGGTTAATTTTCTTTGCTCTGCTCATTCATATACCAGGCCTATAAATTAGAGAAAAGAAATCAGCCTGTTTCAAACATATATCTTTTTTGTCTGGGATATGTTTATGATCAAACAATACCTCTCAAGGTCAGATGACAAATGTAGTTAAGTTTATCACAGGAGGCCCAGATAGTTCATTTTCTAGTATTTTTGCAAAGGACAGCCTGATAGTTTGATGGCTTGACATGAATTTTTAGTTGAGTCTTGTTGCCTATATATGCAGCTAACACCTTTACAGGATAATTGATAGTTACCTCAATCCTTAAGGGTCTGAAGATTTTTATACATTTTTGCTCTACTTTGAACGTCTACCTCTTGTGGCTTTGCATTTGTCATTTCTAGTGAAGTCTTGGCTGCCTACAGAGGCAGCCAAGACTTGCCAAGAAACAACCGACAAGGTACTTAGAAAACAAGTTTTGAGTTTACTTAACCCTTTCCCTAACACGACAAGCAGACAACACTTGCAAATAAAATTCTTGAAGCACTAATTTTTTGCATCAAAAACATAGCTTATGAACCCTCATAGGAATGATCTCGCTAAGCTCATTCCAATGAGGAGTCAGACGCTATGTTTTTGTGACAAAAAATGAAAAAGTAATAAAAATTGAATGGTGATTTTGTGAATAGCACTGGCCGGTTTTGGCCATTACGTTGGGCAAAGGGTTAAACAATGCATGTTGTGGCACCTGTTCCTTTGCATAAGAAAGTTATCAAAGTCAGAGTTAGGCCCTTAAGGGTTAAAGCTTTCCAACAGCTGCACAATAGTGAATATGTACTGAGGCCACAGGATCAGAGATGCCTTGAGGTCACTAGTAGTTAACTTATATAGTTCCAAGGCAAAGGGACTATAAAGGGTTATAGTAACTGTTTCTGTATGAGGTGAGGAGTACTGCAGAGGAAGGAATCAGTTTGACACCAGAGAGTTGGGGTAACCCACTATCAAACACAACTAAAAGATGACAGTTGCAAAACAAATTAATTGAAGATCAAACATTTTCATTTTTATTCTCACAAACATAGCTTATGATCCCTCATTAATTGGAATGAGTTCCACAAGCTCATTCCCTTGAGAACTCATAAGGTATGTTTTGGAGGCAAAAATTAAAAAAAATAGTTTTAAAAAACAAAATACAATATGAAGTAATGATGATGTTTCCTTGAACATCTTGAATGTCCTTGAACACAACTAACATTTGCCACTTGCAAAAAAATTCTTGAAAAGCTAAATACTTTTACTTCTCACTTCAAAAACGTAACTTATGACCCCTGTATGTAATAAGCTTGAGCCTGGAGGCAATATTTTAAAAAGCAATAAAATTTGAACGATGATGTTTTTGAGTAGCACTGAGCAGTTATATATCTGTTATGTTAGGTGAAAAGTTAATTGGATACTGCTAAGTATATACACAGAATGTCACAATGTGTGAATGCACTTGTCAATATGGCAAGAGTGCCAGTGCAAAAGGATAGAAAGAGAGGTGCAGTCTCGAGTTCTATCCTTCCATGATGGCATGATTGCAGTATTGGCAAATGTATTCACACATCATGGCATTCTGTGTTAATTACGTGCATCTATGACATAGAATCCATTAATTTAAAAAGTTGGTCTTATTAGAAGAATTTGACAGTTAAAATAAAAACAAAACTCAGGTGTGATTGGCATGCATTTATGACAGATTCATACGTAAACAGAAATATATAAATGAAAATTGTGTCCAAATAGGTTATTATTCGTATTTTTAAGAAATTAACCGCTGTTATCACAGAGATACTTACTTCAAAGTCAGAACTTGAATGTTATAAAATCACTCCCCATTTATAGAATAAGTTTAAATTCGTTAATTTTAGTGGATTTGAACAAAAAGATTTTCCAGCTGATATTAAATTTATCAGCTGTCACTGTAGCTTCCGAATTGATCTAAGTCAGAATGTGACATTTCGATTGGCTGATTACAAAAATGGGCAGAGTTTAGTTCTGTTGATGGCTTCATGATGTCAGGTGCATATATAGTCCACTAACAGAAATCCTTATGGAGCATGTGTTCCATACAGATTTGTAAATATGGAACTGGAGGAAAAGTAATTGTCATGTAATAAATCTGTTTATTATATGCTAAACAATAGATTATCGAAGAAATTATGGAAAGATAGAAATCGTATCTCCCACTGTGAAGATATAGAAATTTTCACTTTCGGTAATGGTATCAATCAAAATGGCAGCTTTCAAAGCATCCTTTCAAGGTGAATACGAGTCAAAGTATCACTGGAAATGATCAATTTGTTCTAAAAATGAAAAATGAAAAGAAAATCTAGTGTTTTTGAGTGGATACCGATCATTTCCAGCAATAATTCAACAAGTATTCACCTTGAATTGATGCCTGAAACCCTCCAGTCCAAACATGGCCTGAAAGTCTGTAATATAAGTTTTGGGTTTTGTATGTCCTTTCAAAGGACGTACCAAACTAAAAACTTATATTACAGACTTTCAGGCCATGTTTGGACTAGAAATCTGCCAGCTGAATCAGATTGCAAGATGCTGTCTGTTCCGATTAACGATCAAATCACTTCCGTGTATCAATGATTCAATGCGCTGTTTACTTTCATGCATTAATTCAAGTTGAAATGAGTGGAATTATCAGATTCTTATAAAAAGCGTATAATAAAAAGAAAATCTAGTGTTTTTGAGTGGATACCGAAAATGATCTCACTTGTGACCGAGATAAATAAACATTTGTTTTGGTCACTCATGAGATAATTTTAGGTATCCACTCTAAAACACAAGATATCCTCTATATACTTGTAGGAGAAATGATACATATTTAGTAATCTAATATTTCAATCGATGGGAATCACTTTAGAGAGTCTTTATTTTTAGGTTCTTTCATGGCGAACAGTTCCAGTTGATAGTTCAGTAATTGGAAGAGTTGCTCAAGAAACAGAACCCATAATTCGACAGGTATGTTTTCAGATCCCTTTATTAACCCTCTGCACACTAATGTCAAAATGGCAAAGTTTTCAGCAGAAAATATTTCCCATAGTGCAGATTGATATTTAACCAAATAAACCTTGTTTGACAAAGTTCAACGAGCTCTATCAAACAAGATATAATTGGTTAAATTCATTGTTAAACTAGAGAAAAACAGAGTGATTGGAGAAAGTTCTGTTGCACTACTAGAGTGCAAGGGGTTTAACAGTTCAGATAATTTTCTAGCAGTCTACATACAGCATTTTTTAGTGCCATGCTAATCTCATTTCAGTCTGTAAGTTTCCTAATTAAAACTGCAAATCCTATTTATTTATTTATTTATTTATTTATTTATTTATTTATTTATTTATTTATTTATTTATTTATTTATTTATTTATTTATTGGGGTTTAGTGACACTTTCAACAGCCATGGTCATCTCGTGTCGGATAATTCCCCTAATAGGTTAACTAACTCAAAAAATAAGTTCTGTGGCTCTGAAATTGACAAACTCATGAAAATCTTGAAATTCAGGTCTGCAGACTGTTGCTGCTTACCTGGGATAATGGGTATGAATGGGTACAAACTTTGAATGACTTCAAAATTGTTTTCGTAAGTTTTATTTTTCAGCTGGTACAGTGTTTTTTGGGGAAAAAAAAAAGTGATTGTTTGTAAATTTTCACCTAATGCAACAAGCAGACGACACTTCCAAAAAATTCTTGAATAACCTGGAATAACTACATATTTTCATATGATGGCTCATAAACATAGCTTTTAACACCTCATTGAACACTTTATTGGAATGATCAGATCAAGCTCATTCCATGAGTTGTCATAAGCAATGTTTTGAAGGCAAAAATTGAAGAAAACATATAAAAATTTAGATTACGATTTTAGTGAAAATCATCGGCAGGATATGGGCAATACATCAGGGTTAAAGATGTTTTTCTATCACCATTGGTGGCACAGTGGCAAATTGGTTAGTGGACTGGTCTTTTAATGGAGAGGTCAGGAGATCACAACTAACCTTAATCTTTTACATTGTGTTCTTGAGCTCTGGCTCTTGTTTGTGCACAGTGATATAGTGTCTCAACCCTTATCCTGAAGTCCTTGGATTAAATTTAAGTAAATAACTACCATATATAAATGAACACAGCTGGAGGGGACTTAACAATGTTTCTACATTCACAACTGTGCAGCAAGAATTATCACCAGGCAATGGAAATCATGTCACATCACTCCCCTCCTCTCTCATCTGCACTGGTTGTCAGTTGAAGAGAGGATCGATTATAAGATGCTCCTACTGACATTCAAAGCCCTGAATGGTCTGGCTCCTGATTATCTGGGCAGTTTGTTGTAACAATATGTACCATCTCGACTCCTCCGTTCAACAGCTTCGAACTCCCTGATATCCAAATCAGTCGTTGCAAAGGCAGACAATCGGGCATTTTCCGTGGCTAGCCCCACTCTTTGGAACAGGCTGCCCGATCACTTAAAGGCATCTCAGATGCTAGAAAGCTTCAAAAAGGCACTGAAAATCCTCCTTTTCACCCTCGCTTTTGGTGTTCATTAACTTTGTATCAACTTTATAATACATGTACAGTATAGCAGCAGTGCATTGTAAAGCCTGAGATCACAATTTTGTGGATTCATGGCTCTAAACTGTAATTATTTATTTATTTATTTATTTATTTATTTATTTATTTATTTATTTATTTATTTATTTATTTATTTATTTGTTGTTGGCTGCCTGCACAGGCAGCCAACAATGATGTAAAACACTGTCAAGGTAAAACAATCCTACCAGAAGATTTCTCAAGGAAGAATACACTTGGGACAACTTTTTCAGAGTATTATAAAAATAAAAAAGGTTAATCTGTGGCTGTATGGTGACTTATGGGTTAAAGCATATTGTACAATGATGATATGCATGAACTCAACCAATATGAATGGAGATCAGTTCTCCAGTGTAATTGATTATAATTTGATATAAGCCTGACAATTACTTGTCACTGCTAAGTGATTCTGTGATTGCTCCAGCCTCCGATAAAGCTGGCGAACATGATTTGACCCTAACTGTTGAGAGTGTCATTGAAACAATGATGAAAAAATTTGTTTTGTTACAATTTATTAGAGATCATTTTGTGGTAATCACCAATAAATTGTAACCAAAAGAATTGTATAATAATACATTGGAGTTCTAAGTGAGTTTTTGTTATAGGTGCTTTACACAAGCTCAGTGCTGTTGGCTCTCTCCAGTCACTCTGGCTTCCTCCACCACATAAAACTCTCTGACACCATATGACTCTGGCTGTTGAAACCCCAATAAACAAACAAACAGGCTTTTAGCACTGTAATTTCTTAACTGGTTGAGTGCTGGAGGTCACTATCATGGCTCCTGTTGAAAAGTACACTGTGTACGTTAACTTGTTGTTTGCTCAGCAGCAGAAAAAAAGGGTTTCTATAAAATTGTTTTGTTACCATTTAACCCTTTACCTAACACGAAAAGAAAACAAAATTCTTGAATAACTAAATATTTTCATTTTTTGCAGCAAAAACATCGCTTATGACCCCTCATTGGAATGAGTTCCAATGAGGGGTCATAAGCTATGTTTAGGAGAAAAAAAATGAAAAAATACTGAACATTGAATGGTGATTTTTGTGAATAGCTGTGACTGGTTTTGGCTGTTATGTTGGGTAAAGGGTTAATGGAGAGCACCAACAGACACCCTCCAGTAAATGGTAATAAAATATTTTCAACAAAACCATATCATGTGACCCCTCATTGCGATGAGCTTGATGTGGTTTTGTTGAAAAGTTTTGGAAAAATTTTTAAAAACAATAATTAAAATAATAACTTTTGATATCTTTTTGGTTGGTTGAAGGGTTAAGAAAGCCAAAAATTTAATCTATATTTCAGGTTTTTGTTGTGCCAGAAGGAAGTTTTGAAGAGGATGAATTTCTGCGCCAGGTAAGTCAAAATTTTGTCTTTTTAAATCTACAAAGATTCATATTACATAGTAAGGCCATAATATCTGAAAGTCCAGTTCTCAAGGCCTTTTTCACAAATGAATGTGATTAAGATTAATGTCATGCTGATTTTTCTAGATTAGTTTATATTCACAAAAATTTGAATCTTACAAGCAGGAATGAAAATTAGAAATAGACAATCTCAGAAGACTTCCTATTTTAAATGATTTTTAGCTTAACTTGACAAAGTCAAGATAAGCTATTGCCATCACGCATGCGGAAGTCTTTTAGTCTGTGAGTCTGTTTACATTTTCCTTTAGCATGGGCTACACCCCGCAGTTCTTGTCTGATCGTCACGAAATTTCATATGCAGGTTTGGGGTCATGTTTAGATGAGAACGTCCCCTTTTGGTCGCGATTGGTCAACCGGTATGATTGCCCAAGCCCAAAACCCAAAAACCATTAGCACAGTCTACAGGTTGTATTTATGAAGGGATTTCATTGTAACTTGGTAGGATGCCTCTGTATAATGCCTAGATGAGAACGTCCCCTTTTGGGCATGATCTGTCAACCATGAGGGCTGCCCAAAACCCAAAAACTTTTAGCACAGTCTGCAGGTCATGTTTAATAGGGAGGGATTTCATTGTAACTTGGTAGGATGACTCCTTATGATGTCTAGATGAGAATTTCCCCATTTCGGCATGATCTGCCAACTGTGACGACTGCCCGAGCCCAAAACCCGAAAACCTTTAGCACAGTCTACAGGTCATATTTATTGAGGAATTTCATTGTAACTTGGTGGGTTCACTTCATATAATGTCTAGATAAGAAAGTCTCCTTTTAGACGTGATTGGGCAACTGTGACGGCTACACGGGCCCGAAGCCCGAAAACCTTTAGCACAGTTTAGAGGTCATATTTATGAAGGGATTTCATTGTAACTTGGTAGGATGACTCCAAATAATGTCTAGATGAGAACGTCCCATTTTGATCGTGATCATTCAGCCTTGATGGGTGCCCAAGCCCAAAAACCTTTAGCATAGGCAAAAGGTCATATTTATGGAAGGATTTCATTGTAACCTGTTAGGTTAACTCCATATAATGCCCAGATGATGACATCCCCTTTTGGTCATGATTGGTCAGCTGTGATGGCTACAGGTGCCCGAAGCCCGAAAACCTTGAGCACAGTCTACAGGTCATATTTATGAATGGATTTCATTGTAACTTCGTAGGATCACTCCAGATGATGCCCAGATGAGATTGTCCCCTTTGGTTGCGATCATTCAACCATTATGGCTGCCCGAGCCCGAAGCCCGAAAACCTTTAGCACAGTCTACAGGTCATATTTACGAAGGGATTTCATTGTAACTTGGTAGGTTGACATATAATGTCTAGATGAGAACGTCCCCTTTTGGACACGATTGGGCAACTGTGATGGCTACTGGGGCCTGGAGCCCAAAAACCTTTAGAACATTCTACAGGTCATATTATGAAGGGATTTCATTGTAGCTTGGTAGGATGACTCCAAATAATGTCTAGATGAGAACATCCCCTTTTGGTCGCGATAATTCAGCCTTTATGGCTGCCTGAGCCCAAAGACCTTTAGCATAGTCTATAGGTCGTATTTATGGAAGGATTTCATTGTAACTTGTTAGGTTGACTCCATATAATGCCTAGATGATGACATCCACTTTTGGTCATGATTGGTCAACTGTGATGGCGACAGGTGCCCGAAGCCTGAAAATCTTTAGCACATTCTACAGGTCATATTTATGAAGGGATTTCATTGTAACTTCGTAGGATCACTCCAGATGATGCCCAGATGAGAATGTCCCCTTTTGGTTGCGATCATTCAAACATTATGGCTGCCCGAGCCCGAAGCCTGAATACCTTTAGCACAGTCCACAGGTCATATTGATGAAGGGATTTCATTGTAACTTGGTAGGTTTGACTTCATATAATGTCTAGATGAAAACGTCCCCTTTTGGACACGATTGGGCAACTGTGACAGCTACAGGGGCCCGAAGTCCAAAACCCTTTAGAACAGTCTACAGGTCATATTTATGAAGGGATTTCATTGTAACTTGGTAGGTTGACTTCATATAATGTCTAGATGAGAACGTCCCCTTTGGACGCAATTGGGAAACTGGCGGCTACAAGGGCCCGAAGCCCAAAAACCTTTAGCACAGTCTACATGCCATATTTATGAAGGGATTTAATGTAACTTGATAGGATGATTCGGTTTTAGAATAATTTCACTGTAACTTGGTAACTTTCGTTAATATAAGTTAACTGTGAGGGCCACATACATTAACTGTGAGGTCATATTAACCCACCCCTCAGCTCTTTAGTACAGTGTACACCTCATATTATTTTTATCAAAAACATAGCATACAGGGAACAGAAATGAACATATTCCCAATTATCACAATTCTTGTCTTATTTCATAATCCTTTCATAAACATTGAACATCATCCTTTTCATCAAACACAACACACAAGTTAAGCTACAGTGTCATTGACACTTTCATTATGAACCAAGTTCATTCAATTTGATTTGAGCTGAGGTCAACAAAGGCTCAAGTCAAATTTATTGCTGGCCTGGAAATGCAGAGCTTACATTGTAACCTGTTAGCAGGTTATGCTGTATAAGGTTGTGATGATCTTTAAAAAAAAGCATTGTGAGCTTTTTCCACCTTTTTTGTTTTTATTGTGGCAGCCCAGCCTATTTATGTCTCAGTATAATTTCTGCCAAAATAAACAGCTACGACTAACATGCAGTCTTGCCTTGGTGAGATCACATGTTAGCTGTTGCTATTTATTTTGGCAGAAATTCTAAGATGTCAAAGGCATGCCACTCCATTCATATCTGGATGCATTGTGCAACCTTTTAGTCAAATTATCTGATAGTGTCTTATCAGAAAGATTGTCAATTCTGACTGACAAAACAGGCGGGACACGGAAGTTAAGTTATGTTCCAATAAGAGAAAAATCCTCGCTGTCTGATTGGATGAGAGCTGGCATAGTTTCTTTTATGTTTACGGCTCCTGTGGCAAATGTTACCGTCTGATGTCACAACGTGAAATATTTGAAATGAAGTCGCCCGTTTCATAATTACTTCATCAATGGAGTGACAAGCAAGCCGCTTAATTTTTCTGGATTTTTCGCACATGCAGCAGATGGTGTTTCGGACGAAGTGTTGTTTCAATTACAAACTGGTTTACAATTTGAACTGAGATGGAATGAATTTATCTGGTTTATTGATTATTTATCCAGTGGTGGGGTACACGAGAGGTTTATTTACTAAACCTGTGATCATTAAAAGTTGCCTTGAACAAGGCAACTTTTAATGATCACTAGTTTAGTAAATAAGCCTCTTATGTTTTGGGCTATGGGTAGTGTCTTATTGGAACATATACGTTATTGTGATGAGTTGACAGTAACATGATCTGAAGTTTGCAGCTCGGAGGTTATGTTCAACCGAGACGCGAAGCATCGTTACCGTCAATTCATCACAATAATTTATAATGTTGTATTATTTTGTTGTGAACAGTAGTTCATTCACATATTTAACAATTCAAGTAATTTTCATGTAACCATTAATTATTTCCAAGTGTTTATTCTATGGAGTGTATAAATTCTGTATAGAGTAGGACAAATTTGTAATCCTTTTTATCACTTGATTGTCTAACCAGTGTGTAAAGAAAGATAATCTGCAATTCAAAGTAAATTTACCAAAATAATGTCTCAGGTGTTTTCTATTCACAACTTCACAAATCTAAGAGGGATAAGAAAGTTGATGTGATTTGCACAACCTATGGGGACAATGGCAGTAAGCATTCAAATTTGAATTTGAGGCAATAGAAATTATCATTCTAGTTGTGCTCATCAGCTGCACAAAACCTGTTTATGGGCATTGGGAAGGGAACATTCAGATAAGAAAGGAAAAGTTGAAAAACTGTTTTTGAATGGCATATAATAATATTTGGTTGGTACATATGTTTTTAGCTCAACTTTGGCGAAGCCATATTTGAGCTTATGCCATGGCCCGTCATCTGTCTGTCTGTCTGTCCGTCAACAATTGGACACGGCTCGGGCTAGAGGCCGTATTTATGAACCGATCTTTACGAAACTTCTCGGGTACCTTTGTTATGACCGTGGGACGAGAACGAGAACGAGTGTTTTTGGGTGCGATCTAAAATTCAAGATGGCTGCCAGCCACCATTTTGTACCGACGATGCAGAAATCTGTTTTTTGTACAGAACTTCCATATGAATGCTCTGATTTGAATAATTTTTTGTATGAATGTTTAGTACCATGGGATACATCACATATAATACGGGTTTTTTTCTTGTGCAGAAATTATGCAAATTAGACTAACTTTGATGTTTTTTGGGGTTACTTTCAGCACTGTAAGTGCAAATGCCAATACGGCTAGGGCTAGAGGCCGTATTTATGAACCGATGTTTACGAAACTCCTTGGGTACCTTTGTTATCTCTGTGGAACGAGAACGAGTGTTTTGGGTCCGGTCCGAAATTCAAGATGGCCGATGGCAGCCATTTTGTACAAAATTTGGTGCAATCAGATTTTTGCACAGAACTTCCATATGAAAGCGCTGATTTGAATATTTTTTTGTGTGAATGTTTAGTACCATGGGATACATCACATATAATACGGTTTTTTTTCTTGTGCAGAAATTATGCAAATTAGATGAACTTTGATTTTTTCGGTGCTACTTACACACAGTAAGTGCACATGTCAATACGGCTCGGGCTAGAGTCTGTATTTATGAACCGATCTTCACGAAACGTCTTGGGTACCTTTGTTATCACCTTGGGACGAGAACGAGTGTTTCTGGGTGTGGTCCAAAATTCAAGATGGCTGCCAGTGGCCATTTTGTACCGAAATTAGGTCTAATCAGTTTTTTGTACACAACTTCTATACGGCTCAGGCTAGAGGCCGTATTTATGAACCGATCTTTACGAAACTTCTTGGGTACCTTTGTTATCACCGTGGGATGAGAACGAGTGTTTTTGGGTGTGGTCCGAAATTCAAGATGGCCACCAGCAGCCATTTTGTACCAAAATTAGTGCAATCAGTCTTTTGTACAGAACTTCTGTATGAAAGTTCTGATTTGAATAAATTTTTGTATGAATGTTTAGTAACATGGAATACATCACATATAGTACGGGTTTTTTTCTCGTGCAGAAATTATGCAAATTAGATGAACTTTGATTTATTCAGTGCTACTTATACACTGTAAGTGCACATGTCAATACGGCACGGGCTAGAGGCTGTATTTATGAACCGATCTTCTCAAAACTTCTTGGGTACCTTTGTTATCACCTTGGGACGAGAACGAGTGTTTCTGGATGCCGTCCAAAATTCAAGATGGCTGCCAGTGGCCATTTTGTACCGAAATTAGGTCCAATCAGTTTTTTGTCACAACTTCTACACAGCTCATATTTGTGAACTGATCTTCACGAAACTTCTTGGGTACCTTTGTTTTCACCTTGGGACAGGAATGAGTGTGTTTTGGGGTGCCTTTGTTATCACTGTGCTATGAGAACAAATATTTTGGGGTTCAGTCAGACCCACTCTGGGACTCAAAGTTTTCTTTTCAAGTTTAGCATCTGATTGTCACCCACCTTTACAATACTTTACCTATACATTTGTTACAGGCAACGGTCAGTATTTATGTACAGACCGTTACAATACTTTATATGTACCTTTGTTATCAGGTCATTACCTAGATGTTTGTCATTGCTGTGTCACATACTATATATGTACATGTCTTTGTCTTGACAAGTTGAGCTACAGTGTCATTGACACTTTCATTTAAATAATATAGTGGATTGTACAGTGTATTTACAGTACCATCAGTTAATGGCAGTGATAGACTGTTGGACTTCTATGCTAGAGGTCCCGAGTTTGATCCCCATCTGTGACGACCCGTGTTGTGTCCTTGGGCAAGACACTTTATCCCGCTTGCCTGCATGGGGGTACGATGACACTGTGTACTAAGGCGTACTGCACGTCGATGGTGCACATCTCTTCAACCACTGTAACCCTGCTTGAGTGGAGCTTGAACAGAATTAGAATGTTGAGGAGCTGGCAGTTGCTTGTCGATGCTCGGTGGTTCTCTCTAGGTACTCCGGCTTCCTCCACCCATAAAACTGTCATAGTCACGATTAGCCATTGTGCATAAGTATGTGACCTTAAACTCCAATAAATAAATAAATAAATAAATAAATAAATAAATAAACAGGTTTCCATAGTTTCCTGCCTTTCAGAAAAAAAGAAAAAAAAACAAGGTTATCAATGCTTTTTACTGGACAGTCATGTAACAGTATTTTTGGGGGGGTTCTTCACATTATTGATAGAAATAAACTGCAGCTTGATAATCAGCTTACACGGTTAACCACAGGTGCATAGCCAGGATTCTATAATAATAAGGGTGCCCTAGCCAGTTTGGAGTGTATTTGGGGGATTCTTCACATTATTGATGGAAATAAACTACAGCCTACTAATAAGCTTACACAGTTAACCACAGGTGCATAGCCTGGCTTCTATAATAGAGGGTGCACTAGCCAGTTTTGAGGGGTCAAAAAATGATATTTGCAAGGCAATTGTGTGGGAGGTTTTGGGGCCTGCCATAGCCCTAACTATGGCCTTTTGGTTGCTGCCCCAAGAGGGGGCAATAACCAGAGAGGGCAATGACCAGAGGGTCCTAGTTAGGACTAACCCCTCATCCTTGAGAAAATTTTTCAAAATTTATTGCTTTGAGAGCAAATGTGTGCAGCTCGTATATTGGCAACCATTTTAGGGCACTATGTTGTGTGAAACTTGCAATGGAGTGGGGGAGGGGGGTGCAAAAATTTTAGGGAAGGCTCCCACATGCCCCCCTACCTCTATGCCCCTGGCTAATCATAAGGGCGTTTGCATTTTGTTCATAATTTAAAGGGGAGGGTATGAAACTGCACACGAATATGGTTTGCGCAAAAGAATCAATATTTAATTGAAACATTGTTGAATCACACAAACATTGCAATGATGTCATACCATGCAACAATATTATTTGTCTGTATGGAGATACCGTAGCACATTGTTCTACTCAGTATAACACACTTGTTCTAACAACAACATATGGTAGGTGATATGACATTATCCATTATCCATTTGCTCCTTTATTTTCACTTTTTTATGGAAATACCTGAAGCAACAACATTCTCAGCTGCCTGTCAGAGTTATTCGTTTGATATTCTGGAAATGAAACTATGACTTGAAAAAAGATAGATTTACCTTTCTTGAGGTTCTTCGTACTTGGTCTGACTCAAACAAAGTCTGTCAAATAGAAACAAAATTCAAGTGGCAAGACACTTGGAACAGATATCTTTTCTAATCAGATTTAGGGAGTTTGGGAAAGAGATTTCTAAATAATGTTCAAATATGTTCTAACAGTTTTAAAATTACAAATAAGTGTCAGTTCCTGGTGTTTTCAATACACAGCAGCAAAGTTAAAGGTTGTTTATAATTACCAAACAGAGTTTTCCAGATCAATTACCAATATCTTTTTTTTCAAAATGAATAAAATAACTAGAAAATTCAACTTTTATTTCAAGCCCTAACTTTTTCATTCCAATTTATATATATAAGAATTGAAAAATGACTTAGCAGTCACTTCATCAGACTATCAATATGGCATACATAGATCAATATAGGAACAAATAATTTATTTCAATTCTTGTAATTTAATTTAGAGTAATTGGGTAACTTGTTTAATAAGTCAGTTCTGCATATTGTTGGCACATAGGTGTATAGCCAAACTTCACAATTACAGTGTAAAAATGTTCATACACCAATGTAACACAAACACGCCCTTCCCACCTCCCATTAAATAACTTTGTACATGTTTGTTATCAAAACTGGTAACCCACTTTTCTGTGATCACTATATAAACGTCAGGGATCAAAAGTGTCCTTCATTGTCTTTATTTAGTTTATTTTGTATGAAGTAAAAATAGCATACTTAACTGCCTCAATCACTATGGAAAACCCCAGGACGTGAAGCACTGCTTGTTTACTGTGGTAAAAAAGTTCTGTTTTACTTGTAAAATAGGATGGTCACCAAAGCCTGTTGTGCATTTCCTTTGAATTGTTCTTGGCAGACTTAACCTCCACCAAGTCAATTGTAAAAACATTATCAAATCCTTTTGTATATGTCATGAATATTCCATAGTAGGCCTAACTGTTACAGTTAAAGTTGAGACTTGTACAAAGAAAACAAACCTCAAATCTTCATAGTTTAACCCTTTACCCAATGTTACAACCAAAACCAACCAGTGCTATTCACAAAAATCACCATCCAATTTTCATTATTTTTTTCACTTTTTGTCTCAAAAACATAGCTTATGACCACTCATTGGAATGAGCTCAATGACCTCATTCCAGTGAGGGGTCATAAGCTATGTTTTTGACGCAAAAAATGAAATAAATTAGTTATTCAAGAATTTTATTTGCAAGTGTCATCTGTCTTTCGTGTTAGGTAAAGGGTTAAACCAACATTCTGACAACTATTCGGTGACTACTGTGATCGATGAGCCAACAATTTTCAAAGAGAATTCAGAATTTATTCTAGTTTAGATAAGTGTTAAGGTGTTATATAAGTGAGGGAGAACAATGTACAATGAAATTCTCAAGTCTTAAATTTCATAAATTCCAAATAGATATACACAAATTGTACCTCAAAATGGAGGTTGTGGTGAATAGAACATGAAAAATATATGTGTGCAGCTCACATAATTGATAGCAAGCATCCACGGTTCCTGAAAATCTGCTACCATATTCGCACGAGAACTGAGAAATAAAATAAAATATTTTCAGGGCTGATTTCGTGGGGTGTGTGGGGGAATGAAGGGGAACATGGGGGAGCACCATTCCCATTCTTTTTTTTGGAAGGGAAATGGCAAGACCTGGAACTGCTTGATATTGGTGAATATCCAACACACTGTACAACTTAAGCAAGATGATGGAGTGCTTGCTGTGTTCCACACTGTGCAGCTGGCAAGATGGAAGAGTGCTCGCCGTGTTCAAATCAGCAAGCACTCCTTCATCTTGCTAGCTGCATTAAACCCATTTTAGTTATCAGTAAGTTACTTGCTTTCCAAACAATAATGCAATATATATATATATATATATGATGGGTCAGATATAAGTACAAAAAATGACGTCACGAAAGTGGCATTCTTGGTAAGTTGCATGCACATTTGTTTTGGCTGGTAACTTAATCATGTCTCACCAGAGTGACATTTCCTTGTTCTTCTCCTAAGACAGAGGGAGAATATTATTATCCCTGATGGGTGAGGGTGTGAGATGTGGGAAATATCACCCGAGGGCAAGGTATTTTGGGCCAAACATAAGGCTTGCTGAATGTCTGGACCAAATATCTTGTCCCAAGGGTGAGATTTCCCCATCTCACCCCCACCCCATCAGGGATAATTCCCCCCCCCCTCTCCCCACCAGAACACCCTGAGGTCATCAAAAGTAATTCAGGGGAATGTGCTGCTATATCAAACAATTTTGTTGTCCATTTCTGAAAAAAAACTGATTTGCTTATCGGAAAGAGCTCACAAAAGTTCTGTGCCACAATATATATATATACCACAAAATTGATTCCCTATGCCAGCAAGACAGGGGTTAATGATCTGTAGCAAAATGAACATTGACACATTCCGATGATGCCATATTATGAATTCTGCAATATATTTGCATAACTTTTCAACGGGAACTCCATGCATCTTACTACACTCATAACGGCGTTCACCCAAACATTTATATAAAAGAATCAAGTGTCCTTTGGTTTTGCAGTCTGTGTTTTTATTTCTGTTTTCTTTGACAAACGTTCGTCTGCTAATATTTCCGAAACGTGACACCATGTTGTTTGTTTACAGAAGAACATGTGATGACTGAATAGTCCTGCGCTCATTAAATATGATAATCAGCTGGTCATGTGGGTCATGTGAGATAGATATCTATCTCACAAAGCCTTCTCGCATGGGACATACATATCTTGCTTAGGAAGTGGGGGAAAATGAACTGTCCTGATTATCTGGCTATCAGAGGAATGAAGTTCACTTAAAAAAATCAACATGAATGTGATTCTTCGTTAATAAATTTCTAATTTTTTTCCCAGGAAGACCCCAGCAAATCATCGATGATTGCTGAAATGATGAGCCCCCATTCCACTATTTAATTTTCAAAAGCATCACTGAATTTTTCATGAGAACAACTTATGGTCTAATATGCTTCAGGTATCCAAGACCAAAGCTAGGAATTTAAAATACTTCAAAATGCAGCAACAGGGCTGTGTGGAGGAAAATGCCAACACTTTTTCCCATTTTTTTTAAGAAGAAGGAGTCCATTCCAAATAGTTTGTTACTGTCACATGATACTCAGGATATTCCCCAATTTCTACCAGAAACTGCTTTCATAATTTGAGGAAACTCAAGGAAGTGCTGTGATACCTTGGAAGTAATACTCCAACTGTACAGTTTTCTGATGTAGACAATGTGTAATGTGAAGGCGATCAGTCTCATAATGTCATTTTAGAAGGCAATGAATATTGGTGCTTTTTGCCAGATATTAAAAAAATTTATGTATCAGTGTAACATTATTGTGAGAATATATAAGCTGAACCTAATCATTTTTTGTGTGAATTTTTTTTTCTCATTTCAGGTGTATTTATTGAGAAAATACTCATCACATCACATTCCAGAACACAATTTGAGATTTTATATATGTTCATTATCAACAAAGACCATTGTGTATAAGGTCAGTTCACTCATGTTCTATTTGACTCTTTCAAAAAGGCTGGCCATTTTATTGAACCCAAAGTGATGAGTTTAGATTTCATTGTATTGAATATTGGATCAGGGTTAGAGCCTGTGAGTGGGTAGCTTCACACATGGCCTACAACATGATGAGTACCCAAGAATACAGAGACATTTTACTGGATTGTGACTGGGTTGTGATCTGGTCTAAATTCTCTGTATTAGAAATGGGCAATATACTGAAAAACCAAGCTGATACCAATATCATGGGGTTCCTGAAAAACCAAACCAAACCAATCACGGAATACCGAAACCATCTGAATTTTCAAATTTTCCTCTACATTTGCTATTTATAAAGCCTTGTTGATACTTGATAGCAGCTTAAGTTTTCATTTTCATGAAAGAAGGGCCTGGGCAATTGTTCTGAATTCCCACTAGACTACAAGCTGTACATATCCAGTTGCTTAGCTGTGATTTCTAGCCAAGTCTTGGCTGTCTGTTAAGACAGCCAAGATTTGACTAGAAATCTCTGTGTAAGTGATATGTCTGTTGTCAACAGGAGCTCCTGAAGATGGCATGCTGAGGGCACATGCTCTGAGATCATTAATGTCTGAAATAGGCTTTAAAGATTAGTGTGTTTAGAACAAGTTACAAATTACTTGATGTGATTTGTGTTGGCTAAAAAATAAAAAAAAGTCCAATGTTAAACTCCTTGGCCTGGAATTTGTAGTACTGTGGTAGAGAGATCCAAGAACAACTTGTTCTGAATTTTCCTAATGTGAATTCTCCTTTGGTACTATTAGTAAATCTCAGTCAAGTCAGATACCGAATACCAAACCAATTCCGAAATATGCCCCTCCACCCACCCCCCCCCTCCCCACCCCAAAAAATACCATAAGTAATACCGAACTCAAAATTCAAATACTGCCCATCTCCACTCTGTACCTCCCTATAACTCTGTGGAATCTTACCTGTTCAAAAAGAAATTAAGATCGATGAATATCAGAAGCTATCTTTGTTTGTTTTTATTGAATTATATGTCAATATTTTATGTTAAACATCTCAGCCCACTGGTACCCACATGAGATCATTCAATTCAGAGAGAGAATGTTTTTTACCTAACCTCAATTGGCATAGAGTTATTAAACATGTTGAGGCATCAAGTTATTAAACATGTCAAGGTTTCAGTATTTGCTAGCAGTAAAGTAAATGATAAATAAATCACCAGCTCAATGAAATATTCATAGACTACGTTATTTTTTACCATGATGATGTTTTTATATTGGCCTGCCATAAACAAAAAATAAAACAAAGAAACAAAGAAACACATATCTGAAACACTACTATAACCCTTTACCCAACATAATGGCCCAATCCGGCCAGCGCTATTCTAAAAAAATCGCTGATTAATTTTCATTATTTTTTTATTTTTTGTCTCAAAAACATAGGTTATGACCCCTCATTGGAACGAGCTCATCGAGCATGTTCCAAGGAGGGGTCATAACCTATGTTTTTGAGACAAAAAAATGACAAAAATTAGTTATTCAATAATTTTTTTTGTAAGTGTTGTCTGCTTTTTATGTTAGGTAAAGGGTTAAACTTGAACAGTTTTAGTACTAGAAGAAAAATGAAGTGGGATTATGTGATGCATACCATAATAACGTAATACAATGATGACATGATCTTCATTTGTAAAATTCAATTCATAGACACTGAATGATTATCAAAACAGACACTGAACTGTACCCAATCCTTTCATTATCCAAACAAATCAAGAAAGGGAGTTATTGTACGATAAATTGGTTATTACCACCATGTGGGATTCTGAGAAGGTGTGTTGAAGTCTCGATCTCTCTCTAAGACATATATCAATTTGTCTGAATGGTCCTATTGATAAATGCCCAAAGATGACTTCTCAACTTCAATAGGCCATCTCAGAAACCCAAATGGTGGTAATAACCTAGATTTATTGAAAAATCAATCTGAAACCCACTGAATTCCCCGGCTTTACTTCATTTCAGTACAGTGGAGCCCACTTAATTGGATATCTGGTTACTGAATAACCCTGTCAATTGAATATAATTTCCCAACACAAAACCATTTACCATACCTCCAGTACAAATTTGACCCTTGAATTGAATAAAGGTTATAAAGTAAACTCCTGTTAATTGAATAAAAAATATTGTAACCTGTTGAGAAATTACCACGACTCTCCCCAGTTTTCCTTTGTTTATAGACCTATTTAGCCTCAGTTCATCCAATACAGGCATTTAATCTATTTTATCTTGTTTGGCAGAGCTCATGGAGCTCTTTCAAACAACTATAATGGAATAAATGCTAAGTTTATCTCAAGAATACATGAAAGTGACACAATCACTGTTAATTGAACACTTCTGTTAACAGAATAATTTTCAATGACAAAGTGGCTATTCAATTAACAGGGTTCCACTGTACTTCCAATTCAATCTACTCTATCTTGTTTAACCCTCTATCTAATGCAATGGTCAAAAACCAGCTAGCACTATCCACAAAAATCACCATTCAGTTTTCATTAGTTCTTCAATTTTTGTCGAAAACATAGCTTATGACCCCTCATTGGAATGAGCTCATTCCAAAGAGGTCTTAAGCTATCTTTTCAACACAAAAAATGAAAAAATTAGTTATGGCCTAAACAAGTTAAGAATCTGTTTCTCAGGCCATCCTGCATGGTAATTTTGGCTGCCGCTTGCTGTCTTTTTATAACCAATATCAAACTTAATTAAATAAAAAATAAATTGTTTTTTGTCCGATATTTTACCCAAGTAATAAAATTGATAAATTTGTTCTTGAGTGCAACAATGCTTTGCAATGCTTTAGCACTGCGAAGCCTTCTTGCACTCAAGGGAGGAAATGCACGACCCACAGGGTGCACCACAAGGGGCATAACTCTGATAGCACCCATAAATTGTTTTCCAAAATTAAAAAAATCTTCTTCTCCAGAACCATCTATTAGAATCTTTTGATGTTTGGTATATAACATCTCTAGGGGGGTCAGATTGAAGTTTGTTCAAATCGAGTCCCTGGGTTAATAATTGGGCTCCATATAGGAGCCTAAATTTTAACTTAGTGAAATATGAGGAAATAACTTTAAAAATCTTCTTCTTCAGATCCACCAGTCAGAATCCTTTCATATTTGGTATACATTTCTAGGGGGGGTTCAGGTTCAAGTTTGTTCAAATCGGCTCCCTGGGTTAATATTTGGATTCCCTACAGGAAACTGTATTTTTACTCAGTGCATTAAGAGGACATTTCTTTAAAAATCTTCTTCTTCAGATTCATCAGCTAGAATCCTTTCATATTTGGTATACATCTTTAGGGGGTTCAGATTCAAGTTTGTTCAAATCGAGTCCTTGAGTTAATATTTGGGGTCCCTATAGCCCAAATTTTAACTTAGTGCAATATGAGGGAATTTCTTTAAAAATCTTCTTCTGTAGATTCACCAGTCAGAATCCTTTCATATTTGGCATACAACACATCTCTAGGGGGGATGGGGGGGGGGGGGGGGGGGGGGGGGGGGGGGGGGGTCAGATTCAAGTTTGCTTAAATCGAGTCCCTGGGTTAATAATTGGGCTCCATATTGGAGCCTAAATTTTAACTTAGTGAAATATGAGGAAATAACTTTAAAAATCTTCTTCAGATCCACCAGTCAGAATCCTTTTATATTTGGTATACATCTCTAGGGGGGGTTCAAATTCAAGTTTGTTCAAATCGACTTCCTGGGTTAATATTTGGATTCCCTACAGGAAACTGTATTTTTACTTAGTGCATTATGAGGACATTTCTTTAAAAATCTTCTTCTTCAGATCCACCAGCTAGAAGCCTTTCATATTTGGTACACATCTCTAGGGGGTTCAGATTCAAGTTTGTTCAAATCGAATCCTTGAGTTAATATTTGGAGTCCCTATAGCCCAAATTTTAACTTAGTGCAATATTAGGGAATTTCTTTAAAATCTTCTTCTGTAGATTCACCAGTCAAAATCCTTTCATATTTGGTATACATCTCTAGGGGGTCAGATTCAAGTTTGCTCAATTCGAGCCCCTGGGTTCATATAATTGGGCTCCCTATGGAAGCCTGAATTTTAATTCAGTGCAGTATGAGGGGATTTCTTTTAAAATCTTCTTCAGCTCCTCCAGTTATTTGGTATACAACATCTCTCGAAAGGGAGGGGGGGGGGAGGGGCAGATTCAAGTTTGTTCAGTTGTGTCCCTGGGTTAGTATTGGACTGTCTATGGGAGACCCAATTTTAGCTTAGTGCAATATGAAGGAATTTCTTTAAAAACCTTCTTCTCCAGAACCATCTATTACAATCTTTTAATATTTGGTTTACAACTTCGTTGGGAGGGGGGTTGGTGTTTCAGATTCAAGTTTGTTCAAATCGGGTCCCTGGGTTAATATTTTGGCAGTCTATTGTGGGGGTGGGGGGGGGGGGGGGGTGTTAGAGGGTTGCAGTGGCTTAACAACCTTTGGAAGTTTGGCAGTGCTTGTCTACAGGTAATAGAATTGGAAGCAGTCAGGAAGACCTATGATAATCATCTGACATGGACACCAGAGTTATGAATAATTTCATGATTTCATTCATCTGTAGTGTTGATGAACCATGACTAACTGAATGTGACCCAAAATACGTCTTTGAACCACTTTGTCGGGTGAGCGATTAAGGCCCCTTGGGGCCTCTTGTTCATTTACCTATCCAACATTTTGTCTGTTAAGTATATATTGTCATGGTATGGGTAACTTATTATTTTCTGAAAACAAATGTTCAGTTCTTCCAGACACTTCAGGTCACTGACCAGTCTCACATTCTTTTTGACCTCCCACTTTATTTTTACAGTTCTATAATTAACTTGCCATGCTTGTAATTAAAAGGTTTCCTGAGGCTTCCTTTACTGTTCTTGTGAAGCATAAATTATTCATTTGTGTTATTGAGTTTATTTCTGATCTATATTTTACTATTGAAAGCTACTACATTGCTACATTGCTCCTGAAGAAACTGCCCTGTTTACAAGTACAGCACCACACGAAATAAATTGGATATCAACCATCAAATATGTTGAATTTTCGTATTGATAGTATAACACTCTTTATTATTTCTTGGAAAGCTCTTGGAGATATTTCCAAAAAATTTTGTCTGGGAACTTTCATCAACCAGAAGAATAGATTAGAAGAATGTGTTTAGCTGATTACACATTTCAGCTAGTACTGTATGCCATGCTCAATCTTTGGTGGTTAACCCTTTACGTAATGTATGGGCCACACCTGGCCAGAGCTATTACAAATGTAGCAGCCACAGTATAATTGCAGGCCAATTACCAACCAGCTTATTCTCATCATAAATTGATCGCTTTGTGCTCAGGAGATTTATGATCTATCCTTAGCTCCCAACTTCTCTCTCAATTTGTTAATTGGAGGTGTATCATATGCTCAGCAGCTAGTGGCATTATGTATGTGGTGGTGAAAGCACTACAGGTGTTTTGACTGCTCTGTGGTGGAATCTGGGTGAGATTGTGGAAATCTCGAAAGAATTTGAGAGTAGTGTAGCAGTAAAGGTATAAAGGCCATTTATCAACCAGCTTGGTAATGGTCCAGTTCTCTTAGTCTTGTGGTAAATCAGTCACATCGTATTCTAAAGGTCAGTTGTTCAAGACTTGTCCACTGCACTTCTCTCTCAATCTGTTACACAGACATCATCACTCACATTTTATTTTTTTCAATTTTTGCCTTCAAAATATGCCTTTTGACCTCTCTTAATAAGCTTGTTCCAGTGAGAATCATAAGTCAAGTTTTTGAGGAAATAAATGAAAATTTTTAGTTATTGGAGAAATTATATAAAGTGTTAAGCATAGACCAGTCACAGTTTCTGTAAGAATTTAGGCCTAAAAAAGTTAAAAATCTGTTTCTCTGGTCCTCCTGCATGGTCCTTTTGGCTGCTGCATACTCTCTATTTTTAACCAATGCAAACTTCAAAAAATAAATATATTTTACCCAAGTTAATAAAATGATAAATATGTCCTTTGAGTGCAACCAGGCTTTGCAATGCTTCAGCTAAAGCACTGCAAAACCTTCTTGCTCTCAAGGTATGAAATACACCACCACCATGTTATTCTGTAGATTATGAGGTCTAAAACAAAAACAAACCAAGAGCATGAACTTTTCCTGGCAAAGAAATAATTATAAAAATAAAAAATAAAATAAAAAAACACCCGCTCAAATGCAATTTTACAAAAAAGTTGTTTGAGAAACAGAACATTCTCTTTGTGGGGTCTTAACATTCTCTCTGCTCATTAAAAGGTGGACTTTTCAAATAGTGATAAAGGGTATTGTTTCATCAGGAAAGAAAGAGCAAGCAAGACTTGTATTTCATAATCCTAAAGGTCCAATGCTTACATTGTTATTTTTTATGATCTCAAAGCAAATCATTCAAAAGACAATTTCACAATAATTTCTGATATTGTCTTGGCTCCTTATATACGTAGTCTCTGGAAAACAAATTTCACACTTTTGTGAGTTTGGTGGAATGTGATACAGTGAAGCCCACTTAATTGGATATCTCTTAACTGAATAACCCTGTTAATTGAATGTAATTTCCCAACACAAAATCATTTACATGTACCATACCTCCAGTACTAATTTGACCTGTACTGGTGTGTTTATACAAGAAAACAATAGGCTTAATGCTATAGTCTATATCGAATATTTTGTGGGAGGGTCTCCAAACGACTAACAGCTAATTAACAGCAAACCTGTTTTATTCATAGAACATAGAAATGGATATATACATAAACGAATAATATACTATAATATACCGTCACTTTGGCAAACCTGTTTTTTAATAACATAATTTTAAAAAGTTTTTGCTTTTGTAGATTGTGATTGTTGTGTGATTGTTGCTATTGATTGGGTGAGGGGTGGGAACGGGTATTTTTCTTTGCTTCTTTACCCTTTGAACCAAAGCGGTCACTTTTCCAGACAAGAACATGATCAGTCATAATGTCATCAAATAGGATGGCTGTTTAGTAAATGCGTGGGGTAGACCAATCAATATTTTTGATGTGCAGCCTGGAGAATGATTGAGTGAATGAAAAATTTCATCATGCCAAAGGCGCACAGAGATGATATGGGATTGAAATTCCTGGCAACCCGAATAGCTTCATTTGCTTATTAATCACGACAAACGGAAGCAACTGTATCTCTGATTGATCTCTGAACACAGAAACATCTCACGAGTGACTACTAATTTGATATAAACTATAATCACTATCAAAACAAACTTACCGAGGTGTGAATTGTAGTTTTTCGATGTTTTGAGAACACACCCTTGTAACCTGTTGAGAAATTACCATGACTCTCCTCAGTTTTCCTTTGTTTATAGACCTATTTGACCTCAGTACATCCAGTACAGACATTATATCTTGTATGACAGAGCTCAAACAATGATATAAGAGATTAAATGCCTTATTGGATGTACTGAGAGTGTCTGGAAGAACTGAACATCTGTTCAACTATCCCTGTTAATCCCTGTTAATCCTTTACCCAATGAATCGACCGCACCCATCTGCGTAATATGCAAATTCAGTAGTTGAAAAAATATTATTTTTCAAAATATTTCAACAAAACCATATTATGTGACCCCATGTTGGAACGAGCTCATTGAGCTCGTTCCAACGAGGAGTCATATGATATGTTTTTTTTTAAATTTTTTTAAAAATTTGAAAAAATGATATTTAAAATGATAAATTTTGATATTGTCTGCGTTGGATAAAGGGTTAATTGAATAATTTTTATTGGCAAAGTGGCTATTTAATTGACCCTCTACCCAATGAATCGTCTACATCCGCCTGTGTAATATGCAAATTTAGCAGCTGAAAAAATATTTTACAAAAAATTTCAACAAAACCATGTCGTGTGACTCTTCCTTGGAACAAGCTCGGTGAGCTCGTTCCAATGAGGGATCACATAAAATAATATTTAAAATAATAAATTTTGATATCGTCTGTGTTGGATAAAGGGTTAATAGGGTTCCACTGTACTAAGAAAACTTATATATGAAGAAACATGCGTGTTCATCAAGGGGTTAAATTGATAAGAATATCATTTCAAAAGGTATTGTTCTAACCTTACAGTCAATGATCTTGCTTGATATTACCTGTCTTTTTTTCCATGATAATTGTTTGACATATTTTTGCAGAGTCCATGTTTTATCACTGAGAGAAAAAACTTTTAACCTTTTGCACACTGATGATTGAGTAAAATTTCAAGTAGCAGTTTTTTTCCATAATGCAATGAAGAATTTAGCCCTTTAACTATCGACTCAGCCACATCTGCCTGCATAATTTGCAAATTAAGTAGTTGACAGAAATGTATTTTTCAAAAACTTTCAAGAAAACCATATTTTGTGACCCCTCATTGGAATGATCTTGTGGAGCTTTTTCCAATGTGGGGGGGGGGGGGGGGGGTCACCTGATATGGTTTTGTTGAAATTTTTTTTTAAATTTGAATATACAAAATCACAATAATAAATTTTGATATTGTGTGTGTAGGGTAAAGGTTTAACCAATTAAATGAAGTCTGTCAAACAAGATTGAATTGTTTAAATTTCTAGTTGCACTATAAAAAAAAATTTGCTGCTCGAAATTTTTATATTTTGACAACAGTATTATGAGGGTTAATTATTCCTTTATTGCACCATGTGCAACACTCAGTTGCACCCATTGTGTGAAGAACTGAGGACTGTAGGTTGAAAGTATTAATTGGTCTACCCTTCTACAAATTTATTGTTTGCTCTTAACCCTTTGTCCAATGAATCGATCACATCCACCCAAGTAATATGTAAATTCGGCAGCTGAAAAAATATTATTTTTCAAAACATTTCAACAAAACCATGTCATGTGACCCCTCTTTGGAACGTGCTCGACGAGCACGTTCCAATTAGTGGTCACATGATATGATTTTGTTGAAACTTTTTGAAAAATATAAAAAAATAATATTTAAAATAATAAATTTTGATATCGTCTGCATTGGATAAAGGGTTAACTGGTTGAGTGCTAAATTATTTTTGAAATGGGATTTGTAACGTGCATATTTTTTTTTATAAGATACCATGCTACCACCAAGAAGAGCCTTAGTTTTGCCAGACTTTGTTTATAAGTGCTTTGTTTTTATTTATTGGAGAGTGCCATCAGGCACTCTCCAATAAATTTTAACAGAACAGTTTTATGTGAACATTTTGTTTCTATTGCTGAGCAAAGGACAGGCAACTGCATACATTGTAAAGCCACGAAAGAGGTTTTCAGCACATTATAGAGCCATGATAGAGGCTTCAAGCACTCAACCAATTAATTATTAGCAGCCCTACATCTATTAACCACCTTTGACAGACTTTTGGTCCACTAATGACTAATGTATTCCGATAATGAAGAGCTACACCCTCAAAGATCATGTTATTGTTAAAATGCAGCATTCTGATCTCTTATGGTGATTGAATGTGAAAGTATATTAGTGTTGAAAGAATTAACCTTTTACGTAATGTAGTGGCCGAATCCCACCAGTGCTATTTACAAAAATCGCCACTCAAATTCCATTTTTCAACTGGTACCTCCAAAACATAGCTTTTTACTTTCATTCGATTCTGCTCATTCCAATGAGGCATCATTGATGGAAAAAATTGAAAAATTGAGTCCTAAAAAGTGAAAAATCTGTTTCTCAGTCCCTCATGCATGGTCCTTTTGGTTGCTGCATGCTCTCTTCTTATAATCAACGCAAACTTAAAAAAATAAAATTTAAATGGTTTATGTCTGATGTTTTACCCAAGTTAATAAAATAGATCAATTCATCCCTTGAGTGCAACAAGGCTTCGCAATGCTTCAGCATCGCAAAGCCTTCTTGCACTCAAGGGATGAAATACACACCACCCATGCTACATGTATTCTGTAGATTATGAGGCCTAAAGCATAAAACAAATCAAGAACATGAACTTTTGATAGCAAGGTAATAATTACAAAAATAAAAAATAAAATAAGAAAACATCCACCCACATGCAATTTTACAAAAATGGCCTGCGAAACAGAATATCTACTTTGTGGGGCCATGTCATACTTTCAGAATAGTGCTGTCTAAATATGTCCACTATATTAGATAAAGGGTTAACCAGTGTAAAATTGAGTGAGATCCACTGACAGAGGGAGATTGCCAGCAGCATATCAGTGAAATGGACAAAGAATAAAAGTAAGAATAGTTATTAGCAGATTCTGCCAGTTTTGCCAAAGGCTGTTTTATAGTGTTGAAATAACTTGGGGATTCTGGAGTCGATTAGTCAACACCCAAAAGTCGCGTCAAAGTTGACTAGTTGGCACCCCACTTTCAGCTGCCAAGATATACATAGCAAAACCTCTGTAACTGAATTTTTTTATTTACTTAATCACTTTAATGCTGCAAGTTTGGGTGCCATCCATAGGCCTGATGGAAACTGTCTATCATAGAAATGTTATTGTATGGAGGCAAGTTGAAATAACTATGCCCTCAACAGTATCAATGTAGGTACAATACAACCACTGTCAGCAAGTTCAAAGGAGCTGATACAACATAGTTAACTTTCACATCTACTTTGATCTCAAAGTCTGCATCAATTATCTCATTATCCGTGTTGTTGATTTCATGCTCTGAACAGATCAACTGACAATTCTTTTAACTCTTCCTCAGTAGACCTTCCATCAGAATTTTGTTATGTTGTAACAGTGTGCAAAATTTCAAAAATGACTCTAACCGACTGGCCATTCATGTGGTTTGGAGATAGCTAACCAGACGCTCGGCTGTGTAAAAATTCTTGGAAAATGTTATTTTATCATTAACAAGTATTCATATATTGCAAGGATTGAAATATATATAGCCTCTCAAGGCAAAAGTCTAAAAATCTGTCTAGACACACGAAAAGCTGGTTAACTGGTAGAGTGTTAAAAGCCCATATTTGGGCTTTATTCTCAACTAAAGGTACCTAAAGTTGAAACTTCTAATTCTGTGAATGTCCTTTTTATTATCTTGGATGTAAAATTACTTCATCTCCATCTATTTGCATTATTACAATCCATGAGAGAATGCCTATAGGCACTCGCCCATAAATCGTAACAAGACAATAACGTGTGAACAAATCTTGATGCCGAGAAAAAATTTTAAAAAACATTTAGCACACTACCAGTAAAGTTACTCAGACTTTACCATTCAAGATGCAACTTTTGGCTAAATTTGCATAACCACCATATGAATGAAACGAGGGTTCTCGTCAAATTTTGCACATTGTATCATGTTTTTATAGAAAATGCTATTCAATGTTCACTTATATCAGCGATGACTTTGATTAGTCGACAAATCATTTCAACACTATTGTTTTTTAGGAGAGTGAGAGAGTCAAGAGAAAAGTTAGAAGCAATCTATTTTTAAGAAGCAAACTAATTGGACATGGAAAGCAACACTGTGTTGGAACCAATAAAATCTGATTAACATCATAATTATCAATTTGTCATTATGCACTGTAAAAGTTTCAGATTTCATTTTTTTTTATCTTTTTAAAGGGCCAGTTTACTTCCTCACAGATATGGACCTATTTCAAAGATTTGCAAGATCCACAATACAAGGTCTATCTGTCCCTCATCCATAGCAGATTCTCTACAAACACATTCCCCAGCTGGGAGAGAGCTCATCCACTCAGGTATTTGTCTGTTTTTACTGTTACAGTACTGAACTGGAGTGTCACTCTTTGTATTATCCTTGATTGGTGTGGGTGTAGAATAAGATCTCGAGACACAAGATGTGTGAGTTTGACACAAGGTTCATGACATTGACCTTTACTTGAATGATTTTTTTTTTTGATTGATTCACCATGCTCATCCCTTTACCTAACCTGAAAGGCAGATGACACTCCAAACAAAATTCTTGAATAACTCATTTTTTCATTTTTAGCTTGACAAAGACAAGATAAGCTATTACCATCACGTGTGCGGAAGTCTGTAAGTCTGTGAGTCTGTTCATATTTTCCTTTAGCACAGGCTACACCCGTAGTTCTTGTCTGATCATCACGAAATTTCATATGCAGGTTTGGGGCCATGTCTAGATGAGAACGTCCTCTTTTGGGCACGGTCGGTCAACTGGTATGGCTGCCCGAGCCCAAAACCCGAAAAACATTAGCACAGTCTACAGGTTGCATTTATGAAGGGATTTCATTGTAACTTAGTAGGGTGCCTCTGTATAATGCCTAGATGAGAATGTCCCCTTTTGGTCATGATCTGTCAACCGTGATGGCTGCCCAAGCCCGAAACCCAAAAACTTTTAGCACAGTCTGCAGGTCATATTTAATATTGAGGGATTTCATTGTAACTTGGTAGGATGACTCCGGATGATGTCTAGATGAGAACTTCCCCATTTGGTCACGATCTGTCAACCGTGACGACTGCCCAAGCCCAAAACCCAAAAACCTTTAGCACAGTCTACAGGTTATACATATTTATGGAGGGATTTTATTGTAACTTATTAGGTTGACTTCATATAATGTCTAGATGAGAACGTCCCCTTTTGGACGTGATTGGGCAACTGTGGCGGCTACAGAGGCCCGAAGCCCGAAAACCTTTAGCACAGTCTACAGGTCATATTTATGAAGGGATTTTATTGTAACTTGGAAGGATGATTCCAAATAATGTCTAGATGAGAACGTCCCCTTTTGGTCATGATCATTCAGCCTTAATGGTTGCCCGAGCCCAAAAACCTTTAGCATAGTCTATAGATCGTATTTATGTAAGGATTTCATTATAACTTGTTAGGTTGACTCCATATAATGTCTAGATGATGACATCCCCTTTTGGTCATGATTGGTCAACTGTGACGGCTATAGGTGCCCGAAGCCCAAAAATCTTGAGCACAGTCTACAGGACATATTTATGGAGGGATTTCATTGTAACTTCATAGGATCACTCCAGATGATGCCCAGATGAGAATTCCCCTTTTCGTTGCGATCATTCAACCATGATGCCTACCCGAGCCCGAAGCCCGAAAACCTTTAGCACAGTCTACAGGTCATATTTATGAAGGGATTTTATTGTAACTTGGTAGGTTGACTTCATATAATGTCTAGATGAGAACGTCCCCTTTTCAACACGATTGGGCAACTGTGATGGCTACAGGGGCCCGAAGTCCGAAAACCTTTAGCACAGTCTACAGGTCATATTTATGAAGGGATTTCATTGTAACGTGGTAGGATGACTCCAAATAATGTCTAGATGAGAACGTCCCCTTTTGGTCGCAGTCATTCAGCCTTGATGGCTGCTCGAGCCCAAAAACCTTTAGCATAGTCTATAGGTCGTATTTATGGAAGGATTTCATTGTAACTTGTTAGGTTGACTCCATATAATGCTTAGATGATGACATCCCCTTTTAGTCATGATTGGTCAACTGTGACGGCTTCAGGGTCCCGAAGCCTGAAAACCTTTAGCACAGTCTACAGGTCATATTTATGAAGGGATTTCATTGTAGCTTGGTAGGATGACTCCAAATAATGTCTAGATGAGAACGTCCTCTTTTGGTCACGATCATTCAGCCTTTATGGCTGCCCAAGCCCAAAAACCTTTAGCATAGTCTATAGGTCGCATTTATGGAAGAATTTTATTGTAACTTGTTAGGTTGACTCCATATAATGTCTAGATGAGAACGTCCCCTTTTAGACGTGATTGGGCAACTGTGACGGCTACAGGAGCCCGAAGCCTGAAAACCTTTAGCACAGTCTACAGGTCATATTTATGAAGGGATTTCATTGTAACGTGGTAGGATGACTCCAAATAATGTCTAGATGAGAACGTCCCCTTTTGGTCACGGTCATTCAGCCTTGATGGCTGCTCGAGCCCAAAAACCTTTAGCATAGTCTATAGGTCATATTTATGGAAGGATTTCATTGTAACTTGTTAGGTTGACTCCATATAATGCTAGATAATGACATCCCCTTGTGGTCATGATTGGTCAACTGTGACAGCTTCAGGGGCCCAAAGCCTGAAAACTTTTAGCACAGTCTACAGGTCATATTTATGAAGGGATTTCATTGTAACATGGTAGGATGACCCCAAATAATGTCTAGATGAGAACGTCCCCTTTTGGTTGTGGTCATTTAGCCTTGATGGCTGCCCAAGCCCAAAAACCTTTAGCATAGTCTATAGGTCGTATTTATGGAAGGGTTTCATTGTAACTTGTTAGGTTGACTACATATAATGTCGAGATGAGGACGTCCCCTTTTAGTAGTAATCGGTCAACTGTCATGGCTACACAGGCCTGAAGCCCGAAAACCTTTAGCACAGTCTACAGGCCATATTTGTGAAGGGATTTCAATGTAACTTGATAGGATAACTCGTTTTGGAATAATTTCACTGTAACTTGGTAACTTTTGTTGACATACGTTAACTGTGAGGGCCACATACATTAACTGTGGGGTCAAATTAACCCACTCCTCCGCCCTTTAGTACAGTGTACACCTCATATTATTTTTATTAAAAACATAGCATACAGGGAACAGAAATTAAAATATTCCCAATTATCAGAATTCTTGTCTTATTTCATAATCCTTTCATAAACACTGAACATTATCCTTTTCATCAAACACAACACACAGACAAGTTAAGCTACAGTGTCATTGACACTTTCATTTTTTTTTGCATCAAAAGCATAGCTTATGATCCCTTTTTGGAATGAGCTTAGTGAGCTCATTCCAAAAAGGGGTCACAAGCTATGTTTTTGAGACAAAAAATGAAAACTAATAAAAATTTTGTGGTGATTTTTGTGAATAGTGCTGGGCAGTTTTGGTGATTACGTTGGGTAAAAGGTTAAAACTGTTAGTGGATAAGTACTGCTATATTTCAAAGGTCCAGTGATTATGCACATACTGATCTAACAAATGACTGGATTTGTTTTGCATGACAGCTGATACAAGTATAGAATATGGTATTGGTGACACATGCCTGTGGTAATAGTCTGCAGTGTAGAATAAATCCCTACCTACCACATATACTTTAACCCTTAAGGGCCTAATTCTGATTTTGATCACTTTTACTGCAACAGAACGGGTGCCCTAACATGCTGTCTCAGGGTTAACTCAACTTAAATTCTAAATTTTTTAGCCGTTGTTTTTCGGCAAGTCTTGGCTGCCTATATTGGCAGTCAACACCTGCCTAAAACAACTGCAAAGCCACAGGATGTAGACTCTCAGAGTGTAGTGAAATACTATAAAAGTCTCAAGGCTCTTAATGGTTAACCCTTTACCCAACATAATGGCCAAAACTGGCCAGCACTATTCACAAAATCAGCAATTAATTTTCATTTTTTTCAATTGTTGTCTCAAAAACATAGGTTATGACCCCTCTTTGGAAAGAGCTCGTTGAGCACGTTATAAAGAGGGGTCATAACCTATGTTTTTGAGACAAAAAATGAAAAAAATTAGTTATTCAGGAATTTTGTTTGCAAGTGTCATCTGCTTTTCATGTTAGGCAAAGGGTTAAGACTGTATTTCTTAGAGGTTATTACTTGGTTAGTTTCATATTGGATAAGATATCAGGCCAAGGTCTCTTCATATAAAATCAAACTGTACTTATACTGAGTCAAAAAAGAAAGTATAACAGAAATAAATCTGAAAAAGTAGCATAAAGGATAAAAAATATAATAGTTCTAATGTTGCATGTTTGTGGACAAGAAGTCGTGCAAAGAGTTTAATGACATGTTGTTGTTGTCCACCCGACCATATACAATTTTGCTACTGATTTCAAAATAGCACATGCTACCTGAGAATGTCAAATTTATTGGGTCACCGATGATTTTCTTTGTGTTATGTTGTGCTAGAGAGCCTGAGTTATTGAGAAAACACACTAGTTTTTGTCTTCCGACATTTTAAAATATGCCAAGGTTAACTGAAAATCAGAGGTTGCGTGCCATTGGTATGCATGAGGCTGAGATAACTCCAGATGAACTCGCTGCAGAGTTTGGAGTCACTGTGGCCACTATTTACCATCTCATTGGAAGGTATAGAACCACTGGATCTACTGCCGACCGACCACGTTCAGGTCGACCAAGAGTTACGACCCCTGCATAAGAACGACACATCAGGATGTCTCACTTGCGGGATCGCTTCCTTTCGGCAACGAGAATGGCAGCAATTAATAGAACTAACAATAGAATCAGCGCACAAACTGTCTGCAACAGACTTGCTGAACACGGCATCCGCAGTAGGAGTCCATACCATGGACCAATCCTTACCCAACGTCATCGTACCGTCAGAATGGAATGGGTACATCAGTATGTTTGCTGGACTCAGCAGCATTGCAGCACAGTTTTTTTAGTGATGAATCACGATTTTGTCTGCAGTGCGCTGTTGGTAAGGCAAGAGTGTATTGCCGATGACGAGAATGGTTTTCTGATGCTTGTGCGTGGGATTGCGGCCATTTTGGCGGGGGTACTGTAATGGTTTGGAAAGGAATTTCCTTGCACCATCGAACACAGTTGATCTTCATCGATGGTAATCTGAATGGACAGTAGGGATGAGATTCTTAATGCTGTGTTTCCTGTTGTTCAACGTTAACGTCGGATTACAATTATTCCAGCAAGACAATGCCCGATGTCACGTGGCACATATCTGTTGTGACTTTCTTGAAGAGCAGAGCATCGAACTTCTTCCCTGGCCCCCACTTTCACCAGATTTGTTGCCAATCGAGCATCTTTGGGATCAATTGGACTGTCGGGTACGACTTCATGATCTTCGGATGTTAGGCGATTCATGAAATGTTCTAAGACAGGAGTGGAATGCAGTACCATAGGGTGGCATCCAGAGACTTATCAGGTCCATACGCCATCGATGTCTTTCCATCCAAGAGGCAAACAGTGGACATACACGCTATTGACTGCTTGTGTGAATTTTTCATTTCACCCCATGTCTGAATTGTGACATCCTGTGCGACGCAACAATAAGAACATGAAATTACCCGGTATGCAAATTCATACAGCTAGACTTAAAATATGAAGATACAATAATTTGTTTGGGATTAAAGTCGATAATACTAAACAAATTGCTCCTCAAAGTTTATTATAATTTCTTTTTTGACTCCGAAAATATACTGATTTATTGATTGACTGAATGTTTGGTTGCCTAAATGGTGCTCAATGTTAGCAGTTACTTAGTAGACTCCACAAAGTTGTATTCAGAGGTTATTACCTGGTTAGTTTCACATTAGCCAAGATATCAATCCAAGGTTACTTCAAATCAAAGGCTGAGATGCAGTTACAAAGGGCTGATATGAAATTAACCAAGTAATAACCTCTTTATTTATTAAAAATTGTTACAATATGTTTGCTGATCTGTTTAGTTTTCTACCAACATTATTGTTTCTCATTTTTAGCTTAACTTGACAAAGTTAAGATAAGCTATTGCCATCACGCGCGCGGAAGTCTGTTAGTCTGTGAGTAGGTTCATATTTTCCTTTAGCACAGGCTACACCCCGCAGTTCTTGTCCGATCGTCACAAAATATCATATGCAGGTTTGAGGTCATTCAACCATGATGGCTGCCCAAGCCCAAAGCCCAAAAACCTTTAGCCCAGTCTACAGGTCATATTTATGAAGGGATTTCATTATAACCTGGCAGGTTGACTTCATATAATGTCTAGATGAGAACGTCCTTTTGGACGTGAATGGGCAACTATGACGGCTACAGGGGCCCAAAGCCTGAAAACCTTTAGCAAAGTCTATAGCTCATATTTATGAAGGGATTTTATTGTAGCTTGGTAGGATGACTCCAAATAATGTCCAGATGAGAACATCCTCTTTTGGTCGCGATCATTCAGCCTTGATGGCGGCCTGAGCCCAAAACCCTTTAGCATAGTCTATAGTCATATTTATGTAAGAATTTCATTGTAACTTGTTAGGTTGACTCGATATAATGCCTTGATGATGACAACCCCTTTTGGTAAGTAAGTATTTCTTTATTAATGTGACATGTGCATCATAATAATATAAAACGTTGTTTGAACAGAAAATTGCACCTGGCCAACTTGGCCTATATGTCACAATAATGTTTATAATTCGCATGCTCACTGTTGTGATTGTTGTGATTGGTCAACTGCGATGGCTACAGGGGCCCGAAGCCCAAAAACCTTGAGCATAGTCTACAGGTCATATTTATGAAGGGATTTCATTGTAACTTTGTGGGATCACTCCAGATGATTGATGCCCAGATGAGAATATCCCCTTTTGGTTGTGATCATTCAACCATGATGGCTGCCCGAGCCCAAAGCCCAAAAACCTTTAACACAATCTACAGGTCATATTTATGAAGTGATTTCATTGTAACTTGGTAGGTTAACTTCACATAATGTCTAGATGAGAACATCCCCTTTTCGACGTGATTGGGCAACTGTGACGGCCACAGGGGCCCGAAGCCCAAAAACCTTTAGCACAGTCTACAGGTGATATATATGAATGGATTTTATTGTAACTTGGTAGGGTGACTCCAAATAATGTCTAGATGAGAACGTTCCCTTTTGGTCGCGATCATTCAGCCTTCATGGGTGCCCAAGCCCAAAACTCCAAAACCTTTAGCATAGTCTTTAGGTCATATTTATGGAAGGATTTCATTGTAACCTGTTAGTTTGACTCCATATAATGCCTAGATGATGACATCCCGTTTTGGTCATGATTGGTCAACTGTGGCGGCTTCAGGGGCCTGAAGCCCAAAAAACTTTGAGCACAGTCTACAGGTAATAGTGCCCAGATGAGAATGTCCCCTTTTGGTTTTGATCATTCAACCATGATGGCTGCCCAAGCCCAAAGCCCAAAAACCTTTAGCACAGTCTACAGGTCATATTTATGAAGGGATTTCATTGTAGCTTGGTAGGCTGACTTCATATAATGTCTAGATAGGAATGTCCCCTTTTGGATGCAATTGAGAAACTGACGGCTACAGGGGCCCGAAGCCCGAAAACCTTTAGCACAGTCTACAGGCCATATTTATGAAGGGATTTCAATGTAACTTGATAGGATGACTCATTTGGAATAATTTCACTGTAACTTGCTAACTTTCGTTGATATACGTTAACTGTGAGGACCACATACATTAACTGTGAGGTCATATTAACCCACCCCTCAGCTCTTTAGGACAGTGTACACCTCATATTATTTTTATCAAAAACATAGTATACTGGGAACAGAAATGAACATATACCCAATTATCACAATTCTGGTCTTATTTCATAATCCTTTCATAAACATTGAACATTATCCTTTTCATCAAACACAACACACAAGTTAAGCTACAGTGTCATTGACACTTTCAATTTTCACAAAGTCCTAAGTTTTCTCTTCTAGTTAAGCTATCTGCAGCATTCAGATAGCTCAGCTGAACTATGTCTTCTCACACTTCGATGTATCTGCATCTCTAAATCTTAGTTTGCATTGAATTTTCTGTACAACTCTTTTCTTTCTTCTCTTTATCCACATAATCCCTACTTATTACCATCATTAATTCCTCACTGTGCAAAAATTTAGCTTCAAAATACTCCATTATGCATGGTAATGCCAATTTTCCTCATTGTGTTCAACGAATAAAGGTGAATGATTTCAATGTAAACAAATTGATTGTACCAAGTTTTGTATCAAGGGGAACAACTCTAGCTGTGTTCATATGAGCTAAGATCGAAGCCATATCAGTTGAGTTTGATAATAGGCAATCCCAAAAAAGAAAATCATAACAAATAAATAACATAAAATAACAGAGGGATGCAATCATGCAACAATGTTCACCTACATCTCTATTCCATTGTGGAAACCTCTACTTCAGGCTATGGTTAATGAAAAATGATAGTTATAGTCATATAGGAATATGTAGCAGCCGAGGTTCATGGGCCGTCTTCCAATCAGCCTGGTTGGTCCTGATCTGTTAATCTGAAGGTAAATTGGCCACTTTGTCACTTTGAAGTTGTCAGTTTGATCCTCGGCTCCCACACTTTTTTCTTGATCAGTTGCATTTTGCGGCTCATCCAACCATCATTACTTGGTGACACGGCAGATGTGTCAACCACTTTGAGGAGGAATATGATTTATGGGCGGTGAATCCCAAAAAGAATAGGAGGGTAGTGCAGCGGTCAAGTTCAAGGTATAATGGCTGTTCACCAACCCAACTAACCTCATTGGTCTGGATCGCTTGTCTCATGCTAAATCGCTTGCTTTGTCACTTTGATGTTGTTTACTTTTCAACTCCTGCTCCTGTCCAGGATTTTATATTACCCCAAATTCAAGGTGGTAAAGGCTGTGCCCAAATTAGAAGATGGGTATCAACAGCTTGTTGTAACATTCTAAAATAAAGATATTTGTTAAGAAATACTTTTGCATGATGTAAAATTGGTCTTGGAAATCCCTGTATTATATTCTATTTGTATGTATATTGACTAATATACTTTCTCATATTTTGGGCACATTTTTCACTTGAATCTGTTGTGCCCAAATTAGGTGAATATTAAGGTCTGCTCCTGTTATGCAAGATTTTGCTTCCTTGTTCAATGTTGGCATATCAAGCTTCATACTGCAATACCATGGAAATCCCAGTCTCAATTGTGCCTCTGTCCAAGAAAGATCCATCACTAATATTTTGTATGTTAAACATCAGTTGATAAGATGCATTTTGATGTGCAAGGATAAGGAATGATAGAATGGCAAACATAAAACAACAGATCACCTTTTGTATTGTCATTTATTCTTACTTTATTTTTTGTTGTCTGGTTTTTCAAGGGGTAGGCTTCTTTTGTATCAGCTACTGCAATTTTATACTGCAAACTTCAACCCTTTACCTAACACGAAATGCAGATGACACCTTCAAACAAAATTCATGAATAACTAATCTTTTCTTTTTTTGCATCCAAAACATAGCTTTTGACCCCTCATTGGAATGAGCTCAATGAGCTCATTCCAATGAGGGGTCATAAGCTATATTTCTGAGACAAAAATGAAAAAAATATTGAAAATTGAATAGTGGTTTTTGTGAATTGCACAGGCCGGTTTTGGCCGTTACAATGGGTGAAGGATTAAAAGAGTAATAATAATTTTGTTTTCTGTATTATATTCCAGATACCTTGCCCACAATGGCGAGATTAATACTCTTCGGGGCAATGTGAATTTAATGCATGCTAGAGAAGGGGTGATGTCGAGTATAAAGTATGGAGATAGAATCAAGAACCTGTATCCTGTTGTGGAGAAGGAGATGTCTGACTCAGGATGTGTTGATAATGTGCTTGAGTTTTTGTGTCTAGCTGGTGGAAGATCTTTACCTGAGGTGTGTAGCATGTCGATAAACATATGAGTCTGCTTGACCTTTGCTTAATACCAAAATGGGCCAGCATGATTCACAAAAATTGCTATTCCTAGTTTTGGGGGCTTTTTTTACTTTTTGTTTCACAAACAGATTATGACCTCTCGTTAAGGTTTCAGGAAAAATGATGAAGACTGGTTAATAAGTGCAGACTGAAAGTGCTGGCTGAAAATTCCTACCTTATTAGTAAGGGAAAGTGTGACCATGGTGTTATCAATATAATGTTATTTCACAAATAATGAATTTTGGTTCAGGATATAGTATTAACTGATAATAATAAAATTTGTAACACTTGCTCACCAGTTCTTGTAATATAAATAAGCTAATATTGTTTGTTTGTTGTAGTTTAACAACACTTTCAACAGCCAGGGTCATATCAGGTCAGACAATTGTAGAGCTGGGAGGTCAACCACGAGTCAGGATCAGTAGTGAGAACCTATTGAAAATCGCAACCTCACTCCAAAAAACATAACTGCAGATTTGGTTTTAAAATTCCAGTGTGTTTTAGATACTGCACATAATATCGAATTACCAGAATGACCACATAATTCACTTTATAATAAATGCAATATCTACAAATCTGCTGGCCACTGTCAAATAATTTCTGTATACGTTTGAATGGAATTAAAAAACAAAATTGTTGTACACTATACCAGTTTGGGTTTTTTTTGGCCTGACATTTTACAACATCATAGGCATAGATATTTTATAAGTATTTATTCAACTGATACAATCAACAGAAGATGCCTTTTAGTTGTTAATGGAAAATGTTGTAATTATAGGGCGATCTGATAGGTATATACGGATAGTTTCTATATGCTCGTGGACAACCGAAACCGCAACCGAGGTTTTTTTATTTAAAAAACTGAAACCGCAGTGTAAATCCCACAACCTTCCCGCTCTAAATAATTGTATGGGTAACTGAGGGAGCCAGAGGGAATCATTGAGCACCAGTAAGTAACTATTGCATTCTCCAAATTAGTAACCTGGCACAAGCAGGGTTAGCATCGATTGTGTACTATTGTTATGCTCTACACCTTAGAACACAGTACCATATTCCCACCACTTGGGCAACTGGGAAGGCAGGTCTTGTCCAAGGACACAATCCAGATGATGTGGGTCACGATAAAACTATCAACCTTTTTGATTTGAAGTCTAACCATATAATTAAGAAATAACTGTTGTTTTCCTTCAGTTTATGCAATATAAACTGAAAATTTTCAGCACAAGCTTCATAACTCACATAGCGAGTTATGATTAAGCTTGTGCTGAAACTTTTCGGTTTATATCGCAAAAAACGAAGGAAAACAACAGTTATTTCTTATAATTTAATCCGGCTGTAATATTAAAATATAAAAACTATGTGTACGTGAACGAAAAACTTTTAATTTTCACAAAAGACAACAGTCAAACTCAGGAAAGTGTGCCACAAACAGGTCACGTCAATCATTGTCAAATTGTTTGTTGTTTTGATTTTCGATCGCAGACGACAGATATTTAGCAAGTCACGTAACAATATCATTAAAAACATTTTTTTTTAAGTTCCTCCAAAATCATGTTTGGATTATGATCTTTTATTTGTCTCCCACTTCGACATATTTTATTAAATTCAATTGTTCCCGAGAAATTATCATTATATTCTCGCTGACTGGAGCAATAAAAAATCGATCACTGATCTTTGTTTACAAGCTTGTTATCCATCTATCAGTCTGCCGTCATGCCCTCACAGTGACAATTGGATTGCGTGGGCGGGCTTCCAGAGTCTTCAAAGTTGGATGGGATGTGCGAACGTGTAGACATTCCAAATCATTACATGATTTGGTTTATACGATTTTGACGACTTTCACGCTGTATGCTTTCAAGCAATCAAATGCAGAGGCGGGGCAAATGATTAAATTATTTTTATATTACAAAGTTTGATCTTTGTGGTCTCAAGTATCATTACATTAAGGCCCCACAAAGTGGATCTTCTGTTTCTCTGGACATTTTTTTTTATAAATTGTATGTGGCCACGCATTTATTTTTTTTTTTTTTTTTTTTTTGTAGTTATTTCTTAGCCAGCAAAAGTTCATGTTCTTGGTTGTTTCAGGTTTTAGGCCTTATAATCTACAGAATAGCATGGGTGGTGGTGTATTTTGTCCCTTGAGTCCAAGAAGGCTTTGCAGTGCTAAAGCATTGCAAAGTCTTGTTGCATTCAATGGACAAATTTATTAGTTTTATTAATTTGGGTAAAATATCAGACAAAAACTATTTAATTTTCATTTTTAGCTTAACTTGCCAAAGTCAAGATAAGCTGTTGCCATCACGCGTGCGAAAGTCTGTTAGTCTGTGAGTCTGTTCACATTTTCCTTTAGCACGGGCTACACACTACAGTTCTTGTCTGATCGTCACAAAATTTCATATGCTGGTTTGGGGTCATGTCTAGATGAGAACATCCCCTTTTGGTCGCGATCGGTCAACTGGCATGGCTGCCCGAGCCTAAAACCTGAAAACCATTAGCACAGTCTACAGGTCGTATTTATGAAGGGATTTCATTGTAACTTGGTAGGATGCCTCTGTATAATGCCTAGATAAGAACGTCCCCTTTTGGGCAGGATCTGTTAACCGTGATGGCTGCCCAAGCCCGAAACCCAAAAACTTTTAGCACAGTCTGCTAGTCATGTTTAATATGGAGGGATTTCATTGTAACTTGGTAGGATGACTCCTTATGATGTCTAGATGAGAATTTTCCCATTTGGCCATGATCTGCCGACTGCCCGAGCCCAAAACCCGAAAACCTTTAGCACAGTCTACAGGTAATTTTTCATTGTAACTTGGTAGGATGACTCCAAATAATGTCTAGATGAGAACGTCCCATTTTGATCGCGATCATTCAGACTTGGTGGCTGCCTGAGCCTAAAAACCTTTAGCATAGGCAGAAGGTCATATTTATGGAAGGATTTCATTCTAACCTGTTAGGTTGATTCCATATAATGCCTAGATGATGACATCCCCTTTTGGTCGTGATTGGTCAACTGTGACGGCTACAGGTGCCCGAAGCCCAAAAACCTTGAGCACAGTCTACAGGTCATATTTATGAGGGATCACTCCAGATGATGCCCAGATGAGAATGTCCCATTTTGGTTGCGATCATTCAACCATGATGGCTGCCTGAGCCCGAAGCCCGAAAACCTTTAGCACAGTCTACAGGTCATATTTATGAAGGGATAGGTAGGTTGACTTCATATAATGTCTAGATGAGAACGTCCCCTTTTGGACACGATTGGGTAACTGTAATGGCTACAGGGGCCCAAAGCCCGAAAACCTTTAGAACAGTCTACAGGTCATAATTATGAAGGGATTTCATTGTAGCTTGGTAGGATGACTCCAAATAATGTCTAGATGAGAACATCCCCTTTTGGTCGCGATCATTCAGCCTTGATGGCTGCCCGAGTCCAAAGACCTTTAGCATAGTCTATAGGTCATATTTATGGAAGGATTTCATTGTAACTTGTTAGGTTGACTCCATATAATGCCTAGATGATGACATCTGCTTTTGGTCATAATTGGTCAACTGTGATGGCACCCGAAGCCCGAAAATCTTGAGCACAGTCTACAGGTCATATTTATGAAGGGATTTCATTGTAACTTCGTAGGATCACTCCAGATGATGTCCAGATGAGAATGTCCCCTTTTGGTTGCGATCTTTCAACCATGATGGCTGCCCGAGCCCAAGGCCCGAAAACCTTTAGCACAGTCTTCAGGTCATATTTATGAAGGGATTTCATTGTAACTTGGTAGGTTGACTTCATATAATGTCTAGATGAGAACAGCCCCTTTTGGACACCATTAGGCAACTGTGATAGCTACAGGGGCACGAAGCCCAAAAACCTTTAGCACAGTCTACAGGTCATATTTATGAAAGGATTTCATTGTAACTTGGTAGGTTGACTTCATATAATGTCTAGACGAGAACAGCCCCTTTTGGACACCATTAGGCAACTGTGACAGCTACAGGGGCCTGAAGCCTGAAAACCTTTAGCACAGTCTACAGGTGATATTTATGAAGGGATTTCATTGTACCTTGGTAGGATGACCCCAAATAATGTCTAGATGAGAACGTCCCCTTTTGGTCGCGATTATTCAGCGTTGGATGGCTGCCCGAGCCCAAAATCCAAAAATCTTTAGCATAGTCTATAGGTCATATTTATGGAAGGATTTCATTGTAACCTGTTAGTTTGACTCCATATAATGCCTAGATGATGACATCCCGTTTTGGTCGTGATTGGTCAACTGTGACGGCTTCAGGGGCCCGAAGCCCGAAAACCTTGAGCACAGTCTACAGGTCATATTTATGAAGGGATTTCATTGTAACTTCGTAGGATCACTCCAGATGATGCCCAGATGAGAATGTCCCCTTTTGGTTGTGATCATTCAACCATGATGGCTGCCCAAGCCCAAAGCCCAAAAACCTTTAGCACAGTCTACAGGTCATATATATGAAGGGTTTCATTGTAACTTGGTAGGTTGACTTCATATAATGTCTAGATGAGAACGTCCCCTTTGGACGCAGTTGAGAAACTGACTGCTAAAGGGGCCCGAAGCCCGAAAACCTTTAGTACAGTCTACAGGCCATATTTATGAAGGGATTTCAATGTAACTTGATAGGATGACTCATTTTGGAATAATTTCATTGTAACTTGGTAACTTTCGTTGATATACTTTAACTGTAAGGGCCACATACATTAACTGTGAGGTCATATTAACCCACCCCTCAGATCTTTAGTACAGTGTACACCCCATATTATTTGTATCAAAAACATAGCATATAGGGAACAGAAATGAACATATTCCCAATTATCACAATTCTTGTCTTATTTCATAATCCTTTCATAAACATTGAACATTATCCTTTTCATCAAACACAGCACACAAGTTAAGCTACAGTGTCACTGACACTTTCATTTAGCTTAACGTCTGTTCATATTTTCCTTTAGCACAGGCTACACCCTGTAGTTTTTGTGCGATCATCACAAAATTTCATATGCAGGTTTGAGGTCATGTCTAGATGAGAACGTCCCCTTTTTGTCACTATCGGTCAACCCGCAGTTGATGCCCGAGCCCAAAGTCCGAAAACCATTAGCACAGTCTACAGGTCATATTTATGAAGGGATTTCATTGTAACTTGGTAGGATGCCTCTGAATAATATTTAGATGTAACTTGTTAGGTTGACTCCATATAATGCCTAGATGATGACATCTGCTTTTGGTCATAATTGGTCAACTGTGATGGCACCTGAAGCCCGAAAACCTTGAGCACAGTCTACAGGTCATATTTATGAAGGGATTTCATTGTAACTTCGTAGGATCACTCCAGATGATGCCCAGATGAGAATGTCCCCCTTTGGTCATGATCTGTCAACCATGACAGCTGCCCAAGCCTGAAACCCAAAAACTTTTAGCACAGTCTACAGGTCATATTTAATATGGAGGGATTTCATTGTAACTTGGTAGGATGACTCTGTATGATGTCCAGATGAGGACGTCCCCTTTTGATTGCAATTTATCCACCATGATTGCTACACAGGCCTGAAGCTCGAAAACCTTTAGCACAGTCTACAGACCATATTTATGAAGGGATTTCATTGTAACTTGATAGGATGACTCTTCTTGGAATAATTTCATTGTAACTTGGTAACTTTCGTTGACATACATTAACTGTGAGGGCCACATTAACTCTTTATCCAACGCAGACGATATCAGAATTTGTGATTTTAAAAATTATTTTTTAAAAATATTTAAACAAAACCTTATCATGTGACCCCTTATTGGAACGAGCTTGATGAGCTCATTCCAATGAGGGTTCACATGATATAGTTTTGTTGTGATTTTCAGAAAATTAATATTTTTTCAGCTGCTGAATTTGCATATTACGCGGGCGGATACAGCCGATTCATTGACACTTTCATTTTTAATTGTCATCTACTATTTGTATTAGGTAAACAGTAAATGAAATATAAGAGAATATTAATTCAGTTCCACTTCGAAACTAACTCACAACATTACAATGTTGACATTTACTTCTGACATCATTCCTGTATTAAACATGTTATGAACAATATATTCCATATTGAGCTATTTGGTGGTGATTATGTGATAAACCTTTATTTGTGATATATCAGAACATATCACTGAGCATTGATTCACGTTGTCAAGATAAGTTGGGATTTATATCTCAGTACACACCATTTGTTTAGATGGTTCCACAATCACTTTTCAGGCATCTGGCAGTACAATTTAAATTTTTTAATTAACAAAAAATGAACTGATACATGTAAAATATTTTCAGGCTGCTATGACAATGGTGCCTGAAGCATGGCAGAATGACAAAAATATGCCTGCTGACAAGAAAGCTTTTTATAGATGGAGTGCATATGCAATGGAACCTTGGGATGGACCTGGTATGTTTCAAAGAATATTCATTATGTTTTGCCCTATTCACTTTCCAACCTTTCAGATTCAGTTTGTTTTATTTGCTTTCAGTCTCAAGCTTCTGTTTATCAATATGATTGGACCATTTCTTTGATCATTAAACATATACCTTGGAACCAGGTAGAGCATGGTCATTCAATAATATTCTGGAAGGAGTTGTTATGATAACGACCAGTTAGTGGTGCCATTGAAATATTACCAAATATTCATTGATAACAAGTTATTAAGCCCGAAAATAAGCAGACTGTCATCTGCAAAATGAGGTCCCCAGAGGGTGAATTTAGTGATACTACCCTCCATAACAGGGTAGCATCACTAAATTCATCCTCTGTGAACCTCAATCTGAATCAAGGTCTCAAAACTAAACAGAAAGAGGTACCTAGAGGATAAACTGGCCCACTGTATGGGATAGCATCATCAAATTCACCCTCTGAGGACCTCATTCTGCAAATGTCAGACTGCTTATTTTCAGGCCTGCTTACCAGCTAACTCTGTGCACTGCACTGGGTTAGTCACTCTTTCTTTCTGGTTATAAATAAGATCATCTATATTATGTCACTAACCCTGTGAATTGTATAGATAAAAGTGAGTGTATATTTTCATGTAGTGTGGGATATGGCTGTTAATGATTATTTATAACCAAAAAGTGTACAGGGCATTGCACATGGTTAGTCACATTTTCTAGTTATAAACAATTTTCTTTCTTAACCCTTTACCCAACTTAACGGCCAAAACCGGCCAGCTATTCACAAAAATCGCCAATTAATTTTCATTATTTTTTTCATTTTTTGTCTCGAAAACATAGGTTTTGTCCCCTCTTTGGAACGAGCTCGTTATTCAAGAATTTTGTTTTCAAGTGTCGTCTGCTTTTCATGTTAGGTAAAGGGTTAACTAAATAACTAACCATGTGCACTGTAGAGCCTTAGTGTAAATCTTATCTATAGCAACTCTTTACCCAACAAAATGGCCCAAATCAGGCAGTAATATTCTCGAAAAGCATTTGAATTCAGCTTGTAACCTCTTATTGGAATGGATTGTGGAAAGTCTTTTTACTGAATTTCAAAAATGAAAACTATTTTAACAGCGTGTTTGACATTGATCTGAGAGATGAAGAATGAAATAAAAATACTTTCAGTACGTCATTTAAGGGGTCGTTCAAAAAAGCTATGGGAGAATTTTTTAAAATTTTCACCCATGCCCAAAATACTGATAAAAGAATTAAACAAAGTCATATATCAAAATAATGACTAGAGTACAAACAAAATCACAAATAGATTGGAAACCCCAATGACAGGAATTCAAATAAATGACTTCAAACTCGAGACTCAAAGAAAGCACATTTTACCATTTCACCTCCGATGTGTTACATATGCCCCAAAGAAAAATGCACAAAAAGTAAGTTTCAATCTCAAAACCATGTGGGAAAATCGGTCACATGACAGTTTGTTAGCATATAAGGCAAATCGTGAACTTGGGCAAAATATTGTTTTCAAAGATCTTAGAATTGCAGAAACGGCCACATTCTTTTCAAACCTGCAAGGTAATGGAATAGAAAATGCTGAATACATTCATGGGGGAATGTTACATTGACAATCCCATTATTGCTAGATAAAGTCAAAATTGCAGGACAATTTTTAACTAAACTTGACAAAGTCAAGATAAGCTATTGCCATCACGCATGCAGAAGTCTGTCAGTCTATTCACATTTTCCTTTAGCACAGGCTACACCCTGTAGTTCTTGTCTGATCATCATGCAATTTCATATGCAGGTTTGAGGTCATGTCTAGATGAGAACATCCTCTTTGGTTGCAATCGGCCAACCATGATGGCTGCCCGAGCTCAAAACCTGAAAACCTTTAGCACAGTCTACAAGTCGTATTTATGAAGGGATTTCATTGTAACTTGGTAGGATGACTCTGTATAATGTATAGATGAGAACATTCCCTTTTGATCATGATCTGTCAACCGTGATGGCTGCCTAAACCAGAAACCCCAAAACTTTTAGCACAGTCTACAGACTGTATTTAATATGGAGGGATTTCATTGTAACTTGGTAAGATGACTCTGTATGTCTAGATGAGAACTTCCCCATTGGGTCACAATCTGTCAACCGTGACAGCTGCCCGAGCACAAAACCCCAAAACCTTTAGCACAGTCTACAGGTCATATTTATGAAGGGATTTCATTGTAACTTGGTAGGATGACTTCATATAATGTCTAGATAAGAATATCCCCTCTTGGTCGCAATCGGTGAACTGTGACGGCTACAAGGGCCCAAAGCCCCAAAAACCTTTAGCACAGTCTACAGGTCATATTTATGAAGAGATTTTCATTGCAACGCGGTTGGATAACTCCAGATAATGCTGAGATGAGAAAGAACATCCCCTTTTGGTCATGATCATTCAACCGTGAGGGCTGCTCGAGCCCAAAACACCAAAACCTTTAGCATATACTACAGGTCGCATTTATGAAGGGATTTCATTGTAACTTGGTAGGATGACTCAGTATAATGTCTAGATAAGAATGTCCCCTTTTGGTCACGACCAGTGAAATCTGACGGCCACAGGGGCCCAAAGGCCGAAAACATTTAGCACAGTCTACAGGTTGTATTTATGAAGGGATTTCATTGTAACTTGGTAGGATGACTCCAGATAATGTCTAGATGAGAACGTCCCCTTTTGGTCACAATAAATCAACCATGATGGCTGCCCAAGCAAAAAACCTGAAAACCCTTAGCACAGACTACAGGTCATATTTATGAAGGGATTTCATAACTTGGTAGGATGACTCAGTATAATGTCTAGATGAGGACGTCCCCTTTTGGTTGTGATCGGTCTACCATGATGGCTACACAGGCCTGAAGCCCGAGAACCTTTAGCACAGTCTACAGACTGTATTTATGAAGAGATTTCATTGTAGCTTGGTATGATGACTCTTTTGGTTGCAATCTGTCAATCGTCATGGCTGCACAAGCCCGAAACCCAAAAACCTTTAGCACAGTCTACAGGTCATATTTATGAAGGGATTTCATTGTAACTTGGTGCGATGACTCCGTATAATGTCTGGATGAGAACATCCTATTTTGGCCATGATCGGTCAACCGTGATGGCCGCACTGGCCTGTGACCTCGATTTGTTTAGCATAGTCTACAGTTCATATTTGTGAAGTGATTTCATTGTAACTTGATAGGATGACTCATTTTGGAATAATTTCACTGTAACTTGGTAACTTTGGTTGACTTACATTAACTGTGAGGGCCACATTAACCCACCTCTCAAGTCTTTAGAACAGTCTGCACCTCAAATTATTTTTATTGAAAACACAGCATACAGAGAACAGAAATTAACATATTCTCAATTATCAAAATTCTTGTCATATTTCATAATCCTTTCATAAACATTGAACATTATCCTTTTCATCAAACACAACACACAGTCAAGTTAAGCTACAGTGTCATTGACACTCATTTAATTTCCTTATCCAGAGATACCATTTTTAGAAATGGATTACTATGCTTCTGTTTCGTAATATTTTAATTTGGTTGTTATCGATATTAAACTGGATAAATAGGTTTCAAAGCAAAAATATATCCACACAAACATTAATATTAATCATTATACTTGTGTTTGTACAAAAATATGATTTGATTGAAGGCTGAACTATATTTATCATAACTTCCTGTTTCCATTTCTATGTTTGCTATCCAAATGATTTGAAAACACAGAGAACACTTTTAGCTGTACATCTTCAGTGAAATTTCGGAACATCGTAATGTTAACTTTCTTTGCCACGCAATTACATTTAGTGTCAAATCAATCTACACCAATCTTATTGCTTAAGCCGTGAAATATGAAATAGGTGTCTTGTAAACATTGAAGGACCCTGACATCAACAATCCCTCATGGTTAGAACCATTAGATTAATACTGATTACCAAAATGAATCTCAAACGCTTATGAAATTACAGATAAATGAAATCATTAACCGAAATAGTTGTGGTTTTGTTCACGCCTTCCATTGACTGATTAGGTTCAGTCAACAAATAAACTATTATTGTTGTAAAATGGGCCGGTTCAATTAACAGTCCACCTTCCTGGGAACACACTACAGGAGGACAATAGTTTCAACACAAATTATGGTAAGTAAAGATTAAATTGAACAATTACACACTCTAAACCAAATCAGTTGGTCGATACAATTTTTTTTAATGTGGGACTGTTAATATTGATGGTTGTTCAAATCTTTGTTGCCATAGTTCACTTTATTTGTGTATTTAAATGGCAGTTGTCATAACTATAAACTCCAGAAATGACCCACAATGTACCACATGATACCAATTGAAAAAATAAATTAGGATAGTCTTTTGCCCACGTTTATCTATGAAATCATTTTTGAGAATTTGCCAAGAATATTAAACCATCTTCAGCTGAATGATGAGGTGTAGTTACTACAAAATGTTCACACTGTACAGTTTTCATTTTTTTTTATGAAGTCATTTGTGCCTCCATACCTGTTGATCCGAACTGTATGGAGTTGATCCCTGCTGAACTTTCTTCATCAAAACAAAAACAAAACAAAATGGCACCATTTGGGAATTGTAGATACCATGGTTTGGAGTTAGTGTTACTACTCATTCTTCTCATAAATAACAAAAAGATTTCTCCGAGTCTGTACTAGAAGGATGGCAAAATACAACCATGCAGTTATTTTAAGGCAGTTTATTGTCAAAATGTTGGTCTCTTTCTTATGCCATAGCGCACTTTCAGGCAGTGCTATAAACCACACGACAACTGTGCCATAGCTGATTTAAGTTTCCACATGTTCTATGCTTCTTTCCAAACATTTTGGTATATAATTTACAGGGCTTATTTCTTTCTAGCTTTTTTTTGGAATTTAAAGAAAATTTCATTTCCTGAATTTTGACCAAAGTTAGGTTGGACGTCCCCTTATTGAGTTACGAGTCGATGTTTCAGTGGAGTTCTATTATTAAATGCTTTAAAATATCATCATCATTGTGTCCTATTTTTTTAGAGTGAGTGTTCTGATGGACAATGCATTAGAGGTTATTACTTATTAGATTCACATCGGCTGAGATATCAGCCTGAGGTAACTTCATATCAGCCTGAGATCGAAGGTCGAAGGCTGATGTGAAGTCACAGATGACTGATAAGAAACTAACCTCTTTGTTCATTAACCCTTTGAACTCTAGTGGTATCTTCCATGCCAGTTCAATGGCAGAAATTAGAAGAGTCCATATTCATTATTTGGGGTAGACCAATCAATATTTTCAACGTGCAGCCTTGGGGCTGCACGTTGAAAATATTGATTGTTCTACCCCAAACATTTACTAAACAGCCATCCTATTTCATGACGTTATGACGTATTATGTTGCTGGCCGGAAAAATGGCCACTGGGGTTCAAAGGGTTAAACCAAAACTATAATTAAAAAACGTTTTCAGATCCGTTACATTTTTCTGACAGTGTTATTGTTTCTCATTCTTTTTATAAAGTCTGAAGTTTTCTTTTCTAGATCAGCTATCCAAACAGTTTGGCTTCCCCAGCTGTGAAGCCATAATGTTCGTTGAGCTGATCTAGAAGAAGAAACTTCGACAAATTTCTATTTACAAAACTGAATCTTAGTTTGATTTGAATTTTGTGTGCCACTCTCTTCTTTTTTCAGTTCATTCACCTAATCCTTATTTAATGCCTTCATTAATTCCTCACCATACAAAAACTACTCCCACTTGCCTGGTAATGCCAATTTTACTGATTGATTGTATTTGATGAATAACAGTGAATGATTTTGCTGAAAACAAAATGATTGTGCCTCGTAATGCATCACAGGGAACAACTTTAGCTTTGTTCATATTGGTCGAGATTGGCATCATATCAACCAAGTTTGAAATCATATCAGCCAAGTTTGATGTCATATCAGCCAAGCTTGATAATGTCAATTCTGGGAAGGAAAATCATATCTAATAGATAATTGTTTATAACAACATAATTCAAGGCATTATACCTTTATCCAACGAATTGGTCATTTTGTTTGTGTCTTAATCTATTTAGATATATATTATCGGGTTTTAGAGCAAGAAATTATTATTACTCTTGAGTGGGGTGGGATGGGATAGGTAAATCTCATCCTGCGGTGACATATTTGACCCAGACACTTGCCTGTCTGGATCAAACATCCTTCCCCTGGGGGTGAGATTTATCCATCCCACCCCATACCACTTGAGGATGATTTTTCTCCCACTAGTGGGAACTCTTCCGGTGATATCACTTTTGAAAATATTGATATCAATGACATTACTTGTGGTGTGGTGTGGTGGGGGAAAAATCATACTCGAATGGCGTGGAGGGTGGGATAGTTTCCTGTATCAATTGGAGAGAAGCGGGTTGCTATGTTTACTTATAAAATGCAGTTGATGGTGAATTAACCCTTTACCCAACGTAATGGCCAAAACCAGCCAGCGCTATTCTCAAAAATCGCCAATTAATTTTCATTATTTTTTTCATTTTTTGTCTCAAAAACATAGGTTATGACCCCTCGTTGGAACGAGCTCGTCGAGCTCGTTCCAACGAGGGGTTATAACCTATGTTTTTGAGACAAAAAATGAAAAAAATTAGTTATTCAAGAATTTTTTTTGCAAGTGTCGTCTGCTTTTCATGTTAGGTAAAGGGTTAATCTTGTGACTATGCATACCTCAATATGCAGGTGTGGGTGAAAAAGACAGTCTTCAGCTTGTTCACTACTGCTCCCCCCCCCCCCCCCCCCCCTCCACACACACACAAATAAACTCCCTTCCTGTAGGCTGAATACAGTGAACACAAATACATCTCAAACACAGATAGAAGAAATATCTAAATTCAAAAAAACTTTTGTTGGAAGGTACATGTACTACTGGATTGCTGGAATTTTACTCACAAGCATTTTGTGGTGGGTCGTCTGGGATAAGACCCAGCATTGCTTTGTCATTTCACTGTCACATTAAAATGTAAATTTTATCAATAAATTTGTAGCTTTGTTGACCTTTTCTGATGGACAGTACATAGGTGCTATATTGGATAGAAATGGCTTGCGTCCTTCCAGATTTTATGTGACAAAATCAAACCACATGTACATGGCTAGTGAAGTGGGAGTAGCTGACATTCCACCAGAAGAAATTCTTCAGAAAGTAAGCTTCTGTTTTAACGTTTTTAAAGTTTTTTTTTGGACTATTTATTACTGCAATCTTAATATTTAACATTTTTCATTATATTTTTAGCCGATCTAATTTTCCTTATTTGGGTAAAAATCTGTACAAGCCCAAAGTTACGATCTCACAATTTGTCAATATAGTGTGGTGAGTGTTCAAATTTTTGGATTGTGTTCCAGGGCACTGACCATCGACACAAACATGAAACATAACTCATACTTATTTATTTATTGGTGTTTAAGGTCACATACTTATGCACAATGGCTAATCATGACTGTGACAGTTTTGTGGGTGGAGGAAGCCAGAGTACCCGGAGAGTACACCGATTATCGATGAGCAAATGTCAGCTCCTCAACATTCTAACTCTGTTCAAGCTCCACTCAAGCAGGGTTACAGCAGTTGAAGACATGCTCACCATTTGCGTGCAATACACCCTAGTACATGGCATCATCTTGCCCCCATGTAGGCAACCAGGATAAAGTGCCTTGCCCAAGGACACAATCTGGGTCATCCCGGACAGGGATCAAACTCGGGACCTCTAGCATAGAAGTCCAGCAGTCTACCACTGAGCTACCATGCTCCCATAACTCATACAATAATAAACAAAACAGGTTAGAAATGTTCATTTATAATTATTATTTTAAAGAATTATTTTCGTTTGTCGAAAATCATTCTTTCAAATAATAAAAAATACACAAAATCTTTTCATCTACATGACTACTCAATTACCATACACTTATAACGAGTACTTTTATACAAAAGATGTTTGAAACATGAGGGTATTTGTGAATAATAAAAATTGTGGTTTTGCTGAATGATCAACCTTTTTTCAAATTAGTAGCTTTCAGAGAAAATGTTGGTGTTCAAGCAATCAGCAGTTTTTTCCAATGGACAACAAACATTTTTGACAGACATGGTAATTTGGGTGGGTGGGGGGGAGGGATACCTCATCACTACTATCTTTGGGCTAGAATTTGTACCAAATAATGTGGTGTAATGTGGTTTGATTTAAAATGAAACTTGTGTATAACTTTTACAAGAATTTTGATTTTTCATTTCAACTCTGCACATCACTAGATTTTTATCCAATTAACAGGATTTATTCTGTTAGCTATAGGTAATTTATTTATTAGAATTTAATGACATTTTCAACAGCCAGGGTCACCTCATGATCGACAGTTTTACAGATGGAGGAAGCTGAAGTATCCAGAGAGAACCACCAAGCAATTGTCAGATTCCCCAACATACTAAATCCACACAAACAGGGTTAGCATTGATTGAAGACAGGTACACCATCAACATGCAGTATGCCTTAGTACACAGCATCACCATGCACCCAGAATTAAGTGCCTTGCCCAAGGACACAATGCAGTTACCCCTGGTGGGGATTGAACCATGAACCTCTTGGTTTGAAGTTGAATGCTGTAACCACTGAGCCACCGTGCAAGAGGTATAGGCAATAAAGAGGTCAAATTTGTACAGAAGGTATGGGAAACAGATTGGTGTTTTGAAGTTAACACCTACACTATGTAAAGCGACTATTGTTACCTATTTTCTGACAACCCTTCTGAGTACTTGTTGGAAAGGGTTCAGAGTAGGGATGCCACGATTTTCAAATTTTGGAATCGACTAATCGGTCGTACTAATCGACGATTCGTCGATAGTCGTACCAGGTGACCCGAAAATATTGTGTGTAAACTTTGTCGTTAAAAAGATAGCCCGACACGGTCAGTAACAGACTAACTGTCATCTCCCACTTCCCCATCTCTGAACCCATTCTTAAATTGTCACAAGAATGGATTCAGAGGGCTGTGGTGAGGGCGTACGGGACAGTTGGGTATTAGGTAATAGGTAAATTGGATCGCAATACATCTGAAATTAAACATCATTATACCAGGCTATGGCTTCAGGAAATGAAAAATAGAAAAAAAAGTTTGTGTTCAACTTTACCTGCAAGGATGTGCATGTTCCATCCGTAATGATGGCATAATCCATCGTGTATATTTACTGAATATTAGTTCTATAATGAGTCCTGTTTTGCGCGAATACACTACAAACTGACCACTTCAAATTTCATAACAAATTGGGAATAAGTCCGAAGAACATGTAATACACTGGCATTATCACACAACCGCATTCACTTGCACAAGGCCGTGTCTGTCAAGTGATATCTGGCGGGAAGTTGGGAACATTTTGAAGAAGGGGCCGATTAGAAATTATTATCTGCAATCTTATCAATGCGTCAATGCGAATCACAAAGTTTTGAACCGTACACATTCAGAGAAATTATCTGTCATTACAGGTTTGCAAAATTCACGACCTGAGTTACATGCTGTTCTAAGTACAATGGGATTTCATTAATTTCCATTGCTCTTAAAACAGTATGATACTCAGGTTGTGTAATACTATTCGTGTGAATCATGTCAGAGAAATACCGTTATTAATTTATCATTCATTAACGAATGGGACATGCCCCCGACGTGGGCGTTTTCGCCCGGGGATGTTTCGGCCACTATATAATAAAATAATGATATATTATTTTTTATTTATTGGTGTTTAACAAGTTCACATCATGAACATTGAACAGCCTAAAATTTTCTGACTGGGGTTGGGGCCTTGGGGGCTCTACTTGGGACTACCCCTTACTCTAGCCCGTCGGAACCACCAACATAGTCTAAAAAATACAGTTTACAGTCGCTCACTGGAATGAGTTTGTGGGGTTAGATTCAATGAGGGATAATGAGTTGAGCTCGTTACAAAACACGTCTGACAGCTCATCACCCCTCATTAAAACAAACTCCACAAGTTCTTTCTAGTGAGGAATTGTAACTTCTGTGAGCCAAAAATGAATTTTCTGCGATAAAAATCTGTGTCTGACTCGCCTACTCCAAGTGACTTCTGTGTTGGGGACTTGGGTTTCGGCAATGGCTTTACCAGGTGGTTGAACTTGAAGTTTTGTTCTACGACTCCACATGCTCAGTGAAGTTAATGTACAAGTTGGACTTTGAATGCTAAATATTTAATAATTGTATAGTACAGTTCACTTAACAAAACTTAATGTCAGAATAGTCATTACTCATTAGCACTGCACTGATCTCTGATCACATGACAAAATGATCGGATAAAAATGGAAAAATGTTAACAAGTTCTTTGAATGATTTATAGTTCCCAGCCTCTTACTGTCAGAATCTTAATTTGAAAATTGAAAATAAACAAATTAGAATTTTAATTTTACTTTAAAACTTAAACTCCTGTTTGGTAGTAAGTTAAGTAGCTTAAACAAAAAAAGTTGTTAATTGACACGCTGTGGCATGAGTTCAAAATTACTGGGTCACATATAGGTCCTAGACGTCACCTATCAACCTGGTACACATGCGATCATGCACCAATTATTACGTTCCCATTTTCTACGAGAATACTCAGAGTCAGAATAGAAATTTAAATAAGAAGGCCCATATTCTTGTTAAGAAAAACCAACATATCCACAATGTCCGGCTTGAGGAGTGCACGCCTTGGTGAAACGATATTCCCAGAACAGGAAAATACGCGCTCAGATGGAGTCGACGTTGCCACCACGGCAAGATATTTTTTTGCCAGCTCAGACAATTTAGGATAACGATGCCAGTTAGACTTCCACCACGTTAGTGGACATTCATGAAAATCCAAAGCAAGTTCTTTGCGGAATTTTTCGAGCTCAGAACTCACATCATTTGAATCATTTCCCTGACTACGTTTTTTGGTAACCCCAAATATCAGCTCACTTGCAGAAACTTTTTGTTTCTTAGTTGCACCCCCTATGAATCCTGATGATGACGGGTCAGAAGAGACTTCAATATCTTGAGTTTGTCTACTAGTAGCCTCAACCCCTCTTTGTTCTGCATCGCGTGAACTCACTGAGCTGTCAGAATCATGACTAACACTACTAACTGGTCTAATTTGTTTGTACTCTTGTGTAAGTGCATCTTTGGTTGTATCTAAAATAGTAGAATTGTTCAAAAATTTTAGGTCATGGTGTCGTGGGTCCAATGCTGACGCTAAGATATGAATTCCATCTGGTAAGAGTGTATCTGGTGCCAGTCTAAAACGGCGCTCCAGGTCTGTTTTAATTACCCCCTTAACAGCTGAGATCGTTTTAGAATCATTTTCAGGATCAGCCTTTAGTCGTTCACTCAAGCCAAACATTATTGGAAGTACACTTGAAACACTCACAGTTTTCTCAGCAGAGAGAATTGTCGTGGCCGCTTCTAAAGGTTTCAAAATGGGTATCAAATCAACCATGAGCACCCACTGCTCATTGGTCATATCAAGTGTACGAGCATCTGATCGTTTCGTCACATTCTCATCAGACAGAACGGCAGAAACTGGCCATCTTAGTTCTGAAAGTCTTTCCAACATATGTAGGGAACTGTTCCAACGTGTTTTCACCTCTTGTATCAGTTTCTTTTTGGGCATGTTTATTCGTTCTTGGCGAACATAAAGCTCCTGCGTAGCACGTGCACTGTGGTTGAAATGCGCCACTAACCTACGACAGGCACCGTTCAGAATACTAATTTGACGCACATCCAAGCCTGCATTTACACAAAGCTATAAGGTATGGGCATTGGGCAGCGCATGGAACACTGACGATTTCACGAAATACACTCTGACAGCTGACACTACTATGGCCACTAGTAATAGTAGCAGCTGCAGTAGCAGTAGCACTACTTGTACTTGCCAAACGAACACCTGTAGATTCTGTACTTGGTGTGTCACGGGTAGATACAGATGTTTGTGCTTTAAACACTGCTTTTGCCCTGAGTTTCTCATTGAGTAGTGGTAAACTCGCGACTGCATTGGACGCATTATCGTGAACAATTGCAACAACTGATGTCACAGGGATATTAAATTTTTCAAAGACTCCAATCAGTCGTTCTGCTATATTGTCTGCGGTATGCGACTCCGGCATTATTTCTGTAGACAAAACAAAACTTTCCAGTGTCCAGTTACTTGACATGAAATGTATTGTTGTCGTCATGTATGGGTCGTTTGTCCGACTTGTCCATATGTCTGTTGTGATGGAAAAACACTCTTTTTGTGCTGATGAATTGAGCAACTCAGTAATGCTATCCATGAGTAGCTGCTTGCATGCATCATACTTGTTTTCAATTAGTAGACGAACGTGCGTACGTCCGGGTACTTTGTAACTTGGTATCACACAGTTCATTAGTTCTTTAAACCCCTCACCTTCAACAGTACTCAGTGGCATCATGTCCTTTGCCACAAATGTGGCAATTTTATCATCAATCAGTGTCTTTCGGGAATCACTAATTTGTGAACATGAAGGCGTGAGCATCGATTTCAACGCAGGCTGTTTTGGGTCTGTAAAAGTTTTATTTCCATGGATGGCCGCCATGTGGTTTCTCATCACCGTTGTTGACCCATGGTATGAGAATGTTTTATAGCATAAAGTACAGGAAACTTTTTTATCTTCGTCCTTTTTAAAGTACTTCCACACATCCGATTGCTTTCTCCCTGACATTTTTTTTTTAGTTTTTTAACTTTTTTTTCGAATAATATAATAGGATTTAACAAAATGTAATGAGTCAAATGACAATGTTTTGGCACTTCAACGTCTCAATGAGATTGACAAACTAGTACTGCAATGTGATTGTGGCAGTCATTTGACAAGGCAGACGCTTTCCGTGCCCCTGACGGGGACGCGTGTTATGTCAAATGAAAGCCACGCCCATAGGCTGTATTTTTATGTACAACTAGCAATTCCATCCCAGTGAGTCCACACCAACACCCGCTTGCATATGACCTGCCATTGGCGTACTGACAAATCAACAAAACAGTAAAAGCACCCCACACCCATACACAAACCTACAAGTTACAACACCCATTGGAACGAAAAGACCCCGTCGGTGTTTAAGGTCTGCCACAGGGAATGTTGAATGGTGATTAGACAGTGGGCGTGCTTCGTATACCAATCACACCAATGGACGGTCTGGTCCAGTTCTACAGTCTGTATTACTATTTGTTCTGAATATTATTTTCTGTCTGCAAGTATCAAAACTTCAAAGGCAATTTAAATCATCGACATAAATTCACATAATTTGACAACACTGTATGTGTAGAACTAGGCCAGTGGTTCAATTAGAGGAAATCAATTTCAATAAACTTTGTCCCAGACAATCCCGATTAACAAAAATGTTTCTCAACTTTCTGGGATGTGGCAACTTCAAAGACAGCTATCAATCGACACCAGTTCACATCAAAGAGTCGGCATGAATTGATGATTGAGACTTGTCTCTGTTGTTGATTGTTTCAGTTAAATTTGCGATATAGTTTCAGTTCAGTCAGTTGAAAACTTGAAATGCTTTGAGATAGCAACGATACCACACAGAAATCATGTTACAGAAATCGATGATTTCTTCTTCACTGAACGTTAGTTAACCCTTTATTTTCAACTCTTAGTGATGACAACGATGTGATATGACCCTGGAGTGTCCTGGAGACCTGCCCCCCCCCCCCCCCTTCTCTTGCGCTAACTTATTTATATGCGTTTTAGAACACATTCAGATTGATTCTGTTACAGACTAGCAGCCACAAACCTAACTTGGAACAATTAACTAGAAAACAGTGGCTTCTACATTTTCCCCCCGATAGTCGACTCCAAAAAAAATCGTCGACACGGCCGTGAATCGACAGTGAGTCGACTAATCGACGAATCGTGGCATCCGTAGTTCAGAGCACCCTTTCCATCAACTAATCAGATGATAGAGTTTCAAGTATGTCATCAGTTTTAATAAACTTCCTCGCATACAGGCATACATGGGGGTCCTCCATATATGGCTAAAGTGAGTGAGACAGTAAAAGGGTTAATATACCAATAACATGATTTTTGAGGGCGTTATGGTTTATTAACTGGTAGAGTGCTGGAAGCCCTCATTTGGGCTTTATTCTGAAGTGCAGGTACAACAACTCAAAGGCTTCATACTCTGTGGGTCTACATCATATTACCTTAGAAGTGAAATTATATCAATTGTATGCATTTGCCTTGTTGCAATTTATGGGAGAGTGATAAGGCACTCTCCCATAAATTGCAACATTGCAAAGACCGGTGAATAAATTTTGATGGCTGGAAATAATTTAGCACTGTACCAGTTAACGGCACTACAGAAATGATTAACAGCCCAAGGGTCTATTAGCAGACCGAGATGAAGTCGAGGGCCGCTAATAGCCCAAGGGCTGTTAATAATTTCTGTAGGGCCGTTAATAAACTATAATGCCCGACAAAAATCATGTTATTTCTATTATTACCACTAATAGGGGAGGACATTCAAGTAACCGGGGGCACGGTGGCATTGCAGTAACCGGCTCTCGTCAGATCACCGAAGTTAAGCAACATCGAGCCTAGTTAGTCCTCGGATGGGTGACCGTCTGAGCGATCGATTTGGACTACCGCGTTGTGTCCTTGGGCAAGGCACTTAACCCCAATTGTCCACATGGGGTCACGATGATGTCGTGTACTAAAGCATACTGCACATCAATGGTGCACATGTCTTCAATCAATCTAACCCTGTCTATGCTGCAGTGCGGAGTTACAATGTTTGGGAGCTGGCAGCTGCTCATCATTGCTCGGTGGTTCTCTCCGGGTACTCTGGCTTCCTCCACCCATAAAACTGTCATGGTCATGATTAGCCATTGTGCATAAATATGTGACCTTAAACACCAATAAATAAATAAATAAATATTCAAGTAACCTCAAAATAACAATGAATGAGTGTCGTCTGTTTGCAAACAATACCATGTGATCAAAACAAGCCAAAGTAATTGAATATTCATGAGTTATCAGAGTATATTTTTGTAAGTTTTTTGAAAACAAGTACAAAATAACCAATGTTAAAAATCCAGGATTGGAGTTTGGCAGCTTCAAAAACAGAATGATACATAAATATACCCACATTATATCACTATTTGACCCCTTATGTTTCAGTACATAGGTTATATTTGGTGTAATCACCTCAAGTAACTGCTGTGAGATTTGTTTACCTCGCACAGCATCCGAACTTACAAAGCAGAAACAGAAGATTGGGATTGGGAGGCAATTCAGTCATGTGACGTGTCGGGCCGCGGGGCCTAATGGGAAGGAAAACCCATTAGCGGCCCAGCACATCACATGATGACCTGAACATTTATCGCGTATTAATGCCCAGGAAATTAGCGATAATGGCCAAAGGAAAGCCCGCTAAAGTGGTAATAATATGCAATTAACAGTGTAATTCAATTAAGTGAACTCTGCTGTAATATATTTGGGAATCAGGTTATAGGATGAAGAGTTAACTGAAACAATAGGGAGATCTATTCATTGTAGGTTGGTGACTAACCATTACTACTCAACTCAGATAGATCACACAGTTTCTTGTCATTAGCACACCTGACTGAAAGTCAGGGTGAAGGTATACTGATCACTCTTCATTCATCGTTGTCCAATGTAAAGGTGTTGTTTGAGTCCTCTCTACCCAAACGGCTGGACCAATTCAAATCATGGAGGTGCAATTCAGGTTTGTTAAAACTACCGTAGGTGCTGCACCCATGCATATATTTTCATAACCAACTGATGGGTTGATTTTAAACAAATTTGATTTATGGTATTATTAGGTAATAAGTACTTAATTCCTGGAAAAACAATTTCTCCTGCCCCTACCCCCTCCCCAATGGAGCTAAAAATATATTGTTTTTTCAAACATCCATTTCCAAAACTGCTTGGAAAAGTGAACTATTATTTATGTACGAATGTTGTAGTCTAAAAATAACAAGAATGGTAATAGAAAGAAATCTGAGAATCAACAAGAATAACTCAAATTTAAGTGGTCTAAAATTTAATAAAATTAATTTGAAATAGAAATGCTTGAGAATCAACAAGAATAACTCAAATTTAAGTGGTCTAAAATTTAATAAAATTAATTTGAAATAGAAATGCTACAAAATCTTTTATACTATTTGATTTACAGAAAAAAAAGAAATACTCATCAGTTAGTCCAAAATAAAGTTTAACCCTTTACCCAATGTAATGGCCTAACCCGGCCAGCGCTATTCACAAAAATCGCTACTTAATTTTCATTATTTTTTCATTCTTTGTCTTAAAAACATAGGGTATGATGCCTCTTTGGAATGTGCTCATCGAGCTCATTCCAATGAGGGTTCATAACCGATGTTGTTGAGACAAAAAATGAAAAAAATTAATTATTCAAGAATTTTTTGGCAAGTGTCGTCTGCTTTTCGTGTGAGGTAAAGGGTTAATAGAATCCAATGATCCAGTAATGAAGAAACTGTCCATCTTGTATTGTAATGTCCAAGAATGTGTCTGCAGAAACAGTTTCCAATAAATTGCAATGAAATGTTCACTCAAAAGTTCAGTCTCCAATAAAGCACCCAGAGAAATTCAAATGGAATTGATATCCAACAAATATTTGCTCCTCAGGTAGTTTGAAAATTATCCAATTGAATCCTGGTTTTTCACAAGAATAAATCGTGATTCACGCAAGAAGAATAAATTCTCTTCAAATTTTGGAAACACTTTTTCAATACAAAATGATTCTGAGATCACAAAATAATATTCCATAGAATATATATTAAATTCAGCTGCTATCTATAATAATGCACTGTTCTGTAATAATAATCGCCAATGTTCAATGAATACTGAATGTACAACCAAGACTCTTCTCAAGGCTATGTGAGATGAATGAGTAAGATGAAAAGAATGTCACAAATCTGTTGACAGAGGTTATTATATAGTCTTAAAATAGAAAGTTCCAGAATGAGAAATTTCTCCAATGTCCTTTACTCCACCAATTGCTAATTGGTTGAATTAAATCACGTCATTAAGTTTCTAGATGATTCTGATTTATTTCAAGTAAACAAATGTGACCAATACACTAGCAGTCCTTTCTGTTCAGTCCTAGTGGTTGAAGTGTTCTGAGAGTGAATATCCATTTGATTTCTATTCTCCCGACATTGGTCAATCATATTGGGGTGTTCAAGGTCGGAGTAGATAACTTGCATGATGCGGTAATTTTGTTCTGCTGGGTTGTGGTTGTTTTGATTGAAGTGACTGGCCACGGGGTATCATGCTTATGCTTAATATCTGCTATAAGTTCGTGGATTCAAATGTGGAAGTGCCTTTTAGTTTCTCCCACATATTGTTTTCCACTAGAATTGCATGTAATGAGGTAGATGCAGTTTTTTGTCATACAGTTAGGAGCTGAAGTTCCATGTTGAGGAGTTTCAAGTTGAGGTTACGAGTTTGCAGTTTGTTTTATTAGTATCATTGATAAATGTAGTGGAATTATCTGTATTGTGTCTCTGTCTTTTTGCCTGTCTATTTTGAGAATCCATGATGGTGGTGGTTCTAATACTAAAGCTTAGACTAAGGACACTAATTGAACTGGAGGCGGTAGATGTAGTTTCCATAATTTGAGGAATATCATACAAAGAACTATTCAGTGGAGGTTATGCACCTGCCACACCAACACATCGCCATTGAGCAGCTGTTTGCCTCTGATGAAGTTCACATCGCACGAAACCGGTCAGGCTAAACACATTTTATAAGGAATAGTTTGAAGTTCCCATACTCCATTGAGTAGTTCTTTGTTTGATATTAACAAATGTGACCCAAATAAACAATTAGTGAGCTAAAAATAGATAGTGTTTAAGACTATTTTTTCACATGTTGATAGGTGCATTCAAAGGTTACTCAATGCAAATAAGAGATCACACAAACCAAAGTCTGCTTATTATTCCCCCGCAGGGGAGGGATATAATGAAGAGCTCTGTCCATCCATCTATCCATCCATCAATCCATCTGTCTGCAATAATGTCTATGTCAAGTTTGATGACCAGTGATATCCGATGAAAATTATGGGAGTTATTGTCCTTTGTTAAAAAATATCGTGTAATGATTGTTTACGGAATAACTTAAACATTAGTAACCAAATATCAATTTTTTGGAGTGTATATCTCTTTTGGAACAATGTCTACCTCAAGTTCGATGACTACCATTATCCGATGAAAATTGTCAGAGTCTGTCCCCGCTTCCCCCCCCCCCCCCCTCTCCCTCCCTGTCAATTAGGCATTTTTTTTTCTCTGCTCCGAAATGCATTTGGAAGGATATAGAGTGATTGCAGAAAAAAAATTGACTCCTCTAATCCCACCCAACCCCCATGCCAATTAGGCAATTTGTTTTTTCTTTGCTCCAAAAAGCATTTTGAAGGATTTGGAGTTATTACATGCTGAAAAACATTTGACTCCTATAACTCCTGCCCCCCCCCCCCCCCCCCCACTCCCTCCCCCCAATGTCAATTAGACATTTTTTTCTTTGCTCCAAAATACATTTTGAAGGATTTAGAGTTATTGCATGCCAAAAGAGATTTGACTCCTTGGACCCCCCCCCCCCCCCCCCCCACCTCCCTGTTTGGTCAGTTAGGCCACTTTTTTTTTTTGCACCAAGATGGGTTTGGCCAGATTTAGAGTGATTTTATGCAGGAAAAAAAACACCTATGCCCCCTCCCCAATGGGAGGTGTGGGGGGGGGGGGGGATTAGCAGTGCTATGTGATGCAGGCCTCTTGTTCCAATTCAAAAGTAATGTCAGAAAATATTAATTGTTTATAATTATTAATTGAGGGCATATCTATTCTGATATTATAATAGAGGGACATAATAATGAAACATCCTTTGGACCAGTAGAACTGAATGTGCATAAAAAATTGCAATTGGTTATTTCATAGGATACCCAATGGGGAATATAAAAAAAAATTATTCTGAGTGAGCATATTTTCAAAAATTAAACAAAAAATCTTCTCCAGAAGCACCAGTCAGAATCTTTTGATATTTGATATACAACATCCTTGGGAGATTCTGTTCTGTTCTGTTCAAATCGAGCTGCTGGGTTCATATTTGGGTTCTTGTGAACTGGAATTTTAACTTCATGCCATTTGAGGAAAAAACTTTAAATATCTTCTTCTTCAGATCCATCAGTCAACTTTTATTGATATTTGTTATACGTCATCCTTGTGGGGGTGGGTCAGATTCAAATTGGTTAAAAATAAAGTCCCTGGGTTCAATAACTTAGCACAGTATTAGCAATATTGTTTGAAAATCGTCTTCTTCCAACCCAATCTTTTGATATTTGGTATACAGTATCTTTATGGGGGTTAGATTCAAGTTTGTTCAAATCAAGTTCCTGGGCTCATATTGGGGCTTCTTATCAGAACCCAAATTTAACATCGTCCAATATGAGGAATATTGTTTGAAAACCTTCTTCAGATCCACTGTTTACAATTTTTGGACATCTGGAGTAAAACATCCTTATGGGAGGGGGGGGGGGGGGGGTGGGGGGGGGCAGATTCAAGTTGGTTTAAATCAAGTTCCGGGGTTAATATTTGGTCTCCCAGTAGGATCTCAGAGTTTAACTTTGTGCAGTATGAGGAAAATTCTTTAAAAATCTTCTTCCAATCCACCAGTCAAAATCAACTGATATTTGGTACACAGCATCTTTATGGAGGTCAGATTCAAATTTGTTCAAATTAAGTCTCTGAGTTCATATTTGAGAGCTTGAAGATGTTTGTTTGTGCTTGTTCTCTCAAACCACTGCCACAGTCAGTGGAAATCAATGAGCCTTTGTCAATTGAGTGCTTCAGGCCCCTTGTGGCCTCTTTTTTAATCAATTTTAATCAAGATTTGTTTTCCATTTCAGGGTAGATTACAACCAGGGAAAATTCTTTTAATTGATACAAAAGAAAAGATTATCATGAAAGATGAGATTATGAAGGGAAACATTGCAAACCTTAGACCTTATTCCAAATGGCTTTCAGAGCAGGTAACATATTTTACTCATCCTTAATTACAGCAGGACTGTGTCTTAACCCTTTTCCCAATGCACATGATAGCCAAACTTGTTATTTTAGTTATTGTTTTTCTCAAATTTTTAAAAAAATTGCAACCAGATCATGCACCTTTATCAAGTTGGTTCCAATGGTAGTGGATCACATGATATGATTTTGTTGAAATTTATAATTTTTTTTTTTTTGATTGCTCAGTTTGTAAATTAGAATTATTCATTTGTTAAAGGGTTAATATAACAATAACATGACTTTGGAGGGCATTGTGGTTTATTAATGGCCCAACAGGTGTGAATAACAGCCCAACAGCTATAAAAGGCCTGAGATGAAGTCGAGGGCCGTTAATAAGCTGAAGGGCTGTTATTCACACCTGTTGGGCCATTAATAAACCACAAGGCCCGACAAAGTCATGTTATTACTATTATTACCACTGCAATTCTGAGAAGGTTTTGACTCTGTACATGGCAGCTACAAACAGTCAATTGGTCTTCATTCAATTTGCTTGATTGAGACGTTTTTAACATTTTCAATTTTTGCAAATGATGTTATCGGCTGTTCTCAAACAAACTGGTGTCACATGATTATCAGTTGCAACAAAGTTAGAAAACTTAAAAACAGACCCGATATTTAACGCTTTTAAGTCAGGAATAAAGGCTTAAAATTTCTCCAGACTTTCTTACTATATACAGCTGCTTGTTCTTATGGGACTAACTTGGCTGGACATTTTACATATTTAATAATTTAAATAAAAATCACATTGTTTACTAGTTGAAACCATTTCTGGAAACTGTTTTCATTTTCGAGTGTATGACAGCGAAGAACAAAAGTCACTTGACGTGTCGGGCTGTTAATGAGATGTTCAACTCATTAATGGCCCGACACATCACGCGACTTTGTAAGTTGAACGTTACATTCTTGTAATGCCCTGTTAAACTATGTTAACGTACTAGGGAATGCCCTATAAAGTGGTAATAATTGTTATAAATTTAACAGTTTTATATTACTTTCCTAAGTGTGATTTACTGGGAATTCGAGGTTTAATTATAAACGATAACTTCACAAGTGAATTTTGCAATCAACTATTGTGTCATGTATCCGTGCGCGCAAACGAACAACGCTTTACCGTGGATGTAATGGGGACTTTACTGTTTTTTTGTTTTTTTAACCCTTTACCTAATATGAAAAAAAGACGACACTTGCAAAAAAAATTCTTGAATAGCCATTATTTTCATTTTTTGTCTCAAAAATTGGAAGGGTCATAACCTATGTTTTAGGGACAAAAAATGAAAAAAATAATGAAAATTAATTGGCGATTTTTGAGAATAACGCTGGCTGTTACGTTAGGTAAAGGTTTAAATAATATAATGATCGTTAATAATGAAAAGTAATAAACAGAATAATCACTTGACTGAACTGATTGCGTGAAATAATTCATTCGAGACGAGGGACTATGAATTATCCCTCACCTCTCATGAATTATTTCACGTAAACCAGCCCAGTCAAGCGATTACTCTCTAAATGATAAGTTAGTTTGTTGGCATTTTATTAAAATGGTCAAGTGATTTATCCATATCCTCTCTACCTATTAATGATATGATGTTTTTTTTTGTTTGTCAGATCTTAATCACTGGATGACTATGTTGTTTTCTGAAGTGGACATGGTTTGTTGTCCATCATGTGCACTCAGTTTACCAAATTCATTTCTGAAAACTCTTTAATTTTTAGCTCAACTTTGGCGAAGCCAAATTTGAGCTTATGCCATGGCCCGTCGTCCGTCTGTCCATCTGGCCGTCTGTCCATCAACAATTGGATACGGCTCGGGCTAGAGGCCGTATTTATGAACCGATCTTTACAAAACTTCTTGGATACCTTTGTTATGACCGTGGGACGACAACGAGTGTTTTTGGGTGCGGTCCAAAATTTAAGATGGCTGCCAGCCGCCATTTTGTACCGACAATGCAGAAATCTGTTTTTTGTACAGAACTTCCATATGAAACTCTGATTTGAATAATTTTTTGTGTGAATGTTTAGTACCATGGGATACATCACATATAATACAGGTTTTTTTCTCGTGCGTAAATTATGCAAATTAGACTAACTTTGATGTTTTTTGGTGTTACTTTCAGCACTGTAAGTGCAAATGCCAATACGGCTCGGGCTAGAGGCTGTATTTATGAACCGATCTTTACGAAACTCCTTGGGTACCTTTGTTATCACCGTGGGATGAGAACGGGTGTTTTTGGGTGTGGTCCGAAATTCAAGATGGCCGATGGCAGCCATTTTGTACAAAATTTGGTGCAATCAGATTTTTGCACAGAACTTCCATATGAAAGCGCTGATTTGAATAATTTTTTGTGTGAATGTTTAGTACCATGGGATACATCACATATAATACGTTTTTTTTTCTCGTGCAGAAATTATGCAAATTAGATGAACTTTGATTTTTTCAGTGCTACTTACACACAGTAAGTACACATGTCAATACGGCTCGGGCTAGAGTCTGTATTTATGAACCGATCTTCACGAAACGTCTTGGGTACCTTTGTTATCACCTTGGGACGAGAAAGAGTGTTTCTGGGTGAGGTCCAAAATTCAAGATGGTTGCCAGTGGCCATTTTGTACCCAAATTAGGTCCAATCAGTTTTTTGTACACAACTTCTATACGGCTCAGGCTAGAGGCCGTACTTATGAACTGATCTTTACGAAACTTCTTGGGTACCTTTGTTATCACCGTGGGATGAGAACGAGTGTTTTTGGGTGTGGTCCGAAATTCAAGATGGCCACCAGCAGCCATTTTGTACCAAAATTATTGCAATCAGTCTTTTGTACAGAATTTCTGTATGAAAGTTCTGATTTGAATAAATTTTTGTATGAATGTTTAGTAACATGGAATACATCACATAAAGTACAGGTTTTTTTCTCGTGCAGAAACTATGCAAATTAGACTAACTTTGATGTTTTTTGGTGTTACTTTCAGCACTGTAAGTGCTAATGCCAGTACGGCTCGGGCTAGAGGCTGTATTTATGAACCGATCTTTACGAAACTCCTTGGGTACCTTTGTTATCACCGTGGGATGAGAACAAGTGTCTTTGGGTTCGGTCCGAAATTCAAGATGGCCGATGGCAGCCATTTTGTACAAAATTTGGTGCAATCAGATTTTTGCACAAAACTTCCATATGAAAGTGCTGATTTGAATAATTTTTTGTGTGAATGTTTAGTACCATGGGATACATCACATATAATACAGGGTTTTTTCTCGTGCAGAAATTATGCAAATTAGATGAACTTTGATTTTTTCAGTGCTACTTACACACAGTAAGTACACATGTCAATACGGCTCGGGCTAGAGTCTGTATTTATGAACCGATCTTCACGAAACGTCTTGGGTACCTTTGTTATCACCTTGGGGTGAGAACGAGTGTTTCTGGGTGCGGTCCAAAATTCAAGATGGCTGCCAGTGGCCATTTCTTACCGAAATTTGGTCTAATCAGTTTTTTGTTCAAAAACTTCTATACGGCTCAGGCTAGAGGCCGCATTTATGAACCGATCTTTACGAAACTTCTTGGGTACCTTTGTTATCACCGTGGGATGAGAACGAGTGTTTTTGGGTGTGGTCCGAAATTCAAGATGGCCAGCAGCAGCCATTTTTGTACCAAAATTAGTGCAATCAGTCTTTTGTACAGAACTTCTGTATGAAAGTTCTGATTTGAATAAATTTTTGTATGAATGTTTAGTAACATGGAATACATCACATATAGTACGGGTTTTTTTCTCGTGCAGAAATTATGCAAATTAGATGAACTTTGATGTATTCAGTGCTACTTATACACTGTAAGTGCACATCTCAATACGGCTCGGGCTAGAGGCTGTATTTATCAACCGATCTTCACAAAACTTCTTGGGTACCTTTGTTATCACCTTGGGGCGAGAACGAGTGTTTCTGGGTGCGGTCCAAAATTCAAGATGGTTGCCAGTGGCCATTTTGTACCGAAATTAGGTCCAATCAGTTTTTTGTCACAACTTCTACACAGCTCATATTTGTGAACTGATCTTCACGAAACTTCTTGGATACCTTTGTTTTCACCTTGGGACAGGAATGAGTGTGTTTTGGGGTGCCTTTGTTATCACTGTGCTATGAGAACAAATATTTTGGGGTTCAGTCAGACCCACTCTGGGACTCAAAGTTTTCTTTTCTAGTTTAGCATCTGACTGTCACCCACGTTTACAATACTTTACCTACACATTTGTTACAGGCAACGGTCAGCATTTATGTACAGACCGTTACAATACTTTATATGTACCTTTGTTATCAGGTCATTACTTAGATGTTTGTCATTGCTGTGTCACATACTTTACATGTACATGTCTTTATCTTGACAAGTTGAGCTACAGTGTCATTGACACTTTCATTAAAATTAATAATTCCTCAATCCTTGTCTTCCTAATATTATTCTTAACAACCATTTTTGGTTATTTTGTTAATTTAATGCCATTTTGATGCATGTTTTATTCTAAATTGCATATGTTTGCTATACAGATTGTTTATTGACATTTAATGACTCTCCCAACAGCCAGAGTCATGTTGTATACATGCAAAATAGAAAATAAAATAAATAATGTTGGCTGAAAAAAGTTATATCGTTCCAGTACTCTTGGGTTGATTTCATATGTAAAAGGTCAGATGTCTCTGTTAAATAAGATATCATGGGATGAATTTCTTATATATAAAATGTTGAACAGGGTTTGTGTATTTGCTCTTCAAGTTAAGGGGGTAACTTGTTCCATATTGCAAACCATATAATTCTGTTTAACTCAGATTTCCCTCAGGATTTACTTCCCTTGATAGATTTGTGACAAGGCTCTAAAACACCAACAAAATTCTGCCGCAGATATGACTGCTTTATCAGGGGATAACACCTCTTTCTACAATAAAATTTCAGTGGGGAATTTTGTTTGTAGTGCTCTGCAGATATGTTTGTGACATTAACCCTTAGGTCCTCAGATTATTTTTTTGGTACATGTAATAAATACCGTATATACATTTACACAGCTGCAGATGACAACAGTGTTTCTACATCATTGTTGGCTGCCTGACAGGCAGCCAACAATGATGTAAAAACAATGTCAATATGAGTGGATCCTAATGGTAAAGTTCTCAAGGAAGAATACACTTGAAATAACTTTTCCCGACCCATTCAGAAGGGGCAGTTTGTGGTTGTATGAGGACCCTAAGGGTTAAATAAAATATTATTTTTTAGGAACAAAAGTCTGTGTTTAGTTGTAAACACTAATGAGGTAAATGATGTATTCAGCTCAAAAACATTGTTTATGTTATCATATAGTTGACCTTCATTCAGTGGTAATGCTATGTTTTTGTTTGTGTAGCTGAACCATTCAAAAGATTTGACCTATTATGACCTGAAGCTGATATGCTGATATGGAACAATGAACAAAAAAATTATGATAAAGAATATTAAGTGTCTTTTTGTGAGTTTGTAAACATATATTTTTCATTTGATTGACAGGAATTTACACTATCAGGTACAAACATCTGAACAGGCCAGATTTGTACCAAAGGTATGATGAATGGTTATATGCACTTAACCCATGATCCACACACAGTCATTAGAGTTGAAATGGTTAAAGGGATTTCTTGATCAATTAATTACATAGATTAACCTTGGTTAATTGATTAATCACTTACAATAATAGGTAGCTGAATAATTGCCTCACCGTTGATGATTTACATCATTAACCCTTTACCAATGTAGCCGTAAAAAAAGACCAGCACTGTATACAACAATCTCCATTCAAATTTTGTTATGTTCTCAATTTTTGTTTCAAAAATATAGCTTCTGACCCCTCATTGGACTGAGCTCATTGAGCTCATTCTAACGAGGGATCATAAGCTATTGTTTGAGACAAAAATTGGAAATTTTTAGTAATTCAAGAATTTATTTTGCAAGTATCGTCTATTACCTGCATTGGGTAAAAGGTTAAGAATAACCATTTCCAGCTACTGATACAGTATAATGATCATGCAAGTGAACAAGTATGTCAGCATGTAACTTGCATGCTTTAATCTATGTCACATAATTGATGTGAGTCAGTGTGACAATATTTGCATGCTTTGGAACAACTTTCTTCCTTTGTTAACCTATACTATACAATAGGTCAAAAGTAACGATTAATTGATCAGTTACTTTTTTGATCAATCGAGACATTGAACATTGGTTAATCGATTAATCAGTTAACTGTTTCTGCTCTAACAGTCACAAACTTTTATATGGCTCTGAAAAAGTTGTTCCATATATTCTCTTCCTTGAGAACTCTACTGTTAGGATGCATGTATCTTGACAGGCAGCCAACAATAATGTAGAAACACTATTTTGTCATCTTCAGCTATGTAAATGTATATAATGTAGTTGTTAATGTAAAATTAATCTAAGGTCTAAGAGTTAATGAGGCTAATCAATTAAAAAATACCCAAACAAGTGGGATCCACTGTAATGAGTTTCAAATCTTTTCAGACCCTGTCATTAGGAGAACTGAGAAAGCATCATGATTCAAGTAAAGTGATGAAGCCAGCAGTAAAACGAATAAAGCTTGATCATGGTGGATGTTTAGAAGAAGACCCTAGACTGGCAATGTTTGGTTATACAGAGGAAACTCTTAATATGCTGGTGTTGCCAATGTTGCAGGAGAAGTGAGTCACTTTCCTTTTAATGATTAACCCTTAAGGGCCTGGACAATTGTCCTGAGTTCCAACCAGTGTCTTGGTGATTTGTAGTCAAGTCTTGGCTGCCTGTTCAGGCCATTGCCTAGGTAAGGTTGCAAAGTTTCATTACCCAGGCAGAAGATAGGCAAAACCAGCACCAGGTAAATTGCTGATAAGGGGAAGACTGTGATGTAAACATGTCTTCTTTTAACTTAAAAACAGTTGGCCAGTAGACCTTTGCTTTGATTCGGGGAGAGGAAGAACATCAACTATCTGACTTCTTTACCAGATCGGTACAACTGATAAATTAACCCTTTACACACTAATGACAAAACATAGAAATTTCAAGCAGCAAATTTTTCCCATGGTGCAACTTTTGACAGAGCTCAGTGAACTCTGTCAAACAAAATGGAATTGGTTACATTTCCATGTTGCATTATAGAAAAAAATTATTATTTGGTTTCTTTCATTAAGATGATGATATGCTGGCAGCCTTTTTCAGATATCAGATAAATTCTTGCCTTCAAGTGAATTTATTTAATTGAAGTGAATGCTTTCATGCAAATGATATATACTACATTAGGGTACTTTTCCTTAATGAAAATTGTTGTTTTGTTAAATGGTCATCTTAATGTTTTTTAAATTGCGGCTTACTGTCCCTTTAACCCTTAAGGGCCTAATTCTGACTTTAATCACATTTTCTGCAACAAAACTGCTATCCCAACATGCAGTCTTTGCATAAATTTCCAAATTACATTCAATGTACTTTGGCAGTTGTTTCTCAGCAAGTCTTGGCTGCCTATATAGGCAGCCAAGACTTGCTTAGAAACAATTGCAAAGTCACAGTATGTTGACTTTCAAAATATTGAAAAAATGTATCAAATCTCCAGGCCTGAAGGGTAAACAGGTTATAAGTGCACTCGAGGTGTGGTAAAAGGTTTGGTATTTGGAAAGTATATTCAATTAACAGATTTACTCAATTAAGAGATATACAATTATGTGGGTTGCACTGTATAACAAACTGGCCACAGTTAAGGCTCCACAAAGTAGACATTCTGTTTCACAGATCATTTTTTGTAAAATTGCATGTGAGCGGGAGTTTTGTAATTTTATTTTTGTGATTATTTCTTTGCCATCAAAAGTTCATGTTCTTGGTTTCTTTTCTTTTTTAGGCCTCATAATCTACAGAATAGCATGGGTGGTAGTGTATTTGGTCTCTTGCATGCAAGAAGGTTTTGCAGTGCTAAAGCATTGCAAAGCCTCGTTGTACTCGGGGGACAAATTTATCAATTTTATTAACTTGGGTAAAATATCAGACATAAAACATTTCATTTTCATTTTTTTAAGTTTGCATTGGTTATAGAAAAAGAGCATGTGGCAGCCAAAAGGACTCTATGGAGGGCCTGAGAAACAGATTTTTTCAACTTTTTTGGCCTATCATGATTGTTCTGAATCAATTTGTTTTTCAGAAAAGAAGCTCTGGGTTCTATGGGCAATGATGCACCATTAGCTTGCTTGTCAAAGTTCAATCCTCTGTTATTTGACTACTTCAAGCAACTGTTTGCTCAAGTAACAAATCCACCAATAGATCCATTCAGAGAGAAGATAGTCATGTCTCTCGTGAGTATTTTTATATTGTTTTCTTCATTCTTCTTACTGTTATAGACATTTCTTTACTCAGTTGGTAAGATAAAAGATAAAACAATGAAGCATCTGTAATCTGTAATTTACTCTTTGCAGGCCTGTCCAGTTGGCCCAGAAGCCAATATTTTAGAGCCAAGTGCTGAGCAGTGTCAAAGGTTATGGTTGGAACAGCCTATCCTCTCACTGTGGGACATGGAAGTGATAAAGTATGCTGACTACAGAGGATGGAAGGTTTGAATTATTCATATCATGTTTGCAACATTATAAGTTGTTGTGATCAATTGACAATAACAAGGTCTGAGGTTTGTAGCACAGAGTTTATGTTCAACGGAGATGCAGAGCAGATGCAGATGTACATGTGCCAATAAAACCCTACCCACAGCCCCAAACCCTCATCATGAAATGAAAAAGGCAACTTTTACCAATAACAAGTTTTAATAAATAAACCTCTCGTGAACCTGACAACGTCACTGGACTAATAATCAGCAAAGCATAAAGGTTGAGGTCACTCCATCTTAGTTCAAAATGTAAACTGATTTGTAATTTAAACAACACTACATTCGAACATGCTCATTCATGAGCAACCTCATTTCAAATATTTCACGTAATGATGTCAGATGGTAAAATGCTCCAAAATATATTTTAAATCTTCTTCTCATGAACCAGTGGGTACAATGACTTGATATTTGTTATGGAGCTTCCTTTTGAGGTGTAGAATCAAAACGAAGTTTGTGAAGTAATATTTAGTTTTGTAATGGGAGGTGTAAGATTTTTGGCCCCCTCCCAAAATTTCTATTTTCTGATTTGAACCAAATTTGGTATGCGGTATTATTGGGTCATAAGTACTTGACTTGTGTAAAAAAAAATTCCTGCTCCCCCGTGGGAACCCAGGAGCTAAAAATAGAAATATTTTCAAACGCACATATTTCCCAAACCACATGGAACAGAGAACTGTTATTTGGTATGAAGTATCCTTAGGACCAGTAGAACTGAATGGTAAAACAAATTGCCATCGGTTATGTTAGGGTGTTCTGTAGAGGGCATAAAAAAAAATGCTGAGTCGGCATATTTGCAAAAATTAAAAAAAATCTTTTCTCCAGGACCAATGGTCAGAATCTTTTGATATTTGGTATACAGCATTCATAGGGGGGTCAGATACAAGTTTATTAACATAAAACCCATTGGTTCATATTTGGGCTCATTACAGGAGCCTGAATTTGTAACTTAGGGCAATATGGGGAATATTCTTTAAAAATATTCTTCTTCAGAACCACCAGTCAGAATCTTTTAATGTTTGGTGTACATCATTGTTATGAGGGTCAGATTCAAGTTTGTTCAAACCAAGTCCCTAGGTTAATATTTGGGCTTCCTATGGAAGCCCAAATTTTAACTTAGTTCAATATGGGGGATAATTTTTAAAAATCTTCTTCTTCAGATCCACCAGTCAGAATGCTTTCACATATGGTATACAACATCTCTAGGGGATCACATTCAAGTTTGTTCAAATTGGGTCCCTAAGTATATATTTGGGCTCACAATGGTAGCCCAAATTTTGACTTAGTGCAATATGAGAAAATTTCTTTCAAAATCTTCTTCAGATCCACCAGTCGGAATTCTTTCATATTTGGTATACAACATCTCTAAGGGGTCAGATACAAGTTTGTTCAATTCGAGTGCCTGGGTTAATATTTAGGCTCCATATGGGAACCTGAAATTTAACTTAGTACAATATGAGGGAATTTCTTTAAAAATCTTCTTCTTCAGATTCACCCGTCAGAAGCCTTTCATATTTTGTTTACAACATCTCTAGGGGAGTCAGATTCAAGTTTGTTCAAATTGATTCCCTGGGTTAATATTTGGGCTCCCTGTGGTAGACCGAATTTTAACTTAGTGCAATATGAGGAAACTTCTTTAAAAATCTTCTTCAGATCCACTAGTCAGAATGCTTTCATATTTGGAATACAACATCTTGGGGTGGGGGTTGGGGGGGGGGGGGGGGCGGGGTCAGATTCAATTTTGTTCAAATCGGGTCCTTAGGTTAATATTTGGGCTCGCTATGGTAGCCCAAATTTTAACTTAGAGCAATATTTTTCTTCTTCAGATCCAACATTCAGAATGCTTTCATATTTGGTATACAACATCTCTAGGGAGGTCAAATTCAACTTTGTTCAAATTGAGAGCCTGGGTTAATATTTGGGCTCCCTATGGGAACCGGAATTGGCCATGTAGCTGAAAAATTAGAAATTTTGTATTCAGTACCCACTAGAGGTGTGTAACTAAGATTACTCCACATAGGTTGTATCAAGGGGCTTCATAGGGGAGCTCTACATTTTACATTATGATCAACTGAAGAAAAGGCATGATGCTCAGACTATTTTTGTCAATCCTGAGGGGCTCAAGGATTGACAATGTATCCTATGGAGATGGATTGCTTAATGCAGACTCATTCTTGGACTTTGTTTATATTGTGTTCTGTTCAAGGTGAGTGCTTCAGGCCCAGTGAGGCCTTTTGTTATTCACTTTATTGGACAATGTTTAATGCATCAGTAAAATCCATACCAACAGCAGAAAAAATGTCAAGATTAAATTTCACGATACAAAGTTGAGATTATTGAACATAATAGTACTTGTGGTCCCTTGTACTAAGTTGAAAACATTTTGAAAATCTGATATCAGATAATGAAGATATGACGTAAATAACGTTGTGGTACAACCCTCCCATTTGCTGATACCCCACCCCCAAAACTACAGAACACATCACTGAATTTATATCGCCAACATCTAGAGAAATAATTGAAATCAAGTATTGTAAATTTTTATCCCCATTGCCCTAAAATTGTTTGTGCTATTACATAAATGCCAGGAGAGGGCAGAAAATATCAAAATTACATTTCACTACACAGAGTCAAAATCTTGGGACATTTTAGTACTTGTGGTTCCAAATACAAAACTTAAAACATTTTAAAATCAGATGTCAGATACCAGGCATATAATATAAACAGCATGGTGGTATCATTCTTATGTTTTTTTTATACATTCACTTTTCCAGCATTTATCTTTCCAAAAAATTTATATTATAATCACAGGGTAAAAAAAATCATCAGAGAAAGAGTCGTGGCAGATTGTAACATGAATTGGCCAGAGGGGTCAAGGCAAAGAGGTCTTTGTGTGGTCTGCATCATAAAGAAAAACCAGATTTTGACGACTACCTTTATGGCACCTTTAGGGGCCACTGTTGTTCAAGATGTGGTCGCAGTTGCTGGAGCTTAGGCAAAAAACTGGGAAAGACAGAAAAGGAATGCCAAATTTGTAATCTAGGCATAGTGGAGACCCTGGAACACTTTCTATTAGAATGTCCAAAATACCAGTCTAGCAGAATAAGATTCACCGGGAGTATGATGGGGAAGTGGAATGGGAGAATGAAGGACATGTGGTTGGTGGGTGACACAAAGGAGAGGGTTATTATGTTTATTGGTGAGATTGAGAAGAATGGGGTATGGGATGTTATCAAGCAGATTGTCCAATAGTGTTGGGAGGAGAGAAGAGGCGTGGGGAAAAGGAGGCATTTGGGAATGCAGGGCTAGTCAAGGCCTTCTCACCTGAGAACCACAACAAATCAGCAGCTGGCCAAAGTGTTATTATTATTACTAATATTCAACAGACTTCGCTGCCAACAAGCCAGAAAATAAGTAGACTGTCATCTGAAAAATGAGGTCCCCAGAGGTTGAATTTAGTGATGCTACCCTGCACAGGGTAGCATTACTAAATTTACCCTCTGTGAACCTCAATCTGAATCGGGGTCTCAAAACTAAACAGGAGGTACCCAGAGGATAAATTGGCCCACTGTATGGGATAGCATCATCAACTTCACCCTCTGGGAACCTCATTCTGCAAATGTCAGACTGCTTATTTTGAGGCTTGGCTGCCAAATGGATACCTTCTCAGTATTGGTTGTGCTTCGTTGGATGACTTTTGGAAATTCACTTTACAATTCCAAAATAATCTAGTTTTTATTCTTCTCATGAACCAATGGCCACAGTAACTTGATATTTGATAGTCAGCTTTTCTGGAATTGTAGAATGCAGTTTTTACAAAGTTCAAGGGGAAATAGATCACATCATTGGCCCCACACAAATTTTAAATTATCAGGAACCTTGGGTCATTTGAGTTGAATTTTGCATACTGTATGAGAGGGTGACATGTCCCTGATTTCTGCAAAAAGTAAAATTAGCCAGCAGTCCATGTGGGACCCAAATAGACTTAAAATGAAACAAAGTAGTGATATAGTTATACAGTAAACATACTTTGATCCATGTATATTTTACCCACAGTGTAAACAGACAGAAAAATATAAGAGATTGTACAGATTGAACAGCCCACAGGAATGCCAGAAAATAAGCAGACTGTCATCTGAAAAATGAGGTCCCCAGAGGGTGAATTTAGTGATGCTACACTGCATAGCATTGCAGCATCACTAAATTTACACCCTGTGAACCTCAATCTGAATCAGGGTCTCAAAACTAAACAGAAAGAGGTACCCAGAGGATACATTGGCCCACTGTATGGGATATCATCATCAAATTCACCCTCTGGGGACTTCATTCTGAAAATGTCAGACTGCTTATTTTCTGGCATGCCTGTGTATTGTGCATGCACAGTGGTGCTCATGTTAATTTTCTAAAATGGCTATGAGACTATGAATATTTTTTGGCTTCAGAATTACACATCAGATATGCTACCCAGTACATATAATCTCAGTCTTTCAATATTATGATATTCCTCAGTTTTAAATAACCACAGTTCACAGAGCCTTATGGATATGATGATAATGAAATGCAAAACATATTCTCATAAAACACTCATTCATTCTAAAATATAACCCCTTAACCCTTAAGTGCCTGGACAGGTGTCTTGAATTCCCACCATTCCACAGTCTCTATATGTCTAATGGCATAGTAGTGATTTCTAGTTAAGTCTTGGCTGTCTGTTAAGGCAGCCAAGACTTGACTAGAAACCACTGCTTAGGTAATTTATCTATTGTCAGCAAGACCTGCTCATGATGGCATGTTCAGGGCACCTGTTCTGAGGTTGGAAAATTTGTAAATAGGCCTTTAAGGGTTAAACCCTTATGAAAAAAGGTACTATGGTATTGTTCCTAAACACAATGGTAAACCATGGTTTTACCATGGTGTTTGGGAACAGTGCTTGGTTTAGCATTGTGTACTATGGAACCTTTTGTGTGGGTAAATATGTTTAATTATAAACATTATAGTCTGCTCTCATGTCTCCTTTTTTAAAACATCCTCTTTATACATGAATTGAATAATATTCTTGGAAATTTTTTTTTCTTTGAAATGAATTAGTCCATTGTCTAAAAGCACAATCAAATCCATCCATGGTATTTTTCTCCTTTTTGGAACTTGATATTTGATATTCCACTATTTAATGAATTAGTCCATTGCCTAAAATAACAATTAAATCTAACCATGGTATTTTTCTCCTTTTAAGAACATTGTATTTATACATCAGGCTTCATTTTCTAAATCACAATTTATATTTGACCAGTGCAATTCAATTTAAATTTTACCAGTGTAAGCTGTATCTCTATATACTTGCTTTTATTTCACTACAATAACGTATTTCTACCAGTACAAGTGAAAATGTTTTAGACAAAATACAATCTGTACTGAGAGTAGCAACCACACGTGTGTTCTTTCAATTCAGAAGGAGGACATTTTTTTTGCCTGTACTCATTGAAAACTAATTACATGTGTTGAGACCACCGTTTTTATCACAGTAAATGATAAATAAATCACCAACTCAGCAAAATAAATTAGACTGTATAATTTTTGCAATGATGATATTTTTATATAGGCCTACCATGTGTTAAACCTGAAAAATAAAATAAAGAAACAGACTTCTGATACACTACTATAAACTTTGGCCTTATAGTACAAGTGTAACAAGTGAATGGGGATTACGTCATGCACAGCTCAAGAACATGATACCATGATGTCATGATTTTCATTCCTAAAAAAATCAATTCATAGATGCTAAATGATGATCAAAATATATGCAAACAGGTCAAGAAAGGGAAGAATATTATAAGATAAGGCTTAATAAAATTAAAAATCTGTTTCTCAGGCCCTCCCGGATGGTCCTTTTGGCTGCTGCATGCTTTCTTTTTATGACCAATGCAAACTTGAAAAAATAAAAATTAAATGGTTTATGTCTGATATTTTTCAAAAGTTAATAAAATTTGTCCCTTGAGTGCAACAAGGCTTTGTAATGCTTTAGCATTGCAAAGCCTTGTTGCACCCAAGGGACGAAATACACCACCACCCTTGATATTCTGTAGATTATGAGGCCTAAAACATAAAATAAACCAAGAACATGAACTTCTGATAGCAAAGAAATAATTACAAAAATAAAATGTACTCGCCCAAAAAAGAAAGTGTGCATTGCAGAAATTGATCAAACTCCAAAAAAATAATTTCGTAGGTGTAAAGAGTGTTAACCTGTTCATGAATAAGTTATATTGAACACAAAAACAGCTTTCCCCGTTAAAATTGCATTAACTTTAAATGACGTGCTGCACGTTTGTGAAAAGGCATGTTTTGCACGTGGAGAGTTTGAAAATTCATGCAGCAGTGTGAATCCTTGGGTATTTAAACACTAAAGTAAGGCCTTCCTATCGTTCACATTCAAACTTGCGCTGCTGTTAAAACGACTACACATTAGCATGCCAAGATTGACAATGAATCAACGTCTCCTTGCCCTGGGTATGATTACAGCTGGCAGAACACACAGAGAGGTTGCCCAGCATTTGAACTGCCACCGTAGCACTGTAGACAGGCTAGTCCATCGACATGCACAACATGATGACGTTCGCAACCGACCCCGCTCAGGGAGACCCCGAGTTACCATCCCTGCACAAGATCGGTATATCCGTGTCGTCCATCTCCGGAACCGGCAACAAACGTCAATGACGACAGCCAGGAACATCCCTAACCTGAGACAGATATATCCTCAAACAGTAATCAACTGGCTGAGAGAATACGGCTTACGTCCTCGAAGACCTGCAATTCGTCCGGTTTTGACATTACATCATCGTCGTGCTCGGCTGCAGTGGTGTAGACAACATCTCAGGCATCCCTTACACTGGTGGCGACGTGTTTTATTCACAGATGAATGTCGTTTCCATCTTTCATCATCAGATGGCCGCCAGAGAGTGTACAGACGTCGAAACGAACGCTATGCAGATCCATGTGTTGTGGAGCGAAATCGTTATGGGGGAGGGTCTCTCATGGTGTGGGATGGCATCACTGCCCATAACAGAACTGAGCTGGTCATTATTGATGACAATCTCAATGCAGCCAGATATCGTGATGAAGTGCTTACACCTGTTGTTGTCCCATTTCTGCAACGTCACGGCCCCGGCGTCATTCTACAGCAGGACAACGCCCGACCCCACGCAGCTCGTGTTGTTCAACAGTATCTGCAGCAACAACAAGTGGATGTTCTTCCCTGGCCTGCAAATTCGCCCGATATCTCACCCATTGAGCACGTATAGGACGAAATGAAACATCAGCTACGCCGGCTTCCCCATGCACCGTCAACGCTTGTGGAACTCCAAAGACAGCTTATCAGAATATGGAACAACATCCCACAACACTTCCATGCTAACTTGTTTGCTTCCATGAGGCGTAGATGCACAGCAGTAGTCGATGCAGACGGAGGTCATACCAGATATTGAGTGTGTGACTTTTGTGTTGGACCCTTAGTGTCTTTGACTCTCTATGGCACCAAGAGTATTCGTCGTAGCGTAATGAAATTTCTTGTGTTGATCACAAATTGATTCATCTGTGATTGAATAAAATTTCCATGAATGAAAATGATATATATATCTTTTTTTAGTGTTATTTTTTAGCATGCACACTTTTTTTTTTGGGAGAGTATATAAATAAAAAACTGCCCGCCCGCATGCAATTTTACAAAACTTGGCCTGAGAAACAGAACATCTACTTTGTGTGGCCTAAATTGATTATTACCACCAAGTGGGTTTCTGAGATGGTGTACATGAGTCTCGACCTTCACTCTGGTCACATATGGGCTCATCCTAACAGATTTGTCAATATCTTCCCAGAGACAAGGTCTCAACTTCAATACACCATCTCGGAAACACACATAAAGTTAATAACCTATATGGAAATAAAATATTGTTAATTAATATACATCAGGGCTTTACTGAATACTGCTAGTTGTTTTGTTAGGTAAATGGGGTAATTATTTCTTCTTGATGTTTAATAATTTTGAGCTTCTGAGTTTACCATGGTGTTGGGGGACAGTATCATGGTTTAACCATTGTTGGTGAACTTTCCAGGAAATGAGGCCTGAGTCTAGTGCTATGAATAAAGGGCAAGCACCAGTTAAATTGTCTTGCGCTTATACTACACTTATTTCCAACAATAGCGTAAGAGTAACGCCACAATTTATTCGCATTTCTCAATTACACAATTTATGTGTTTTTCATCACTATTTTGCAACTGGAAGAACCTTTAAGGCCGCCCAGTAGGTTCATGTTGTTCAAACTGGGTAAGAATATCATCAAAGGGAACCCACAGTTTGACCAGGTTAGAAGGCCACTGGAATCTCGTCCTTTGTTTGATTTTCATAGTGCTCATGAAAGCTATTAGGGCTTCGCAATCCTGGACATCTGCTTCTAAAACTTTTTCCAAATACCAATGTTCTAAGTACTTGGCCAGAGATGTTTCAGATGAATGAAGCTTGTTTCCTCCAATATTTTTCATAATCCAGTTTGAACAAGAACACCAGGTGCACATTTATCGCAATAACAGGAAACGTTTCTAATATACAAACATTTGTCACCCCTCATAACATCATGTAGTCTCATCATTCCAGGTACTTTGATTGGATTTAACTCTAGTAGAGGGTCAGAAGCTTTTTCAATTTTGGGATTTTAAATAGAACATATTCTTTATGTTTTTCTACTTTGAAACTGCCCCTTCGCAAGTCTTTTGAATTCTTTATGAGAGAGAGAGAGAGAGAGAGAGAGAGAGAGAGAGATGAACAGATGGATGGATGGATGGATGGATTGATGGATGGACGGACAGATGGATGGATGGACAGATGGACAGACAGATGGATGGATGGACGGATGGATGGATGGACGGATGGATGGATGGATGGACAGATGGACAGACAGACAGACAGACAGACAGATGGATGGATGGACAGATGGATGGACAGACAGACGGATGGATGGACGGATGGACAGATGGATGGACTGAATGATGGACAGATGGATGGATGGATGGATGGATGGATGGATGGATGGATGGATGGATGGATGGATGGATGGATGGATTGATGGATGGATGGACATACAGACACAGAGAGAGAGAGATGGGGAGAGAAAGAGGGAGATGGATGGATGGATGGATGGATGGATGGATGGATGGATGGATGGATGGATGGATGGATGGATGGATGGATGGATGGGTGGATGGATGGATGGACAGAAAGACAGATGGACAGATGGACGGACAGATGGATGGACAGATGGATGGATGGACAGACAGACAGACAGACAGACAGACAGACAGGAATGAGATAGGACAGGCAGACACAGTCAGGCATGTGTACAGACACAACCAAGTTGAATGAGGGGCAGATAGTCAGACAGGCAGACAGCAAACAGATAGACAGACATATTGTAGGCCGAGACAGAAAAAATAAGATGAATATTAATTTACATTGGAAGATCAAGGGTTTCATGTCACTGTATAAAAAATCGGACCATAAGCGCAAAATTCACCATCCAATTAATGAGAAAATGGACTCGGAACTCATGTTTTTTAATGGCTTTAGTCTGATGTTTTTATATCAATAAATGCACTACTGCAGGCTCAGGGTATTAAAAGGTTGTTAAAATCCAATTAAAAAAATCCCATTAAAATCCCATTAAAATCCCTTTAAAATCCCATTAAGTGCACCCATTAAATTCCATTAAAAGGAACATAGTTAAGTGGTATTAATTTTCAAGAAATTAATGGCCAATGCCATTAAATAAGTGTTAAACATTTTAAGGGTTCTTCACTTCTTTAATAACCATTAAATACCATTTTAATTGTCATAATTTTATTAATATTTAATAGCCATTAATTGTTATTTAACGGCCCCCTGTAAAAATATTTTTAAGTGTCTTTTAATGACATAAAACATTTGATGGTCATTAATTTCCATTAAAAGGAACATGTTTAATGGCAAAATTAATAGCTGTTAAAGTTATCACTAGTTTTATTGGATAAAATTAACAGCCATTAAAAATTGGACCAGTTTAATGGATAAAATTAATGGCTATTAAAATTAACATTAGTTTCAATGGATAAATTAATAGCAATTAAAAATAACACCAGTTTCAATAGCACTTAATAATTATAATGCAGCAGTTTCTCAGATCAGGTCTTTTAACTATTATTAAATTGTTAAATGGTAATTAAAATAAAGGCACACACAAGTTTACCCTGAAATGGAACAGCATTCTAACGCGTTTGAAAAAGAGATCGATATTGGGGCCAGCTTGCCTCCCTCCCCTCTGTGGCATTTCTGCATGGTTGGAATTTTTTATCACTTTTTCTTTCAACTGATGGGTGTATTACTACTAAATCGAGGTGGGGGTAGATATTTTTATACTGTACCAATGACCCAGACTTAGCTGGTGCTAACTCCACAAAAACCAGGGCCAAACACAAATTTTGCCCCCCAATCCCCAAAATTTGCATCCAAAACAAAAAGAAATCATGTCCTAAAGGACCTCCATAGTACGACTCTACTGCGCATGCGCAGTGACGCAGTCGTCCCGAAATTGGCGCCAAATATCATTCTCTGTTTGGCCCTTCATCAGTCAACATCTCACTGATCTTTGTGCTTGTAAATCTCAGTTTAAAGGATGCCAGACACGTAATTTTTGGAGAAAATGTGATTCTAAGGAGGATAGAAGGAGGAGAGGAAAAAAGAAGTGGCAAAAAATAATCAGGGCTGTACTTAAAATTTTTTGTTGAAATTATGTTAAGTTGCCTATTTTCGAGGCATGGGCCTCTTGTTGTCATTCTTGCTAATTGTTGCACTGCTTATTCAGTGTTTCCTCTCCCCTAGCCTTCTAAAGTCCCCCCTTGCAATTCTCCCATGCTTTTGGCATATTTTTGAGAAGTTTCATTTCTAAAATTCCCTGGGAGAGTTGCTTGGTTACAGAATGTTTTCTGTTATTTTCCCCATAGTTACGTTTTCACCCATGGGTGTATAACGTTTGTGTTCTGCATCTTCCATCTGATGTTCTGCAGATTCTCCCCTGGGAGTCTCTGTTTTGCATCAGATAGAGTGTAATTGATGACTGATTCCGGGCCAGTTTTTTCAGTGCCTGGAGTCATGTTTTCTACTGTGTTTACACTGTTTGTTTTCATTGGCAACAGCCTTTTTTGAGGGGGGCTGTTTGCCTTTGTGGTAGTTTATCTCATTATAAGATACATTTATATTATCCGAAAGTGTCTCATTAATTATTTTATATAATTTTAAAATTTTTGACCACACTTTGCCATCGGATCCATCGGGGCTCAACGTTACTTTTCAGCAACTTGGGCTTCTCTGAAAAAATATTTTTTCAAAATTATTTTGTTTTGCAATTGTTTTTTCATTTATTAATGGATCATGTTATTATGTATCTTTGTGTCAGGGGTTTTTGCGAGTAACTAGGACTTATTGTTGTTCTTTCACAATGAAGGGACTTTGTTCAAATTGTAATAGGAAGAAATCTTCCTCTGACTTTCATGATCATTGTATTAATTGTAGTCAGTGTTCTCGCATTAATCCCTGTCCTATATGTGAACATTGGGATGAGAAACATTGGAAACGTGTGTCACGATATGTTGTTTCTGGAGAAAGAGCGATGCCGGCTCTTTCTCCACAAGGTCACTCTACTCTCTCAGTTTCTATTTCAGAGGAACCAGAACAGGGTGATGTTTCCATGTTATCTTCTTCAAGTGTGCGTCCGTCGTCACAAATAAATACAGAGCTAGCGGCAAAAGTGCTCATGGAGATTAGACAAATGTCGTCCGCTAGCTCGCCCGGTGTAGCGTCCATTCACCGAATGGTTCGGCAGCCGGGTTCGTCCGATGCGGTCCAAGAGGAAATTTTGGGTGATGCGAGCACTATAAAAATAATAGATGCACACCCAGTGACGGCGGATAGGGAACGAGAACGGAGGAAGCCTTTTAGTCCGGTTCCTAGCTCGTCCAGGTCCAGCCGGGCCGCGAGCGAGAGAGGCCCCTCTCTCGTACAACAACATCTGGGACCAGATGTTGTGGTACAAAATGTGTCTTTAGCGGAGCATACGTCCGTCGCTCGGGACGCTCCGTTGTATAAGCAGTCCGCAGAGACTGTTAAGGCTTCCTCTTCTCGTCGGCGCACACGACCGCAACCTTGGCTGCGTGACCTCCGATATTTTGCCAGCTTCGCCGATGAAGGATTCTTCGGCGACCAGGTCACTCCATCCGGCAGCCAGGGATTCGAGACCGATGGACTCCGGACGTTCGCATAGGAAAAGTATGCGGGAGCCATCTGATGCGGAGCTGCCCTCGGCGAAGCAGCGAAAGACCGCTCCTCCGCAGGTCTCGACGTCGGACATTCTAGTGCAGATAGCACAGCTTATCGCAGCATCCCAGCAGCCGACAGAAACGGTGTTGGATCGAGAATTATCCGACGGCGCTGGGTCGGTACGCTCCGCCGAAGCATCGGGGGCGGACGACCGGGAACATCGGGAGGTCCGACCGGATGGTGAAAGGGATACGGATGAATTGGAGCTATCCCTTTCGGAACAACATAAAGCTGCCGTGGACTTCATCCGGCACTTTCTTCCTCAAGTTGTTCCGTTGCCGGATCCGAGTTTTACCATTATGACGGATGCCAGTCAAACAGGTTGGGGTGCATCATTAATCCCAACGGATTCGAGATGCCAGGGTCTTTGGGATCCGCAATTCCTGTGCAAGCACATAAACATCAAGGAAATGATGTCAATTTGGCTTGCGTTACGTCACTGGATGGACATTATTCACGATGCTCATGTCCAAATCCTATCCGACAATACGACCGTAGTGGCGTATATACGGAATCAGGGAGGCACTCATTCAGTTCCGTTGTTCAATCTAACGGAAAGAATCCTTCTGTTTGCGTTGGAACATCACGTTCTTCTTTCGGTCCGTCACATACCGGGTCGACTGAATGTGCTAGCAGACTCCCTTTCACGAAAGGGTCGCTTGTTGCCGTCGGAGTGGACTCTCAACAAACAAGTATTCAATCAGATTTGCTACCAATGGGAACGGCCAATGATAGACTTATTTGCGACACATCACAACAATCAGTTGCAGACGTATGTGTCCCCGTGTCCGGATCCAAGAGCATTTGCAGTAGACGCTCTGTCGATCCCTTGGGACGGAATGATAGGATATGCGTATCCTCCAGCGCCGTTAATTCAACAAGTATTGCTAAAGATAAAACAATCTCAATGCAAGATTCTGTTGGTAGCATCTCTGTCGCCACAGAGACCGTGGATAAATCTACTCAGGTGTCTGTTGTGGGACCTACCGCGGAAGCTTCCTCCACGAGAGGATCTTCTTTGGCAGGGGAAATCGCGCCAACTCCATCACAACCCGCAAGGTCTCAACCTTCACGTTTTTCCGTTGTGCGGTCCTTCTTGCATGGCAAGCACTTTACAGGACGAGCATTTCTAACTGTAGGAGGACCTCCTCTTCGCTAAACTATGCGGCTAAGTGGAAGGTTTTCCGTCGTTGGTGTAGGGATCATTCTGTAGATATATTTGATCCCTCTATACCAGACATTGCTAACTTTCTAGTATACTTGTTTGACGAAATCAAACTGCAGCCTGTTACTATAAAGGGTTATAGATCTATGTTATCTGATACCTATGCACATCATGATAGTTTACAAATTGGATCTAATGTCTCTTTATCGAAATTGGTTAGAAACTTTTCGATAAATAGACCCAGAACTCTTAGATTAATTCCTAAGTGGAATTTAGCTTGGGTTCTCCTTAAATTGAAGGAAAAGCCATTTGAACCTCTTGGGACAGTAGATTTCAAATTCTTATCTTATAAGACAGCTTTTCTCTTAGCTTTCTCTTCTGCCAGAAGTGTCAGTGAGCTTCATGCACTATCGGTGGATGATTCTCATTATCGTAGTGTTGGGAACACTATCACCTTCACTACTAATGTCGGTTTTTTAGCTAAGAATCAGGCTCCTAATAAATATCCGGAACCTATTGTTATTAAGGCTCTTCCGTCTTCAGACGGGCGTAGGCCTTTACTCTGTCCTGTTAGAGCACTACGTATCTATAAACAGAGATCTCAGTTCATCAGAAAGGGACGGAAACGTTTCTTTCTGTCTTTGATGCCTAATAGAAAGGACATTTCAGTCCATTCTATTGCTAGATGGATTCAGTTAACTATCCGTACTGCGTATGAAGATTTATCTTCTTCTCAGCAGTCTGTGCTTAAGATTTCTGCTCATGAAGTAAGAGCTCTTTCTACTTCCTGGGCTTATGCTAATAGTGTTGCTATTACAGATTTAATGAAGGCTGCTTATTGGTCTCAGCCTTCCACATTTACTAATTTTTATCTCAGAAATATTGAGTCCATTTCTGGAGACCTGCATTGTTTAGGTCCGTTATCTGTTGCTCAGAATGTCGTCCACTAAACAGTTGCAACTATAGTTATGCAGGCTTTCTGTTCCGGCAGTGACTCCGTCCGACTGCCCTCTTCGCTCTGGGCTATTTGACCCAGGGCAAGGGGAAGGGGGGGGGGGGGGGGGGGGTGGGTGTTCCCTTAGGTCACCTGCTTTATAGTGAAAAGCAAGGGAATGCCTCCTCCAAGACAGTATTTCTGAGTCGCTTCCGGGATGGTTTTAAAGTGTAATATTAATGTTTAATTTCATTCATGTCTTATTTTTAAAGTGTAGCTCGGTGTGAAGCATTTGTATATGTCAAGTGTCAAACGGGCTTTAATATACAATACTCGGACACTTTTAAATGATTATAAAGAGTCTCAATTCTCTGGACTACTTTATTTATTGGCTTGCTTTAAAAATAATTAGTATAAGGGTTATACTGGATGTTAATAGAGAACATGAATGTTATTGTGCTCAATTATTAAGGGTAGTGTATCTTTCTAATTTAATATTAAATAAGAAAGATACATGTAAAGCCTAATACTCCTTTTCTCCTTAAGGGGTTACCTCTTTATTTTATAATTGAGCTTATTGGATTTTCCTCTATGTCCTAGGCCCTCCAGCCTGTTTACTATTCAGCTAAGTCTGGGTCATTGGTACAGTATAAAAATGTTAAAAAATTTATAGTAATTTATATATTTTTTATACTTACCAATGACCCAGACGGGGATGGCCCTCCCTGAGTTGGGAACTCTTGCCTCCCCGCTGAGTACATAGCGCTGACCAGGCACTGCCAGTAAGAATGATATTTGGCGCCAATTTCGGGACGACTGCGTCACTGCGCATGCGCAGTAGAGTCGTACTATGGAGGTCCTTTAGGACATGATTTCTTTTTGTTTTGGATGCAAATTTTGGGGATTGGGGGGCAAAATTTGTGTTTGGCCCTGGTTTTTGTGGAGTTAGCACCAGCTAAGTCTGGGTCATTGGTAAGTATAAAAAATATATAAATTACTATAAATTTTTTAACTTTCCACCAGATAAATATTTTCAATTTTTCAAAAAAAGTAACAAAAAGAACTAGCTAATAATGTTGAGCTCATGGACTAGTGTGAAAATCTGATTTTGCAACAGGCACTTTGTTTTCAGAAACTGTAAATAATCTTCAAGTGGAGAATCCACCCAACTGTGATTTAATGGTAATCAACCATCCTTGCATGAACCGTACATACATTTCATTACAGTGGAGCCCACTTAATTGGATATCTCTTAATTGTATATCCCTGTTAATTGAATATAATTTTCAAACACAAAACCATTTACCATACCTCCAGTACAAATTTCACCTGTTAAATGAATATAGGTTATAGAGTAAACTCCTGTTAAATGAATAAAATATCTTGTAATCTGTCGAGAAGTAACCTGACTCTTCCCAGTTTTCCTTTTTTTATAGACCTATTTGGCATCTGTACATAAAATACAGGCATTTAATCTATTATATCTTGTTTGACAGAGCTCATGGAGCTCTGTCAAACAAGATATAATAGAATAAATGCTAAGTTTGTCTCTAGCATACAGTAAAGTGACAATCCCTGTTAATTGAATACTCCTGTTAATTGAATAATTTGCATTGGCAAAGTGGCTATTCAATTAAGAGGATTCTACTGTAGTGCATTTATTTATGGGGTGCATTTGTTCTTTTTACTACGAATATCTTTCAACATTAACACTATTTTTGTTTTGAAGAACAACAATGTTATATTAATATAATGATATGTAACATGTTAACTTTCACCCCCCCCCCCACCCCCCACCCCTAAAAAAAAAACACTCCGATTTTCACTCAATGTGAGTTTCAACCACCCCTCCCCCCCCCCCCCCCAGATTATTATTCGTTGATATGATACCACAATAACCCTGTATTATAGAGACAACACCGACTCACCTTATCCCCACGATAGCATCTTCCCTGAAAATTCTCTCCAGCTGGAGGTCGGCCGCTACCTCTATTTTTAATCACCCACAACTCACTGATTAAAACCAACGAGATTCTAAAAAAATCTTATATTTTTGGTCGGTGCTCATTTATGTTTTTGGTCGGTACTTAATGATTTTTGGTCGGTAATTAGCACTTTTGGACGGTTTTGGTCTGTAATTAGTAGGACCCATCACACCAAGAAAAATCCCTGCCATCACTATTATTCAGCCCATCGCTATTATTTGGCACTTCAGAGTACAGCACAGGGATTGAGAGCGTTGGACCCAGAGGCCGTACCAACCCCAAAAATTATATTACTGACCCGACCCGACACCCCCGGCTCCTCATTATATGGAGGCCGAAACGTCCCGGGCCCTAAAGTAACAAAAACCTATTCAAGTGTTGTATCTGACAGTTAGTAGGTTCATTTTCAACCAGTTGATGCCGTTTTCACCTGATTCCTATTGATATCCCAACAAATTCCCAATTTTCGAGAAAAACAATATTCAGCACAGGTACGAAATGCATGCGACACTTTCGTCATTTCTGTAGCGGTTTTTAACTTCGTGCTCGCTTAAATTAGACAAGTTCCTTCAAAATTTCTACATGGATCAGAAAACAAACCATTCATGGTTTCAACAGCCTGACTGCTCAGATTGTCCATACTGGATTATTTCTTTCTGTTTCTCAAAATCCGTCAGTTTTAAATGTGCCGATGACTAAGTGCATTTTTGGCAATCGTGCGTCTAAACGGTTTTCGCCGCTTGGGTTGTTTTGAGTTGAGACAGACATACCCAAGGCAAGCGTACATGTCAACTATTTCTAAGTCAAAAGGTATGGTAAATTGTTTGGTGTTTGGAAGTTTTATGCAATGCGACAGAAGCCTCTGTCATAGGCAAACTGCAGGCCATATTTCACTGAAATCCGATAACCCATACCCGAGATACAGGCTGAACAGACAAATAATGTCTATTTCCTACAATTTCTAAGTCAAAAAAGGGGGATAACTCTAAAAAGGAGAATGTGAGGAATATCGTTGAATCCTTTTTTTAAAGCCTATACCATAAGCAGTGTTCATGGCAAATTTCATTGCAATAGAACATTCGATACCCGAGATAAGTTATTATGAATATTCTCGGACGGACTCACACACGGATGGATGGATGGACGGACGCATGTAATCCAGTATACCCCCATTTTCTTCGAAATTGGGGGTATAATTATGAATTTATCGGTGACACAAGTTCGGGCTGATGTTTCTTACCGAACCTGCACATTTGTCCCCCCCCCCCTGCCTCCCGGTCACCACCACCACAGTCGGACATCCTAAAATATGCAAAATAAAGTGGATGACTGTGTCCAGTTGAATTGGGAGTGGTGAAGTAACGTTCAATGGAACTTTATGATTACTTTTCTCAGTTTCCATTTACAATGGATTTTTTTCTTTATTATATATAAAGCTCAGCATGCGCAGGGGGGGGGGGCACTAAAAATTTGCAAGATGTGACGTCCTATTTTTTATTCGGCTCCTTTTTACATCCACCCACCCCTACGTGCAAATTTTCTACTAACGTTCTCAGACACCCACCCCCCACTGTCCCATTAAAATCCAAAATAAACTTATAAACTTAGTAGGCAAACCTGTCTTTAGGGGTTTTTCATAATGTTCTTAAACTGGTACCATCAATTTAAACCTCTGTGGGCTGCTGTGGGCCTCAATCTACAAATGACAAGCTGTTCATTATCAGGCTTGGCCAGAGCAGGTGTACATATACGGGAACAAATTTTCATTTGAATTGTTCCCAAAATATTGTCAGCACATTTTCTACATTTCGAACAAGACACCCACCCCCTACTAACGTGTGACATTTTCCCAGATTAAGCCCAATATTCTCACATATAAAGCCTCCTGATGTTGTATTTATGTTAAGAGTGTGAGCATCTTTAACTTAAGGTTTGAAACACAAATGATGGTATATATTAGCTGATATATTTTTTAAAAATTCAAAAAATTGCACAAGTTGGAAATGCACATTTTTGGCGCACTCAAGAGACCCACCTACCCCCACGTCACGTCTTGCAAATTTTTTGTGCCCCCCCCCCCCCCCCCCCCGAGCTCAGTATCATTATCAGTATACTGTTACTTAATTATTTTGCGATTGTTCATACCATACTGACCCGTGTCGAAGCCCATATTCGTGATTAAGCCCCCCCCCCCCCCCCCCCCCCCCCCCCCCGCTTTTTCAGATTTGTGAACCAGGGTGCCCTACTCGAGTCAAAGCCCACCCCCAAAGTTTCAAATTGGACAAAAGTTGTTTGAGACAAGACATCAAATTTACAGGCATCAAGATTCAAACTGAAAAACAGTTGACTTGTTGCAACACTGTACTTACCAAATAGAACTGTAATACCGTATTATGTATATTTTTTGGAGTTGAGATTTTTGTGTTGTTAAATTCGTCTTTTGTGTAATACATTATGTCTGTGTTCAGTGTAATAAGTCTTTATTAAAAAATTATATGTCCCAAGCAAAATTGACATGTTTATTTTTCTGTCGACCTCGTTTTTTGGAAGCTGTCACTTGTTTCAAATGAGTGTGCACGCTGATGTCAATAGTTGTTTGAAACACGGCCACAACATATAGTTTTCACAGTGGTTGAACATCATCAGAAAGATACTGATTGAACACTGCCACTTACGAGCGGTGCACAACTCATTGTGAAAGAACACTGCCACTTTCGAAAGTGCACAACTCACTCACTGTGAAAACGGGTGTTCAAAAATGAATCAGAAAGTGGTAATTAAAAATAAAAAATAATTACAACTCTGGTATATGAGAATTACACAGTAATATAACCAGGAATATCACCTATGACTTATTGGTTCAATAAAACATGCTCATTTATCATTTCATCATGCGCTTACGTCCATTTCTGGCTTCGAGAGTAAGCTGTACAAAAAATGAAAACAACACCGCATGGTTTTCTGTTTGTTTTATTCATTAAATTGAGGATTAAAACCCGAAATCTGAAAATGAAACGTATGTACAAGATAATTATGAGAATTTTTAAAGCAAATTCTAGAAAATTGGTGGGCGGTTTCCAAAGAAACATAACATACCCAGCGGATACTTACTTGTCTTATATAGGCCTATCGCCAATTCCGATGCACCCCAACACTATTACTCGTTCCGAAGATCCCCCCTTCCCCCCACCCCTCACTCCCCTCCCACACACACACACACACACTTTGCAATTTATCCACTGCAAGCACCCCCTGGGCTTTGATACGAGTCAGTACGGTATTGTTTTTGACGATGTCTGTATATCCAAATATCAGATAATGTAAGAGGATAGTTGTCGTTATTCTTTCCATTTTCGATACGGTAGGTCGACTTTGTTGGGAAGGGGTCAACTCGCCCCGGGCCAAGTCGTCCTGGGTCAAGTTGGTCGGGTTAAGTTAAAATATTTTCTTCCTAAAATCTTGATGCATTCGTGTTTCAAAACAGATGGTGGTCATATCATGATTAGTTGTACACATGTATATGTACTAGCATGTCCAACACATCCTTTCAAAGTACATTGTATACATATGCATTGTTTCAACTGTTATATTTTGATAGTAGACAATGAAATTAGTAAGTCAATGCATATATATACATATGCATTGTGACTACCGATGCATGATTACATTTGCATGTGTAATTGATAGTGTGCTTTCTGTGGGAACGAAGTGAACTGAAGTACACATGTCGTGCTTTTTCATTTTGGTATACAACAGGGTCAAGTAGATATAACCAATGCCTATAAGGTGAACGTGGAAGTCCTCTCAAGTTGACAATGGGTAGAAACAGTTAGTTAATCTTTGATACAGTTACTTCATACTTGTTCTGGTCATGATATAGCCATATATGCTGAAAGTGACCTTAAACACCAAAAATGATTATGATATGTGATAGAAATTGTATGAGACATGTACATATACAAAAGCTATTAAAATCATCCAAACATTCAGATAAGTTTTTAATGGTCATTAATTTCATAAAATATTTATTCTGATAATTAATTGCTTTTAATTTTTTTTATCTTAAAGAGAAGAAAATAATTCACATTTTCATTGCCATTAAAAACAAGTTTTATTCGTCAGTTCAATTAATGGCTATTAAAAGATGAAGAGTTTTGTAATTTAATTGCTGTTAATCACTTCATTACAAAAAGTAATGGGTTTTTATGTTCATTAAAATCTATCCAAAGAATATTTTTTAATTTTTAACAGTTTTTAATGGGTTTTCTTGTTCTTCATGGCCCTTAAATACAGTTATTTGAACTTTTTAATGGGCAACACGAGTTTCCATTTAAAAAAAAGAAATGGAAATTAATGGCCACCTTTAATGGAAAATGATGGTTTTAATGGGGTTTTAATGGAATTTAATGGGAAATTAATGGATTGGTACTGCAGTAGTGTAGCCTTTTGTGAAACACATAGATTCCTAGTACTGTTATCGGAGAATGACATCCAGAGAAAAAAATACTCCAACCCTGTGGAAATGCAATTTTTACTCTTAGTTAACAGAAACCAGTTTGGGACCAGACACGTTACTGCGACAGCCAGATACATTACAGGACAGAGTATGCTCATTTCCACATGTTTCGGATATACAGCTCCTGTAGGAGCAAAATTTAGAGCAAAGCAACAATTTTACAAAGTTTTATATGACCACTGATCATTAAGAAAGAAGATGGCACGATCACAGATCAACACGTCAAACTCACAGTGGGTTATCGGACAAATTATGAAATTAAATCTATACAAATTCCCAACAGAAGTACTGTAAGGTATCTGCCATTACTTTTTGACATCAAAACATATGACGCCAAACACAATTATTTTTCTGATAATGTATCTGGCATCACGTATCTGATGAGCCACTGATAGATAAGCTCAGTGTTCGTTAAATTTGAATGATTCAACATCATTTCCATGTTGATTTATTCACCCCAACGGAGATCTTAGGCATATAATTCAGTAGTTGCCATTTCATTGTAAGGTGTCAAACCATGGTAACATACCTGGCATGCGGCAATCGTAATGCTTCACGTTCGTGCATAGGGGTGTTCAAATCTCATAAATCTCTAAAGCTCAGGCCAAGAAGCCAGTATTAATTCCTGCATAACTTTAGCTCTGAATTATGTTAATGGTGTCAACTATATCTTGATACCTTATATGCAATGGTAGATACATTAAAGGTAACATATCTTACATCAAAAGTGGTGACAATAGAATAATGCCAACTATTTTCCTGAAGGTAATCTGTCCTTGTTTCAAGATGCTAAATATGAAATTTGGATGTATATGTGATCATGTGGGCATTTATCTTATACCACAGTGATAAGTTAATCACAAAGTCTTGAAAAAAAGTGTGTACCCTTCCGAGGGACATTTCATTTTAAAAAATTTATTGTCACATACAAATCATGTATTCTCCCGAATTTGTGTCTGACAATCATCAAAGATGTTTTATATAGTTTGTAGAATGTATGGATCTTCATAGAATGAGAAAAAATAGTATATTTTTATACTGTACCAATGACCCAGACATAGCTGGTGCTAACTCTTAAAATATAGGGCCAAACACAAATTTTGCCCCCCAATCCCCAAAATTTGCATCTAAAACTAAAGAAAACATGTCCAGAGAGGCCCTCCACACCTCGCCCCCACTGCGCATGCGCAGTGTCAAGGACGTTCCGAAATTGGCGCCATTTATCATTCTAAGTTTGGCCCTTCATCAGTTAACATCTGACTGATCTTTGTGCTTTTAAATCTCAGTTTAAATGATGCCAGACAAATAAATATTAGTGAAATGGTGATTCTAAGGAGGATAGAAAAGGAGGAGAGGAAAAGAATGTGTGACAGAATATTATCAGGGCTGTAACTTAAAATTTTTTAATGAAATTATGTTAAGTTACCTATTTTCAAGGCAGCAGCCATTTTGTTGTCATTCTGATTATTTAGTTACACTGTTTTTACAAGTGTTTTTCCTCTCTCCCTGTCCTTTAAGTTCCCCCTTGCTATTCTCCCATGCTTTTGGCATAATTTCTGTAATTATTATTACTAAAATTTCTTGGGAGTTTAGCTGAATAACAGAATGAATTCTGTTCTTTCCCCATGTTTACGTCTTCACCTACGGGTGGTTAGGCGTTGTGTTCTGCATCTACCATCTGATGTTCTGCAGTTTCTTCCCTGGAAGTCTCTGTTTTGCATCAGATGGTGTATTTTTGGTAACTGATTTCGGGCCTGGGTGCCTGGAGTCTTATTTTAGTGTTTTTACACTCATTGTTTACATTTACAACAGCCCTCTGTGTGAGGGGGGGATTTCTAAATAATAATATCTTTATGTTATTTCAATCATAACTAGATACATTATTATTGTTCGTAAGTGTTGAATAAATTGTTTAAAATATTTTTAAAATTTTTGTCCACACTTAGGCTTGGGATCCATTGGGGCTCAACGTTACTTTTCAGAAACTTGGGCTGTTCTGAAAAAATATTTTTTCAAAATATTTTGATTTCAATTATTTTTTCTATATTAATGGATCATATTATTATTATGTATTTTGATTGCCAGGGGTTAGTGCGAGTACCAGGACTTGTTTTCTTTTCACATTGAAAGGATATTGATCTATTGTTTTAAGAGGAAGTCTTCCTCTGACCTTATTATCATTCTATATGTGGTCAGTGTACTCGCATTAACTCCGGTTCTGTATCGTATGATTTCGATGACAATATGGGAAGCGTATGTCACGGTATGTTGTTGGGGATTTGGACACTCCGGTCCTTTCCCCGCAGGGTCACTCTACTTTATCAATTTCTATTTCAGACGATCAAGATTAGGGTGATGTATCTGTGATGTCTTCCAACAGTGTGCCTCCGTCGTCACAATTAATGAAGGGCTAGCGGAAAAGTGCTCATGTAATACGCCAATTGCCTAAGAGGACCCTAGTAGGTTCGACGGCCTTTGACGTCCGCTAGCTCGCCCGGTGTAGCGTCCATTCACCGAATGGTTCGGCAGCCGGGTTCGTCCGTTGCGGTCTAGAAGGAATTTTGGGGTGATGCGAGCACTATAAAATTAACTTAATGCACACCCAGTGACGGCGGATCGGAGGGAGAACGGAGGAAGCCTTTTAGTCCGGTTCATAGCTCGTTCCGGTCCATCCGGACGGCAAGCGAGAGAGGCCCCTCTCTCGTTCAACAACATCTGGCCCCAGATGTTGTGGTACAAATGTGTCGTTAGCGGAGCATACGTCCGTCGCTCGGGACGCTCCGTTGTATAGGCAGTCCGCTGAGACTGCTAAGGCTTCCTCTTCTCGTCAGCGCACACGACCGCACCTTGGCTGCGTGACCGCCGATATATTACCAGCTTCGCCGATCAAGGATTCTTCGGCGACCAGGTCACACCATCCGGCAGCCAGGGATTCGAGACCGATGGACTCCGGACGTTCGCATAGGAAAGTATGCGGGAGCCATCTGATGCGGAGCTGCCCTCGGCGAAGCAGCGATAGACTGCGCCTCCGCAGGTCTCGACGCCGGACATTCTTGTGCACATAGCACAGCTTATCGCAGCATCCCAGCAGCCGACAGAAACGGTGTCGGATCGAGAATTATCCGACAGCGCTGGGTCGGTAGCCGGGGACTCGAGGTCTGCAGACTCCGGACGTTCGCATAGGAAGTATGCGGGAGTCAACGTACACGGAGCTTCCAGCGGCAATGCATCGTAAGTCCGCTACTGCACAGGCCTCGGGAACGAACGTGCTTTCCTTAATAGCACAGTTTATCGCAGCATCCCAGCATCAACTGAATCTGTCGCATATTTTTTATCCGACGATGCTGGGTCGGGACGCTCCGCGGAAGCGGGTACGGACGTCCGAAAGTTTCATCCGGTCCGACGGGATACCGAAAGGGATTCGGTGGATTTCAAGCTTTCCCTTTCGGAACAACATATGCTGCGATGCCGGATAAGAAACTGATAGCGTCGGTGGACTTAGAAATTTTTGGTTCGGTTCAGGGACATCGTCCCTCAGTTCCGACATAGTCCAATAATGTCACACAAACTTTCGAATTATTGAACGATGCTATATATATTATTATTTTATGCTTGCTATCCAAGCATTTCTGGTTTCTTGTTCGAAGAGTTATGGAGATGTCTTTCAAAAGTGTGCCTCTGTCGTCATAGTTAATGAAGAGTTAGCGGCAATAAGTGCTCATGGAATATGTCTATCGCTTACGGAGTGACATTCGCTAGCTCACCCGGTGTAGCGTACATTCATCGAATGGTTCGGCTGCCGGGTTCATCCGTTGCGGTCTAGGAAGGAGATTTGGGTGATGCGAGCACTTTAATTACTTTAGTACTCACCCAGTGACGGCAGATTGAGGACAGATCGGAGGAAGCCAACAACATAGGGGACCGCTTGTTGTGGTTCAGATATTTTACATTCGGAGCATATGTCCGTTGCTCGGGACGCTCCGTTATATTGACAGTCCGAGAGTCTGTCTTTAATGCTTCCTCATCCTCACAGCAGGGCACACGACCGCACATTGGCTACGTGACCTCGAGTATCCGATCAGTTTCGGCATTCAGTGATTCCACAGCGAATAGGTCGCGCCATCCGGTAGCCAAGGGACACGAGGCCTATACACTCCGTTCGCTCGCATATTGGAAGTATGCACGGGGTAACGATCTCGGAGCTTCCTGCGGCAATGCATCGTAAGACCGCTGCTCCTCAGGCCTCAGTGACGGACGTGCTATCCGAGTTAGCACAGTTGTTTCGCAGCATCCCAGCAATTGACGGTTTCTCGGTCGAATCAGGAATTATCCGACGGCGCTGGGTCGGTGCGGTCCGCGGTTGCATCAAGCTACGGACGACCGAACGCTTTATAGGGTCCGACAGGATGGCGAAAGGGATTCGAAAGATTTCGAGTTTTCCCTTTAGTAGTATCGGAAGATGCCTTTCATATCTTCTGGCATTTCTTCCAGTGATTATTTTTCGGACTTCATTGCTGCGATCTTGGATAAGAGACTTATAGCGTCATTGGACTCGGATTTTTCGATCGGTACAGGGACTTTGTCCCTGACTTACCGACGCAGTCCAATATTGTCATTACAACATGTGTTTTATTTTTCGACGCTATATATTTATATATATACAAGACGGCTACTAAGCATGATAGTTTAGTTTCTTGTCCGCGTGGCTCATTTCTGCCATTTTATCTTTTTTACATATAGTTTATTTTGGCAGAGCAGGGCATACCGAGAGTTCATATGCGTCTAGACGGTGTGATTAAAGACTGCATATATTCTTTTTCACCGTTTATGTCTTTTCCAATTTCAATGTTGGGAACGACATTATGTATATTAGACTTAACTTAGACGCTTTATTATACGTAATCCGCCTTACTGAGGCGTTATCATTACGTCTTCAAGAAAAGATTTACGGGATATTATTCTCAATGTAATTTCTTTTGAGGGCAGTAGTTTGTTCACGTATAACTCCGCCCTTCAGTGGCTGATTGGAGTTGGTTAGACGTGAGGCAGCCCTAGCTACATCCACGCGTGGATAGTAGGTTAAGAACTCTCTCAGAGTCGCTTCGTTCTCGGAGGAGCTTCTCTTCGACGGCAACTTTCCGGCAATCCATGAATTGCTTGATTTATACATTCTCTTGTCTATCTAGTGTTACAAGAGATTCAGACTGGGGCAAACATTCGGTGGTTGACTCAGAGAGTGCCGCCGCAGTTGCCGGACCCGAGTGTGGCTGTTATGACGGTTGCCAGTCAAACAGATTGGGATATATACTGATCCCTACGGATTCGAAGTGCCAGGGTCTTTGGGTTCCGCAGTCTTTTAGCTATCAGTTAACTTCCGCGGAATAATGTTTTTTAGGCTTGCTTTATGTCATTGCATGAACATTATTCAGAAACGCATGCCCAAATTCCTGTCCTTTAATTCGACAGTAGTGGCGTATCTCCGGAACCAGGGAGGCACTCTTTCGTTTCCGTTATTCAATTTAATGGAAAGAATCCGTCTGTTGGTTATAGTACACCAAGTTCAGTTTTGGTCCGTCATATTCTGGGTCGTCTGATTGTTTTATCGCACTCCCGTTCTCTTACGGGTCGCTTGTTGCTGTCAGAATGGACTCTCAACAAACAAGTATTCAATCAGATTTGCTATCTATGGGAGCGCCCAATGATGTTTTATTTATGACACAGTTGGCTAATCAATTGCAGACGTATGTGTTGGCTTGTCCAGATCTCTGAGCTAATACTGTTAACGCTCTATTGATCTATAGGACAGAATGATAGGATACGCGTATCCTCCGGCGCTGTTGTTTTTAGCAGGTATTGCTAAGATAAACAACCACAATATATTTCTGTTGATAGCATCTCTATCTTCACAGAGATCATGAGTAATTTACTCTCTTGTCTACTGTGGATCTTAACGTGAAATCTTCCTCTATGTGAGGATCTTTTTTCACTGGGTAAATCGTGTCATTTTTATCACAACCAGCAAGGTCGCAACCTTCATGTTTTCCGTTGTGTGGTCCATATTGCATTGTAAGCACTGTACTGGACGAGCTTTGGACGCGATTTCTTACTATAGGAGATCCTCTTCTTCGCTATTCTATGCGACTAAAGTGGAGGCTCTTCCGTCGTGGTGTAGGGATCATTATGTTCATATGGTTGATCCCTCCATACTACTCATTGCTATTTTTTAGTATACTTGTTTCACAAGATCTACTGCAGCCTGTTGTTATTTAGGTTATAGGTTTATGTTACCTCATACCTATGCACTCTACGATAGTTTACAATTGAGTCTTTTGTCTCTTTATCTAAGTCAGTTAGTAACTTTTTGATAAATAGACTTAGAATCTTTAGATTAAATTCCTATACGGATTTTAACTTCAGGTTCTTATTTAGCTAAGTAATCATTTGAGCCTCTGGAAACAGTAGTTTTCAAATTCTGACCTTTTAGACAGTAATTCTGTTGGTTTCTCTTTTACTGTAGAGTCAGTGAGTTTCATGCACTATCGATGGATGATTTTCACTTTCATAGTTTCGGAATCAATACTTCCGTTACTATTTAGGTTGGATTGTTGCATAAGAGTTAGGCTCCTATTATCCGGAACCTATTATTTTAAGGTCCTTCCGTCTTCGTATGGGCATAGGCCTTTACTCTTTCCGGGTACAGTTTATGTTTTTATAAACAGATATCTGTTTATTACAAGGGCGTAAGCTTCTTCTGTCTTTGATGTCTAGTAGAAGGACGTTACGCTCCATTTTATTGTTAATGGATTCTATTAACTAGCGTACTGCTTATGGTATATCATTGGCTTAGCAGTTGTGCTTAAGATTTCGGCTCATGAAGTAAGAGTTCTTCTACTTCTTGGGCTTACATTAATAGTGTTCTATTATAGATTTTTGAAGGCTGCTCATTGCGCTCAGCCATCCATTCATGAATTTTATCTCAGAAATATCGAGTCCATTTCTGGAGGCCTCTATTGTTAGGTCTATTATCTACTGCTCAGAATGTCATTCACTTAACAGTTGCTACTATAGCTAGGTAGGCTGTCTGTTTCGGCAGTGTCTCCGTTCGGCTGCCCTCTTCGCTCTGGGCTATTTGACCCAGGGCAAGAAAAAGGGGGGGGGAGGGTGTTCCCTTGGGTCACCTGTTTTTACTATGAAAACAAGGGGATACCTCCTCCGGAGTTAGTAATTCTGAGCTGTTTTTAGGATGGTTGTTTAGTGAGAAGTTTAAGTTTATAAAATTCATTCAAGTCTTAGTTTTTAAAGTATAGCTTTTGAATATTGCATATGTCAACGGACATGATTATGCAATTCTCACACACTTTTAGGAGTATAAGAGTCTCTATTCTCTAGACTTACTTTATTATTGGCTTACTTTAAAAATTATTAGTATAAGGATTACTGGATATTAATAGAGTACATGGATGTATGAAGCTCAATTTTTGGAAGGTGTTGTATCTTTCTAATTTATCATAAATAAGAAAGATACATGTAAGGCCTATTACTTCTTTTCCCTACAGGGGATGACTCTATTTTATTTTATTGAGCGTATTCCATTTTGCTCTATGTCCTTGGCCCTCCAGCCTTTTTACTATTCAGCTATGTCTGGGTCATTGGTACAGTATAAAAATGTTAAAAAATTTATAGTAATTTATATATTTTTTATACTTACCAATGACCCAGACGGGGATGGCCCTCCCAGGAGTTGGGAACTCTTGCCTCCCCGCTGAGTACATAGCGCTTACCAGGCACTGGTTATTAGAATGATAAATGGCGCCAATTTCGGAACGTCCTTGACACTGCGCATGCGCAGTGGGGGCGAGGTGTGGAGGGCCTCTCTGGACATGTTTTCTTTAGTTTTAGATGCAAATTTTGGGGATTGGGGGGCAAAATTTGTGTTTGGCCCTATATTTTAAGAGTTAGCACCAGCTATGTCTGGGTCATTGGTAAGTATAAAAAATATATAAATTACTATAAATTTTTTAACATTTTTATATTTTCTGGTAAAAGAATGCAAGAGATATGTATAGGGCCGATTTGGGCATTTTAATGGAGAATGACCCTAAAGTGTCCTGCAGTCTTTTAATTTTGAAGTGTGCTTTTGCTCTTGCACCCCATTGCTCCTGAAATTTCTAGTTTTTGAGAGTCAAGAACAGCACCCATCAGCTCAACCAAGTGGGCGATAAAAATATGCTTCTTGAAAGGATTAAATGTTACAATATGTGGCACAGTACAACCTATTCATGCATTTCATTTGCTGAAAATGAAAGTTAAAGATACTTTCATTAATAAAACATGAAGAACAAATTCCAAAGTAACGCTTAATGTTTGTGGACAATTCAGGATGAGGTCACTGATGAAGTTTTCTATTTTCATCCCTGATTTGATTGGCTGACATTGATTTTCTATTGTTATATACTGTTTGCACAGGCCAAATGTTTTAGAGTATTTCCCTTGATGTGCAGACACACATGTATAATGTAAGGAATCAGGTACTTGAAATCCCCCAGTATTCCTCCACTTGTGATACACTGAAAAGACATACTCCATGCTAATTATCAAGGTGAATGTGCTCTTTAATTAACATAAACATCGTACTACTTTCTGGTAGTACTCAAACGATTAGTCGACTAGTCGATGTCGACTCTTGGCAAACCAGTAGTCGACTCTCAATTGTGCAGTCGACTAGCCGGAGGAGTTCAAGCTTTTAGGTAAATAGTATCCCTTCTGTGCCACTGTCAGACACTTTGAACAGCAATATTGGGCAATCAATGTATACATCTATTGCCATCTAATACTAGTGACAGTAGTTTGTGCACTCTCCCATAAATCGCAACAAGTCAAATTAAATAAGACTATATAATTTCACTCTTAGCACAATTAGAAGCACATTAACAGAATAATGTTCCAGTAAGTTGCTGTATATGAATGCCCAAGTGAAGCCAAATTTGGACCTACCGGAACACCAACATTGTTATAAGGAGACAAGTTATCACCAATGACTAGTCGAAGTCGACTTGACTTTTGGGTATTGACTAGTCGACTTTGGAATTCACTAGTCGTTTGAGCACTACTTTCTGGGAGCTTCAAATATATGAGGTAATCATGTTACACGATGATTTTCTTTCCATTATTTTGTCAGTGTCAGGGACTCATGTTGGTCCAACAACAGTGCGTCTCACTTCAAACGGAAGTACATAGAGTACAACACACCTCCGATTTTCAAAACTGAAAGACTGAGTGTCCTGCATGTCCTGCTTTGATTGTTTAAGTGTGAAGCTTGGGATTACAGAGGTGAAAAATATATTTTGTATTCCTTGAGTGAGTAATGCCATGGTCTAGCTTTGTATGGGTGTTAATGTAACCATGAATATGTTATAGAATATGCATATAATATTTTTTATTGATTTCAGACATGCATTATTGATATAACCTATTCAGTTGAGAAAGGTGTGTCAGGTTTGTTACCTGCTATTAATGAAGTATGTAATTTATCCAACTCAGCTGCAGAGGAAGGTTACAGACTGATTGTTTTGTCCGATAGAAATGCAGGAAGTGAAAGAGTGGCTATAAGGTAAGTTATATTATCTTTTTTCTTTGAAGTGGATTAGTACATTGCCTAACAGCACAGTGAAATCCTGCCATATTTTATGTAGAATGCATACAACATTTTTTTCATTTTTAGAACATAAAACAGGCTATAAATTGAAGATAGAATATGTATTCATTTTTTAAATTGACGAACAAAAATCTTTGCACAATCCATTCCAATGTTGTTCATGAGCTGAGTTAGAAAACTTTTTGAGAATTGTTCCTGGCCGGATTGGTCCATACCATTGGCAAGAGTTGATATGGATGAGATTTAAACTAATGCTATACAGTGTACAGGGTTAGTTACTCAATCAAAAATGAAAATTCTTTATAACCAGAAAGTGTGCAATGCACAGGGTTAGTCACACTTTCTGGTTATAAAGAAATTTCATTATGGTAACTACCATTTCACACGCTGGATGAAAATGTTCACTCACTAAGGCTGTGAAATCACAGGGTTAGTCACATTATAAAGGTGATCTTATAACCAGAAAGAAAAGAGTGACTAACCCAGCCACTGCATAGTGCAAGTTGGAAAACTAACATATACTGACTAACCATAGGCAATGCACCAGATTAACTGATAGGCTGCCATATCAAAAACTACATGAAAATATATACTGACCAGGGCTATAAAAATGCACAGGGTTCGTTGGTTACATGTTACACAGACTGCAGGATTCAAGGAACTAATGTATTTATAGTGGATTGAGGAAATTTTTTTTTTAGTGAAATCCAAAAATAAAAATATTTTTTAATTACTGGGTTGTTATCAGTGGAATGTGATCACTGAGGTTGTTCCATTATGGTGACAAATACAATGTTCTAGGAATGACATATATAAACTGGGTGGGTTTTTTGTTCAAGGCTATTTGTAATGCATGATCTGCTGCAGTATGTGCTGGCCATTTCTATCAAGGCTCTATTGAATACTACTAGGAATTGTTTTGTCAGGTAAATGGGATAATTATTTCATCCTTTTGATGTTTAATAATTTTTAGTTTTGGGGGTTTTTAGCAAGAAAAGCATCAAGAGAAATTTATATAAATTTTTTGTATCTTTGCCTTGCAGTTCATTGCTTGTAGTTGGAGCAGTACATCATCATCTCATAGATAACAAATTAAGAATGAAAATTGGTCTGGTATTAGAAACAGGGGAGGCAAGGTAAGTAGAAATGCCATAATTAATAATTTTGTTCCAATAAAGTTTGTGTTCATATGTGGACTCACCGTGGGAGGACAAATTTCAAACCTTGTTAAAAATGAGAACCTTTTCTTTAAAAGTATTCTTTTCAAGTGGACAGAAAAGGGGTTTCTGTATTTGATAAGAAGTATTATTGAAGGTCCGAGATCCAACTTTGTTCAAATAAAGGGTATAAATTTATATTTATGCACTGTTTGGGAACCCATATTCTAATTTTGTATACATTATGATGAAATTCTAGACAAATTATGCTTAAGATCATTCATATTTGGTATGCATCATTTTTAGGGGAATGAGATTCAAGTTTGGTTAAATCAAGTTTCTTATTGTATATTTGTGCTCTCTGAGAGCCCAACTTTTAATTTGCTGCAATGTAAGAAAAGTTTCTTTTACTATTTTTTTGTCAAACTCAAGTGGAAAGAATGGATTAATTTTTAATTTAAAGTATTCTTAGTGGGAGAGATTCAAGTTTGTTCAAGTCAAAACCCTGGTTTCAAACTTGGTCTCACTATGGTAGCCCAGATGTTGACATATAGTACTATATGTGCATATTTCTTTTAATTAGTGGAGTGCCAAATTATTTTTGGTCACCAAAATTTGTTCACTAATCTTTGCCTTGTTAGCTCAACTTTGGCGAAGCCAAATTTGAGCTTATGCCATGACCCGTCGTCCGTCTGTCTGTCTGGCCATCTGTCCATCAACAGTTGGATACGGCTCGGGCTAGAGGCCGTATTTATGAACCGATCTTTACGAAACTTCTTGGGTATCTTTGTTATGACCGTGGGACGAGAACAAGTGTTTTTGGATTTGGTCCAAAATTCAAGATGGCTGCCAGCCGCCATTTTGTACCGACGATGCAGAAATCTGTTTTTTGTACAGAACTTCCATATGAAAGCTCTGATTTGAATAATTTTTTGTATGAACGTTTAGTACCATGGGATACATCACATATAACACGGGGTTTTTTCTCGTGCGTAAATTATGCAAATTAGACTAACTTTGATGTTTTTTGGTGTTACTTTCAGCACTGTAAGTGCAAATGCCAATACGGTTCGGGCTAGAGGCCGTATTTATGAACCGATCTTTACGAAATTCCTTGGGTACCTTTGTTATCACCGTGGGACGAGAACGAGTGTTTTGTGGTCTGGTCCGAAATTCAAGATGGCCGATGGCAGCCATTTTATGCAAAATTTGGTGCAATCAAATTTTTGCACAGAACTTCCATATGAAAGCGCTGATTTGAATAATTTTTTGTGTGAATGTTTAGTACCATGGGATACATCACATATAATACGGGTTTTTTTCTCATGCAGAAATTATGCAAATTAGATGAACTTTGATTTTTTCAGTGCTACTTACACACAGTAAGTGCACATGTCAATACGGCTCAGGCTAGAGTCTGTATTTATGAACCGATCTTCACGAAACGTCTTGGGTACCTTTGTTATCACCTTGGGACAAGAACGAGTGTTTCTGGGTGAGGTCCAAAATTCAAGATGGCTGCCAGTGGCCATTTTGTACCGAAATTAGGTCTAATCAGTTTTTTGTACACAACTTCTATATACGGCTCAGGCTAGAGGCTACAGTGTCATTGACACTTTCATTATAATTTATGGGAGAGTACCTGTAGTCACTCTCTCATAAATTATAACAAGGCAACTCCATACAAAGTAATTTCAGTTCAAAGATGATATGAATCACATTCACTGAATATGTAGACTTTAAGTTATGGTACCTGGACTTGTGATTAAAGCCCAAATATAGGCTTCCATCACTCTACCCGTTTAAATTCTCCCTTAAAGTTCCAGTGAACAGAATCATTTGATATTTGATTTGTGAGATGCTTAACCCTTTCACCCAACGTAACGGTCCAAACTGGCCAGTGCTTTCATTATTTTTTCATTTTTTGTCTCAAAAACATAGGTTATGACCCCTCGTTGGAATGAGCTCAACAAGCTTATTCCAACGAGGGGTCATAACCTATGTATTTGATTATGACCCCCCTCATTGGAATGAGCTCAATGAGCTCGTTCCAACGAGGGGTCATAATCTATGTTTTTGAGACAAAAATTAAAAAAATTAGTTATTCAAGAATTTTGTTGGCAAGTGTCATCTACTTTTCAGATTAGGTAAAGGGTTAAGGGCGTAAGATTCTACTGTATTCATATTAAGTTCCTGTGGTCTCGGTGTAGGAATTGCTTATACTTATGACACCAACTTTAGAGGACTCACACCCCAGGTGTTAATAATAGATCAAAACAATTCATTTAAATATATACCCTCCCTGGTTCAAATAGGAAAAAAACTGGTAGCTCTTTTATCTTCTCTGAGGTGAGTGCCAGGTAGGATGAAAAGTAAGTTTGGTTGATGGGTCTCCTTTTTCTAATAAATGAGTAGGTATGAATATGAGTGGAAGTGCACAGGCCAGGTGACAAAAGTACCAAATGTTGTTGTGCATATTATACTGAGCAGAGTTTAATCTCAATTCCCTGATTTTTTCTTCAGGGAAGTCCATCATTTGTGTGTTCTTTTGGGATATGGAGTAGATGCTATTTGTCCATACTTGGTTTTTGAGACCTTAGCCCAACTGTGCAAACAGAAAGTATTGGATCCACCTTTAGCAGATGAGGAAATTTACATGAACTATCGAGCAGCATGTGCCAGAGGAATCTCTAAAGTGATGGCCAAGATGGGCATCTCAACGCTTCACAGTTATAAGGTGAATGTTTTCAAAGAAATGCCACAAAACAAATATTTATGCATGACAGTTTTCTTTCTCGCAACTTCTCATTATTCAACATTTGTTGTCAAAATACAGTAGCTAGAACCATTTTAACAAAATATCCATTTTGTATTTGAAAAATATGTGTTTAACAGAAATATTCAGTCAGCCAGGACATGGTAAATTTCAACTACTTGGGAATGATTTGTGTATCTAATTCCAATATTTAGTTTGAAAGAACATTGCGATCTCGGTCAACCAAGATATTAGAGATTAAATTGTAAGTACTGATGTTAAAAATGTCAGTGAAGCAAACAGTAATTGTAGTCATCAATATAAATTTTAAATCAATCAGTCTCAACTTATTTTTATTCTGTTAACCGATATTTACTCAGTAACTAACATGAAAATAACAGGTTAAGTTTTTTTTCCAAAAGTATTGTAAATGGCTTCTTGTCTGACAATTGAATGCAATTAACAATGTTTTAACCAATATGCAAATAAGGCATAAAAAATTAAAAATCTTATGGTCCTTTTGTCTGTCACAGGTTCTCTTTTATAACCAAAGCAAGCATAAAAAAAATAAAAATTAAATGGTTTATGTCTGATATTTTACCCAAGTTAATAAAATTGATAAATTTGTCCCTTGGGTGCAAAAGGTTTTGCAATGCTTTAGCATTGTAAAGCCTTCTTGCACTCAAGGGATGAAATACACCACCACTCATGCTGTTCTGTAGATAATGAGGCCTAAAGTATAAAACAAACCAAGAACACAAACTTTTGATGGCAAAGAAATAATTACAAAAATAAAAAACTGGCCGCAGGACATTTTACAAAAAATGGCCTGAGAAGCAGAAGATCTACTTTGTGGATCCTAAATGGAACACATTATACACATACAGGTCTGAGTGATATCAGTATGATATGCTGTTATGTGAAATTCTCTTAGAAAGGTCTCAGAAGGCTTCCGTGGCATTGTTGGCCACTCATACTGGCCTTGGTATTAACTCTCACTTGCTGAGTAATTTCTTTAATTTTTAGTAATATGAGATTTGATGAAAGATTCAATGGTGTCTGGCATTAAAACCCTTAAGTCTTCAAATTAATTTTATTTTATGTTAATAACTATGACATATACATTTACACAGCAGCAGATGACTTGACGCTGTTTTTCTGTCATTGTTGGCTGCCTGTCTGATGTAAAAATGCTATCAAGATAAATGCATGTTCTTAACAGTAGAGTTCTCATATAGGAATACAATTGGAACAACATTTTAGAGCAATATGAAAGGGGCAGTTTGTGGCTATATGGGGATTTAAAGATTAAGGAAACTTTGATGAGAATTACTACTGTTTGTGGGGATATATCTTGTAACAAAAGGCAGAATTATATCTTTACTTGGTAACATAGTATTTTTGTATTGGAAGGAAAATCCTGCTTGTAGCAGACAAATAGATAAAACAGCTGCATAACAATACACTATAAACAAATAATAATAATAATAATTCTTTGGCCTTCCGATGATTTGTCATGGTCCTTCCTCCAACAAGGAGGCCCACATTAACCCAGTCCCTGCCAGGCTATTCCTTCCCCACTCTCCCTCCTAATCTCCCAGCATTCAGTCAAAAAGTGTTTCATAATTCCTCCCAGCAGCACTTTCTCAGTCTGCTTAACCCATTACCCAACTTAATGGCCAAAACCTGCCAGCGCTATTCTCAAAAATCGCCAATTAATTTTAATTATTTTTTCATTTTTTTGTCTCAAAAACATAGGTTGTGACCCCTCATTGAACGAGCTCAGCGAGCTCATTCCAATGAGGGGTCATAACTGATGTTTTTGAGACAAAAAATGAAAAAAATTTGTTATTCAAGAAATTTGTTTGCAAGTGTCATCTGCTTTTCATGTTAGGTAAAGGGTTAACTATAAAATTGACTCTTTCTCTCATGTCATTCCGCATCCCATGTTTCCATTGGTATTCTAAGGAGTCATGTTCTACTAGGCAAATATTTGGAACATTCTGAAATGAAATGTTCCAAATGGTTTATAATACATTAAAACAAAAAAACCCATTTTTTTGTGTTTTGCAGGGAGCACAAATCTTTGAGGCTGTTGGATTATCCAAAGAGATAGTTGATAAATGTTTTAAAGGAACAGCTTCCAGGGTTGGTGGAATTGGTTTCGAAATGGTTGCTAGAGAGGTGAGTTTGTAGTGATACATTTTTCCGCAAAACCTATTGATTTATATTTGAAATACATTATATTTTACATATACAACATTACAAGAGAAAGAGAAATTGAAAATTGGTCTGTTTGTATTGATTTGTTTTTCGGATCGTGTCTCAAAACTGTTTATGTATACATTGAATGAAGTTGAATGTGTAATTTTTTTACCCCATAAATAGGTGTATTTTATAATAATAATAACACTTTGGCCACCCGCTGATTTGTCGCAGTCCTCAGGCAAGAAGATCTTGGTTACTACCAACTGCCTCCCTATTCTCATGCTTCTTTTCTCCTCCCAACACTCAGGGACAAACTGTTTGATGACATCCCTTGCCCCATTCTTCCCAATCTCTCCGATTAGATATTAACCCTCTCCTTTGAATCACTCACTAGGCACATGTCCTCCATTCTCCCATCCCACTTCCCCATTACTCTCCCAGTGAATCTTATTCTTTTAGACTGGTATTTTGAGCATCCTAGTAGAAAGTGTTCCAGGGTCTCCACCACACATAAATTACACATCTGGCACTCCTTTTCACTGTTTTTCCCAATTTTTCCCTTCAGCTCCTGGGACCACAACCTCATCTTGAACAACAGTGACCCCCCCCCAAAGGTGCCATCAAGGTACTCTTCAAAACCAGGCTTTTCTTTATCATGCAGGCCACCCAAAAATGTCTTTGATTTGACCCCCTCTCGCCAATTAAGGTTACCATCCTGCATGTCTTTTGCTGACAATTTTTTTACCCTGGGTTTCCCCTACGTCAAGGCCTGAGATATCCAATGAGTAGTTCTCTATTAACTCCCCCACTTGGACCAGCCACCCTGTCTTGGTATTTGAGTTGAAAATACTCTGGAACATTACTTTACACCATCAGCTGTCAGGGAGATTTACCAAATAATTAAGATAACAGAGTTTCAATAAGTCTATCCTGTCCTTCATCCTCATCCAGCCAAGCTCCTCCTGATTGCCTCTAATTGCCGTTATATGAACAACAATCCTCAGATCTTTGGTCCATACTAAGATAATAAGTATTCCCTCTAGGTTTAAAATACTATTTTTATATAGTAGCTACGACTTTGTGGATGCCAATACACTTTTATGGAGTTGTTACAATGCAGTAATTTCATTATAGTGGAAACAATAACGGTGGAATGAATATAAGGTATTAGATTTTGTCATTTAATATTTTTCTAGTAAATTATGGGTCTTATGACACTAGCCTTGGTGTGGAATACAAAATTAATTCTGACACACGCTTATTTATTCTATTTGACTTTCAAAAATAGGATTATTTGCAACAAAAATTAAGGCCCTACAAAGTAGATCTTCTATTTCTTAGGCCATTTTTTGTAAAATTGCATGTGGGTCGGCATTTTTTGTTCCTTTTTATTTTTGTAATTATTTCTTTGCCATCAAAAGTTCATGTTCTTGGTTTGTTGTATGTTTTAGGCCTCATAATCTACAGAATAGCATGGGTTGTGATGTATTTTGAGAGCATGTAGCAGCCAAAAGGACCATGTGGGAGGGCCTGGGAAACAGATTTTTAACTTTTTTAGGCCTAATATATGGAATTTAATTCTTGTACTTGCCTATCAGTATATTTTGAATTTGTAAAATTGTTTATTTGATTTTGGTTTGTGTGATAATTCATTAATGAACAAACACATACCATTCTTTTTCAGTCCTGATGATCAAAAATGCAATGAAAGGAAGTACAATATAACCTGTTAATTTAATAGGCACTATCCAGTAAAAAATATTCAGTTAACATGAATATTCAATTAATCACAGTTTGGCATTATTGCTTCCGTTTGGTTACAAATTGAGTTTTATTAATCAAGTTTTCAAAAATATTGGTATGGCAAGGGTCGGTCACCAGGTGAGCAGGTGGGTGGTCAGGTGGGCAGCCCTTTTTGCTTATAACTTAGTTGTTTCTGGATGGATTTTGATAATATTTGGTATGTTACTTGATATGAAAATTCAACACCTGATGGTGCAAAATGGGGCATGTCCATGATTTTTCACAAGAGTTATGGCCCTTTGTTAAATAGACTAATTTTAGCTTGATAGCGTGATAACTTCAACAAACGTCAATGCATTTGACGAATATTTGGCAGATGTGTCTTGGTCAGGTTTGAAAATGGGCTCGGTCCGATGCACAGTTTTCACAACAGTTATGGCTCTTTGTTAAAATTGACTAATTTTGAGCTTGATAGCGCGACAACTTCAACAAATGTCAATGGATTTGACCGATATTTGGGACATGGGTTTTAAGGAACAATGTCTTGATCAATTCGAAAATGTGCTCAGTCCAATGTACGGTTTTCACAAGAGGTATGGCCCTTTATTAAAATCTTCTAATTTTGAGCTTGATAGCGCAATAACTTCAACAAACGTCAACAGATTTGACTGATATTTGGCACATGGGTTTTAAGAAACAATGTCTTGTTCAAGTTCAAAAATGGGTTTGGTCCCATGTATAGTTTTCTCAAGAGTTATGGCCCTTTGTTAAAATCGACTAATTTTGAGCTTAATAGTGCAATAACTTCAACAAACGTAAACCAGTTTGACGGATATTTGGCAAATGGGTTTTAAGAGAAAATGTCTTGATCCAGTTCAAAAATGGGTTCGTCCAATGTGAAGTTTTCACAAGAGTTATGGCCCTTTGTTAAAATCAACTAAATTGGAGCTTGATAGCGGAATAACTTGACCAAACAGCAACCTATATGACTGATATTTGGCACATGGGTTTCAAGGAAAAATGCAAAGTTTAAACAATGTCATGCATCACTGTCTGGTGGTCTGGGTTCCCTATGCTCCATTTTATATGACTGGAATTGTCAACAGTCGTCTCTTCAGTCTTGTCTCAAGTCCAGGTGTCATGTCTTTGCACTTGTAGCTATCAGCTATGTTGGATACGATGTTATTGGGTGATATGTGAATGGTCCCTCAATCATTTGCTCACATTCTTAGGACCTCAGGTGGACCCTTACTGTTTGTGTAGGGGTCCAACATCCTGGCTTGTTGCTGGGCAGAGATGATGACTGACCTCAAAATCAAATCAACATGGTGATTGACCGCTGGCCCTGGCCTCCAGAGGGGAATGTGTAAGTCCATCTACTGTTTTATATCACCTTTTTGAGTAAATTTATGTATGACTCAGGGAGATGACTTGCATAAGCTGCAAGCTTCCTGTCAAATCCCTCCTATACTCGGCAATCAGATTATTGTTAATATATGTTATATTGTGAGCTGTTACTCTTGTTCAGTTCTGTAATATATAGCATATTTTCCTTGAATAAAATATTGTTTAAACTTAATTATCTAGACCCTAACTAAATATCAAAACATCATATGTTAAAAGTGGTGCAGCACCTGAAATTAGTTAATATTGATACAAATATGCAAGATGATTTAACTTATACTTGAAACTGGTATCAAAATTTAAAAAATCAAGTGTCATGAAAAAATTTGATAAACTCAACTTAACTCTTTATCTAACACGAAAGGCAGACGACACTTGCAAATAAAATTTTTGAATAACTAATTTTTTGCATCCAAAACATAGCTTATGACCCCTCATTAGAACAAGCTCAATGAGCTCATTCCAATAAGAGGCCTTAAGCTATGCTTTTGAGACAAAAAATGAAAAAAATAATAAAAATTGAATGGTGATTTTTAGCTCAACTTTGATGTAAGTCAAATTTGAGGTTATGCCATTGCCCGTCGTCCGTATGTCCATCTGTCTGTCAACATTCAATACAGCTCAGGCTAGAGGCCGTATTTATGAACCGACCCTTATGAAACCTCTTGAGTACCTTTGTTATCATCGTGGGACAAGAACAAGTGTTTTTGGGTGCGGTCTGAAATTCAAGATAGCCACCAGTGGCCATTTTGTACCAAAATTAGTGCAATCATTTTTGTACAGAACTTCTGTATGAAAGTTGTGATTCGAATAAATTTTTGTCTGAATGTTTAGTAACAGGGAATGCATCACATATAATATGGGTTTTTTCTCGTGCAGAAATTCTGCAAATTAGATGAACTTTGATTTTTTCAGTGCTACTTACACACAGTAAGTACACATGTCAATACGGCTCGGATAGGGGCTGTATTTATGAACCAATCTTCACGAAACTTCTTCGGTACCTTTGTTATCACTTTGGGACGAGAACGAGTGTTTCTGGATGTGGTCCAAAATTCAAGATGGCTGCCAGCAGCCATTTTCTACCGAAATTAGGACCAATCAGTTTTTTGTACACAACTTCTATACGGCTCAGGCTAGAGGCTGTATTTATGAACCGATCTTTACGAAACTTCTTGGGTACCTTTGTTATCACCTTGGGATGAGAACGAGTGTTTTTGGGTGTGGTACAAAATTCAAGATGGCTGCTGGAGGGCATTTTGTACCAAAATTAGGTACAATCAGTTTTTTGTACACAACTTCTATACGGCTCAGGCTAGATGCCGTATTTATGAACCGATCTTTATGAAACTTCTTGGGTACCTTTGTTATCACCGTGGGATGAGAACGAGTGTTTTTGGGTGTGGTCCAAAATCCAAGATGGCTGCCGGTGGCCATTTTGTACCAAAATTAGGTACAATCAGTTTTTGGTACAGAACTTCTATATGAAGGTTCTGATTTGAATAAACTTTTGAATGAATGTTTAGTAACATGGAATACACCACATATAATACAGTTTTTTTTCTCATGCAGAAATTCTGCAAATTAGATGAACTTTGATTTATTCAGTGCAACTTATAACAGTAAGTGCACATGTCAATACGGCTCGGGCTAGAGGCTGTATTTATGAACCAATCTTCACAAAACTTCTTGGGTACCTTTGTTATCACCTTGGGACAGGAACGAGTGTTTTGGGGTGCCTTTGTTATCAGTGTGCTATGAGAACAAATATTTTGGGGTTCAGTCAGACCCACTCTGGGACTCAAAGATTTCTTTTCTAGTTTAGCATCTAACTTTACAATATGTCGCCCACCTTTACAATACTTTACCTATACATTTGTTACAGGCTACGGTCAGCATTTATGTAAAGACTGTTACAATACTTTATATGTACCTTTGTTATCAGGTCATTACCTAGATGTGTGTCATTGCTGTGTCACATACTATACATGTACATGTCTTACACAAGTTGAGCTACAGTGTCATTGACACTCATTGTGAATAGCGCTGACCGGTTTTGTCTGTTATGTTGGGTAAAGGGTTAAAACTTGTGCTGTGGTCAAGATATCATCGCAGTCACCGTAAGTGATCTTAAAACCCATTCAATCAAGCCAGACCAATTTATTTTTTTTAACTGAACCAAAAAATGTCATCACATAATTTACATTTTTATCTTTAACTATGATGATATCTATTATGCTCTATTGAAATCTTTGCTAGTTATACATAACTGATAATGGAGAATATATACACTTTTTTTAATAACAGACATTGAACAGACATGAACTGGCATACAGTAAACTTGATGGATGCAATTATGTGACATTAAATCCTGGCTATTATCACTGGAGAGATGGTGGTGAGAAACACATGAATGATCCTACAACTGTTGCTAATGTTCAGGTTTGTATATTCAAATGATACTATGCCACACATACACAAACACCCTCCCCCACTTCACCCCACTCCCATTACTCAGTCACACTCCAGTACTTCCAGTTTACATACTTATAATGATATTTCACACTTGTTATAACTTACAAAAGAAATTTTAGAGCTTACCGTTTTCACCCTGTTTGTGCTCGATTAGATTATTTAGTCCAGTGACTTTTGAATAGCAACCGAGAATTATGATTTTTGCATACTACAGTGGGGGCTTTGTGGTGGTGTGTACTAAGGCGTACTGCACATTGATGGTGCACTTTTCTTCTACCAATTCTAATACCACTTGTGCAGTACATTGGAGAGTTTGACAGTTGCTCATCATTGCTGGGTGGTTCTCTCTGGGTACTTCAGCTTCCTTCACCCGTAAAACTGTCTTACACGAGGTGACCCTGGCTGTTGAAAATGTCATTAAACCCCAATAAATAAATAAATGCATACTATAATGGAACTCTGTTAACAGAATAGCCACTTTGATAGGTAAAAATATTCAATTAATAGGAGTATACAATTAACAGGAATTGGGTCATTTTCATATGTTCTTGTTATAAACTGAGCATTTATTCTATTAAATCTTGTTTGACAGAGCTTGCTCTGTCAAACAAGATATAGATTAAATCCTAGCTTTCTGGTAGTGCGACAGAATTTTCTCCAGACACTGTTTTTCTCTTATTTAACCTGTTACCTAACACGAAAGGCAGACGTCACTTGCAATTACAATTCTTGAATAACTCATTTTTTGTGTCAAAAACATAGCTTATGACCCCTCATTGAGCTCGTTCCAATGAGAGGTCAAAATCTATGTTTTTGAGACATATAATGAAAAAATAATGAAAATTGCATGATGATTTTTGTGGATAGTGTTTGCCAGTTTTGACAATTACATTGGGTAAAGGGTTAACTATGAATTTATCCAATTATATCTTGTTTTACAGAGCTCACTGAGCTCTGTCAAACAAGGTATATTTGGTTAAATATCCAACTGCATTATGAGAAATATATGTCCAAAGTTGAACACAGGCATTTGGTTCAAAAGTACCATCACCTTAAAAATGCCACAAAGAACCACAGCATACAAATAGCATAACCAGAAATTGTATCTATTTATTAACCTGCAAGAACTGCAACAAGCAATATGTTAGAGAAACTAGGCATCACTTCTGCATATGTCTAAAACTTAGTAAAAGAACACTTGTGTGACATTAAATACAAATGCGACACTCCCATTGCCATACACTTTAGCCAATTCCTCCACTCATATGGTGATGTTTATATCGCATTATTAAAGTTTTACAAACTGACATGGACAAAATGCAACACCACCAACCAAAGGTGCCATTGTGAAATACAATGGGATATTCATGCTAAAAATGCTCATTCCATTGAGCCTGAACAGGAAGGATTTCTGATTTTACTGTCAACCCAATAGGTTCTTTAGATTTGAAAGTTCACAAGGAATCAAGGTTTATGTTTAAGGATGTGAGAATGATCACTTAGAAAGAAATTATGTTTATATGCCTAAACAGCCATACAATATTCAGGTCATGTTTGCTTTTTCACCTTTTTTATTGGTTTTTCTTTTTACAGTTTCTAGAATAAAAAAAGTTTGAGAATACAAGAGTTTCTACAGACAATAGACAGTTATATGTATAATTAATAATAGAAAGACTTTGGCATAGAAATTGGCTAGATAGGACATGTTATATTGACTCATTTACCCAAATGCTACCATTCTTCCATACTTAGCAGTTCTTGACCTTATTGTCACTTGAACTTTTACGACTACTCCCAGAGAAAAAGAAATTTAAGATGTTTTGAAATCTTTTTGTGAGACATTCAAAGTTAAATTCTATTCACTAAATGTTCATCTCTGAATATATAGCACTCTTCAACTGGTAGATTGCTTAGTTAATTTTCTAAGGGGATTTGTGACAGGAGTATTTTTCTCAAAAGAAACCATGTTAACAGCAAGGAGAGCCTTAGTTTCGCAAGATTTTGTCAATAAATAATTGATTTGTTACAATTTATTGGAGAGTGTCTATTGGCACTCTCCAACAATTGTAATAAAATGATTTTCTACAAACATTTTTTTCTACTGCTAAGCAAACAATCTAATGCATTCAGTGTAAAGCCATTTCTGATTTTACTGTCAACCCAATAGGTTCTTTAGATTTGAACGTTCACAAGGAATCAAGGTTTATGTTTAAGGATGTGAGAATGATCACTTAGAAAGAAATTATGTTTATATGCCTAAACAGCCATACAATATTCAGGTCATGTTTGCTTTTTCACCTTTTTTATTGGTTTTTCTTTTTACAGTTTCTAGAATAAAAAAAGTTTGAGAATACAAGAGTTTCTACAGACAATAGACAGTTATATGTATAATTAATAATAGAAAGACTTTGGCATAGAAATTGGCTAGATAGGACATGTTATATTGACTCATTTACCCAAATGCTACCATTCTTCCATACTTAGCAGTTCTTGACCTTATTGTCACTTGAACTTTTACGACTACTCCCAGAGAAAAAGAAATTTAAGATGTTTTGAAATCTTTTTGTGAGACATTCAAAGTTAAATTCTATTCACTAAATGTTCATCTCTGAATATATAGCACTCTTCAACTGGTAGATTGCTTAGTTAATTTTCTAAGGGGATTTGTGACAGGAGTATTTTTCTCAAAAGAAACCATGTTAACAGCAAGGAGAGCCTTAGTTTCGCAAGATTTTGTCAATAAATAATTGATTTGTTACAATTTATTGGAGAGTGTCTATTGGCACTCTCCAACAATTGTAATAAAATGATTTTCTACAAACATTTTTTTCTACTGCTAAGCAAACAATCTAATGCATTCAGTGTAAAGCCATTTCTGATTTTACTGTCAACCCAATAGGTTCTTTAGATTTGAAAGTTCACAAGGAATCAAGGTTTATGTTTAAGGATGTGAGAATGATCACTTAGAAAGAAATTATGTTTATATGCCTAAACAGCCATACAATATTCAGGTCATGTTTGCTTTTTCACCTTTTTTATTGGTTTTTCTTTTTACAGTTTCTAGAATAAAAAAAGTTTGAGAATACAAGAGTTTCTACAGACAATAGACAGTTATATGTATAATTAATAATAGAAAGACTTTGGCATAGAAATTGGCTAGATAGGACATGTTATATTGACTCATTTACCCAAATGCTACCATTCTTCCATACTTAGCAGTTCTTGACCTTATTGTCACTTGAACTTTTACGACTACTCCCAGAGAAAAAGAAATTTAAGATGTTTTGAAATCTTTTTGTGAGACATTCAAAGTTAAATTCTATTCACTAAATGTTCATCTCTGAATATATAGCACTCTTCAACTGGTAGATTGCTTAGTTAATTTTCTAAGGGGATTTGTGACAGGAGTATTTTTCTCAAAAGAAACCATGTTAACAGCAAGGAGAGCCTTAGTTTCGCAAGATTTTGTCAATAAATAATTGATTTGTTACAATTTATTGGAGAGTGTCTATTGGCACTCTCCAACAATTGTAATAAAATGATTTTCTACAAACATTTTTTTCTACTGCTAAGCAAACAATCTAATGCATTCAGTGTAAAGCCATTGAAGTTGCTTTCAGCACTTTTCAACTGAGCCATGATTGGGCGTCTCGCACTCAACCAATGGAATACGTTTTTTCTCTATCCCAGGATGCAGCTAAAAACAACAATAAAGATGCATATCAGAGATTTGTGGAGTCTGCCAACAATAGTGCTAAAGACTGTACTTTGAATGGACAACTAGATTTCAATTTCACTGACCAGGCAGTTGATCTCTCTGATGTTGAACCTGCAAAAGAAATTGTAAAGAGATTTTGCACAGGTACTAAGAATTATTGTGTATTATTTATAGTCAAGAGACTTATTTGTTTTGGTGATTCCTTGTTTTAGGGTACAAGTTTGGGTTTTTTTTCAAATAATTTAAAGTCAAGTTAAAGTGTTGAAATGAAGTACTTCAGAAAAATGTTTTTCATCATTTGGTTTTGCTTGATAATACACTTCACTATCAAACAACAGGGTCTTTGAATTTACCAATATTTATATTTATTTATTTATTTATGTTTAAGGTCATATACTTATGCACAATGGCTAATCATGACCGTGACAGTTTTACGGGTGGAGGAAACTGGCGTGCCCGGAGAGAACACCAAGCAATGACGAGCAGCTGTCTGCTCTCCAACATCGTAACTCTGAACTCTGCACCACAGCACAGGCAGGGTTAGATTGGTTGACGACATGCACACCATCGACGTGCAGTATGCCTTAGTACACAGCATCATCTTAAAATTCTTGAATAACTAAATTTTTTCATTTTTTGCACCAAAAATATAGATTATGTCCCCTCATGAGGGGTCATATGCTGTGTTTTGAGAAGCGAATTTTTTTTAAAAAATACCAAAAATTGAATGGTGTTGGCGTTACATTGGGTAAAGGGTTAAACCCTGTTTATCAAAATAAGAAATTAAAGAAACATTAGAAATGAGCTGGTAGTTCCTTGGCTGATCAGATCCATATTGGTACTAAACGAGTGACAAAAATATTTGAATTTCTGTTCAAGTGGATACTGCATACTTATTTGTAATTTATATTGGGGCTGGAAAGCTTTGAGATTCAATTTGATTCAAAATCCTTTTGCTGGTTTGATTTTATTCAAAATCTGTTGGATTGTTTGGAAAGTATACATATCACTGCAAAATTCTGAATGCATCATAAAGGGGGATGCATCTCTCCTATATACCAGATGTATGTGATATAGGATATGTGCATCAGGCTTTTGTGACCCATCACACACTCATATAGAGATTACTAATTGGCTTCACATGACTGTTTGATGTTTCACACATATCCTACACTGTAAAAAAAAATCAATGACTATGAATCCCAATAACCAACACCATGAACACAACTGCTGGAAATGTGATTCAATTCAAGATTTGATATGATGTAAAGATATTTTATTTCTACACATTTGGCAGAAATTGGAGATGGACATATTCTCAAAATCTACCATTTCATTAAAATGATTTTTGTGTATTCCAAGAGTTCATAAGATTGTACAGAGAATAGACTATATTCTACAGGAAATTGGTGTGAAATGTTTGTTCACAACCATGGTTTTGATTCTATCCAAGTTTTGGGCATAGGACATGGATATCTGCAGATAAAGCTTATTCTGAAGATTTATGTGTGGCTCCTAAGAAATCTCGAAAACACCTAGAACAAGTATCCCAAGGCTTGCGTAAAATTTGTATATCCCCCAATTTACCCCCAAAATAGATAGCTTGTTTCATAATGGATGTGGCAGATTTAATTCACAAATGAAAATTTACACAAATGGTAAGTAATGCATTCGGCCTAGAATACTAAATTTTCAGATTTCATGAAGAGCATCGGGTACCTTCCACTGAAAATACAGTTGCCCAAACTGCAAAGACTTTTTGCCCTCCAGGGTATTCTACTCTGTCTTGTTTGGTGGAATTCTGTCAAACAAGATATAAGAAATTAAATTCTTATATTGTATTCATTGATGCAAGATAGTTCAATAAGCAAGGGGAATTCATTGGTTGTCAAATTAATTTTCCAATAGATTTTAAGAATGTTTATTCAATTAACAGGAGTTTACTCTAATACATTAATTTAATTAGCAAGTCAGATTTGTACTGAAGGTATGGTAAATGGGTTGGTGATTACAAGTTATATGCAGTTAACAGAGTTATTCAAGTAAGAAATATCCAGTTAAATGGCTCCCCTCTATACTCAAATAGTAAAAGTGTAATTCCAAGGAAAATCTTGACTTTTTGGAGTAGGTAATGTAATTCACTTTACTTTATACCCTGATGGTATCTTCCAGGTCAATTTAATAACAGCAGTTGGAAGTTTCCATATTCATAATTTGGGGTAGTAGACCTTTTAATGTTTTCAATGCGTAGCCTTGGAGGCTGGAACATTGCAAATATTGATTGGTCAAGCTCACACATTCACTGAGCATTCACAATCAGATTATGACATATCAAGGTCCTGGGTCAGAAATGCAGTCTCCCAGGTTCATAGATATACAAGCTATGGTTTGGAAGAAAATAAATCAATTTCTGGTCTAACTTCTGAAATAGACATTGGTTTTGTATTCTGAAAATTGTGTTACGGTAAGTAAATGGCTGAATATAGAAAAATGAGTGCCAGCAAATTATATAGGAGTCCAAAGTGACATTATAACACCCAACACTGATGTCTTGATATTCTGTTAACCTTTATCTGACAGATTTGTAAAGATCTACCTAACATGAAACATAAAAAATCATCATCTATATTTTTTTTTTTCAATATTTGTATCCGTAACTCATAACCAATCCTTAAGCTTATCTGAATAAGGAGTCATAAGTTATGGTTTGCTATCAAATATGATTTTGTTTATTTCAAAAACATATATGAGCCATCGTCTAGTTTGTATGATAAAATTTTATTGGATAACTAGTATATCAGGTAAAAATGTTCAGTGTGTGAATATTTCATTGTATTAAATTTGTTAATCACATACCATCTGAGTAATTAATTCTTTTTATCTTATAATAATTATGTATTTTGTCCATAATTACCCAAATACAACAGGTGTCAAAATCTGTATCTTGCAACTGCATAATACAACCACATGCATGGTTATTATTTACATTACTATTTATAGAACATTATATGCTTTCAAAACACATTTGTGAGTGTCCATACATGTAAACTGACGAAAATATGAAAAAACACTTCTCAAAAGCATAATTGTTAAATTATTGAACCACATTGCTTTTATGCTTTTGTATCTCAGTCACTGGAAGCATTAAAGCTGAAACAACACACAGTTATACTTTTCAAGTGCACAGACTGCTTGGTATGTTGAACATGTACATGCTCAATAAGTTGATCCAAGGATCGCAAAAGTTCAAGGCAGCCACATGCAGTTTCAACCAAAACAAGCATTTTTATGAGTCTGAAAATGAAAGCTGAAGTTAAAATGCTAATTAACCCTTTGCTTAATGCATACGGTATCACAGTTTAGTATTTTAACCCTTTACCCAACGAATCGCCCGCATCCACCCGCGTAATATGCAAATTCAGCAGCGTATTTTTCGAAAAATTTCAACAAAACCATATCATGTGACCCCTTTTTGGAACGAGCTTGTCGAGCTCGTTCCAAAGAGGGGTCACATGATATGGTTTTGTTGACATTTTTTGAAAAAATTTAAAAAATGATATTTAAAATAATAAATTTTGATATCGTCTGCAATGGGTAAAGGGTTAATCATTTTTTGTTCCAAAAATTCAGTCTTATTGGAATGAGCTTGCCCAGCTTGTTCCAATAAGGGTTCACATGATACGGTTTTGTTGAAATTTAAAAAAAAAATGTTTTTTTCAACAGCTTAGATTGTAAATTACATGGGAGGATGCTGTCGATTCATTAAAAAAGTGTTAAGTTATTCCAGTTGGGAATTGTAAGACAAATCTATCATCACCATTATGTTTATGTACAAAATTTTGTATCAGAGTCAAGCTCTTGTTTCTAAGGCTATATCTCGACTCATCGAGATATAGCCTTAGAAACAGGAGCTCGACTCTGATACAACATTTTGTACATAAACATAATGGTAATAATGGTCCCAGCTTTTAAACACAGGAATCTCAATTAATGGAAGATCTGTGAAGATGCAACTGCTTGAATTTAATTTTATATATCGCCTATGTCAAGCAGGAATTCCACCAGGCATCGTCCTCATACCATGCCACTGGATTGAAAAATGTGAAATTTTTTGGAAGGTGGCCTTGACTTGAGTCGATCCCAGGTCTAAGACACCCAATCGCCAGGCCATAAATGCTCTGCCACCATACCAACTGAGCCACCGACAACCCCAAAAAAGGTTGCAATTGACTCAGCCAGTATGTTAGTTTACATTTGCAACCCAACCTGAGACCGATATTTGAGAATGGCATAATAGAATAACATAATGGTAATAATATATATTTATCATGTTTGACAGAGCTTTTCAATATTACCTGCTACATACCCAATTAAAAAATTTTGATACATGTGATACGTATACTGCATTTATGTTAACTAAAAAAATTAATACCACATAAAAAGTTTTGTAATTTCTTTGATGGATTCAGGTGCAATGAGTTTTGGTAGTTTGTCAATAGAAGCTCACACAACATTAGCTATTGCAATGAACAGGCTTGGAGGAAAATCAAATACAGGAGAGGGAGGAGAGAATGAAGACAGATACAAGGTTGATGATCCACTCTTCAATAAACGATCAAAAATTAAACAAGTGAGTAATGACATATTGATGCTGTACACAAAATTAGGGGTACTGTTGAATAGTCACATTGTCAGTGAAAAATATGCAATTAACCCTTTACCCAACACACACAATATCAAAATTTGTTACTTTAATATTTTTTCAAATTTTTCAAAAAACTTCAACAAAACCATATCATGTGACCCCTCATAAGAATGAGCTTGATGAGATCATTCCAATGAGGAGTTACATGATATGGTTTTGTTGGAATTATTTGAATTTTTTTTTTTCTGCTCAGTTTGTAAGTTATGTGTTCAGATGTGGCTCATGGGTTAGGTAAAAAAGTATTACCAGAATTATTCATTTAACCCTTTATGCAACGAATCGGCCACATCTGCCCGCATAATATGCAAATTCAGCAGCTGAAAAAATATTATTTTTCAAACAATTTCAACAAAACCATTTCATGTGACCCCTCTTTGGAACAAGCTCATTAAGCTCGTTCCAATAAGGGGTCACATGATATGGGTTTTTGTAATTTTGGGAAAAATTTAAAAAAGTGATATTTAGAATAATAAATATTTTTATACTGTACCAATGACCCAGACTTAGCTGGTGCTAACTCCACAAAAACCAGGGCCAAACACAAATTTTGCCCCCCAATCCCCAAAATTTGCATCCAAAACAAAAAGAAATCATGTCCTAAAGGACCTCCATAGTACGACTCTACTGCGCATGCGCAGTGACGCAGTCGTCCCGAAATTGGCGCCAAATATCATTCTCTGTTTGGCCCTTCATCAGTCAACATCTCACTGATCTTTGTGCTTGTAAATCTCAGTTTAAAGGATGCCAGACACGTAATTTTTGGAGAAAATGTGATTCTAAGGAGGATAGAAGGAGGAGAGGAAAAAAGAAGTGGCAAAAAATAATCAGGGCTGTACTTAAAATTTTTTGTTGAAATTATGTTAAGTTGCCTATTTTCGAGGCATGGGCCTCTTGTTGTCATTCTTGCTAATTGTTGCACTGCTTATTCAGTGTTTCCTCTCCCCTAGCCTTCTAAAGTCCCCCCTTGCAATTCTCCCATGCTTTTGGCATATTTTTGAGAAGTTTCATTTCTAAAATTCCCTGGGAGAGTTGCTTGGTTACAGAATGTTTTCTGTTATTTTCCCCATAGTTACGTTTTCACCCATGGGTGTATAACGTTTGTGTTCTGCATCTTCCATCTGATGTTCTGCAGATTCTCCCCTGGGAGTCTCTGTTTTGCATCAGATAGAGTGTAATTGATGACTGATTCCGGGCCAGTTTTTTCAGTGCCTGGAGTCATGTTTTCTACTGTGTTTACACTGTTTGTTTTCATTGGCAACAGCCTTTTTTGAGGGGGGCTGTTTGCCTTTGTGGTAGTTTATCTCATTATAAGATACATTTATATTATCCGAAAGTGTCTCATTAATTATTTTATATAATTTTAAAATTTTTGACCACACTTTGCCATCGGATCCATCGGGGCTCAACGTTACTTTTCAGCAACTTGGGCTTCTCTGAAAAAATATTTTTTCAAAATTATTTTGTTTTGCAATTGTTTTTTCATTTATTAATGGATCATGTTATTATGTATCTTTGTGTCAGGGGTTTTTGCGAGTAACTAGGACTTATTGTTGTTCTTTCACAATGAAGGGACTTTGTGCAAATTGTAATAGGAAGAAATCTTCCTCTGACTTTCATGATCATTGTATTAATTGTAGTCAGTGTTCTCGCATTAATCCCTGTCCTATATGTGAACATTGGGATAAGAAACATTGGAAACGTGTGTCACGATATGTTGTTTCTGGAGAAAGAGCGATGCCGGCTCTTTCTCCACAAGGTCACTCTACTCTCTCAGTTTCTATTTCAGAGGAACCAGAACAGGGTGATGTTTCCATGTTATCTTCTTCAAGTGTGCGTCCGTCGTCACAAATAAATTCAGAGCTAGCGGCAAAAGTGCTCATGGAGATTAGACAAATGTCGTCCGCTAGCTCGCCCGGTGTAGCGTCCATTCACCGAATGGTTCGGCAGCCGGGTTCGTCCGATGCGGTCCAAGAGGAAATTTTGGGTGATGCGAGCACTATAAAAATAATAGATGCACACCCAGTGACGGCGGATAGGGAACGAGAACGGAGGAAGCCTTTTAGTCCGGTTCCTAGCTCGTCCAGGTCCAGCCAGGCCGCGAGCGAGAGAGGCCCCTCTCTCGTACAACAACATCTGGGACCAGATGTTGTGGTACAAAATGTGTCTTTAGCGGAGCATACGTCCGTCGCTCGGGACGCTCCGTTGTATAAGCAGTCCGCAGAGACTGTTAAGGCTTCCTCTTCTCGTCGGCGCACACGACCGCACCTTGGCTGCGTGACCTCCGATATTTTGCCAGCTTCACCGATGAAGGATTCTTCGGCGACCAGGTCACACCATCCGGCAGCCAGGGATTCGAGACCGATGGACTCCGGACGTTCGCATAGGAAAAGTATGCGGGAGCCATCTGATGCGGAGCTGCCCTCGGTGAAGCAGCGAAAGACCGCTCCTCCGCAGGTCTCGACGTCGGACATTCTAGTGCAGATAGCACAGCTTATCGCAGCATCCCAGCAGCCGACAGAAACGGTGTCGGATCGAGAATTATCCGACGGCGCTGGGTCGGTACGCTCCGCCGAAGCATCGGGGGCGGACGACCGGGAACATCGGGAGGTCCGACCGGATGGTGAAAGGGATACGGATGAATTGGAGCTATCCCTTTCGGAACAACATAAAGCTGCCGTGGACTTCATCCGGCACTTTCTTCCTCAAGTTGTTCCGTCGGGCCAGACTGCTGCGCTTCCGGACAGGAGAATTATAGCGTCATTGGACTCTGAATTTTTTGAGCGGTTCAGGGACATCGCTCCCGAGTTTCCGTCGCAGTCCAATAATGTTGCAAGAACATTTGAATTATTGAACGACGCTATTTTTAAACTTGCTTCCAGGTCGGGGAAAGCAGGTTTCTTGTCCGCAAATACTCTCAACCTGCCTTTCATTAATGCAAGGAATAAATTCAACACGGCAGGTCAGGGTATACCGAGAGTTCCTCTGCGTATGGACGACGAGGCGGAAGACTTAGAGCTATCATTACCGTCGTCAGCTTCTATTCCAACCGCTGTGTTGGAAACAGCTATTGCGTCTAACAGAGCCAATTTAAATGCCTTATCTTACGCAGATCACCTTACTAAGGCGTTATCACTGCGCCTTCAAGGGGAAGAGTTTCAGGATATACAATCCTCCTTAAGACTTCTTTCAAGGGCAGTAGCTTATTTCACGTGTAACTCCGCCCTTTCAGTGGCAAATCTGGAGTTGGTTAGACGTGACGCAGCCCTGGCTACATCCACACTAGTGGATTCTAAGGTGAAGAACTCTCTTAGAGTCGCTTCGGTCTCAGGAGATCTTCTCTTTGACGGCAAGCTTTCCGCTATTTATGATAATATTAAAAAGAAAGCTAGTGATTCTCTGTTGTTCAGATCCGCTCCTAAAAGGTCGGATACAGCAGACACGAATAAGGCGGGCACTTCTGGGTCTTATGCGCCCAAGAGAGGTTCCTATAGAGGTTCCGGTGCGTCCTCTAGCTCTTATTCGAGAGACCGTCAGGATAGCGACTCTCGTTCGGGACGTCCTTCAGGCCGGGACAATCGGTCGGACGCCCCGAGGTCGACGAGGCGAGGTGCGGGTCGTGGAAGACGTGGTTTCTCCTACCGCAGGCCTCGCAGATCCAGGAGGTGATGGCTCAAACCTCTATCGCGTTCCGGTTGGCGGAAGGTTGTCGAGTTTTTCTCAAGAGTGGGCGTCGATTACGGACGACCCGTGGGTGAGAGGAGTGACTTCGGAAGGTCTAAAGATATCCTTCAAACGAAAGCCTCCATTAACTCGAAGTCCAAAGTGGACTCATCTTCCGTCAAATCCTCAGAAAAGAGACGCTCTGCTATCAGAGGTGCAGTCTCTTTTAATGAAGAACGCGGTAGAGGTCGTAGAAAACCAGGAATCGCTGGGATTCTACAGCCATCTGTTTCTGGTTCCGAAACCTGACGGCTCGTTCCGTCCAGTCATAGATTTGAGCTGGATAAACAAGCTGATCGTCGCTCCGAAGTTTTATATGGAGACGATTCGATCGGTCAGAGCGAGTATTCGGGTGAACGATTATGCAACGAGCATAGATCTCAAAGATGCGTACTTTCACGTCATGGTACATCCGACATTCCGAAAGTATCTACGCTTCGCAGTCCTAGGAGTGGTGTATCAGTTCCGGGCCATGTGCTTCGGATTGAATCTAGCACCCTGGGCTTTCACTCGGGTAATGAACTCGGTAATGATCTACTTCCGAGCTCATTCGTCTGCGGTAACGTCGGCCTACCTGGACGACATTCTTCAGAGGTACGGCAACGAGTTAACGCTTCAGAACGATGTTCAGAATCTTCTTCTATTGCTCCGACGTCTCGGTTTCATAGTAAACGAGGAGAAGTCGGATCTGGTGCTGTCCAAGTCATTCACTCATCTGGGAATGAGCTTCGAGACGCACAACAATCTCGTTCGTCTGCCGTTAACCAGAGCGAAATTAGTCAGTTGTTACGCTCGCTATTGTCTGAATACAGACAAAGTCACGGCGAGAGAATTTATGAGACTGATAGGTCTGTGCGGAGCCGCCGCGGATCTCATTCCAATGGGACGGCTACGCACACGGCCTCTTCAAATTTTCCTGACTCAGAATTGGAGTGTGAAAATTCATTCGCTCGATGTAGACGTTCTCTTGTCAGATCAAGTGAAACAAGAGATTCAGACTTGGGCAAACATTCAGTGGTTAACTCAAGGAGTTCCGCTGCAGTTGCCGGATCCGAGTTTTACCATTATGACGGATGCCAGTCAAACAGGTTGGGGTGCATCATTAATCCCAACGGATTCGAGATGCCAGGGTCTTTGGGATCCGCAATTCCTGTGCAAGCACATAAACATCAAGGAAATGATGTCAATTTGGCTTGCGTTACGTCACTGGATGGACATTATTCACGATGCTCATGTCCAAATCCTATCCGACAATACGACAGTAGTGGCGTATATTCGGAATCAGGGAGGCACTCATTCAGTTCCGTTGTTCAATCTAACGGAAAGAATCCTTCTGTTTGCGTTGGAACATCACGTTCTTCTTTCGGTCCGTCACATACCGGGTCGTCTGAATGTGCTAGCAGACTCCCTTTCACGAAAGGGTCGCTTGTTGCCGTCGGAGTGGACTCTCAACAAACAAGTATTCAATCAGATTTGCTACCAATGGGAACGGCCAATGATAGACTTATTTGCGACACATCTCAACAATCAGTTGCAGACGTATGTGTCCCCGTGTCCGGATCCAAGAGCATTTGCAGTAGACGCTCTGTCGATCCCTTGGGACGGAATGATAGGATATGTGTATCCTCCAGCGCCGTTAATTCAACAAGTATTGCTAAAGATAAAACAATCTCAATGCAAGATTCTGTTGGTAGCATCTCTGTCGCCACAGAGACCGTGGATAAATCTACTCAGGTGTCTGTTGTGGGACCTACCGCGGAAGCTTCCTCCACGAGAGGATCTTCTTTCGCAGGGGAAATCGCGCCAACTCCATCACAACCCGCAAGGTCTCAACCTTCACGTTTTTCCGTTGTGCGGTCCTTCTTGCATGGCAAGCACTTTACAGGACGAGCAGTGGACGCGATTTCTAACTGTAGGAGGACCTCCTCTTCACTAAACTATGCGGCTAAGTGGAAGGTTTTCCGTCGTTGGTGTAGGGATCATTCTGTAGATATATTTGATCCCTCTATACCAGACATTGCTAACTTTCTAGTATACTTGTTTGACGAAATCAAACTGCAGCCTGTTACTATAAAGGGTTATAGATCTATGTTATCTGATACCTATGCACATCATGATAGTTTACAAATTGGATCTAATGTCTCTTTATCGAAATTGGTTAGAAACTTTTCGATAAATAGACCCAGAACTCTTAGATTAATTCCTAAGTGGAATTTAGCTTGGGTTCTCCTTAAATTGAAGGAAAAGCCATTTGAACCTCTTGGGACAGTAGATTTCAAATTCTTATCTTATAAGACAGCTTTTCTCTTAGCTTTCTCTTCTGCCAGAAGAGTCAGTGAGCTTCATGCACTATCGGTGGATGATTCTCATTATCGTAGTGTTGGGAACACTATCACCTTCACTACTAATGTCGGTTTTTTAGCTAAGAATCAGGCTCCTAATAAATATCCGGAACCTATTGTTATTAAGGCTCTTCCGTCTTCAGACGGGCGTAGGCCTTTACTCTGTCCTGTTAGAGCACTACGTATCTATAAACAGAGATCTCAGTTCATCAGAAAGGGACGGAAACGTTTCTTTCTGTCTTTGATGCCTAATAGAAAGGACACTTCAGTCCATTCTATTGCTAGATGGATTCAGTTAACTATCCGTACTGCGTATGAAGATTTATCTTCTTCTCAGCAGTCTGTGCTTAAGATTTCTGCTCATGAAGTAAGAGCTCTTTCTACTTCCTGGGCTTATGCTAATAGTGTTGCTATTACAGATTTAATGAAGGCTGCCTATTGGTCTCAGCCTTCCACATTTACTAATTTTTATCTCAGAAATATTGAGTCCATTTCTGGAGACCTGCATTGTTTAGGTCCGTTATCTGTTGCTCAGAATGTCGTCCACTAAACAGTTGCAACTATAGTTATGCAGGCTTTCTGTTCCGGCAGTGACTCCGTCCGGCTGCCCTCTTCGCTCTGGGCTATTTGACCCAGGGCAAGGGGAAGGGGGGGGGGGGGGGGGGGGGCGGGTGTTCCCTTAGGTCACCTGCTTTATAGTGAAAAGCAAGGGAATGCCTCCTCCAAGACAGTATTTCTGAGTCGCTTCCGGGATGGTTTTAATGTGTAATATTAATGTTTAATTTCATTCATGTCTTATTTTTAAAGTGTAGCTCGGTGTGAAGCATTTGTATATGTCAAGTGTCAAACGGGCTTTAATATACAATACTCGGACACTTTTAAATGATTATAAAGAGTCTCAATTCTCTGGACTACTTTATTTATTGACTTGCTTTAAAAATAATTAGTATAAGGGTTATACTGGATGTTAATAGAGAACATGAATGTTATTGTGCTCAATTATTAAGGGCAGTGTATCTTTCTAATTTAATATTAAATAAGAAAGATACATGTAAAGCCTAATACTCCTTTTCTCCTTAAGGGGTTACCTCTTTATTATATAATTGAGCTTATTGGATTTTCCTCTATGTCCTAGGCCCTCCAGCCTGTTTACTATTCAGCTAAGTCTGGGTCATTGGTACAGTATAAAAATGTTAAAAAATTTATAGTAATTTATATATTTTTTATACTTACCAATGACCCAGACGGGGATGGCCCTCCCTGAGTTGGGAACTCTTGCCTCCCCGCTGAGTACATAGCGCTGACCAGGCACTGCCAGTAAGAATGATATTTGGCGCCAATTTCGGGACGACTGCGTCACTGCGCATGCGCAGTAGAGTCGTACTATGGAGGTCCTTTAGGACATGATTTCTTTTTGTTTTGGATGCAAATTTTGGGGATTGGGGGGCAAAATTTGTGTTTGGCCCTGGTTTTTGTGGAGTTAGCACCAGCTAAGTCTGGGTCATTGGTAAGTATAAAAAATATATAAATTACTATAAATTTTTTAACTTTTATATCGTCTGTGTTGGGTAAAGGGTTAATTCAGTTGAATTTTATGTGCTGATAATAAATCATAATATAATTTTCAAAAAGTTTGTTTGTGAGTGTGTTTGTTCCTTCAGTCTTCCTATACCATTGATCGAATCGCCACCAAAATTGCCATGTCAACTCAGTTCAATCCAGAGAGTGTAGGTGGGGGTTCAAGTTTCCATATGGGAAGGCCGAGGGATGAAAATGGAGTGAAAAATGCCTATATTCTGTTTATTTCCTATCTTCTGCACTGTCAATCGAACAACCACCAAATCTGGCATGTATACTCAACTCAGTTCAGAGAGTGTCACAGGTAGTTGGAGTTTTCATTAATAAGGTTTACTTGTTTATTTAAAGAGAGTTTATTATTTTTGCTGATTTGATTTTTTTTTCTGAAGATCTTATATTACTTATCTGCATTTCAGGTGGCATCTGGAAGATTTGGTGTTACAAGCTCTTATTTAACTCATGCTGATGAACTACAAATAAAAATGGCACAGGGAGCTAAACCTGGAGAAGGTGGTGAGCTGCCAGGACATAAGGTAAGGAATTTTATCTCGTGTCTATCATAAGTCATTAAATTTCATTGGTTAATGGTTAGAGAATACAAAACCGTCTTGGTCAAAGTTGAATTGGGAAAATCAGTCAGTAATTTAGTGTTTAAGTTAAATTATCTTTAGATGGGTGATTCATTTTATATATGGCAAAGAGGAGAATATCAGATGAAGCAATAGTTGGACCTGATCTTGTATTCTCTGAGCACAGCTCTAGAGGTGAAAAAATGATATGTCAGCTTCAGTGATTAAGAATATGTTGCATGGAAATATGACAGTATTACAGAAAATTAGCTGGATTGTGGTGAACTGAACAGCCATATCAGTTGAATAATTATGACTGGTAAATTGATATTCAATCAGCATGGGTCCACTGTGTAAACTCTACAATAACCTTATTATTTTCCCCCAGTTCTCTTAATCCTTTACCCAAAGTAATGGCGAAAACCGGCCAGCACTATACACAAAATTCACCATCCAATTTTTATTACTTTTTAATTTTTTGTCACAAAAACATAGCTTATGACCCCTCATTGGAATGAGCTCATTGAGCTTGTTCCAATGAAGGTTCATAAGCTATGTTTTTGATGCAAAAAAACTAAAAAATTAGTGCTTCAAGAATTTTATTTGCAAGTGTTGTCTTCTTTTAGTGTTAGGTAAAGGGTTAACCCATTTCCTAATGAATCAGATACATCTGCCTGTGTAATTACAGATTGAGTAATCACAAAACAAAATTCAACAAAACCATATCATATGACCTCTCATTGGAATGACCTCATCGAGCTCATTCCAATGAGGAGTCACATGGTATGGTTTTGTTGAAATTTTTTTAAAATTTAAAACTTGTATGCATTGGTTAAAAGGTTAAAAAAAAGATACAAGAGAACATCAAATAATAAGATCATACATTCTTGATAGTGAATCTTTATCAGAACTGTGAAGTAAAACTAGAATCTCAGATTGAAGGAACATATTTTGAATTTGGCGAGAAAAAGGTTAACTCTGGCAACTTTAAAAATCATTCAACTATTCTGTTGAGAACAATTTAATCCTTTACCCAATGTAACAGCCGAAACCGGCCAGCGCTATTCTCAAAAATCGCCAATTAATTTTCATTATACTTTCATTTTTTGTCTCAAAAACATAGGTTATGACCCCTCTTTGAAACGAGCTTGTTCCAATGAGGGGTCATAACCTATGTTTTTGAGACCAAAAAAATAAAAAAAAAATAGTTATTCAAGAATTTTGTTTTCAAGTGTTATCTGCTTTTCATGTTAGGTAAAGGGTTAATCCACTGTACTCGGAAGGTGCTAATAAAAGCTAAAGACGTCTGAATTTGTTGGCTCATGTTTTCAGGAAGCTAAAATGTTGTGCAACTGGAATGTTGACTGTTTTAGTGCTATTTGCAGTTATTATTTTAATCCCTCATTTTTAGATACAGCATGTTTCCACCATTCAATTATATCACTCATTCTGTAACGATTCTCTCCCATGGAATATTACCAATCAACAGTTTTGCAGTGTTTACTGCCCAGACCAAGGTGTCATCGAAACCCTCACAGAAATATCCAAAGATAATGTGGTGATGTCTTTATGCGGTTATGTAACTTCATTGCAATTCATCAGTTCAGATTCCCATTCAAAAATAGATGGCAACAGGAGGAGGTTTTCTCCCATTGCTCTAGAAGATATAGTAAAACTTATTCCAGAAAAAGAAAGTAAAACCACAAGGAAATAAATGCATTTAGCAGAGTAAAAAGCTGTTTGGTGACTTTTTGCAAGAGAAGGGATATAAATCGGACTTCAAAACATATTCACAAATATGACAACAAAAACGAAATATGGAAAGTGGGTATTTGATCTGGGATATGTTATTATTTGGTATAATAAAAAAAATGATGACTGTGCTTGAGGACAACATAAAGGATAGTCTAAACTTTGGAACCATTATTTCTCTCAGCTAATGCCTCAGTAAATAATGGTTCACTGGGGAGATAATCCAAAGTGTTCCACTCTTGCCCAAACATCACTTTTATTTTGTTCAATGTGTAAGATTTCTTTTTCACATTTGGAGTGATCTTATTTTAATTTTGTTTACAGATATTTTTAGTCCCAAATCAACAGATAGAGTACTAAATTATTTTTGACCATCAAAGTTTGTTCAATTGTCTTTGCGTTGTTACGATTGATGGGAGAGTGCCTGTTGGTACTCTCCCATAAATTGTAACAAGGCAAATCCTAACAGACTAAATAATATCACTTCAAAGATAATATGAAGCATAGACACTGAATTTGAAGCCTTTAAGTTGCAGTACCTGCACTTCAGAATAAAGTCCAAATATGGGCTTCCAGAACTCTACCAGTTAAAAAGAAAACACTACAAAAGAATGCTGAATAATAAATGTAAGGTTTTCAGTTTGTCTAATATTTTCATAACATATTTGATGCTTGAATTAGATTCTTTAAGTGTTTGTCATGCTAAGAAATCTGAGCACCCCATAAGCTATGTTTTTAAAGAAGAGGTTAAGAAAGAGAAAAGTTCAGAGGATTTTAGACAACATGTTAATCAGATTTTACTAATTTGATGGAGGGAAGATGTAAAAACAGTCTCCATCATCTGTTTTATTTAATTGATTTGTAAATGTTTTCTTCAGATGGAAGACCTCAGTTTTATGCATGTAATTGTTGACATATAATATACTGTTGACTGCAAGGATGTTTTTGTTTTTGTAGGTTTCAAAACATATCGCAAAGACTCGTCATTCTGTACCTGGTGTTGGTTTGATTAGTCCTCCACCTCATCATGACATTTACTCTATTGAAGACTTGGCTGAGGTAATTTCATATCTACAGTAGATGGGGAATGCATTTACATTAAAATGTATGTAGTGTGGACAGGACTGGGGTCCATTACTTGCAGATGTAATATTAAGACAGAACACAACAATGGTGGAGTGTGGGAGACTGGAATCAATAACCTGAGTTGGAGTTTTTTGTGTATTTCATATGTGCTGAAGGCTTGTGTGAAATACAGGAAAAACTCCAATTAGGGTCATTGATTCTTGTCCCCTGTACTTTACCTGAGTTATGTTCTGTATTTATACCATGATTATAAGGGTCTAATTCCGACTTTGATAACTTTTAATGCAAAGGAACAGGCACCCCATCATGCATTATTTGGGTCATCTCAAAACTTGTTAACTAAGTACCTTGTCCATTGTTTCTAGGCAAGTCTTGGCTGTCTCTGTAGGAAGCCAAGACTTGACTAGAAACAACTGCAAAGCCACTGGAGGTAGACTTTCAAAGTATAGCAAAAATTTATGAAAATATCCAGGCCCTTGAGGGTTAAAGAAAAATACCACCTTCAGTGGTCTGATAACTTTCTTGTTTTACACTCTTTTGTGTTGAAAGCATTTCATTCATGCCCAAATGTCACTCAGACTTGTAACATCCAGTATCATCCAGTCAGATGTGTTCTTACATGATGTTTTTACAAATATATAGATTAAACATGTGTATCTAAAACATTTCCCAATGTCAGTATTGTATTGTGTAATGTTGAATACACACAGTAATCATGATATTATAAGTTATCTCTGCCAACATGTATGGTATATGGAGATTTAATATCTGGATGTTGGTTTTTAAAGACCGAGCCGCAGGCGAGGTGTTTAAATGAAACATCCAGGTATTAAATCTCCATATACCATACATGTCGGCGGAGATAACGTTTTTGTCCCGTTTGAAACACAATAGTGGAAATAAATTTGCGGATGCCTTTCTGATGCTCCGCAATTGTTTTGTTTTTACAAATGCAGAAGACAACGGATAGAGTTACATCCCTTACGTCATTAAGGAAACGCATAAACAGTATTTTGTTGACATATTGTCCCCTGAGTTCCAATGTGTTCTATGTGCCCACTGGCACATAGAGCATATTCATACTCTGGGGACGAATTATTTGCTCTTATTTTATTTTTCTCAAGTTGCTTCATTTTCATTATTCGACTATTTTAATTTATAACCACAAAATATGATCGAATTGTTGGAAATCTGATGATATTTGTGACTATTTTCAGGTTTTTGGTTCTTTTTTTTATCTCAAGGCGAGCAAATGCAGAAAGCTTTCATTTAAACCATATACTCCCGATATTTCGCATGCGCTTATACCCTGGATGTTGCACACTCTCATATACCTTGGATGTTGGGTGCACCCTTTGCCATGGCTATTTGTCCAAGGCATTCTGACCAATCAGAAGACAGAATTTATCGGAATGTAGGGACAAACTGAATTTACACTAAAATGCACGCAGTGTGAAGCAGAGCTGGGGACCATTACTTGCAAATGTAGTAAATTACATTACAATTACTTTTGAATTTTTTTACATTACATAACATTACAATTACTTTTGAAATAAAATGGATATTACTTTTTCCATTACTTTTGTTAGGTGGCCAAATTTGATGCACTAAAGTTTTCCAATAATACAATTAAGATTTTAGTCAATCCAGTGTGTTAACCAAGGTTGAATTGGTTAAATTTATTGTTGAAACATGGGGAAAATTTTCTGCGTGAAATTTTTGTATTTTAACTCGGTGTAGACATGGTTGAAGGATTACATGAAATGAAAACAAACTAGTAAACAAGATTAAATTTTAATAATGTTTCATTCAAAATGACTGTATCAATAAATCATTGTTAATTTTGGGGATGTCTCATCTTTCATTGAGCATCTATCCAATTTTGAAGAAGCCATTCACACAGTAAATATATCTGTAAACATATGTGTTTAATCAGTATCATCAAGCCTGAAAATAAGCAATCTGTCATCTGTTTTGGTTTGAGACCTTGATTCAGATTGAGGTTCACAGAGGGTAAATTTAGTGATGCTACTCTGCTGGGCAGGGTAGCATCACCAAATTCATCCTCTGGGGACCTCATTTTGCAGATGACTGTCTGCTTATTTTCTGGCTTGAGTATCATGTATATTATAATTTTTATATAAATGTAATAATTTATTCCAAACTTAGATAATGAGTATAAATTTTTAGTATCTGAATTGTAATGGAAGGTAATGTAAAGGAAAACTATTGGAAAATTAATAGAATATTAGTCAATATTTATTTATTTATTTATTTATTTATTTATTTATTTATTTATTGGTGTTTAAGGTCATATACTTATGTACAAAGGCTAATCATGACTGTGACAGTTTTGCGGGTGGAGGAAGCCGGAGTACCTGGAGAGAACCACTGAGCATCGACGAGCAACTGTCAGCTCCACAACATTCTAACTCTGTTCACGCTCCGCTCAAGCAGGGTTACAGTGGTTGAAGACATGTGCACCATCGATGTGCAGTACGCCTTAGTACATGGCATCATCGTGCCTCCATGTAGGCAACTGGGAGAAAGTGTCTTGCCCATGGACACAATGCAGGTCATCCCGGACGGGGATCGAACTCGGGACCTCTAGCATAGAAGTCTTAACAGTCTACCACTGAGCCACATGTTACATTACAATTACAAAATTAAAAAGCTATGACCCAGATACAAACTGGTTGATATGAATGCTCATTCCATTTGTTGCCCTCTATCTGTGGTCTTGACCTTGGTGGGTTGGTCATAAATTTTGTTTATAACACACCATCTTGTGGTGTACATACAAAGTTTCACCATGATATATGAAAAAATTTATAAAAATTGTGGGTTTTTTGCAACCATCTTGGATGTCAAGTTGAATATTTTGAGTTGCCCAAGGTTTACAAGAGTGGCATCAAACATAAGCAAACAGAGACTCAGGTTCAGCACAAAAAGTTACCCTAGAAAAATGAAAAACTGTTGTCCACCAAAACATGTCCAGGATTGACCCCAAATCTGCTAACATGTGCCAGACTATATAGGTTCTATCAATAAAGAGGTTATCTCTGCCTGATTCCATGAACTCTGCTGTGCTGTGGAGACTAATAGAAATTACTTTCGGTTGATATGTGGAATTCTTTGTTTCAGTGTGTGTGTTGGTTTACAGTGTGATGCTATTGATTCTCATCAAACTACAATCATACTATTGGAAAAGCCAGACGGCTGCTTAACTGGGTGTTAAATTACAGTAACACTGGTTACCTTGTAAGCCGCAGGTTTGGCATTGGTTTTTACAGACTGCAAATCCATGTTTTTTTTAAATTTAACACTGTTTCTTATATCATATTATATTGGTTTGAAAAGCTCCTGAGAGTTTATGTTTTTTATTTGTTTTTACCTACTTTATTTTAAATAAAAATTATTTATCTAATTATTATTTAACAATGGCTGATGAGTGAAGGGGTAAAGCATGGTCAGATTTAGTCAGATGTATATGAGAGTGGTCACGATTACCCTTTGTTCAAATAGGGCTCACCAGGCCACATGTGCCCTCAGCATATTTTGGGGTGGGGTGGGGTGGGGGGGGGGGGGGGGAGTGGGGGGGTCCATTGGGTGAAAAAAAAAGTTCCTTTGATTGACACATGTGAATTTGAGCCCAGGGTTTGTCTGTCTGGAAACTTGAAAAATACAGAATTCCAGGTTCTAACTAGGCTTAATGATTCTGGAGAATCATGGCTTTTCCAGATGGGATTCCATAGTTGTCCATCAGCCCACAATGTCTAAAGAATTGTTTTTAACTATATCACTAAAGTACCTTTATTGATATCCTGGAAAGGTGGGTATTGTAGTCTCAAATGACTCTGTTTGATAAAGAAGTTTAGGTTAAAACCATTATTATTGGTGGGGAGGGTTAATATTAATATTTTCAGTCGACAAGTCTAAGTCCAACAAAAGGAGTTATGTTTGTTTTACACATACCCATTGTGTGCTTTGGCTATTTTAAAACAGCTCATTTTATCTAAAATTTTGATGTTTGACAGCTTGTGGAGGGTGGACAAATGCTTACTGGAATATCTTTTCTCTGCAGTTTGTAATGGCAAACCAAGACCTGCCAAAGGCTAATTTTTCTTGAAATCTACAAGATGTTTTTAAAGGAATCCAGGGAAAACAGGAATTTTTAAGCTTTTGATGGGTAACCCTATTTAACCAGCCTAAAACGGGTTAAGACTTGGTTTTTTGAATACCCTTATTACTTACAAAAATTATCCTTGGTGAATTCCACTTCCAATAAATGAAGTTATGTTTATTTCTCAGCTACACTTTGTGTGCTGTGGGTGGCCGACCACAGGCTATTTTATCAAAGTTTTGATGTTTGAGAGCCTGTGGAGGGTTAACAAATGCTTATCAGAATATTTTGTTCATACAACTTGTAATGTTACACCATGATCTGTGAATTGCCAGTTTTTCTTGAAAATCTATGAGATATTTTTAGAGAAATCAAGGTAAAACATTAATTTTTAAGGATTTGAGGGGTATCACTCTTTAACCACTCAAAACGGGTTAACGCTTGGTTTTTTGGCTCACCAACGTTAGTTGTGTGAGCCTATGGCATAGCCCTCATGTCGGCGTCAGCATCGGCGTCGGCGTCCGCTCTCAACATTACGTGTACAGTCCCTGTAAAAGTTGTCTTCCAAATTACCCCAGTTGTTACATATGATTACATAATACAGTCACTGTTAATCCGGTTCCATTAAGATCTCTGTGTCTATTTATAGAGGAGCTTTTTATGAGTGGGCGGAGCTAATTAATGGGGTTTTCCAGCACTGGTCTGATAAAGCAAAACACTTTTGAGATGTTGTTTATAACCTTTCTGACAACTTTTATTTATCAAATGTTATTAAATATCTTTTTGAAATTTATTCTGTATTTTGCTATAATTTATTGGGAATGCATATATATCAATATATTCAATTAATTGTAATTTGAAACAAAAACAAAAAATCACATTAAAATAATCTTGGCATATAAAGTTCAAATGGAGAAATATTCAAGTGTAATTACGTGTGTAATATTCATATTTGCATTTAACACTTTACGTGACATAACTGTAAAAATCGGCAGCGCTATACATGAAATTCGTCATTCCCATTTTTTTTAGGTTTTTATCTTAATTTTTTGGTTCCAAAGCATATCTGATGACTTCTGACTGAAACGAGCGTGTAGCGTCTGTTTCAAACCGGGATCATAAGCTGTGTTTTGGAAGCAAAAACTATTTTGACAACTGTTGTGGTGTGTGTGGGGGGGGGGGGGGGGGGTACATCTGTTATTTATGAGGGGGGGACTTTAAACTATAAGGGTGTCAAAGTCTGCTCTTAGTGGACGTCGACTCGGCACATGTACAAACGGCGATCTTAGGTGGAAAAGACAGGTATCCAGTATTAAGAAAACAACACTCGAACACATGGTCTCTCAGTGTGCTGCAAGACACGGGGCTGTAGAAATTGTTTTGTTTTTTTCTCATTTTTTGCAACTATCTATTCAAAACACCACTGGATGTTTTCCAATAAATAGTCACAAAAAAAAAAATTCAAACTTTGTTGTTGTGGTATAAAGTCTACAAAGAGTTAAATGGTGGGAAGTCGTCCATGGGAGAAGTAGGCCAAAAATAAAGTCAGCAACTGAGGTATACTCCTAAGACGGTCCACAAATTAAATCAGCCCAGGGCTTTTTCGTAGTGCTAATATACATGTGCACTGTTAACTTAATTGACAGGCCGAATGTTAGAAATTGAATTTTTTTCTCATTGTGTTGTAACTATTTGTTGGAAAACACCACACGAGCGCTGTCTTTTCCTATAAATAGATTCAAAATAATTTCAGCATTTGTCGTAGTGCTAATGAAATTGTTAAATGGTAGGTCGAATGTTAGAAACAAAATTTTCTTTACAAGTCGCAGTGCAAATATAAAAGTATATAGATATACTTAATTGTAATTCAATTTAATCAGTTTCTGATGTTGGAAATCTCAAAAGAATAAACTTCACAGGAGTAATTTATGCTTTTTCTATTGTCACCAGTCAATGTTTTCATTGCGATCAGAGGCTGTTTCAGAAACAATCAGTAGCTATTGTCGGCTCTTGTTTTACATCTTTGGAAGGGTAATTAAAGGATTAGTTCGGATTAGGAAATGTTATTGCTACCAAATTTTATTGCTGCCGCAGGAACTCAATAATTGATCATGCTGAGTGTTGTGTTATATTCAGTTATATTACAACAGCGTGGGTCTTCTTTTCTCAGTGGTCCAAAGCAACAAACCTCAAGCTATATGCATCGTTTTTTAACGAAATACAAAATATATGTATATGTTTCTTCTAATTTTGCTGAATTCACACGGGAAACTGAAAACTCTCCCAAATTCTGCCAATTTATAATTTTTAACTCATCTCAGATACATTCAGACACATCGCGTCCCATCTCGCCACATAAAGAAGGGTCTCTGCTAAAACACTTGAGGAGTGAGGTTTCCACTCACAAAATATACTCCCAGCTTCAGTGAAAAAGGGACACCGAGCACAAGATATTTCTACAGATGGACCTAGGTTGTCGTTCAAAGGACCCTCAGTTCAATGAAATGCTTCTTTCACATGGTTTAAGACGATACATGTGTGAAAATTCCACTCTGTTAGTGTTTCTGTTTAGAATTTCTCTCCATATACCATTGATCAGTTCCAGGATATCCACAATTACAGTCTTGGTCATCCACATGGTTCAATGTAAAGGAATAATCTGTTCACCTGAATGATAGGTCGCACCGCATGTTGGACGAAACTGTGTTGGAGAGGAATTGACTCAGATTTCTCATCCCATGCGTTATTCAATCATAATAGAAGATTTCAGCACAGCGCCATCTTACATCCGGGAACTGATATGTAGGTGCACGCGTGGTTTGTTTATCAAATTTGGTTCCACATCTGAAATCAGTCTGGAAATTATTTTGGTCTGTCAGGAAATTTTGTTCTGCCCCATACGGCGAGGAGCAATACCTATATCGTACTTGCATATCCCACTTGATGCTGCATAAGATTCCCACCCCATCCAAGTTCATCGGGACTTTTTTAATAGGCCTAGGCCCACAAGTAGTAGGCTTACAGCAACACCGAACATTAGGAGACAGAGACAGAGACATTAAATGTTTGTGGTGTTGGCCTATGCATCTGCACCCTCTGATGGCAAGGCAAGATGGTAGGCCCATAACAGTCAGCCTTCTGCCTCCATTGAATTTGTACTTAGCCCCCCCCCTCCTCCACCCCCCCCCCCAACCAACCAACCAGTCTGATGATATTTTTCCCCGACTGGTCTTCAACTGCATTTTTTTTTACCAAGAACATTTTGGGGGGGGGGGGGGGGGGGGGGGGGGCAGATTAACATTCTGCACCCGTCTTTTGGGTATTCTTTTTGTATTTTTGCCCCACCAAGTTGAGTGGGAACATCGCCTTGTAAAACATGCATGCTTTGCCGCGTCACTGGGGCAAGTTCGCAATGGACCGGCTCGTTCTCTGCACGCCTTGAAATCCAACATTACCCGTTGAACGCTTATTTTTTTAATTGAGAAATGTTGTATATCATCCTCGGATTAAAGGGGATGTCGTAATTCGGAGTTACTGTGCATCCCGCCCCCAGGTCCCACTGCTTAGTCTAACCACAGATGTCTGGAGACCTGATTAATATCACATCACCCCCAATGTCACACCTCCCTCTTATATATGACCCCCCCCCCCCCCCCCCCCCCCCCCCCGCACACACACACTTCCAAAATAAATAACACACAGATCTGTGTATTATATATTTCGAGGGGGGGGGGGGTGCATATAAGAATAAGGTGTTATGAGGTTGGGGTGATTTAGATCAGGTTTCCAGACGTCTGTGGTCTAATAACTCTGGCAATTTGGCCCGTTTAGTGGGTAACGAAACTACGTTGTTCTCAACCTGTTAAGTCTACGTCAGCTGTCCTTCATGCGAATACCTGGAAACGCAACCAAATTGGGTAAAGTTCTTTTTCATTGCCCGAAATATGTCTACCACTGCAGAATAAAAAAAGTGTGAATTTGAATGACTCTTTTCGAAAGGTTCTTCAATCTGTTACAAATGAGATTTTTTTTATTATTTCCATTTTTGGCGTAACTTCGCTAATAATAGTCGGATTTTAAAAATTCAAGGACGAAATCGCACTGATTTGTACTCAATATATTTGAAACGAAACGCGTTTTTAAAATTTCCCTATGATATTAAAAATAGTATTTGCCCGACTGGTTGGAAAAATGTGCTAATTGGTATCCAAATATTACGGGATCAAAGAAACACCGACATCGACAAAAACTAACGACAAGGTCTTCACAAATATTCCTGCGAGATCGAAACTGCTCTCAAAAGTCATTTTGTACGATATTTCGAAATAAATTTTAACGATTTTATTTTTATTTGTATAGTTTGGGAGCGATGCGCATTTTCCCCTAATTATCAACGGCTGTTTTGCAGAGAAATGATGCATGGAGGTCCTATTTTGTGTTGGAAGCATAACCTTGTCACAACACTGGGAAACACTTCGGGCTAATTATAACCGATAGTACGTCTTACTGAAGTCATGTGGTTGGGTTTTGATACCCCACCTCATAGAGCAGTTAGTGGGGAGTCGATTGGCAGTGTTTTACAGGGAGCGTACACGTAATGAAATATTTTGAACTTTTGTGTACAGGTTTCGATTTTTTGGCTTTTTAAAAAATTTTTTAGTTTCTGCATATTGCTATGGTGGTTCACTATAACATGTAACTCTTTTCCAGGGTATTTTGTCTTAATTTTAACCCTTTGAATCAAATTTTAGACTTATTTTGATGTTTGCGTGCAGGTTTTGATGTTTTTTTTTTTCCTTTCTTCCAAGTGGAGATTTGCCATGCAGCATATGTCCATGCTTTCTATTGTATATAAACATGCATCTTAGGGCTATGTTTGTATTATTTAACCCTTTTCCTGCTGAATTACTTCAATTTTGGACTTTTATGTACAGCTTTTGGACTTAGGCTTACAGCTTCTTACTTTTATGTACAGGTTGTGATAAAAAAAAACAATTTCAAGTGTGGTTGACCTCACTGCATATTGCAGTGGTGGTTATTATAACATTGATATCTTTCCAGTGCATTTTTTTTTAAATTTTAACCCTTTGAATAGATTCTTAGACTTATTTTGACTTTTGCGTGCAGGTTTTCATGGTTTTTTGCTCAACTTTGGCGAAGCCAAATTTGAGTTTATGCCATGGCCAGTCATCCATCTGTCCATCTGGCCGTCTGTCCGTCAACAATTCAATACGGCTTGGGCTAGAGGCCGTATTTATGAATCGATCTTTACGAAACTTCTTGGGTACCTTTGTTATGACCGTGGGGCGAGAACGAGTGTTTTTGGGTCCGGTCTGAAATTCAAGATGGCTGCCCGCCGCCATTTTGTACCGATGATGCAGAAATCTGTTTTTTGCACAGAACTTCCATATGAAAGCGCCGATTTGAATAATTTTTTGTATGAATGTTTAGTACCATGGGATACATCACATATAATACAGGTTTTTTTCACGTACATAAATTATGCAATCTAGACTAACTTTGATGTATTTAGTGTTACTTTCAGCACTGTCAGTGCAAATGCCAATACGGCTCGGGCTAGAGGCCGGATTTATGAACCGATCTTTATGAAACTTCTTGGGTACCTTTGGTATCACCGTGGGACGAGAACGAGTGTTTTTAGGTGCGGTCCGAAATTCAAAATGGCCGCTGGCAGCCATTTTGTCCAAAATTAGGGGCAATCAGATTTTTGTGCAGAACTTCCACATGAAAGCTCTGATCTGAATAATTTTTTGTGTGAATGTTTAGTACCATGGGATACATCAGATATAATACGGGTTTTTTTCTCGTGCAGAAATTATGCAAATTAGATGAACTTTGATTTTTTCAGTGCTACTTACACACAGTAAGTATACATGTCAATACGGCTCGGACTGGAGGCTGTATTTATCAACCGATCTTCATGAAACTTCTTGGGTACCTCTGCTATCTCCTTGGGACGAGAACGAATGTTTCTGAGTGCGGTCCGAAATTCAAGATGGCTGCCAGTGGACATTTTGTACCAAAATTAGGTCTAATCAGTTTTTTGAACACAACTTCTATATGTCTCAGGCTAGAGGCCGTATTTATGAACCGATCTTTACAAAACGTCTTGGGTACCTTTCTTATCACCGTGGGATGGGAATGGGTGTTTTTGGGTGTGGTCCGAAATTCAACATGGCCACCAGCAGTCATTTTGTACCAAAATTAGTGCAATCAGTCTTTTGTACAGAACTTCTATATGAAAGTTCTGATTTGAATAAATTTTTGTATGAATGTTTAGTAAAATGGAATACATCACATACAGTATGGGTTTTTTTCTCGTGCGGAAATTATGCAAATTAGATGAGTTTTGATTTATTTATTGCTTCTTATACACTGTAAGTGCACATGTCAATACGGCTCGGGCTAGAGGCTGTATTTATCAAGTGATCTTCACGAAACTTCTTGGGTACCTTTGTTATCACCTTGGGACGAGAACGAGTGTTTCTGAGTGTGGTCCAAAATTCAAGATGGCTGCCAGTGGCCATTTTGTACCGAAATTAGGTCCAATCAGTTTTTTGTCACAACTTCTATACAGCTCGTATTTATGAACTGATCTTCACGAAACTTCTTGGGTACCTTTGTTTTCACCTTGGGACAGGAATGAGTGTGTTTTGGGGTGCCTTTGTTATCACTGTGCTATGAGAACAAATATTTTGGGGTTCAGTCAGACCCACTCTGCGACTCAAAGATTTCTTTTCTAGTTTAGCATCTGACTGTCACCCACCTTTACAATACTTTACCTATACATTTGTTACAGGCTACGGTCAGTATTTATGTACAGCCCGTTACAATACTTTATATGTACCTTTGTTATCAGGTCATTACCTAGATGTTTGTCATTGCTGTGTCACATTCTATACATGTACATGTCTTGACAAGTTGAGCTACAGTGTCATTGACACTTTCATTTTTTTCTTTCTTCCAAGTGTAAATTTACCTTGTAGCATATGTCCATGCTTTCTATTGTATGTAAACATGCATCTTAGGGCTATGTTGTATTCTTTAACCCTTTTCCTGCTTAATTACTTCAATTTTGGACTTTTTTTTCTTCTTTGCATATTGCTATGGGGGTTCACGATAACATTTAACTCTTTTCCACGGTATTTCGTCTTAATTTTAACCCTTTGAATCAAATTATGGACTTATTTTGACATTTGTGTGCAGGTTTTGATGTTTTTTTTTACTTTTATGTGCAGGTTTTGAGGTTTGTCTTTCTTCTCTTCCAAGTGGCAACTTACCTTGTAGCATATTGCCATGGTTCCTATTTTATGTTAGGATGCTTCTTGGGGCTATTATTATATTATTTAACCCTTTAGCTGCTTATTTACTTTAATTTTGGACTTTTGTGTGCAGGTTTTGTACTTTTGTATGCAGCTTTTGATATTTTTTTTAAGTGGAGTTTTATCTAACTGGCATATTACCAAGCTGGTTATTGTAATATTTTCAGGGTATTTTTCTAAATTTTAACCCTTTGAAAGAAATGTGATACTTTTTTGACTTTTATGTGCAGGTTTTGAGGTTTTTCTATCTTTTCTTCCAAGTGGATATTTTTCAGGTAGGGATTCACCTTACTGGCATATTGCCATGACAGTTACTGTGACATTATCAGTGTATTTTTCTCAATTTTAACCCATTGAAACAAATGTGATACTTTTTTTTTTTTTACTTTTATGTGCTGGTTTTGAGGTTTGTCTTTCTTTTTTTCGAAGTGGAGACTTACCTTGTAGCATATTGTCATGGTTCCTATTTTATGTTAGCATGCTTCTTAGGGGTTATTATCATATTATTTAACCCTTTAGCTGCTTATTTTCTTTAATTTTGGACTTTCGTGTGCAAGTTTTGAACTTTTTGTTTTACTCCAGCCACCCCATTACAATGGCCACCTGTTGGTGAGCCACGGGGTACTGATACCCCCTCTAGTTGAATAACCTTATTACTTACAAAAATTATCCTGGATGAATTCCACTTCCAATAAAGGAAGTTATGTTTATTTCCCAGCTACACGTTGTGTGGTGTGGGTGCCCAAATACAGACAGTTTTCTCAAAATTATGATGCTTGGCAGTCTGTGGAGGGTTAATAAATGCTTATCGGAATATTTTGTCCATACAACTTGTAATGTCACACCAGGACCTGCGAATAGTCAATTTATCTTGAAAACCTACAAAATCTTTTTAGAGAAATCCACAGAAAATGTGAATCTTAAGCTTTTAAGAGGTATCTCTCTTTAACCAGCCAAAAATGGGTTAAGTCTTTGACTTTTGAATACCCTTACTACTTACATAAACATTTCCCTATAAATTTTGCATCCGATAAAAGAAGGTACCTTTCTCTGTGGCATACCCATTGGGTGCTGTTGGTGTCCAAAACAGCCCATTTTATCATAATGTTGACGTTTTACAGTCTTGGAGGGTTAATAAATGCTTACCGGAATATTTTGTGCATGTAGCTTGTAATGCCACACCAAGACCTGCGAGTGGCCAATTTTTCCACAGCACCCAATGTGTACCCGATAGATAAACATAATCTCCTTTGTTGGAAGTGGAATTCACCAAGGACCATTTTTGTAAGTAATAAGGGTATTCAAAAAACCAAGCGTTAACCCGTTTTGAGCTGATTAAACAGCGATATCCATCAAAAGCTTAAAAAAATCCTGTTTTCCCTGGATTTCTTTACAAACATCTTGTAGGTTTTCAAAAGAAAATGGCCATTGATAGGTCTTGGTGTCAAATTACCAGTTACATGGATAAAATATTCCGGTAAGCATTTGTTAACCCTTATGGGCTGCTAAATGTCTAAATTTTTAAAAATAGTCTGTTTTTGGACAGCAACAACACCCAATGCCAATGGGAATGCCACAGAGAAACATAACTTCTTTTACTGGACGCAAAACTGATAGGACAAAATTTTTGTAAGTAATAAGGGTATTCAAAAATCGAGGACTTACTCCATTTTTGACTGGTTAAGGAGAGATACCCCTTAAGAGCTTAAAATTTCCATTTTCTGTGGATTTCTCTAAAAACATCTAGTAAGTTTTCAAGAAAAATTGACCATTCGCAGGTCTTGGAGTGACATTACAAGTTGCATGGACAAAATATTCCGGTAAGCGTTTGTTAACCCTTCACAGACTGCCAAGCGCAGAAATTTTAAGTAAATGGGCTGTTCTTGGGCACCTATACCACCCAATGTGTACCTGCAAGATAAACATAACCTCCTATATTGGAAGTGGAATTCACCTAGGATGATTTTTGTAAGTAATGAAGGCATTCACAAAACCAAGCATGAACCTGTTTAGGGCTGGTTACAGAGCGATACCCCTCAAAAGGTTAAAAATTCTTGTTATCCGAGGATTTCACTAAAACATCTCATAGATTTTCAAGAAACATTGGCCATTCGCAGATCTTTGTGTGACATTACAAGTTGCATGTACAAAATATTAAATTAAGCATTTGTTAACCCTATGCAGGCTCTCAAACATCAAAATTTTGATAAAATGGGCTGTGTTGGCATACAAACAGCACCAAAAGTTAAGAGGAGAGATCAACATAAGTGGAAGTGGAATTCACAGAGAATTATTTTTGTAAATAATAAGGGTATTCAAAAAACAATCCTTAACCCGTTTCGGGCGGGATAAATAATGATACCCATCAAAAGTTTAAAATTTGTGTTTTTCCTGGATTTCTCTGAAAACATCTTGTAGATTTTCTAAGAAAAAATTCTTGGTGTGACATTACAAGTTGCATGGAAAAATATTCCTGTTAGCACTTGTTAACCTCTACAAGCTGCCGGACATCAATATTTTGGATACATTTGAGATAAAATGGACCATTTTCAAATAGCCACAGCAGTCGGTGGATATTTGCCAAACAAACATAACTCCTTTTGTCGGTCATTGACTTGTCGGACAACGATATTGATATTAACCCTCTACACCATAATGATGGGTTTCTCATAACATCAATAAAGGAACTTCAGTGAGACAGTTAAAAACAATTCATCAGACACTCTGGGGTCATGGAAAATCATGGAATCTCATCTAGAAAAGCCATGATTCTCCAGAATCATAAAGTCTAGTTACATGATGTCATTCCTCTGTTGTGTTAACTAATCATCAATGCTGAATGTGCTTTAAATCCTTCTTTAACCCTTTACCTAACATGAAAAGCACACGGCACTTGCAAAAAAAATTCTTGAACAACTAATTATTTTCATTTTTGGTCTCAAAAACATAGGTTATGACCCCTCATTGGAATGAGCTCGACACGTTCATTCCAATGAGGGGTCATAACCTATGTTTTTAAGACAAAAAAATGAAAAAATAATGAAAATTAACTGACGATTTTTTAGAATAGCGCTGGCTGGTTTTGGCTGTTATGTTGGGTAAAGGGTTAAACAGCTCTCTTGGGTGAGTGCCTCAGGCTACCTTGTTCCTCTAGTATTTAGATACAACATATACAAAATGTCTGATTGTTTTTCTGTAATATCAAGTTTTGTTTCTTTTTAGCTCATTTATGATCTGAAGTGTGCAAATCCTGATGCCAGAATCAGTGTGAAATTAGTGTCAGAAGTTGGGGTTGGTGTGATAGCAAGTGGTGTGGCAAAGGTAAAAAAAATTTATTTCACTCATGTTTATTTACCATTTAAGTTCATAAAATAGTTACACAATTATGAGTCATGTCCTATGTTTCTGGAGTCAAAATTTAAAAAGTAAAAAAAATAAAAATTAATGGCTATTTTTGTGAATAGCACTGGATAAATATAGTGGATCCCACTTAATTGGATATCTATTAATTGAATAACCCTCTTAATTTAATATAACTTCCAAATGTAAAACCATTTACCATGCCTGCAGTACAGATTTGACTAGTTAATTGCATCTATATTATAGAGTAAGCCTCTGATAATTGAATAAAAAATATTATAGCATGTCGAAAAATTAAAAATTACCCAGACAGTCACCACATTCCCCTTGTTTACAGAATAATTTGGCCTCACTACATCCAATACAGACATTTAATCTATTAAATCTTGTTTGGCAGATCATGATGATCTCTGTCAAACAACATATAATAGAATAAATGCTAATTTTATCTCTAGAATACAAAAAAGTGACCAAATCCATATTAATTGTATACTCCTGTTAATTGAATAATTTCCATTGGCAAAGTTACTATTCAATTAACAGGCTTCCACTGTATTGCATTACATTAAGTAAATGGGTAATATCTTTTCATTGCATTCTTGATAATGTGTGTTTTTCATAACAGGGAAAAGCTGAACATATAACTATATCTGGTCATGATGGTGGAACAGGTGCTAGTAGTTGGACTGGTATAAAGAATGCAGGACTGCCGTGGGAGCTTGGTATATCAGAAACTCACCAAACATTAGTGTTAAATGATCTCAGATCCAGAGTTGTTCTACAAGCTGATGGACAAATGAGAACAGGTGAATCATTAATTCCATGTTTTTTATCCATTTAATTGTGTGTCGATCTGTCAGAATAGATTAATGGCTTTTAATGAACTTCGAACAAGCAGCATTATACCATAGCCATTTATCCAATACAAAATTTAAAAGACTAGGGTGAAATAATCTTCTCATTCGGGTCTGGCCTTTAGTATAGAAACCTATCACATATGCATTCTTGGAATAAGGTAGTTCAGTCTAGGCCCAAAACTAGGAAGGGGGTTCCAGGGGATGTGAGTAGGATTCAGTCATCAACAAATTTTGGTGTTTGTCAATAAAATTATTGGCCACTCAAACACCAACATTTACTCTGAAGGCAGGTAATGGATCAACCACTTCGTTGGAATTCCTCCACATGATGTATCTTGGACAAGAATATGCATCAGTAATGACATATTACTGACTAAAGGCTGATCTGTGGATTTGTTAAAAAAATGGCAGATCTGCGAGAGTTGTAGTATAAATAATTGTCATGTGCACAAAAAATGATTTGTTTATTATTATTAATTAAAAGAATTAATTCCATTTATTATTGTTTTAATGAACTATTTGAGTTAGGTTTCATGTTCACATCTATGATCAGTAACCCAAGAGTGCTGTTGAAAAATTTATACAGATTTTGGATCCTAACTTCAGGCCTGGTTAAATCCTAGTGCTCAGAAGATATTATATTGCTTTCCTTAACAAAAAACAATAAATATTACAAATTCAGCCAATTGTTCTTTTAAATAAATGCTCTATCTTTGGATGAATTTCCAATTTCTCAAAAAAAAAATTTGTTCAAGAGTATTACAGACATTTTATGTTTTCAAATATGTCACACTTGAAAAACTGAGAAGTATTTTGGTCAGATTGTTGGCATTATCGCTCTGAATATTTCAAGATTTTTTAGGCATATGTTTTACACTATTGCATGACTGATATCCTTTCACAGTGTTTCCCATCTAAGATACTTGCACGAGATATTTCAATCCCACATGATTCAGCCTTCTCACTTAACACTTAATTCTGAGGTAGTTTCAAGATATTTTCCGTCAATTCTAGTCATGACTGCTGTGAAGCAGCCAGGAATAGATTTAATGAAAAATCCGTCTAAATTTAATTAAAGAAATCATTGCCCCAAAATCCATGCAGTTTACAGAGGAAATTTGATCAGGTGTGCTCAAATTATACTCATTTCAATGGCAAAAGAAATCCTTCCTTGGCAGGAATATCTGCCAACAGCATATAAGCTGTGGATGAAGGATTAGGAAATCCAGACACTTGTAAAGCCTTGGGTGTTGGATCAGGATTAGGAAATCCAGACACTTGTAAAGCCTTGTGTCCAGGCCTGAAAATAAGCAATCTGACATTTGCAGAATGAGGTCCCCAGAAGGTGAATTTGATAATGCTATCCCATACAGTGGGCCAATTTATCCTCTGGGTACCTCTTTCTGTTTAGTTTTGAGACCCTGATTCAGATTGAGGTTCACAGAGGGTAAATTTAGTGATGCTACCCTGCTGTGCAGGATAGCATCACTAAATTCACCATCTGGGGTCCTCATTTTGCAGATGACCGTCTGCTTATTTTCTGGCTTGCCCGTGTCTGGCTCAGATATCTTGTTCCGTAGATGAGATTTTGCCCATCCACACCCATACCCATCAAGGATAATAATAATCTTAAATGTATTTTCCCTTGAGAGATATGTCATATAATCTATCCACAAAATAATCTTAACAACCTAATTCTATGAGAATTTGACTCTTTTCCAAACCAAATGTCTGTGGAGTGGATTACAATTAACCCTTTACCAAATCACACAATATCAAAAATTTTTATTTTAATTATTTTTTTTTTTAAACAATTTTCAAAACATTACAACAAAACCACATCATGTCACCCCCATTTAATCGATGACGATGAGTTCTTTCCAATGATGGGTCACATCATATGGTATTCTTGAAACATTGTTCACAATCCTTTTTCTTAATCCTTTACCCAATGTATACAATATCAAAATTTATTATTTTATTTACTGGTTTTTTTTTAATTTAAAAAAAAATGTCAACAAAACCATATCATGTGTCCCCTGATTAGAACAAGCTCGATGAGCTCATTTCAATGAGGAGTCACACAATATGTTTTTGCTGAAATTGTTTGAAATTTTTTTTTTCAATTGCTTAATTTGTAAATTATGCAGGGGGTGGGGCTGGGCAGATGTGGCCAGTTCATTAGGTTTTGGATTAACCCTTTACCTAACATGAAAAGCAGACGACACTTGTAAACAAAATTCTTAAATAACTAATATTTTTATACTGTACCAATGACCCAGACATAGCTGGTGCTAACTCTTAAAATATAGGGCCAAACACAAATTTTGCCCCCCAATCCCCAAAATTTGCATCTAAAACTAAAGAAAACATGTCCTGAGAGGCCCTCCACACTTCGCCCCTACTGCGCATGCGCAGTGTCAAGGACGTTCCGAAATTGGCGCCATTTATCATTCTAAGTTTGGCCCTTCATCAGTTAACATCTGACTGATCTTTGTGCTTTTAAATCTCAGTTTAAATGATGCCAGACACATAAATATTAGTGAAATGGTGATTCTAAGGAGGATAGAAAAGGAGGAGAGGAAAAGAATGTGTGACAGAATATTATCAGGGCTGTAACTTAAAATTTTTTAAAGAAATTATGTTAAGTTACCTATTTTCAAGGCAGCAGCCATTTTGTTGTCATTCTGATTATTTAGTTACACTGTTTTTTCAAGTGTTTTTTCCTCTCTCCCTGTCCTTTAAGTTCCCCCTTGCTATTCTCCCATGCTTTTGGCATAATTTCTGTAATTATTATTACTAAAATTTCTTGGGAGTTTAGCTGAATAACAGAATGAATTCTGTTCTTTCCCCATGTTTATGTCTTCACCTACGGGTGGTTAGGCGTTGTGTTCTGCATCTACCATCTGATGTTCTGCAGTTTCTTCCCTGGAAGTCTCTGTTTTGCATCAGATGGTGTATTTTTGGTAACTGATTTCGGGCCTGGGTGCCTGGAGTCTTATTTTAGTGTTTTTACACTCATTGTTTACATTTACAACAGCCCTCTGTGTGAGGGGGGGATTTCTAAATAATAATATCTTTATGTTATTTCAATCATAACTAGATACATTATTATTGTTCGTAAGTGTTGAATAAATTGTTTAAAATATTTTTAAAATTTTTGTCCACACTTAGGCTTGGGATCCATTGGGGCTCAACGTTACTTTTCAGAAACTTGGGCTGTTCTGAAAAAATATTTTTTCAAAATATTTTGATTTCAATTATTTTTTCTATATTAATGGATCATATTATTATTATGTATTTTGATTGCCAGGGGTTAGTGCGAGTACCAGGACTTGTTTTCTTTTCACATTGAAAGGATATTGATCAATTGTTTTAAGAGGAAGTCTTCCTCTGACCTTATTATCATTCTATATGTGGTCAGTGTACTCGCATTAACTCCGGTTCTGTATCGTATGATTTCGATGACAATATGGGAAGCGTATGGCACGGTATGTTGTTGGGGATTTGGACACTCCGGTCCTTTCCCCGCAGGGTCACTCTACTTTATCAATTTCTATTTCAGACGATCAAGATTAGGGTGATGTATCTGTGATGTCTTCCAACAGTGTGCCTCTGTCGTCACAATTAATGAAGGGCTAGCGGAAAAGTGCTCATGTAATACGCCAATTGCCTAAGAGGACCCTAGTAGGTTCGACGGCCTTTGACGTCCGCTAGCTCGCCCGGTGTAGCGTCCATTCACCGAATGGTTCGGCAGCCGGGTTCGTCCGTTGCGGTCTAGAAGGAATTTTGGGGTGATGCGAGCACTATAAAATTAACTTAATGCACACGCAGTGACGGCGGATCGGAGGGAGAACGGAGGAAGCCTTTTAGTCCGATTCATAGTTCGTTCCGGTCCATCCGGACGGCAAGCGAGAGAGGCCCCTCTCTCGTTCAACAACATCTGGCCCCAGATGTTGTGGTACAAATGTGTCGTTAGCGGAGCATACGTCCGTCGCTCGGGACGCTCCGTTGTATAGGCAGTCCGCTGAGACTGCTAAGGCTTCCTCTTCTCGTCAGCGCACACGACCGCACCTTGGCTGCGTGACCGCCGATATATTACCAGCTTCGCCGATCAAGGATTCTTCGGCGACCAGGTCACACCATCCGGCAGCCAGGGATTCGAGACCGATGGACTCCGGACGTTCGCATAGGAAAAGTATGCGGGAGCCATCTGATGCGGAGCTGCCCTCGGCGAAGCAGCGATAGACTGCGCCTCCGCAGGTCTCGACGCCGGACATTCTTGTGCACACAGCATCCCAGCAGCCGACAGAAACGGTGTCGGATCGAGAATTATCCGACAGCGCTGGGTCGGTAGCCGGGGACTCGAGGCCTGCAGACTCCGGACGTTCGCATAGGAAGTATGCGGGAGTCAACGTACACGGAGCTTCCAGCGGCAATGCATCGTAAGTCCGCTACTGCACAGGCCTTGGGAACGGACGTGCTTTCCTTAATAGCACAGTTTATCGCAGCATCCCAGCATCAACTGAATCTGTCGCATATATTTTATCCGACGATGCTGGGTCGGGACGCTTCGCGGAAGCGGGTACGGACGTCCGAAAGTTTCATCCGGTCTGACGGGATACCGAAAGGGATTCGGTGGATTTCAAGCTTTCCCTTTCGGAACAACATATGCTGCGATGCCGGATAAGAAACTGATAGCGTCGGTGGACTTAGAAATTTTTGGTTCGGTTCAGGGACATCGTCCCTCAGTTCCGACATAGTCCAATAATGTCACACAAACTTTCGAATTATTGAACGACGCTATATATATTATTATTTTATGCTTGCTATCCAAGCATTTCTGGTTTCTTGTTCGAAGAGTTATGGAGATGTCTTTCAAAAGTGTGCCTCTGTCGTCATAGTTAATGAAGAGTTAGCGGCAATAAGTGCTCATGGAATATGTCTATCGCTTACGGAGTGACATTCGCTAGCTCACCCGGTGTAGCGTACATTCATCGAATGGTTCGGCTGCCGGGTTCGTCCGTTGCGGTCTAGGAAGGAGATTTGGGTGATGCGAGCACTTTAATTACTTTAGTACTCACCCAGTGACGGCAGATTGAGGACAGATCGGAGGAAGCCAACAACATAGCGGACCGCATGTTGTGGTTCAGATATTTTACATTCGGAGCATATGTCCGTTGCTCGGGACGCTCCGTTATATTGACAGTCCTAGAGACTGTCTTTAATGCTTCCTCATCCTCACAGCAGGGCACACGACCGCACATTGGCTACGTGACCTCGAGTATCCGATCAGTTTCGGCATTCAGTGATTCCACAGCGAATAGGTCGCGCCATCCGGTAGCCAAGGGACACGAGGCCTATACACTCCGTTCGCTCGCATATTGGAAGTATGCACGGGGTAACGATCTCGGAGCTTCCTGCGGCAATGCATCGTAAGACCGCTGCTCCTCAGGCCTCAGTGACGGACGTGCTATCCGAGTTAGCACAGTTGTTTCGCAGCATCCCAGCAATTGACGGTTTCTCGGTCGAATCAGGAATTATCCGACGGCGCTGGGTCGGTGCGGTCCGCGGTTGCATCAAGCTACGGACGACCGAACGCTTTATAGGGTCCGACAGGATGGCGAAAGGGATTCGAAAGATTTCGAGTTTTCCCTTTAGTAGTATCGGAAGATGCCTTTCATATCTTCTGGCATTCTTCCAGTGATTATTTTTCGGACTTCATTGCTGCGATCTTGGATAAGAGACTTATAGCGTCATTGGACTCGGATTTTTCGATCGGTACAGGGACTTTGTCCCTGACTTACCGACGCAGTCCAATATTGTCATTACAACATGTGTTTTATTTTTCGACGCTATATATTTATATATATATACAAGCCTGCTACTAAGCATGATAGTTTAGTTTCTTGTCCGCATGGCTCATTTCTGCCATTTTATCTTTTTTACATATAGTTTATTTTGGCAGAGCAGGGCATACCGAGAGTTCATATGCGTCTAGACGGTGTGATTAAAGACTGCATATATTCTTTTTCGCCATTTATGTCTTTTCCAATTTCAATGTTGGGAACGACATTATGTATAGTAGACTTAACTTAGACGCTTTATTATACGTAATCCGCCTTACTGAGGCGTTATCATTACGTCTCAAAGAAAGATTTACGGGATATTATTCTCAATGTAATTTCTTTTGAGGGCAGTAGTTTGTTCACGTATAACTCCGCCCTTCAGTGGCTGATTGGAGTTGGTTAGACGTGATGCAGCCCTAGCTACATCCACGTGTGGATAGTAGGTTAAGAACTCTCTCAGAGTCGCTTCGTTCTCGGAGGAGCTTCTCTTCGACGGCAACTTTCCGGCAATCCATGAATTGCTTGATTTATACATTCTCTTGTCTATCTAGTGTTACAAGAGATTCAGACTGGGGCAAACATTCGGTGGTTGACTCAGAGAGTGCCGCCGCAGTTGCCGGACCCGAGTGTGGCTGTTATGACGGTTGCCAGTCAAACAGATTGGGATATATACTGATCCCTACGGATTCGAAGTGCCAGGGTCTTTGGGTTCCGCAGTCTTTTAGCTATCAGTTTAACTTCCGCGGAATAATGTTTTTTAGGCTTGCTTTATGTCATTGCATGAACATTATTCAGAAACGCATGCCCAAATTCCTGTTCTTTAATTCGACAGTAGTGGCGTATCTCCGGAACCAGGGAGGCACTCTTTCGTTTCCGTTATTCAATTTAATGGAAAGAATCCGTCTGTTGGTTATAGTACACCAAGTTCAGTTTTGGTCCGTCATATTCTGGGTCGTCTGATTGTTTTATCGCACTCCCGTTCTCTTACGGGTCGCTTGTTGCTGTCAGAATGGACTCTCAACAAACAAGTATTCAATCAGATTTGCTATCTATGGGAGCGCCCAATGATGTTTTATTTATGACACAGCTTGCTAATCAATTGCAGACGTATGTGTTGGCTTGTCCAGATCTCTGAGCTAATACTCTTAACGCTCTATTGATCTATAGGACGGAATGATAGGATACGCGTATCCTCCGGCGCTGTTGTTTTAGCAGGTATTGCTAAGATAAACAACCACAATACATTTCTGTTGATAGCATCTCTATCTTCACAGAGATCATGAGTAATTTACTCTCTTGTCTACTGTGGATCTTAACGTGAAATCTTCCTCTATGTGAGGATCTTTTTTCACTGGGTAAATCGTGTCATCTTTATCACAACCAGCAAGGTCGCAACCTTCATGTATTCCGTTGTGTGGTCCATATTGCATTGTAAGCACTGTACTGGACGAGCTTTGGACGCGATTTCTTACTATAGGAGATCCTCTTCTTCGCTATTCTATGCGACTAAAGTGGAGGCTCTTCCGTCGTGGTGTAGGGATCATTATGTTCATATTGTTGATCCCTCCATACTACTCATTGCTATTTTTTAGTATACTTGTTTCACAAGATCTACTGCAGCCTGTTGTTATTTAGGTTATAGGTTTATGTTACCTCATACCTATGCACTCTACGATAGTTTACAATTGAGTCTTTTGTCTCTTTATCTAAGTCAGTTAGTAACTTTTTGATAAATAGACTTAGAATCTTTAGATTAAATTCCTATACGGATTTTAACTTCAGGTTCTTATTTAGCTAAGTAATCATTTGAGCCTCTGGAAACAGTAGTTTTCAAATTCTGACCTTTTAGACAGTAATTCTGTTGGTTTCTCTTTTACTGTAGAGTCAGTGAGTTTCATGCACTATCGATGGATGATTTTCACTTTCATAGTTTCGGAATCAATACTTCCGTTACTATTTAGGTTGGATTGTTGCATAAGAGTTAGGCTCCTATTATCCGGAACCTATTATTTTAAGGTCCTTCCGTCTTCGTATGGGCATAGGCCTTTACTCTTTCCGGGTACAGTTTATGTATTTATAAACAGATATCTGTTTATTACAAGGGCGTAAGCTTCTTCTGTCTTTGATGTCTAGTAGAAGGACGTTACGCTCCATTTTATTGTTATTGGATTCTATTAACTAGCGTACTGCTTATGGTATATCATTGGCTTAGCAGTTGTGCTTAAGATTTCGGCTCATGAAGTAAGAGTTCTTCTACTTCTTGGGCTTACATTAATAGTGTTGCTATTATAGATTTTTGAAGGCTGCTCATTGCGCTCAGCCATCCATTCATGAATTTTATCTCAGAAATATCGAGTCCATTTCTGGAGGCCTCTATTGTTAGGTCTATTATCTACTGCTCAGAATGTCATTCACTTAACAGTTGCTACTATAGCTAGGTAGGCTGTCTGTTTCGGCAGTGTCTCCGTTCGGCTGCCCTCTTTGCTCTGGGCTATTTGACCCAGGGCAAGAAAAAGGGGGGGGGGGAGGGTGTTCCCTTGGGTCACCTGTTTTTACTATGAAAACAAGGGGATACCTCCTCCGGAGTTAGTAATTCTGAGCTGTTATTGGGATGGTTGTTTAGTGAGAAGTTTAAGTTTATAAAATTCATTCAAGTCTTAGTTTTTAAAGTATAGCTTTTGAATATTGCATATGTCAACGGACATGATTATGCAATTCTCACACACTTTTAGGAGTATAAGAGTCTATATTCTCTAGACTTACTTTATTATTGGCTTACTTTAAAAATTATTAGTATAAGGATTATTGGATATTAATAGAGTACATGGATGTTTGAAGCTCAATTTTTGGAAGGTGTTGTATCTTTCTAATTTATCATAAATAAGAAAGATACATGTAAGGCCTATTTCTTCTTTTCCCTACAGGGGATGACTCTATTTTATTTTATTGAGCGTATTCCATTTTGCTCTATGTCCTTGGCCCTCCAGCCTTTTTACTATTCAGCTATGTCTGGGTCATTGGTACAGTATAAAAATGTTAAAAAATTTATAGTAATTTATATATTTTTTATACTTACCAATGACCCAGACGGGGATGGCCCTCCCAGGAGTTGGGAACTCTTGCCTCCCCGCTGAGTACATAGCGCTTACCAGGCACTGGTTATTAGAATGATAAATGGCGCCAATTTCGGAACGTCCTTGACACTGCGCATGCGCAGTAGGGGCGAAGTGTGGAGGGCCTCTCAGGACATGTTTTCTTTAGTTTTAGATGCAAATTTTGGGGATTGGGGGGCAAAATTTGTGTTTGGCCCTATATTTTAAGAGTTAGCACCAGCTATGTCTGGGTCATTGGTAAGTATAAAAAATATATAAATTACTATAAATTTTTTAACTTTTTTAATTTTTTGTCTCAAAAACATAGGTAATGACCACTCATTGGAATGAGCTTGACAAGATCATTCCAATGAGGGGTCATAACCTATTTTTTTGAGACAAAAAATGAAAAAAATAATGAAAATTAATTGCCAATTTTTTAGAACACTGCTGGCCGGTTTTGGCCTTTACGTTGGGTAAAGGATTAAAAACATCCATAGTATGCAGTTTCTGCCAGTGCAATAACCCACATCAAAATAATGCAATCATAAGCTATGTTTATGAAAAGTAGTATAAAACATGGAGGATTTGTGACTAGTAGGTGAAATATAATAATGATGCTAACCACTCAAAAAAGCATAAGCATTATAAGTATATTTCTGAGTATTATAGTACATGTATATAAGTATTATATATGTTGCTTATTCTAAAAACAAAATTGATGCTTTAATCTCAAATTGATGCAAAGTAATTACTTTGAAAGCAACAAATATTTCGGTTTAAAAACCATCAGGAGATACTGACGAAATTCCTCCAGTGACAAAGTTAGGCATCTGCGGAACAAAATAGTTCCCTCAGCTTTTAATGCAATGGGTAACATTAATGGATATTAATTTAATACCACGAATAACAATAACAACAACTTTTCACCATAAAATAGTATTAACATCCCTCACTTTTATAACATTTTTGCAAGTTTATTTCGAGTTTGTTGATACTATTTTTAGTGTGATTTGCCAGTTGTACCTACAGTGAAAATCCAACTTTTAAATAATGTAATTGTATGTCTCAAGATGAAAAATCATGTTTACATTTTTGCCATATTTCTACCATTTCTTTGTATTTTTAGCAGTAGCACATGATAAAATGTTTTATTTCTGTATTTAGGTAAAGATGTAGTTATTGCTGGTTTGTTAGGAGCTGATGAGATAGGTTTTAGTACCATACCTCTTATAACACTTGGTTGTACAATGATGCGAAAGTGTCACCTCAACACATGTCCCGTGGGAATAGCTACACAGGTAATAAAATATATTTTAATGTTGAATTGGCAAAAAGCATACCAAGTATTGTTGCTGATTCTGCAGTTCCAATCCATCATACAAAAGTGATGTGATGAACCATATGTTGTTCGTATTTTAATTTTGTTGTCTTTACTTTTCATTATATTTTCAAATTCATCTTTTATATATCATAATCATTGCCCTCTTTCTCCATACGTAATCTTCAGAAACTTCTAAATAACATTCAGATTAAGGTATTCTTTAAATGCTTTCATTCTCAGAAAGAGGTAAAAAGTAAAATATCCTGTGAGTGCATCAAGGCATCATCTTGTTGCACTCAACAGACAATATTCTGCTATCTTTACGTACACAGCTGAGGGAGGTTTGTGGTTTTATAAATGGCTAACTGTCTTGCTAGTTGGTGTGGGGAGGTGCAGTCCAAAATAAATAATTTTCAATGATAATTTGAAACCTGCATTGTTTAGGACATTTAGTGATTTGAGTAAATTTTGGTTTAGAGAGAAATATTGTTTTTTTGATTAGAGAGTACCTAGATGCAATCACAGTGAGTTGTAACAAAACAAATTTACCTGATCAACACCTTGTTAACACTTTACCAAGCACAAAATGAAATTGAAACTGTTTATTGTTAAATGACAGTGTTTCCCAACATTGTTTAATGATGTTGAATGATATTGGATGAAGTTCACCCATGCAAGGCCCAAATCAGTGGCAGGATGACAGTATCATGATAGGACACATTATCATAAAATAAACACAGCCACATGTGGCCTATAAAAAAAAGATTCTTGTTTTTCCTCAGTTTTATAAGGGGGAGGGAGGCTTTTTTTTGTTTATTCACAAAACAGTTCTGAAGATAGTTGGAATCAGAAATTTAACTACTTACACTACTATGTGGCAAACCAATGTTTTCATCGGTGAAAATTTCCCATAATGTAGTTGAAAATTTAACTTTTAGAAGCCGGGGAATCCGAATGAATTTATTGAACATGACATACCGCGAAAAACTTACAGTAAAGCAGATGCTTCTAGTCAAGTGACGTCTGCCTATTCAGGCAGATGGCACTTGACTAGAAGCACCTGCTCAGTGTTTAATTCTCCCCCAGCCCCAAGATAGCTAAATTGTCACAGTCAGATTACCTGCCGTATTACATCACAGACAAAAAAACTTGACTCCTGGCTTCTAAGAGTTAAACAACTCTGTGAGGTCTGTCAAACAAGGTATAGTTGGTTAAATTTTTGTCCTACCAATGCAAAATAGTGTAATAGAAGAGATTTCCAGGTGAAAAAAATGGTGATGAGGCCAATTTTCTATGATGAGGGAGGTGCCTGAGAAACAAGAATATTTTTTTTAATAGCCTTATCACAAAACATGGCAGTCAAACTTATTGGTTGTGTTGACTGATGTTAAATTCCATATGAACTATGCGACAGGTTTCATTCAACAGCTCAAAACCAGTTTAACCCTCTGCATACTGATGTGAAAATATAAAACTTCAAAGACATATCACAACTGGGAATTTAGCCAACTCATTCTTGATTGACAGAGCTCTTTGAACCCTGTCAACGAAGATTCAAATGACTAAAATTCTAGTGGCATTATGGGAAAATGTGCTGCATGAAATTTCTGTATTTTGTGCAGAAGGGTCACTCATTTGCAACTGGAAACTGAATGTTCTGTTTTCTGTGTCTCTACTTGTACTGATGGGAAACAGATTTTTAAGCTTCCCTAGATACCAAATGAAACCCATCGTTTCATTTATGAATGACAATTTACCATGGGGACTTTCATTTAGCTGATATTAGGGAAATTTTTATTGGTCAGTTTGATGTGAGAAGTTTCCAATTTGGGGTTTCTTTGTTCAGTGTGAAACATGTCCTGATTCAAGTAAGAGATTTTTGTGTCACACATCTTGTCTGTGTAAAACAATTCAGTCCAGGGGGAGGTAATTACCTTACATCTGTTGAGTAGCAAACAAGTTGAAGACAAAAGGCTGTTTATTTTATTTATTTCACTTTGCTGTTAACTGGTAGAGTGCCAAATTATTTTTGGCCATAAAAATTGTTCACTTGTCTTTGCCTTGTTACAATTTATAGGAGAGTGCCTGTGGGCACTCTCCCATAAATTGTAACAAGGCAAATCCTAACAGACTAAATAATATCACTTCAAAGAGAATATGAAGCACCATGAGCCACTGAATTTGAAGCCTTTAAGCTGTAGTACCTGCACTTCAGAATAAAGCCCAAATATGGGCTTCCAGCACTCTACCAGTTAATGGAGACTATGCTTTACTGTAGTCATGGCATCATTTGATAGCCAGTTCAGAGCAAAGTTCCATCTGACAAGTAATCAGTTATCAGCGGGGAAGGATAAAGATATCCCTCCATTTTTTGTGTAATTTAATTATTAAAATTTCTTCGGCTTTTTATCTGATTCACATCTGGAATATAGAGCCACAGTGGCAATCAAATAGAATTTTTATGAATTTGTTTTTTTTCTAGGATCCAGAATTGAGATCCAAATTTGCAGGAAAACCAGAAAATGTCATCAATTACTTTTTCCTTCTAGCTGAAGAGGTGAGATAATGTTTTTATGTCTTCATTTCACTGTTCTTTACATAATATCTCTTTTATATGACTATATGGGCCAAAAAATGTTACGTCTTGTGAAATTTATCAGTTACCCTGGTTATAGCATTATGAATTCAAAACTTTAATTAAATGCGTTTAGTTGTTTGAAGTATACAAAAGTTACAAAATTTGTTACTTTAAGTTGTTGTTTTTTTCTCACTTTTAAACAAAAATGTCAACAAAACCATATCAAGTGACCCCTCATTGGAACAAGCTTGATGAGCCCATTGTTGAAATGATTTGAAATGTACTACTCAAAGTTTGCTAAGCACCAAGTATATCCAACTACCTGTTTTACGTTTTAGTTGAAATATTGTAATGAAAAGTGTATATATTTTTTATTTAATTATTTCTTTAATGATTTAAGTATAGAAATTAAGATTTTATTTGTGTTTGACATTATTTTTTAGCTTTTGAATATGATAACCATGGAAAATGGATATTATTGGGGTAAAAGAAGAAATTTTTCAATTTGCCAAAATGTTGACGGAGCAAACTGGTATGGGTTCAATATCGAATATGCGACCCACTACTGTTAATTACAGCTTGACAATGCCTTCTCATGCTCCCTATCAGGTTCCTAGTGGTCCTTTCTGGGATGTTGTTCAATTCTTGGACCAGCATGGCACCAAGCTGCTGGACACTTCTTGGCTGGACTGGACGGGCTGTAATTGCAAGCTGTGACTCATTGCAGACATGTTCGATTTGATTGAGATCAGGGTATCTTGCTGGCCAGTCCATACGCTCAATCCCCTCCCTCTGTCGGTACTCCCGAACAGCATGCGCAACATGAGGACGGGCATTAACTTCCATCAGAATGAATCTATCACCCACTGCACCTGCATACAATCTGACATGGGTATCCAGGATCTCATCAATATGCCGCTGTGCAGTCAATGTACCACGTTCAAGGACACAGAGCTCTGTACGTCCATCCCTGCTGATGCCGCCCCAGACCATGATTGACCCTCCACCATAGCGGTCATGCTCAGCAATGTTGGCTGGTTGGAATCACTCTCCTGGTCTTCTCCATACCCTTGAATGCCTATCTATGTGGTCTAGGCAGTACCTTGACTCATCTGTAAAAAGGACAGGTCACCAATCTTCTCTGGTCTATCCAACGTGGTCCATGGCCCATTCATATTATGCATGGCGGTGGTTCTGGGACAGCGGAATGCGAATACATGGTCTTCTTGATTGGAGACCACCTTTGTGCAACCTTGCCCAGATAGTCTGCGTTGAAACATTTACCCCGGATGCATTCTGAAGGTCACTGCAAAGCTGGGTTGCTGTGCCAAAGTGGTTCCTACAGGCCTGAATGATCAAAAACCGGTCTTCAGCTGCAGATGTTGCCCTGTCTCTGCCACCACGATGCCATCTTACTGGTGTGCCATACTGCTGAAATCTTGCCCATACTCTAGTGATCAACATACGGTGCACACCAAGGGCTTCACCAACCTGACGATGGGTAGCCCCTTGCTCCACCATCTCTACAGCCCGCCACATTTCTGCTTCAGACAAATGTCTTCTTACATTTGCATTTGCCATATTCAATCATTAAATTACAAGGGTTTGTGTTGAAATGAAGATTGAATACCCTACACATGTCATGTACATGTAGACAGTACACAAAAACATCATGAAAATCAAGGGGTACATGCTTTCCATGACTGTCACGAAAAGTCTGCCTGTCAAGAGAGCTAATGTAAACACTGGGAACCATCTCAATACATTCTTCAATCATATCCACCAAAAATATCACAAATATGTCAAAAGCAAATTTCACAATGATGTGTCAAGTATTTGGTGCTTAGCAAACTTAGAGTAGTATATAATTTTGTTCAACTGCTCAATTTGTAAATTACACAGGCAGATGCTCCAATTCATTAGGTAAAGGGTTAACACTGCCTGATTAAGTGAAGTACATTTCAGTTAAGTTACTTCACAAGTAATGAGAGTCTGAGATTGTCACTCTCCAATAAATTGTAACAAAACAATTTTGTATCAATATTTTTCTTCCAGTACTTATTTATTTATTCATTGGAGTTTTAATGCCACTTTCGACAGCCAGGGTCACCTTGTGTTGGAACTGTTCCAGTGCTGATCCAACAACAAATTAGTGCAGTGTAAAGCCACTATAGTGCCTTTCAGCACTTTTCAATAGAGCCCTGATAGTGGCTTCTAGCACTCGACCAGTTAATTGAATAGTTACTTTGCCATTGAAAATTCTGCAATTTGGTCAATTTCTTGTATTCTAGAGATAAACTTAGCATTTATTCTATTATATCTATAATAGACTAAATGCCTATATTGGATGTATTGAGGCTAATTATGTTGTTAACAGTGTTGAATTCAGTGGTTGTCAGAGCAATTTTTTGACAGATTACAAAACTTTTTATTCCTTTAGCAGGAGTTTTTTTTCAATTAACAGGTTAAATTTGCATCAGAGTTATGGTAAATGGTTTAGTGTTTGGAAATCATTGTGTGGTGTTGGTGAACTGTTAAAAATTCAAATCCAGATGAAGAAAACAGTCTTGATTCTTTCTAGCTGAATTTGAAGTTCTTCCACAAATTGTGGAACTATCTCATTTCAGCACCAAAATGGATTAGCAGAGCCCAAAGATGGGCTTCTAGCACTCCGTCAGTTTCATAACAGGTTATAGAAACATGTTATCCAGCTTAGTTTATGTTCATATTAATTTTGTATTTACAGATTCGAGGTATTATGTCCAAGCTTGGATACAGGAAATTTCAAGACTTGATTGGTCATACTGAAAAACTCCGCTTCAGTCCTAAACCAGAGAATCTTAAAGCAAATTCTTTAGATTTTTCAGCAATATTAAAAAATGCTCTTGAGCTACGTTCCGATGTCAGTGTGGTTGGAGGAAGCTTACATCAGATATTTGAGTTAGAGAAAAGATTGGTGAGTGGAGTAGAATTTCAAATATTTTGTCAGAAAGAAAGAGTATATTTTTATACTGTACCAATGACCCAGACTTAGCTGGTGCTAACTCTAAAATATTTAGGGCCAAACGCAAATTTTACCCCCAATCCCCAAAATTTGCATCTAAAACCGAAAATTACATGCCCTATATGGTCCTCCATACTTTTACTCCACTGTGCATGCGCAGTGTCAAGGAGGTCTCGAAACTGCCGCCAAAAGTCATTCTTTGTTTGGCCCTCAATACAGTTACACTTCACTGTTATTTGTGCTTGTAAATCTTAGTTTTAAAGATGTCAGACGCATATTTATGAGAGAAATGGTGGATATATGGTGGAAATAGAAGGTGGAGAGGAGAAAACAGTGGAAACAAATGTTCAGGGCTGTAACATAATTATTTTATGAAATTGTCACATGTTACCTATTTTCGTGGCATGACCTTATTGTGGTCATTCTTGCTATGAATGTTCTATTGTTTAATCAGTGTTTCCTCTCTCCCTTTCCTTTATTCCCCCCTAGCTATTCTCCCATTCTTTTGGCTTATTTTTTGTAATGTTTATTACTAAAATTTCTTGGGAGTTTTGGCTTGGAAACAGAATTATTTTCTGTTTTTTCCCCATGTTTACGTCCTCACCCTAAGGGTGTTTAGGCGTTTTGGTCTGCATCTACCATCTGATGTTCTACAGTTTCTTCTCTGGAAGCCTCTGTGTTGTATCAGATAGTGTTTAAATTGGTAACTGATTTCGGGCCATTTTTGTTTCAGTGCCTGGAGTCATGTTTCCAGTTTGTTGACACTTTTGCTCATTTTGACATCTGTTACTTCTGACAATGATTACTTGTCTTCTGCTTAATTTAGTTCATAGCAAGATACATTAATATCGTCCGTAAGTGTTACATTAATTTTTTCAAAATGATTAAAATTTTTGTCCACACTTAGGCTTTTGTGGGCTCAGGGTTCCCATTGGGAACTTGGGCTCTTCTGAAAATTTTTTCAAAAATTTTTTTTTTTTGAAATGTTATAATGAATTATAATATATTATGTATATTTATTTCAAGAGTTAGTGCAAGTAATATGACGGTGTATATTTTTTCTGGTTGAAAATATATTCTTCAGTCGTAATGTGAGGATATCTTCCTCTAATTCACAAGTTCATTGTGTTTCTTATAGTCAATGTAGTCGCATTAATTCTTGCTCTGTGTGTGTTGATTGATATGACAACGTTGGAGACGTGTGTCATGGTATTTGGTTGCGGTGAGAGGTCCATTGCGGTCCTCTCTCCGTAGGGTCACTATATATTATCAGTTTCTTTTTCAGAACTCAGAGTGATGTTTCCGTGATGTCTTCAATTACTGTGTCTCCGTCATTGCAATATTAGGGCTAGTGGGAAGTGCTCAAGGTGTTACGACAATTGCTGGGAGTTAGCTAGTTCTATCGAAGGCATTGTCACCCGCTAGTCCACCTGGTGTCATGGCCATTCACCAGGATAGAATGGCTCAGCACCCGGGTTAGTCCGTTGCGGTCCAAGGAAGCAGATTGGGTGATGCGAGCACTATAAAACTTCAGATGTGCACTCCCAGCAACGACGGATCCGAGGATAGTACGGAGGAAGCCTGTCAGTCCGATAGCAAGCTCGTCCAAGTCCCCCAGACTGCGAGCGAGAGAGGCCCCCTCTCTCTTGCATCAACATCTGCGCTGCAATGTTGTTGTATGTTGTTCGCTTAGTCAGAGCTTACGTCCACTCTTCCTGTTCGGGATGCTCCATCGCATGACAGTCCGACGCGGCTGTTATATTGGCTTCCTCATCCTTGTCAACACACACGACCGCACCTTGGCTATGTGACCACAGAGGGGATGTTCGCATATTATATAAATGCAGGATTGAACGTCTCTGGTGCTTTTGCTTCGCCGACTAAGGAATACACGTCAACCAGGTCACTCCATCTGCTAGCCAAGGATACAAGACCTTTCCAGTTGGGACGTTCGCATATTATATAAATGCTGGAATGAACGTCCCGGGAGGTTCCAGCAGATATTTCACATAGGACCGCGGCTCCACAGGTCTCATAGGGTAACATGAACTAGATAGGGTTACCGTGATGTCTTCGTAAAGTGTGCTTCCATTGTCACAGTCAAATGAAGAGTTAGCGGCAAAAGTGCTCATGTAGATACGTCAATTGCCTGGAGTTCCCTAGTATGATAGATGGCATTGTTGTCCGCTATCTCGCCCGGTGTCGCGACCATTCACCGAATGGCTCAGCACCCGGGTTCGTCTGTTGTGGTCCAGGAAGGAGATTTGGGTGATGCGAGCACTATAAAATACAATGTGCACACCCAGTGACGACGGATACGAGGATGGTATGGAGGAAGCCTATTAGTCCGGTTCCTAGCTCATCCAGGTCCATCTGGGCTGCGAGCGAAAGAGGTCCCTCTCTCGTATTACACCATCTGGGCTCAGATGTTGTGGTACAAAACGTTCCTCAGTCGGAGTATACGTCTACCGCTCAGGACGCTCCATTATATAGATAATCCAGAGAGACTGCTCTTTCGGCTTCCTCATCCTCACGGCAGCACACGCGACCGCACCTTGGCTATGTGACCTGTGATATTCAATCAACATCGCCGATCAGGGATTCTACGGCATCCAGGTCACTCCATCCAGTAGCCAAGGATACGAGGCCTTCATTCTCCAGACGTTCGCATATTAGAGGTATGCAGGAGTGAACGTCCAAGGAGCTTCCAGCGGCTATATCCTATAAGACTGCAGCTCCACAGGCCTCTGTTGTGGATATGCTATCGCAGATAGCACAAATTATCGCAGCATCCCAGCAACCGACAGTAACTCTGTCAGATCAGGAATTATCCGACGATGCTGGGTTGGTACGTTCCGCTGCAGGTTCAGGCACGGACGACCAAGAATTTCAAGTGGTCCGACAGGATGGTGAAAAGGATACGGATGAGTTGTATTTTCCCATTTCGGAACAACATGATTGCTGTAGAGTGCATCCGGTATTATCATCGGACATTGTTCCTCCTGACCAAAATGCTGCGTTGCCGGATAAGAAACGGATAGCACCACTGGATATAGAATTCTTAATCAGTTTAGGGACATCATCCCTCAGTTTCCGACATAGTCCAGATATGTTTCACGGACATTTGATCTGTTGAATGATGCTATATTTATATAACTTGCTATCTAAATGGGCAGGTCAGGTTTCTTATCGGCAATATGCTCTACATCTGCCTTTCATCATTTCATTGAATATTTTGAAATGGCAGGACAGAGCATTCTGAGAGTTCTCTGCGTCTAGACGACTAGGTCAGGAACTAGTATTGTTTTAGTGTTGTCTATGTCAATTCCAACCACGATGTTGGAAATAACAATATCGTCTAGCAGGGACAGCTTAGACGCATCATCGTATGCAGATCACCTTACCAGAACATTATCATTACGTCTCAAAGGGAAAAGAATTCTAGGATGATAATATCCTTAAGAGTTCTTTCAAGGGCCTCACGTAAAACTCCGTCCTTTAGTGGCAATATGGAGTTGGTTAGACGTGACGCGACCCTGGCTACATCCACGTGTGTAGATAGTAAGGTGAAAATCTCTCTCAGAGTCGCTCCGGTCTCCGGAGAGTTTTCTTCGACGGCAAGCTTTCTGCAGTTTATGATAAGTTAACTAAGAAAGCTTTAGACTCTCTGCTATTAAAATTCGCTTCCATACAGTCGGATTCAGCAGAGAAGAGTAGGACAGGCACTTCTGGGATGAATACGTCCAAGGGAAGTTCCTATAGAGGTTCCTATGCATCCTCTAGGTCTTATTCTAGAGACTGTCAAGGTAGCGACTCAGATAGGGGCCGTAATTCTGACCGAGACATCTGGTCAGATGCCCCTAGGTCAACGAGGCGAGGTGCGGGCAGTGGAGGATATGGCTTCTCCTTCCGCAAACCTCGCAGGACCAGGAGGTAATGGTTTTAACCTCTATCGTGTACTAGTGAGCGGAAGACTGTCGAGTTTCTCAATGATTTGGGATTAGATTACGGACGTACCTTGGATTCAAGGGGTGATTTCAGAAGGATTATATTGTTCCTCAAACCAAATCCTCTGTTAACTCGGAGTCCAAGTTGGACTCAGCTTCCGTCAGTCAGTATGATAGATGCTTGCTTCCATCAGAAGTCCAGTCTCTTCTGAAATGATCGCGATAGAGATCGTAGAAATCCAGAAATTTCCAGGCTTCTACAACCATCCTTTTCTGGTTCCAAATCCAGACAGCTCATTCCGTCCACTCATATTCTGAGCTGGATAACAAGCTGATCGTGGCTCCAAGTGTCTATATGGAGTCCATCCGATTGGTCAGAGCGAGTATTCAGGTCTACGACTATGCTACATGCATAGATTTCTAGTTGCATACTTTCATGTCAGGGTACATCAGGCGTTCAGAAAGTATCTTTGCTTCTTTATCATAGGAATTGTGTTTCAGCACCGACCAATGTGTTTCAGTCTGAATCTAGTTCCTGGGCTTTCACTCAAATAACAAACTCGGTAATGACTCATTTCCGAGCTCATTCGTCTGCGGTAATGTCGGCCTACCTGGACTACATTCTTCACAACGAGTTAATGCTTCAGAACGATGTGCAGATTCTGCTTCTATTGATCCATCGTCTCGGTTTCATAAGTAAACGAGGAGAAGTCGGATCTGGTTTCGTCCAAGTCACTTACCCACCGGGGAATGAGCTTCGAGATGCATAACATTCTCGTTCGTCTGCCATTAACCAGAGCGCAGAATGATGTGCAGATTCTGCTTCTATTGATCCGACGTCTCGGTTTCATAAGTAAGCGAAAAGTCAGATCTGGTTTCGTCCAAGTCATTTACCCACTGGGGGATGAGCTTCGAGATGCATAACATTCTCGTTCGTCTGCTGTTAACCAGAGCGAAATTAATCAGTTGTTATACTCGCTATTGTCTTCGCTCAGACAAGGTCTCAGCGGGAGATCTCATGTGACTGATAGTTGGGCGGAACTGCCGTGATTTTATTCCAATGGGGCGGTTACGCATTTGTCATCTCTAAATTTCTTTTAATTCAGAATTGGAGGGTGAAGATTATTTCGCTCGTTACGGACATCTTCTTGTCAAATCAAGTGAATAAGAGATTCAGACTTGGGCAAGTTTTCAGTGCTTAACTCAAGTAGTTCCACTGCAAATTGCCGGATCCAAGTTTTACAGTTTTGATAGATGGCAGTCAAACACTTTGGGTAGTTTCATTAAACCCAACGGATTTGAAGTGCCAGGGTCTTTTGTTTCCGTAGTTCCTTATCAAGCACACAAACATCAAGAATGATGTCATTTTGTCTTGCACTACATTATTGATGAACGTTATTCAGAATGCTCATATGCTAATTCTGTCCGACAACTCGACGGTATTAGCGTATTTTTGGAATTATGGAGGCACTCATTCCATCCTGTTATTCATGTTAACGGAAGGAATCTTTCAGTTGGTACTAGAATATCAAGTTCTATTGGTCCGTCATATTCCGGGTCATCTGAATGTATTAGCAGACTCCCTTCACGGAGGGGGCCGTTTCGTTTGTTGCCACCAGAATGGACTTTCAACAAACCAGTATTCAATCAGATTGCTACGAAGAGCGGCCAATGATCGACTTTTTCGCGACGCATCTCAACAATTAGTTGCAGACGTATGTGTCACAATGTTTGGATCTTCAAGCATTTGCAGTAAATGCTCTATCGATCTTGTGAACAGATAATAAGATATACGTATCTTCCAGTGCCGTTGATTTAACAGATATTGCTCAATGTAATTATTTCAATGCAATTCTGTTGATAGCTTCTCTAGAGCCACAAAGACTGAGGATTAATTTACTCAAGCGTCTTTTGTGGGACATGTCGTGGAAGCTTCCTCCACATTTCGTTCCATTCTATGGTCAGATGTATTCAATCTACTATCAGTTCTGCTAATGATTATATCTTCATTCAGCAGTCTGTGCATTAGTTTTAAGCTCATGAAGTAAGAGTTCTTCTACATCATGGGCTTAAGCTAATAATGTTGCTATTACAGATCTAATGAGGGCTGCATATTAGTCTTAGCCCTCCATTTTCACGATTTTGTATCTGAGAATGTTGAGTCCTTTCTGCAGATCTACATTGTTTAGGTCCATTATTTTTAACTCAGAATGTCGTCTACTAAACTGTGGCAACTATATGTGTATAGGCTTTCGGTTTCGGCAGTGACTCTGTCCTGCTGCCCTCTTTGCTCTGGAGTATTTGATCCAGGGCAAGGGGAAGGGGGGTGGGGGGTGTTCCCTTGGGTCACCTGCTTTATTGTGTAAAGCAAGGGAATACCTCCCTTGGAGTCAGTAATTCCGAGTCGGTTCCGAGATGTTTTTAAAGGGTAAAGCCTATGTTTACTCATCTGTGTAATATTTTTTAAGTGTTGATTGGTGTGAAGTATCTGTATATATCACATGATTAATTGGGCGTTAATATACATTCTTTGAACACTTTTAAATGAGAATATAGAGTCTCATTTCGCTAGACTCCCATATTTATTGGCTTTCCTTTAAAAAATATTGGATTTTCCTTATTTCCTAGGCCCTCCAACCTTTTTACTATTCAGCTAAGTATGGGTCATTGGTACAGTATAAAAATGTTAAAACATTTATAGTAATTTATATATTTTTTATACTTACCAATGACCCAGACAGGGATGGCCCTCCCTGGAGTTGGGAACTCTTGCCTCCCCGCTGAGTACATAACGCTTACTGGGCACTGGTTGTAAGAATGACTTTTGGTGGCAGTTTCGAGACCTCCTTGACACTGCGCATGCACAGTGGAGTAAAAGTATGGAGGACCATATAGGACATGTAATTTTCGGTTTTAGATGCAAATTTTGGGGATTGGGGGGGTAAAATTTGCGTTTGGCCCTAAATATTTTAGAGTTCGCACCAGCTAAGTCTTGGTCATTGGTAACTATAAAAAATATATAAATTACTATAAATTTTTTAACTTTCTTGAATTTCTCATAAAATAAAACCATGGCAGCTGGAAAGCAACCATGACTTGATTTGATGAGAATTACAGTAGAGTCTAGGGTCAAGAAATCTTTGATAGAGGGTTACTCCTAATTGTAGGGTGTATTTTGTTTTCAAGTGAAAGAATTTTACCACTCTCAGGTAATAGGTTAATTTTGTACTGGGCAGAAAAGTCCACCTACCCCAAAGAGTTAATGAATTTCAGTTTAATTCTTTAGCTGCTGAGTATTTTCAAGTTATTTTTCATCAAATCTAGTCAGGGCAGCTGTGAAGCAGCCGTGACTAGGTTTGATGAAAAAGTCATCCAAATTTAACTCAAGTAATTATTGGTGAAAAAATCCATTAACTTTTCAGGAGTAAAATTTGATTAAATGTACCCAAATTAAACTTATTTCAGTCGCAAGAGATATCCTGTCCTGCCAGGAATATCTGATGACAGCATGCAAGGAATTAATCTTTTTCTCTTAATGTTATGACCATCATTTCATAAAAGTCCTATTTTCTATTGCCTATCATATCTTATAGGTTATTACTGCCATGTGGGTTTCCGAGATGGTGTATTGAAGTCAGCACCTTTTCTCTGGGCATATATCAACTTGTCCTTTAGGACAAGTCAATATATGACTCAGAGTCAAGGTCAAGACTTCAGTACACCATCTTGGTAAAGGACAAGTAATGGAGGTCTTGACTTCAATACACTATTTCGGAACTCCACATGGTGGTAATAAACAATGTATCTTACAATACTCCTCCCTTTCTTGACTTGTTCGCATATATTTTGACAAATATTCAATATATCTATGAGTTGATATTTTATGAATGAAAATCATGTTGTCATGGTATTATGTTCCTGTGCTTGGCATGACATAATCCCCATTCATTATTCTACTTGTGCTATATCCACTGAAGTTTATAGCAGTGTTTCATCTGTGCGTTTCTTTGTTTTATTTTTCAGATTTAATTGCATGCTTGGCCTATATAAAAATTTCATCATGGCAAAAAATGATTTAGTTTTAATTTATTTCATTGACTTGGTTATTTATCATTTAATTACTGTTATAAAAAAAAAGGTGGTATTGTTATGTGTTATTAGTTTTCGATGACTGCAGGTAAAAAACGTTCTCTTTCTGAAATGAATGGTCGCACATGCAATTGCTACCCTCAATATAGATTTGTATTTTGTTGAGATGTTTTCACATGTATTGGGGGAAATATGCTCTTGTTGAAAGATAAATTACGGTATCTTTGTCAGATGAGAAAGCTAGAGTAACTGAAAAAATACAAGCATCAGCAAATAATTGTAAAACATTTTCAGTTCACCAACCAAACAAGCTCAGACATCAGCAGCCTTTGTTAATTTCTTGCATTCTGTTGGTGGATATTCCTGCCCAGGATCTCTTGCCATTGGAAAAAGTTTAATTTTGGCACATTTAATGAAATGTCCCTGTCTCTGTATATTAAATTGACTTTTTTACAGTTGATTTCTTGAATTAAATTTAGATCAATTGTCCATCAAATCCAGTCATGGCTGCTTTACAGCAGCCCTGACTAGCTTTGATGAAAAATATTTTGAAAATACTTAGCGGGTCAAGAGTTCACACATTATGTAAAGAAGAAAAAAGTACAAAATCTGATCAGAGCAAAGCACAAAACTGGTTAATGATCAATCAGCTGAATCTGCATGAAATTTCTATACCCCCAATCTCTAAGAAAATGGGGAAGGGGGGGGGGGGTATACTGAATTACATGCATGCATCCATTCATCTGTCAGGTCATCTGTATTGCTGTCTGTCTGCGGCGATATCTTACCGGTGAATGGATGGATTTAAATGAAATTTGGTATGAGGGATCCCTATGACTAGCTGCTTCTGCACATGTTATAAAAAAGTTGCCCGCATTTTTTCAATAGAGTTAGGGTCCTTACTTTGTTTTTAAAGGATTTATGCTTCATCAGTCCAGTTCTGCAATGGAGGTATAATTTCCTTCAGTAAATAGCTCTTGTTTATCACATCATTATCTCACGAATATTTTCGTTCATAGATTGAGGACTATGGAAACAGGAGACTTAATGGTGTGTTGAAACAGTTCTATTATTGATACAGTGGAGCCCACTTAATTGGATATCTCTTAACTGAATAACCCTGTTAATTGAATATAATTTCCCAACACAAAACCATTTACCATACCTCCAGTACAAATTTGACCTGTTAATTGAATAAAGATTATAGAGCAAACTCCTCTTAATTAAATAAAAAATCTTGTAACCTGTCGAGAAATTACCCTGACTCTCCCCAGTTTTCCTTTGTTTATAGACCTGTTTGGTGTTAGTTCATCCAATACAGGCATTTAATCTATTATATCTTGTTTGACAGAGCTCATGGAGCTCCGTCGAACAAGCTATAATAGAATAAATGCTAAGTTTATTTCTAGAATACAGGAAAGTGACACAATCCCTGTTAATTGAATACTCCTGTTAGTTGTATAACTTTCCTTGGTAAAGTGGCTATTCAATTAACAGGGTTCCACCATGCATATTTCATTCTATGGTGTTTATACTTGAAGCAAATGAAAGGCTGAAATCATTGCAATGCACATTCAGCAGTTTTTACACTTAACCCTTTACCTAACATGACGAGGAGATAAAACTTGCAAAACAATTTCTTAAAGAACTATAAATTTCAATTTTTCATCTCCAAAACATTGCTTATAAACCCCCTATGACCCCTAATTCGAATGAGCTTCAAGAACTTGTTCCATTGAATGTCATAAGTTATGTTATGAGGGAAAATTGAAAATATAAGAAAATTTGAATGGCACTCTTGGTGCTGTATAGGCAATTACATTAATAAAGGGTTAACCCTTTGCAGATGATATCAAAAATTATTATTTTAAGTATTATTTTTTCAAATTTTTCAAAACATTTCAACAAAACCATATCATGTGACCCCATCATTGGAACAAGCTCGACAATCTCGTTCTAATGAGGGGTCATATGATATGGTTTTGTTGAAATTTTTTTTTAAATAATATTTTTCCAACTGATGAATTTGCATATTACGCAATTGGATGCTGCCGATTCATTAAGTATGTTACAGAGAGGCAAAAAATCACTAAATCTGTTTTATGTAAGAAAGCTTGGAATTTCATTATTCGTGCAGAAAGCTGTCGTAAATTTGTGAAGAAAAACAGTTCCAATGCTCAATGTCGTTGGTGGAGTTTATGCTTGTGAAGATGATGCTTGCAACTCTGTTGTATTATCTGACCCAATAATATAATTTTAGTCTTGCCTAATTGTGTGTTTGAATTTATCTGTCATGCAGATGAAAAACACAATATATCTGGTTTTCAACTTCACTAAGTAGGTGTAAGGCCTAAAAAGTTAAAAATTTGTTTCTCAGGCCCTCCCACATGGTCTATTTGGCTACTGCATGCTCTATTTTTATAACCAATGCAAACTTAGAAAAATAAAATTAAATGGTTTATGTCTGATATTTTACCCAAGTTAATGTAATTGATAAATTTGTCCCTTTAGTGCGACAAGGCTTTGCTATGCTTTTGCATTGAAAAGCCGTGTTGCACTCAAGGGATGAAATAAACCACCACTCATGCTATTTTGTAGATTATGAGGCATAAAACATTAAACAAAACAAGAATATGAACTTTTGACGCAAAGAAATACTTCCAAAAATAAAATAAAAAATTGCCCTCCCACACAGGCCCACATGCAATTTTACAAAAAATTGTCTGAGAAACAGAAGATTTACTCTGTGGGGCCTAATGTTACATTCCACTCTTTTAATCACATTCCTCAAACTGATGAGGATTGTGAATTTGATAATATTCTACTTGCAGGACAATATACTGATTGAAAAAGCAATGGATGTTTTGGAGAAGAGAACCAAGAGTGTTGTGATAAATATGAAAATTACAAATGAAGATAGAACATTTGGTTCAACATTAAGTAACCAGATTTCTAGGTAAACTTTTCTTTATGTATAAAAATTATCTGAAACTAATTTGTCACCCATATTCTCTATCATTAATACACGATGCATGTATTTAGATTAAAGCCATTTGCGTCAAAGCCTGCTAGAAAGGTAATGATGGCCTATTGGTAGGTTGAACTGTGCCTTATTTATTAATTGTGCTAATAATTTATATGCCCAAAACCCACAGAAGTTTTCTTTGGCTGTACACGAATATAGAATAACACTGTAGATTTTCAGAGGGAGTGAGGTACCCAATTATGAACTGTTATTTTGAGGGGATGTGTTTTCAGGCACCCTCTTGAATGAGTTGATTGTTTGTGCTGATTCCATTAATGTGAGTAGCTAGTTTGAAAACTTTGGGCATTAAAAGGCTCTGTGGCCATCAGCAGCCTGGTTGGAATTTGGGTAAGCAGATTTAGAAGATTTGTAGACCAAAGTGACCACAACTGTGTCTACTTCTAATAGAAAAGAAAGTGCTATTTCATGCAGACATTTGTATGTTGGATGAATTTCTTACTGAATTCTATTCTGTACTGGATGCTAGTGGAATTTGAAGAGGTGTATTCGGGATTCCAGTGGTCCTTGGAACTTATGGAATATCATGAAATTCTAAAATGAATTTTCATAGTTCTAATAATTGTTTCAGGAGATATTGTGAAGAAGGGTTACCTGACAGCAGTATAGTGATAAATCTGAAAGGATCAGCAGGACAGAGTTTCTGTGCATTCTTAGCCAAAGGAATTGATGTTACTCTGGAAGGTGACGCCAATGATTATGTTTGCAAAGTGAGTGTAATTATCCATGGTTTATTTTTTCTGGTCAGAAGGGAGGGGTTATTTCCAGAATAATGGAACCTTGTTAATTGAAGAGGCACTTTTGCCTGTGAGAATTATTCAGTTAACATGGGTATTCAATTGACAAGGATTTTGTCACTTTCCTGTATTCTTGAGATAATCTGAGCATTTTTATGCCCCCTGACTTAAGTTGGGTGGCATATAGTGATTGAAGTGTATGTGTGTCCATCCGTCCATGTGTGTGTGTGTGTCCATGTGTGTATGTGTCTGAGCCAATAACTCAAAAACTCTTAGGGCCACAGTCATCAAACTTCACATACCTATAAAGGTCAATGGGAGGATGTGTTGCACACCATAGCCAGGTTTGTACCTTCAAGGTCAAGGTCACACTAAAAATCGGTCAATATTCGTGTCTCAGCCATAACTCAGAAACGAATCATAGTACAATTGTTAAATAAACTTTTTACAAATGTTAAGGACAGTCAGAAGGTGTGTTGTGTATAATAGTTTCTGCCACATCTGCAAGGTGAAGGTCACAATTGACCTTCATATGTTCAGGGGAGGGGAGCATGTGTTACCTTAGTGACATTCTTCTTGTTTCTATTATATCTTGTCTGACAGCGCTCTGGGAGCTCTGCCAGACACAATATAATAGATTATATGTTGTATTGGATGTACTGAGGCCAAATAGGCCTTTAAAGAAGGGGACTTTGATACTTGTCAAGATAATTTTTTTGACTTTTGGCATATCAGAAGATTTTTCAAGAGTTCATTCAATATCCTATTTGCAATTAACAGGTCAAATTCATACTGAAGTTAGGGTAAATCATTTGCTGTTTTGGAAGTTATATCCAATTAACAGGATTATTCAATTCGGAGTCTTTATCTAAGAAATGATAGATGCTGTACTGCAAAATATATTTGTAACTGTTGTAGTGCCAAGGTTGATCTTACCAGTCAAAAAGTAATTCCCGCAGTTTCTTTCACCGAGCTGATAATGGGTTGTTATGTGACACACTGTTGAAGAGTTATTAGGGAGCTCTTTTCAGCAGTGTGGCATAAGGCTCTGGAAGAAGTCTTCAATTCCAGCAAACAAGTGAGTGACAAAATGTATGTGTCCACACAAAAAAGAAAACCACTCCTCCTTTTTCATAGATGCAGTGCCACCTACTTAAATGGATATCTCTTAATTCAATAACCATGTTAACTGCTTATAATTTCTAAACACCAAACCCTTTACCATATCTTCAGTACAAATTTGATCTGTTAATTATATATAGGTTATATACTATAATTTGAGTTATTCTGTCTGTCATGAATTTCTGTTTGTTGTGAATTTCAGTTTGTCGTGAGTGACGTGCCCTATCTCCTCAGCCTCTATGGTCCCGATTAACTTCAAACTTGGCAGATGTATATATTTCTATAACTAAATCGACATGTTTGGTGGCAATATTTTGACCAAAAATTTTTGAGAAGACCAAAAAACTAATCTAATGCTTTGGTTCACAGCACAGGTCTACTTATTTAGTCATAGTTTAGTTTTCTGACAAGAGTTTTCAAAATATTTCTGGTTTGGATATGAACTAGTATGCGAAACATAACATATTGTACACATATTTTTCTCTTGTGCAAAAGAATCTATTTAGATGCTCTTTGCAACTACCAGCCTGGAAATAAGCAGACTGTCATCTGCAGAAAGAGGTTCCCAGAGGGTAAATTTGTTAATGCTCACCCTCTGTGGGCCTCATTCTGCAAATGACAGATTGCTTATTTCCAGGCTTGTTAACTACATCAAACATGTAGTAGTACCCATTTTGACATCAGATAGGAAATTGAAACTGGAATTAACAATTTTTGAATGAACACACAGACTTTTGTATGCCTGTTTACTACATACAGCTTTTTATAATTTACATATAATATCCTATTCAGAAAGAGTTATGAATCCTGATCAAAGCAACATAATTTTTATTTGTTCCAATTACAGGGACTCTCAGGTGGCAGGGTAATAATTTATCCACCTAGGGATTTGCCTTCAGATTTCAGATCTGAAAACAACATCATTATTGGAAATGTTTGTCTCTATGGTGCCACGTCTGGTCAGCTGTTTCTACGAGGTCAAACTGCAGAAAGATTCTGTGTACGAAATTCTGGCGCAACAGCTGTTTGTGAGGTATGATTACTATGTTTGATTAAGAAATTATCATTTCATCATTCCTATCATCCAAAGATAATAATATTCATGCAAAAATAATTATTGGATCATTTGATTTGGATTTATTTGAAATGGCACAATATGATGCAACATACTACTCTTAACCCTTTACCCAATGTAACAGCTGAAACCATCCAGCATTATTCAGAAAAATTACCATTCAATTTTTATTATACGCCCATTTTGAAAAAAGCGGGTCGTATTATGGTATACCGCTGTCCGTCTGTCCATCCGTCTGTCTGTCCGGTCATATGTCGTACGATAACTCAAGAACGCTTTGAGAGATTTTCGTGATTTTTGGGTAGGTGGTGCATATGGATGGAGGGAAGCTCCCTTTCGTTTAGTGTCACCATTCGATTAGTCATTCCAGAGTTATGGGACTTTATTACTTAGAAAATTGTTGATTTTTTACACGTCATACGATAACTCGAGAACGCTTTGAGAGATTTTCGTGATTTTGGGGTAGGTGGTGTATATCAATAAAGGGAAGCTCCCTTTCATTTAGTGTTGCCATTCGATTAGTCATTCCAGAGTTATGGGACTTTATTACTTAGAAAATTGTTGATTTTGTACACGTCGTACGATAACTCGAGAACGCTTTGAGAGATTTTCATGATTTTTGGGTAGGTGGTGTATATCAATGGAGGGAAGCTCTCTTTCATTTAGTGTTGCTGTTCAATTAGTCATTCCAGAGTTATGGGACTTTATTACTTAGAAAATTGCCGATTTTTACACGTCGTACGATAACTCGAGAACGCTTCGAGAGATTTTCACGATTTTTTGGTAGGTGGTTTATGTTGATGGAAGGAAGCTCCCTTTCAGTTGGTGTCACTGCTTGATTAGTCATTCCAGAGTTATGGGACTTTATTTTTCACATGTCAAACAATAACTTGAAAATGCTTAAAGCAATTTTCATGATTTTTTGGTTGCAAGTACATGTTGATAGAAGGAATCTCCCTTTCGATTTGTGTCACTGTCCAATTTGTCATTCCAGAGTTATGGGACTTTATTCATCAAAATATAGGCAATTTTCCACATGTTGGACTTTGAGCAATTTTCTTGATTTTTTGGTGGCAAGTATATGTAACCTGACAAGTACACATGTATACTCATATTGTGTGGTTCCCTCTTGTAATTAATAACGGGCGTATCATGCGCTCGTGGCGCAGCTGTTTATTATTTTTATGCTTAATAGCAGCCATGACTAGATTCAATGAAAAATTAATCTAAATGTAACTCAAGAGGCCATGGGTGGAAACGGGAGCGCGGTGGCTCAGTGGTAGACTGTTGGACTTCTATGCTAGAGATCCCTAGTTCGATCGCCGTTTGGGACGACCTGCGTTGTGTCCTTGGGCAAGGCACTTTATCCCGGTTGCCTACTTGGGGACATGAAGACTCCATGTACTAAAGCGTACTGCACGTCGATGATGCACATGTCTTTCACCACTGGAACCCTGCATGAGCAGAGCTTGAACAGAGTTAGAATGTTGAGGAGCTGACAGTTGCTCATCAATGCTGGGTGGTTCTCTCCGGGTACTCCGACTGCCTCCACCCGTAAAACTGTCACAGTCACAATTAGCCATTGTGCATAAGTGTGTGACCTTAAACACCAATAAATCATAAATCAATTGGTGGAAACATCCATTCAATTTAATAGGGGGAAACTGGATTAAATATGCCCAAATAATCTTATTTTAGTGGCAAGATAAATCCTGTTCTGGGCAGAAATATCCACCAGCAGCATGCAAGGAATTAATTTTGAATTACTGTAGTCTTAGTCAGCTGAATCATTGCAATTCTTAGTAACACCATTTCCCTGAGTTTGTATATTTTTATACTGTACCAATGACCCAGACATAGCTGGTGCTAACTCTTAAAATATAGGGCCAAACACAAATTTTGCCCCCCAATCCCCAAAATTTGCATCTAAAACTAAAGAAAACATGTCCTGAGAGGCCCTCCACACTTCGCCCCCACTGCGCATGCGCAGTGTCAAGGACGTTCCGAAATTGGCGCCATTTATCATTCTAAGTTTGGCCCTTCATCTGTTAACATCTGACTGATCTTTGTGCTTTTAAATCTCAGTTTAAATGATGCCAGACACATAAATATTAGTGAAATGGTGATTCTAAGGAGGATAGAAAAGGAGGAGAGGAAAAGAATGTGTGACAGAATATTATCAGGGCTGTAACTTAAAATTTTTTAATGAAATTATGTTAAGTTACCTATTTTCAAGGCAGCAGCCATTTTGTTGTCATTCTGATTATTTAGTTACACTGTTTTTTCAAGTGTTTTTCCTCTCTCCCTGTCCTTTAAGTTCCCCCTTGCTATTCTCCCATGCTTTTGGCATAATTTCTGTAATTATTATTACTAAAATTTCTTGGGAGTTTAGCTGAATAACAGAATGAATTCTGTTCTTTCCCCATGTTTACGTCTTCACCTACGGGTGGTTAGGCATTGTGTTCTGCATCTACCATCTGATGTTCTGCAGTTTCTTCCCTGGAAGTCTCTGTTTTGCATCAGATGGTGTATTTTTGGTAACTGATTTCGGGCCTGGGTGCCTGGAGTCTTATTTTAGTGTTTTTACACTCATTGTTTACATTTACAACAGCCCTCTGTGTGAGGGGGGGATTTCTAAATAATAATATCTTTATGTTATTTCAATCATAACTAGATACATTATTATTGTTCGTAAGTGTTGAATAAATTGTTTAAAATATTTTTAAAATTTTTGTCCACACTTAGGCTTGGGATCCATTGGGGCTCAACGTTACTTTTCAGAAACTTGGGCTGTTCTGAAAAAATATTTTTTCAAAATATTTTGATTTCAATTATTTTTTCTATATTAATGGATCATATTATTATTATGTATTTTGATTGCCAGGGGTTAGTGCGAGTACCAGGACTTGTTTTCTTTTCACTTTGAAAGGATATTGATCAATTGTTTTAAGAGGAAGTCTTCCTCTGACCTTATTATCATTCTATATGTGGTCAGTGTACTCGCATTAACTCCGGTTCTGTATCGTATGATTTCGATGACAATATGGGAAGCGTATGTCACGGTATGTTGTTGGGGATTTGGACACTCCGGTCCTTTCCCCGCAGGGTCACTCTACTTTATCAATTTCTATTTCAGACGATCAAGATTAGGGTGATGTATCTGTGATGTCTTCCAACAGTGTGCCTCCGTCGTCACAATTAATGAAGGGCTAGCGGAAAAGTGCTCATGTAATACGCCAATTGCCTAAGAGGACCCTAGTAGGTTCGACGGCCTTTGACGTCCGCTAGCTCGCCCGGTGTAGCGTCCATTCACCGAATGGTTCGGCAGCCGGGTTCGTCCATTGCGGTCTAGAAGGAATTTTGGGGTGATGCGAGCACTATAAAATTAACTTAATGCACACCCAGTGACGGCGGATCGGAGGGAGAACGGAGGAAGCCTTTTAGTCCGGTTCATAGCTCGTTCCGGTCCATCCGGACGGCAAGCGAGAGAGGCCCCTCTCTCGTTCAACAACATCTGGCCCCAGATGTTGTGGTACAAATGTGTCGTTAGCGGAGCATACGTCCGTCGCTCGGGACGCTCCGTTGTATAGGCAGTCCGCTGAGACTGCTAAGGCTTCCTCTTCTCGTCAGCGCACACGACCGCACCTTGGCTGCGTGACCGCCGATATATTACCAGCTTCGACGATCAAGGATTCTTCGGCGACCAGGTCACACCATCCGGCAGCCAGGGATTCGAGACCGATGGACTCCGGACGTTCGCATAGGAAAAGTATGCGGGAGCCATCTGATGCGGAGCTGCCCTCGGCGAAGCAGCGATAGACTGCGCCTCCGCAGGTCTCGACGCCGGACATTCTTGTGCACATAGCACAGCTTACCGCAGCATCCCAGCAGCCGACAGAAACGGTGTCGGATCGAGAATTATCCGACAGCGCTGGGTCGGTAGCCGGGGACTCGAGGCCTGCAGACTCCGGACGTTCGCATAGGAAGTATGCGGGAGTCAACGTACACGGAGCTTCCAGCGGCAATGCATCGTAAGTCCGCTACTGCACAGGCCTCGGGAACGGACGTGCTTTCCTTAATAGCACAGTTTATCGCAGCATCCCAGCATCAACTGAATCTGTCGCATATATTTTTTCCGACGATGCTGGGTCGGGACGCTCCGCGGAAGCGGGTACGGACGTCTGAAAGTTTCATCCGGTCCGACGGGATACCGAAAGGGATTCGGTGGATTTCAAGCTTTCCCTTTCGGAACAACATATGCTGCGATGCCGGATAAGAAACTGATAGCGTCGGTGGACTTAGAAATTTTTGGTTCGGTTCAGGGACATCGTCCCTCAGTTCCGACATAGTCCAATAATGTCACACAAACTTTCGAATTATTAAACGACGCTATATATATTATTATTTTATGCTTGCTATCCAAGCATTTCTGGTTTCTTGTTCGAAGAGTTATGGAGATGTCTTTCAAAAGTGTGCCTCTGTCGTCATAGTTAATGAAGAGTTAGCGGCAATAAGTGCTCATGGAATATGTCTATCGCTTACGGAGTGACATTCGCTAGCTCACCCGGTGTAGCGTACATTCATCGAATGGTTCGGCTGCCGGGTTCGTCCGTTGCGGTCTAGGAAGGAGATTTGGGTGATGCGAGCACTTTAATTACTTTAGTACTCAGCCAGTGACGGCAGATTGAGGACAGATCGGAGGAAGCCAACAACATAGGGGACCGCATGTTGTGGTTCAGATATTTTACATTCGGAGCATATGTCCGTTGCTCGGGACGCTCCGTTATATTGACAGTCCGAGAGACTGTCTTTAATGCTTCCTCATCCTCACAGCAGGGCACACGACCGCACATTGGCTACGTGACCTCGAGTATCCGATCAGTTTCGGCATTCAGTGATTCCACAGCGAATAGGTCGCGCCATCCGGTAGCCAAGGGACACGAGGCCTATACACTCCGTTCGCTCGCATATTGGAAGTATGCACGGGGTAACGATCTCGGAGCTTCCTGCGGCAATGCATCGTAAGACCGCTGCTCCTCAGGCCTCAGTGACGGATGTGCTATCCGAGTTAGCACAGTTGTTTCGCAGCATCCCAGCAATTGATGGTTTCTCGGTCGAATCAGGAATTATCCGACGGCGCTGGGTCGGTGCGGTCCGCGGTTGCATCAAGCTACGGACGACCGAACGCTTTATAGGGTCCGACAGGATGGCGAAAGGGATTCGAAAGATTTCGAGTTTTCCCTTTAGTAGTATCGGAAGATGCCTTTCATATCTTCTGGCATTTCTTCCAGTGATTATTTTTCGGACTTCATTGCTGCGATCTTGGATAAGAGACTTATAGCGTCATTGGACTCGGATTTTTTCGATCGGTACAGGGACTTTGTCCCTGACTTACCGACGCAGTCCAATATTGTCATTACAACATCTGTTTTATTTTTCGACGCTATATATTTATATATATATACAAGCCTGCTACTAAGCATGATAGTTTAGTTTCTTGTCCGCGTGGCTCATTTCTGCCATTTTATCTTTTTTACATATAGTTTATTTTGGCAGAGCAGGGCATACCGAGAGTTCATATGCGTCTAGACGGTGTGATTAAAGACTGCATATATTCTTTTTCGCCGTTTATGTCTTTTCCAATTTCAATGTTGGGAACGACATTATGTATAGTAGACTTAACTTAGACGCTTTATTATACGTAATCCGCCTTACTGAGGCGTTATCATTACGTCTTCAAGAAAAGATTTACGGGATATTATTCTCAATGTAATTTCTTTTGAGGGCAGTAGTTTGTTCACGTATAACTCCGCCCTTCAGTGGCTGATTGGAGTTGGTTAGACGTGATGCAGCCCTAGCTACATCCACGCGTGGATAGTAGGTTAAGAACTCTCTCAGAGTCGCTTCGTTCTCGGAGGAGCTTCTCTTCGACGGCAACTTTCCGGCAATCCATGAATTGCTTGATTTATACATTCTCTTGTCTATCTAGTGTTACAAGAGATTCAGACTGGGGCAAACATACGGTGGTTGACTCAGAGAGTGCCGCCGCAGTTGCCGGACCCGAGTGTGGCTGTTATGACGGTTGCCAGTCAATCAGATTGGGATATATACTGATCCCTACGGATTCGAAGTGCCAGGGTCTTTGGGTTCCGCAGTCTTTTAGCTATCAGTTTAACTTCCGCGGAATAATGTTTTTTAGGCTTGCTTTATGTCATTGCATGAACATTATTCAGAAACGCATGCCCAAATTCCTGTCCTTTAATTCGACAGTAGTGGCGTATCTCCGGAACCAGGGAGGCACTCTTTCGTTTCCGTTATTCAATTTAATGGAAAGAATCCGTCTGTTGGTTATAGTACACCAAGTTCAGTTTTGGTCCGTCATATTCTGGGTCGTCTGATTGTTTTATCGCACTCCCGTTCTCTTACGGGTCGCTTGTTGCTGTCAGAATGGACTCTCAACAAACAAGTATTCAATCAGATTTGCTATCTATGGGAGCGCCCAATGATGTTTTATTTATGACACAGCTTGCTAATCAATTGCAGACGTATGTGTTGGCTTGTCCAGATCTCTGAGCTAATACTGTTAACGCTCTATTGATCTATAGGACGGAATGATAGGATACGCGTATCCTCCGGCGCTGTTGTTTTAGCAGGTATTGCTAAGATAAACAACCACAATACATTTCTGTTGATAGCATCTCTATCTTCACAGAGATCATGAGTAATTTACTCTCTTGTCTACTGTGGATCTTAACGTGAAATCTTCCTCTATGTGAGGATCTTTTTTCACTGGGTAAATCGTGTCATCTTTATCACAACCAGCAAGGTCGCAACCTTCATGTATTCCGTTGTGTGGTCCGTATTGCATTGTAAACACTGTACTGGACGAGCTTTGGACGCGATTTCTTACTATAGGAGATCCTCTTCTTCGCTATTCTATGCGTCTAAAGTGGAGGCTCTTCCGTCGTGGTGTAGGGATCATTATGTTCATATGGTTGATCCCTCCATTCTACTCATTGCTATTTTTTAGTATACTTGTTTCACAAGATCTACTGCAGCCTGTTGTTATTTAGGTTATAGGTTTATGTTACCTCATACCTATGCACTCTACGATAGTTTACAATTGAGTCTTTTGTCTCTTTATCTAAGTCAGTTAGTAACTTTTTGATAAATAGACTTAGAATCTTTAGATTAAATTCCTATACGGATTTTAACTTCAGGTTCTTATTTAGCTAAGTTATCATTTGAGCCTCTGGAAACAGTAGTTTTCAAATTCTGACCTTTTAAACAGTAATTTTGTTGGTTTCTCTTTTACTGTAGAGTCAGTGAGTTTCATGCACTATCGATGGATGATTTTCACTTTCATAGTTTCGGAATCAATACTTCCGTTACTATTTAGGTTGGATTGTTGCATAAGAGTTAGGCTCCTATTATCCGGAACCTATTATTTTAAGGTCCTTCCGTCTTCGTATGGGCATAGGCCTTTACTCTTTCCGGGTACAGTTTATGTATTTATAAACAGATATCTGTTTATTACAAGGGCGTAAGCTTCTTCTGTCTTTGATGTCTAGTAGAAGGACGTTACGCTCCATTTTATTGTTAATGGATTCTATTAACTAGCGTACTGCTTATGGTATATCATTGGCTTAGCAGTTGTGCTTAAGATTTCGGCTCATGAAGTAAGAGTTCTTCTACTTCTTGGGCTTACATTAATAGTGTTGCTATTATAGATTTTTGAAGGCTGCTCATTGCGCTCAGCCATCCATTCATGAATTTTATCTCAGAAATATCGAGTCCATTTCTGGAGGCCTCTATTGTTAGGTCTATTATCTACTGCTCAGAATGTCATTCACTTAACAGTTGCTACTATAGCTAGGTAGGCTGTCTGTTTCGGCAGTGTCTCCGTTCGACTGCCCTCTTCGCTCTGGGCTATTTGACCCAGGGCAAGAAAAAGGGGGGGGGGGGAGGGTGTTCCCTTGGGTCACCTGTTTTTACTATGAAAACAAGGGGATACCTCCTCCGGAGTTAGTAATTCTGAGCTGTTATTGGGATGGTTGTTTAGTGAGAAGTTTAAGTTTATAAAATTCATTCAAGTCTTAGTTTTTAAAGTATAGCTTTTGAATATTGCATATGTCAACGGACATGATTATGCAATTCTCACACACTTTTAGGAGTATAAGAGTCTATATTCTCTAGACTTACTTTATTATTGGCTTACTTTAAAAATTATTAGTATAAGGATTATTGGATATTAATAGAGTACATGGATGTATGAAGCTCAATTTTTGGAAGGTGTTGTATCTTTCTAATTTATCATAAATAAGAAAGATACATGTAAGGCCTATTACTTCTTTTCCCTACAGGGGATGACTCTATTTTATTTTATTGAGCGTATTCCATTTTGCTCTATGTCCTTGGCCCTCCAGCCTTTTTACTATTCAGCTATGTCTGGGTCATTGGTACAGTATAAAAATGTTAAAAAATTTATAGTAATTTATATATTTTTTATACTTACCAATGACCCAGACGGGGATGGCCCTCCCAGGAGTTGGGAACTCTTGCCTCCCCGCTGAGTACATAGCGCTTACCAGGCACTGGTTATTAGAATGATAAATGGCGCCAATTTCGGAACGTCCTTGACACTGCGCATGCGCAGTGGGGGCGAAGTGTGGAGGGCCTCTCAGGACATGTTTTCTTTAGTTTTAGATGCAAATTTTGGGGATTGGGGGGCAAAATTTGTGTTTGGCCCTATATTTTAAGAGTTAGCACCAGCTATGTCTGGGTCATTGGTAAGTATAAAAAATATATAAATTACTATAAATTTTTTAACTTTCAAGAGATTTTTTTTGGTTATGGACAGATTCATAACTTAACCTTCTACCATCTAAAAACAGTTGAGAACAAAAACAAGTCTACCCAATTGTTATTCTTTTATTCCAACCATAATTCTTTTTGTGATGCAGTCAAACTTGGAGGTAAAACATTAAACATAAAAGTTTTTACTCATATTTTAGTTTTAGTAGCATTTTATGGAAGTTGAGCGACATATAGTTGAAATAATATAGTGGGTGTTTTTTAATCTTTGGTGGCTTGTTTGTACTATCTGTTTAACTGAGTTAGAATGGCAACAGGTGTATATTTCTCTCTTAACCCTTTACCCAACGAATCAGCTGCATCTGCCTGCGTAATATGCAAATTCAGCAGTTGAAAAAATAGTATTTTTCAAACAAATTTCAACAAAACCATATTATGTGACCCCTCATTGGAACGAGCTTGTTCCAACGAGGGGTCACATGATATGGTTTTGTTGAAATTTTTTGAAAAAAATTAAAGAATGATATTTAAAATAATAAATTTTGATATCGTCTGCATTGGGTAAAGGGTTAAGCACTTAGGTACAACATAACAAAGCACTTTTTGAACAAGCATACCAATTTCAAAATGAGGGTCGATAACATATTTTTTGTTGAACATCTCAAATTCTAAACATTATCATTCTTCCACGCATATATAAATATAATAAATAGGTGTTCAGACATATTTATAAATGAATTCATCTTCTTTACTATGCTGCATTTCAACTAATCATGCCAAAAAGGGTGAATGAGGGTTCAGAAATGGAAGTATTAATTGTCTGTACCAACATGATGAAATGATGTGGTATCATTCAAAACCCTTTATGCACCAAGAAATAATGATATTAAATTCAGAACATCATTGGGATGCAGCAGTCTGCTGCTGTTAGGAATTTTGGATGCTGGGAATGAAATATTTATAAACAAAGACAAAAACCCAAATATATGATGAGAAAAAGAATATGAAATGTGTGTTTAAAGTTTTCATTTGAATAGTGCAAAAACACCAAAAAAAATTCAAATTTTGATCATGGCCCAATAGCACATATAAATCTCTTGTTTTCAGTACTAATAAGCTGCACCTTGGTCATCTCTAATCTCAAAGATATGTTGATAATGCCAGAAATAAGTCTGGACATTGATGCTCTAATGTAAGCCAGAAAATAAGCAGACTGTCATCTGCAAAATGAGGTCCCCAGAGAGTGAATTTAGTGATGCTACCCTGCACAGTAAGGTAGCATCACCAAATTTACCCTCTGTGAAGCTCAATCTGAATCAGGGTCTCAAAACTAAACAGAAAGAGGTACCCAGAGGATAAATTGGCCCATTGTATGGGATAGCATCATCAAATTCACTCTCTGGGGACCTCATTCTGCAAATGTCAGACTGCTTATTTTCAGGCCTGCTCTAATGTAAGATTGGAGGTGGGTGCACAAAATGTAAAGAATAAATATTCATTCCTGAAAATAAATAAGCATGTAGATTCTAGAAATACATATTCAGAAGTGATGAAAAAATCCTTTGAGTTGTACCCCCACATATTTGATTTGGAATTTAAAAAAAAAAAATTCCTTGTATATATGCTAACGACCATAGTAATAATGTCTGGGGATATTTTGTAGTTTTTGGCAACTCAAATTTACAGAAGAAAATGAAGAATATTTTTAAAAAGTTTCTTTTTTTCTAAAAACTATGTTGATTGGTGGATAATTTGAAAGAGAGAATAGCATCGCCCCTTGAGGGCATAAAGGTGACAACTGCAGTGCTTTAGCAGTTGATATCTTTATGTTCCCAAATGTATATGTGTTTCTGGGGAAAAAAGACTTAACAATCTATAATTTTATCTCAAAAAATTATAGTTGATAACAAATAGAGCATATTTTCAAAACATTGAACAATATGTTTGTTTTTTTTGCAGGGTTGTGGAGATCATGGTTGTGAGTATATGACAGGTGGACGTGTCATCATTCTGGGTAATACTGGTAGAAACTTTGCTGCTGGAATGTCTGGTGGTATAGCATATGTTTATGACAAGTAAGATGATATTACATTTTACATACAGTTTTTTATTAACCAAAGTTATACTAATACAGTGTTCACATTTGGTTGAAGAGGGTGTGGTGGTTGATTGGTTAGTGCATATGGTTTTATCATTAAGAAGTAATGAGCTTGGAACTAACCCATGCCACTTTGGACAAGACACTTAACTCTTTAATTAATATGACAAGCAGACGGCACTTGCACACAGAAAATGCTACCGTGAAATGGATTCTCTCTATCTCCTGCTTGAGAGTTCTACAACTCTAGCATTTTCTTGATAAGTTACAACTATACATATAATAAAATGTGATGTTCATCACTTTTTACTCAAGCCACATGAGTGGCTTCTATTGTGGAGACAGCTAATCTATCATATGGGCAGTAAATCCATCACAGAATGTTTTGCTACTGTATGTTTATAATTTGATTTTCTGTTGCTTAACCCTTAACCCGCTGGGTATTTTCAAGATATTATTAATTAAAAGCTAGTCATGGCTGCTTTGAAGCAGCCATGACTAGATTTTATGAAAAATTTATCTAAAGTTAGCTCCGGGAATAATTGGTGAAAAAATCTATTCAGTTTACAGGGTACAAATTTGAGTAAATGTGCCCAAATTATTCTGTTTTCAGTGGCGATAGAAATCCTGTTCTGGGCAGGTATATCTGCCAGCAGCATGCAAGGAGTTAATCCATAACCCCCAAAAGACCTGAAGAGTTTCAAAAACGTTTGACCACAGCATGACATACTGAGTACCTGTGGCTCTGTAGTAGGTTTCTACTCAAGTCTTGGACTTCTCTTTCGGTAACCAGGACTTGATTAGAAACCTCTGCATTAGTACCAGTGGCATAGCCAGGAGGGGGGGGGGGGCATCCCCCCCCCCCCCCCAAAAAAATTACAGTGGCTCCTCTCAAAATCAAAATGGGAAAATTTAGGAAACTTACCCGACCAGGTAAAATAACAATGGCATTGATACAAAGACATAATCTCCATGGCTTACAAAATTAAATCAATGGTGGCAAGAAAATCAGTTTCAGTGTTAATAATTGGATGTGTAGTAAGTTGTTGGTGCCTTTCAGTATGATGTAGTATAACATCGCCAGTAGTGAATGGGTTAATAACATCGTAATTTACTTTGTGACAAAGATGAGTCTTAGGTAGAAAAACATTTACTTCGGTGGTATGGAGTTGTCTGTGCTTTTATAATTGTACTATGATAACCACAGGGGTATACTTGGGAACTATATTTGTATTATAATGAATATCCCTACAGAGTACACTTAATAAATACGTTAAGGATTTGTGTGTGAATAATGGGCCAACCTGACCTACTGACAAATTTCAAATTAAAGCACCAAAGGGCCCCAGATTCACTCTCAGCACAAAATTTTCTCATACCTACCTACACCACAGGCCCACAGCCTTCAGATATGCCTGTGGCATATATCGACCTGGCCTCCCCTAAAAAATATACCCCCCCCCCCCCCACCCCCACCCCCACTAGGAAATCCTAGCTATACCCCTGAATAGTACTTTAATATCTGGTACCTGAATAGACCCGACGTGTGAAAAGTTTTCAGTTAAAATTTGAATTATTATAATTGCAGAGGAAGAACTCTCAGTCAGAAATGTAATATGGAATGTGTTGCTTTAGAAACCCTGGAACTGGAGGAAGACCTGGTTTTTGTGACAAGTTTGATAAAAGAATTCCATGAGAAGACAGGTTCTGCAGTAGCTCAGGAAGTACTAAATAACTGGGACCAAGAGAAAAGAAACTTTTTGAAGGTTTACCTCTTTTAAATATGAATGTTTTGAATCCGTATTTAAAATGCATGATATTTCATTTAACAAAATTCTGAGAGCTCTGTTATACAAATTATAATGAGTATGTTTTTATGCCCCCCCCCCCCCCCCCCCCCGACTTAAGTGGGGTGGCTTATAGTGATTGAAGAGTGCATGTGTCCGTCCGTCTGTCCGTGTGTGTGAGGGTGTGTCTGTGTGTGTGTCTGAGCCAATAACTCGAAAACTGTTAGGGCCACAGTCATCAAACTTCACACAATTATAAAGGACCATGGGAGGATGTGTCACACACCATAGCTGGGTTCTTACCTTTAAGGTCAAGGTCACATTTCAAGGTCACACTAAAAATCGGTCAATATTCGTGTCTCAGCCATAACTCAGAAGTGAATCATAGTACAATTGTTAAACTTTTTACAAATGTTAAGGACAGTCAGAAGGTGTGTCGCGTATAATAGTTTCTACCGCATCTGCATGGTGAAGGTCACAAGGATGGGGGGGCATGTGTTACCTTAGTAACATTCTTCTTGTTTTTTGTTATTTTTTAAGAATGCTGATGAATAACTAATTTTTACCATATTTACTCAACACGGGTTACAATTTATTTATTAATTTATTTATTTATTTATTTATTGGGGTTTAATGACACTTTTGTCAGCCAGGGTCACCTCGTGTCGGACAGTTTTACAGGTGGAGGAAGCCAGAGTATCTGGGGAGAACCACTGAGCAATGGCAAGCAACTGTCAGACTCCCCAACATACTAATTCCAGACAAGCAGGGTTAGCATTAGTTGAAGACAGGTGCACCATTGATGTGCCAGAACACAGACCCACCGTGCCCCCATGTGGACAATCAGGATTAAGTGCCTTGCCCAAAACACAAGGCAGTTTCCAGAGGTGGGATTCGAACCGAGGACATCTCGGCGTGCATCCTGCATCTCTACTTCCTGAGCCACTGCGCTCCCTATGGGTTACAATTAACAGAGATAAGTTCAAAGGCTTTCTACTAAAAAACTGGGTTTTTTTTTTTATATTACTATATTTTACATGCAAAAATAATTTTTAAAAAGTGTTAATGTCTGTTGTTGTGCATAGAGCTGTGCTTAACCCTCTCCACCCTCTCCACTCTGATGTTCCTTCACCCCTCTCCACCCTGATGTTAAAATATCAAAATTTCAAGCAGCAAAGTTTCCCCATAATGCAACTAGGAATTTAACCTTTAAGGCCCCAAACAGTTGTCCTGAATTCCAACCACAACAGAGGCTCTACAGATCCAATGGCTGTAAAGGCAGCCAGGACTTGACAAGAAACCATTGCATAGGTAATATGTCTATTGTCAGCAGGACCTCCTCATAATGGCATTCTAAGGGCACCTGTTTTGAGGTCATAGAAGTCAGAAATTAGCCTTAAAACTAGTAGAGTGCTGAATTATTTTTGTCATCAAAATTTGTTCATGTGTTTTTATCTTGTTACAATTCATGAGAGAGAGCTTATGGGCAAATCCTAACAGACAAAATTATTTAACGTCAAAGGTAATATGAAGCTCATCCACTAAAAATGATGCATTTAAGTTGAGGCACCTGCACTTCATAATAAAGCCCAAAAATGGGCTTCCAGCACTCTACCAGTTAACTGCTATAGTGCTGGAAGCCCAAATTTGGGCTTTATTCACAAGTACATGTGCTGCAATGTAAAGGCTTTATACTCAGCAGATATGCTTCAAACTATCTTAACCCTTTACCCAATGTAACGGCCAAAACTGGCCAACACTATTCACAAAAATCCTCAATTAATTTTCATTATTTTTTTAATTTTCATGCTGTAAATCCTTTACTTTTCCTTGATGGCCACTTTCACTCCTGTGACCACACTATTTGTGGGTTAGTGGGGGCAGTCACCCCTTTATGCCCCATGCTCTGTCTGTCCTGGCAATCTTTTTTATCTCCAATTAGTGAAACTCAGATTCAGCAATATTTAATCTGTTAATACCTATACATTTAAATCTTTGAGTACATGAGATCTGACAGGAAATGAGTAGACTGCACACTACATAAAAATTTAGTTGGGAAGGTTTGTCCATTTTGCTGTTATTTATTTATTGGTGTTTAAGGTCACATATTTCTGCACAATGGCTAATCATGACCACGCGAGTTTTACGGTTGGATGAAGCCAGAGTACCCAGAAAGAACCACCGAGCAATGGCGAGCAACTGCAGCTCCCCAACATACTAACTCCACACAAGCATGGTTAGCATTGGTTGAATGCAAGTGCACCATCAGCATGCAGTACGCCTTAGTACACAATGTCACCGTGCCCCTCCCCCCCTCCCATACCCCCATACCAGGGGTCAGCCGAGTGAGCGACTTGGGCAAAGAAGTCGCCTTGTCATTCCTCAAGTCGCCTTGGCTTACACTGGGGGCGAAATTCAAGTCGCCCTCCCAAACTTCCTTGGGAGACATGGCAGTTTACTGTATTTTCTTATGTTTTATTTTTTAAAAACACACGCTTCCGCAAAAAACAGTAAACACGGTTGCTGTTAAAGTCCGTCACATGGCTATGAAAATAGCCTAAACTAGCCCAATTTTATATTTCTGAAAAGAATTGCAATGGCGTAGTCATTCGAACAATTCGCCCCAACTGATAGCAACCAGCACAAAATGGCTATTTAAAAACAAAGTACCAGACAAAACAACGAATCACACAAGACAAGCATCGAGTTAATTAGAATTTATTAAAGTTAACCACCGTTTCAAAACAAAAAAAAATGTATTGGAGACAGTTCGTCCATATCGAAATTGCTTGCGGTTATGCTCTGTTCCACTGAAAAATTGGCTGCATTGAAATTCGCCCCGCAATTTGCATTGAATGTTTTTCTTTGAAAACTTGTGAAGTTTGTTGGAAGGGGGTTAAATGTAATAAGGCTACAATAGAAATCACAGGTATTTGGATGGATAAGAATGGCAGACCTTCAAAGCACCAATCGCATGTGTCAGTGAAAGATGGTTGGCAGAAATTGTCAGTTTTCTGAACAGTGTATTATTACCCAGCACAGCCGGGAAGGGAGACAACTGAAATGTTTTGTCATTTACCAAAGAAATTAATTAACTCAAATTGTTAATAACGCTTAATTTACGAAGGATATCGAAAACTTTTTTAACTACGCTTTTCAACTCAGTTAGGGTATTCAGAAACCATGAATGACCCAGCTTCTTATATGAACTTGAAATTTATTTTAAACACTTTAAATATTTTTTTAAAAAGAATATGCCTTCTGTTACAGAGAAGAACACTCTCACCATGGGTCATACTAAATTTCAAATCCACATCGTTGACGCAAATACAAAATCAACTGCACGGTTACCTTAGTCATCACTGTTCGGCAAAGAGTTAGGGGGTATTCAGAAACCATGAACGACACAGTTTTTTGTGGGGTGGGGTGGGGGGTGATTTTAACCTACATTCTGTTATGTAACCATCTGACTTAGTTTTGTGTGTGTTTGTATGTTTGGATAACTTTTATTTATTTTTTCTCCACAATTGTGTCCTCTATGTTCATTTATTTTGTCACGATGACATATACGTTTTATGTTTTTTTTCTGATTTCTCCTTCATGTCCACTGACTTCTCCCTCCTGGGTCCTGACTTCTCCCTAAAGTCTCTGAAGGGAGAAGTCAAATCTCCCTAAAATCAGCTGCCAGGCTGACCCCTGCCCCATACACCCCCCCCCCCCCCCCCCCCCCCCCCCCCCCTCCTGAGCTGAGGTTTACTAAGCCTCAGATCGATTTTAATGAATGAGGTTTGCGTTCAAATCATGATGAAATGGAGATTTTTTTCTCACATAATGTGTGAATTAACCCTTTACCTACCATAGAATTTAAAACCAGCAAGTGCAGTTCACAAAAATCCCCAAGCAAATTTTATTAATGTTTGTCTTGAAAACATAGCATATCACACCCTCATTGGAATGAGCTTGTTGAGTTCATTTCAGTGAAGGATTCTAAGCTATGTTTTCAGAGCAAAAAATGAAAATTTGAAATTATTTCGGAAGGTTTTTTGCCAATGTCATCTGCTATTCATATTAGGTAAACAGTTAATGAAATTTAAGAGAAGATTAATTCAGTTCTACACACAATCTTACATCGATGTTAGGCCTATAAAACAAATTTCTTGTTTCTCAGACAATATTTCCATATTTTTATGATAAGGGAGGGAGGGTTTTTTTTTAGCTCACCTGACTTTCAGTCAGGAGAGCTATAGTGATCACTCACCGTCCGTCGTCCGTCGTCTGGCGTCCGTCGTCCGTGAACATGGTGTTTGCGTCTTCTCCTCCCAAACCGCTGAACCAATTTAATTGATATTTGAGATAATAGTTTGTTATGACATCGCAATTTGATTTTGTTCAAATCAAGTTGCCTCGCCCGTGGGGAGGGCCACACCCAAAAAGTGTGCTGAAATCTTAAAAAATCTTCTTTTCATGAACCAGCAGTAGCAGGGACTTGATATTTGGTGTGCAGCTTCCTTTTGAGGTGTAGACTCAGATTTGTTCAAGAGAAGTTTGTGGGGCTATACTTGGCATCGTTATGGGAGGGGCAAAATTTTTGGCCCTACCCAAAATTTCTATTTTCCAAACCGAGAGGCTGATTTGAACCAAATTTTATGTGAGGGCTTATTGGGTCATAAGTACCTAATTTATGCTGAATTTTTTTTTCCCGTAGCCCCACGGGAACCGCAGGAGCTAAAAATAGAAAAAAATTAAAACGCCCATTTCTCCAAAACTGCACGGCACCGAGAATTTTTATTTGGCGTGAAGCTTCCTTAGGACCAACAGAAAGAATTGGTAAAAAAAAAATTGCCATCGGTTTTATCATAGGGTACAGTTTCGGGACTTTGAAAAAGTGCTGAGTCAGCACTTTTTTACACTGTAGGCAATGGGAAAAACATTAAAAAATCTTCTTCTCCAGATCCAGCAGGCAGAATCTTTTGATATTTGGTATGCAACATTGGAGGGTGGATCTGATTCAAGTTTGTTCAAATCGGCCCCCTGGGTTCATATTTGGGCTCAGTATAGGAGCCCGATTTCGAACTCAGTGCATTTCAGGCAAATTTCTTAAAAAATCTTCTTCTCCAGATCCAGCAGGCAGAATCTTTTGATATTTGGTATGCAACATTGTGGGGTGGATCTGATTCAAGTTTGTTCAAATCGGCCCCCTGGGTTTATATTTGGGCTCAGTATAGGAGCCCAAATTTGAACTTACTGCATTTCAGGCAAATTTCTTTGAAAATCTTCTTCTCCAGATCCAGCAGGCAGAATCTTTTGATATTTGGTATGCAACATTGTGGGGTGGATCTGATTCAAGTTTGTTCAAATCGGCCCCTTGGGTTTATATTTGGGCTCAGTATAGGAGCTCAAATTTGAACTTAGTGCATTTCAGGCAAATTTCTTTGAAAATCTTCTTCTCAAGATCCAGCAGGCAGAATCTTTTGATATTGGGTATGCAACATTGTGGGGTGGATCTGATTCAAGATTGTTCAAATTGGCTCCCTGGGTTTATATTTGGGCTCAGTATAGGAGCCCAAATTTGAACTTAGTGCTTTTCAGGCAAATTTCTTAAAAAATCTTCTTCTCCAGATCCAGCAGGCAGAATCTTTTGATATTTGGTATGCAACATTGTGGGGTGGATCTGATTCTATTTTGTTCAAATCGACTCCCTAGATTAATATTTGGGCTCACTATAGAAGCTCGAATTTGAACTTAGTGCATTTCAGGCAAATTTCTTCAAAAATCTTCTTCTCCAGATCCTGCAGGCAGAATCTTTTGATATTTGGTATGCAACATTGTGGGGTGGATCTGATTCCAGTTTGTTCAAATCGGCCACCTGGATTCATATTTGGGCTCACTATAGAAGCCCAAATTCGAACTTAGTGCATTTCAGGCAAATTTCTTTGAAAATCTTCTTCTCAAGATCCAGCAGGCAGAAACTTGTGATATTTGGTATGCAGCATCCTTAGGGGGGTGAGATTCAAGTTTGTTCAAGCCATGTCCCTAGGTCCATATTTGGGCTCACTGTGGGAGCTTGAATTGTAACTTTGTTCAAAATGAGGAATTTTCTTAAAAAATCTTCTTCTTCAGATCCAGCAGTCGGAATGGTTTGATATGTGGTGAGTGGCATCCTTGGGGGGGGGGGGGGGGGGGGGGGGGGAGGGGGGATTCAAGTGCATTAAAGCCAAGTCCATGGGTCCATATATGGGCTCCCTGTGGGATCCCAAATTATAACTTACTCAATATGAGGAATTTTTCTTTAAAAATCTTCTTCTTCAGATTCAGCAGTTGGAATGTTTTGATATTTGGCATGGAGCAACCTTAGGGGGCTGAGATTCAAGTTTGTTCAAGCCAAGTCCCTTGGTTCATATTTGGGCTCACTATGGGAGCCTGAATGACAACTTAGTTCAAAATGAGGAATCTTCTTTAAAAATCTTCAGATTCAGCAGATGAATGCTTTTGATATTTTTTATGCAGCATCCTTAGAGGGGTAAGATTCAAGTTTGTTCAAGCCATGTCCCTAGGTCCATATTTGGACTGATTGTGGGAGCTCGAATTGTAACTTGGTTCAAAATGAGGAATTTTCTTTAAAAATCTTCTTCTTCAGATCCAGCAGTCGGAATGTTTTGATATTTGGTGTGCAGAATCCTTAGGGGTGTGAGATTCAGGTTTGTTAAAGCCAAGTCCCTGGGTTCATATATGGGCTCCCTGTGGGAGCCTGAATTATGACTTAGTTCAGTATGAGGAATATTCTTTAAAAATCTTTTTTTTGATCCACTGGTCAGAATATTTGGTTTCAGCTTTTCTTAGGAGGAGCAGATGCAACTTGTGGAAATCAATGCTCTGGGTTGATATTTAGGCTACCATGTCAGGTGAGCGCCCTCAGGCCCCCTGGGGCCTCTTGTTTATTTATTTATTCACAAAACAGTTCTGAAAAATAGTTGGAATCAGAAATTTAACTACTTGCACTATTATGTGGCAAACCAATGTTTTCAGCAGTGAAAATGTCCCATAATGCAGTTGAAAATTTAACCAACTATACCTTGTTTGAGAGAGATATAGTTGGTTAAATATTTGTTCTCCAAGTGCAAAATAGTGTGATGAAGCAGATTTTCTATGAATTGGGAGGTGTCTGAGAAACAAAAAAATTTTTTTTCATTGCCTTCTTTGGAGGTGACGCATTTATAAGACATATTGTGAACAGTATTTCTGTAATGAGCTATTTAATGGTGATTATGTGATAATCTTTCAGTTGAAAGTCTGCCAAAAGGAAGTTAACTAATCTTTACAACTTTTTTATTTTTGATAAAGGCCCTGTGGTGGAAAATTTGAGGATATTAATTGAATGACTTTTGTTTTGAATATATATTTTTTTAAAACGTAGCAACCTGAGTTGTTAAATAAATCAAATATGGCACCATTTCAGTGAAGCATATCTTTCCTGAAGAGAAACGCAAACAATTATATATATCAAACTGTCCTTTTGCAGACCCAAATGTGCTTTAAAATAGTGCATAAAATTTGTTGTGTGTAATGTATGTGGAATTGGCTGATTTGTTACGCAAAGCATTAGTGCTTTGTTCATGCTTAAAAAATTGAGTTCTCCCAGGTTGATTTGATACTCTCACACAATGTGGGTGGAAATCAACACAAAATCCCATTTAGTGGAGTGGAAAAAACTGGAGGACCCAACAAGCAAATGCACCAATGGGCAGACACCCAGTGGTCCATGAATTGAAAATTCTATTGCTGGGACTAAAATTTCTACTGGTCAAGCAAGTAAGTGTTTTGAGATGGAAGTCCACTTGTAAGATGGTCATATACCAAATTATCCTGATCGACCATTGGACTTACTAAAGTTGAGAAAATTCGCCATTTGAAACCCAGTTTGTATTAGTTAACTCTTTGAACCTGAAAGACTACGTTTTCGGCCCAGGATTGTGATATGACCAGAACTTAGAGGGTTGCTCCATGATTTTGTTTATTTCACCAATCAATATTTTGACATACAGCCCCAAGGCTGCTTGTTAAAAATATTAATGAGTCTACCTCCAAGTAACGAATATAGACTGTACCAGTTGATGGCCCTGAACTGGCATTGAATATACAAACAGGGTTCAAAGCATTAAAAGAGACTTTTCAGTTCATGAAAACAGTTTTTGCACTAATACATGGGACTACCTGTTAGTACCCTTTATTTCATCTGAATATTTTTCTTTGACAGGTTTTTCCTCATGAATACAGAAGGGCATTAGGGGAACAGGAAAAAGAACAGTTAGGAATTACTCAAAATGGCATGACAAATGGATGCAGTGAGCCCAGGAAGGGATTTGGAGATGACTTGATAAATGAGAGTGATCTACAAGATGAACATGTAGTACGTTGAGATTTTTGTACTTAAATCATTACTGTTCATTTGCTGAACTGTTGGGATTCTGATCAAGAGGTTGTGATTTCAGTCTAGCTGGAGTCATGTGGTTGTGAACTTCAAGAAAACACGTAACCTCACATGCTCATGTGGGAGTATGGTGGTGTAGTGTGCTAAAGAAGATGGCATGTTGATGGTACATATACTTTCAGTCAAAGTCTATCATGTTCGATCTCCACTTGTCATCATTTAACTGATTAAGTGCTAAATTATATTTGGTCATCAAAATTTGTATATGAGCTTTCTGCATTCAAACAATTAACCTTTTACCTAACAAATCAAGCTATCTGCTTACATAATACACAAATTGAGCAGTTACAAACATTTCAACGAAACCATATCATGTGACCCCTCATTGGAATGAGCTAACTGAGCTCATTCCAGTAAGGGGTCGCATGGTATGGTTTTGTTGAAATCTTTTTAAAAATTTGAAAAAATATTTAAAATAATCAATTTTGATATTGTGTTCATTGGGTAAAGGGTTAATAAATTAAAAGGTTTGACTTGCCACCACTGGTCAGTTCTCTCTATGTACTATGTACTTCTCCACCTGTAAAACTGTTCAGCACATCATGATCTTGACTTTTAGAGTATGCAGATGTGTGAGTATACATGCAGTCACTGTCATGTAATATCTTTTCTGCAAATGTAAAAAATTTAGTTGCAGATTGCCAATGAATTCCACCTTCAACCAGTTTGGGCTCTTTCTTCTACTTGAAGTCATTGGATTGAAAGTTGGCTAAAATAGAAGATACAGGCAGATCCATAACCAGACTGTGGCCACTAGCACCGATAGAGGGGGATAAAGGGGGGCCCAGTACTGGTCCGGGATATCTGGTAAGTTAAAAAAGCGTAGGGTGACCTATCGATATGTCTGATGAGCTGAAAGTCATGGGAAGGCTTTTGGTACAGGCCTCCAACACGGGTGGAGGTGGCAAGAGTACGTAGTTGCATTACTGACCAGGTTTCATTCATATAAAAAAAACAACACTTGTTCCAATTTGTTGGTTTTCCACCACTTTTCCTGCATCATGGTGGTCACGATCATCTTTGGAGAAAAAAATGCAACATACACACAGAAATACAGGTAATAAATTAACCAAATTGTAAGGTTATAATTGAGTAGATACAGTCTGCCCTGGTTAATATAATACCCTGTGTGCAGACAAATTTTATTATTATAACCGATTTTTATAATAAGAGGAACAGGATTTCATCAGCAACCCGGCAACAGTGTGGACACTTGATCCATGTCCAGTTAGTGATAATACATGTGTATTTGTAAGAATTTGTCTTGAAAACTGACGAAATGTCATTTTTATCAATCATAAGATTTTACCTTAAATTTATTGCCCATAGAATAATTTGTTGATAATTTTTTCAGAACTCTTCAAAAAGATGCTATAATTCCAATGTATATGTGCTCAATGTTGACATTTGCTCTATTGGCCAACCTCGTTAAATGTTCGCAAGAGACAAACCTTCCCGATGGACTGGAATCGGATGTGATTGGCATTCAAAACACGTGTTGAAAATACAGCCGAGGTTATTCAGAGGCAAATAAGAGTAGTATGCCATGCGCATGGAGATGAAACAATGCGAAATTAACCGCAGCCATTTGCATTGTTTCGAGGGAAGTCCAAGACAAAAAAAAAAACAACACTCATTTCAAACTCTTTATCATTTATTAAATAAAACTGTATGAATATTTACACAAAAAGGCTACAAACAAAAAATCCCTTCAGTTTAAAAAAATTTGATATACAGCACCAGTCGAAATAAAATTTACCGTTCAATTGTCAAGAAAATGCAGGAGAATTCTTCTCCTGGCACTAATTTAACAGGGCCCATGCCCATTCTATACATTGCCGCAGGGCATGTCCTCGCTCTCAGTGGCCCTCACACCAAAAAAGAGGGATTGAGGAGTACTCAAAGATTTCCTAATGTCCAAGTATAATATACGGCCTAACAAAAAAAGATATAATCAGCCAGCGGTTTCAAAGTCTAGTATATTTATCACTGTCCCTTTTCATTCTTTAACACCTCCCATCCTACTCATCAAGCTTGATAATCAAGGTTATGGCATTACTGTGGATCTTTTTTTTATACCCCACTCATGAAGAGATTGGGGGGTATACTGGATTACATTCATCTGTCTGCCCAGCCGTTCATGCATCTGTCTGTCCAAACATCCATCCATCTGACCATCCATCTATCTGTCCATTCATTCAGACCCATATCTCTAATGAGTAGATGGAATTCAACAAAATTTGGTATGCAATGAGGCGGTATGCAATGGTAGGGGTATGCACCATTCCTTGGTCCAGCTCTTGTTGAATTTCTTGCATGGATCAAACAATTGCCTATCGTTTGGGTCTTAATGTTTGTACCCTACCTCCACACTTTCACTTTGTTTCTGGTGTCTCTGTGTACATAAGCCTTGAACCAATGAAAACTGACTTGGGTTTTTATTACATTTTGTAAAATAACTGGTTGAGTGCTAAATTATTTTTCAAAGATGATTTGTAACATGAGTATTTTTTTTTTTGATGTAATACTAAAAGCAAGGGGAGCCTTAATTTAGAAAGATTTTGTTCATAAATAATTGTTTTGTTGCTATTTATTGGAGAGTGCTTGTTGGGTTTGCAACACTTTCAGCACTTTTCAGTATAGCCCTGATAGTGGCTTCTAGCACTCAATCAGTTAAATGATTGTAAAGTTTTATGGTTACTTTCTGCTGCAACGTTCTCTTTTTTGTGGTCAGTTTTGCATCATAACACATTTTCCTCTAATTCAACTAGAGATTTACCCAATTCAGTCTTGTTTGACATAGCTAACCTGAAATAAAAACATGGCTAATCCCTTAATTTGATGAATATTTTCTTAACCATTTTCAAAGAATCTAATCTTGGTTGCTGTGAAGCATCTATGGCTGGATTTGATGAAAAATTAAAAAATATGACATGAAGAAATCTTTGATGAAATGATTTTTCCAATTGAAAGAAGTAAAGATCTGTTTAAACAGAAGCAGGATTATACCGATTTTGGTGAATGATGGAAATACAGTGGAGCCCACTTAATTGGATATTCTCTTAATTGAATAACCCTGTTAATTGAATATAATTTCCCAACTCAAAACCATTTACCACATCTCCAGTACAAGTTTGACCTGTTAATTGAATATAGGTTATAGAGTAAACTCCTGTTAATTGAATAAAAATCTTGTAACCTGTCAAGAAATTACCCTGACTCACCACAGTTTTCCTTTGTTTATAGATCTATTTGGCCTCAGTACATCTAATAAAGGCATTTAATCTATTATATCTTGTTTGACAGAGCTCAAGGAGCTCTGTCAAACAAGATATAATAGAATAAATGCTAAGTTTATCTCTAGAACACAAAAAGTGACACAATCCCTGTTAATTGAATAATTTTCATTGGCAAAGTGGCTATTCAATTAACAGGGTTCCACTGTATATAGAACTAATCAGGAACTAATGAGTGTTTTTTGTCTCTAATTAAAGAAGATGAATGGAACTATTGTGGACATTGAAGAAACGATTCCAGATATCACCAGAAACGAAATGAACATGGAAAAGATTTTAGACAAGAAAAAGTAAGTTTAAGAAAAAGTAAGTTTGTGCAGTAGTACAAAAAATTGTTCATATTCAATTTTGTTACTATTTATTGGAGACTGCCAACAAGCACTCTCCAAAAAATAGTAACAGAGCAATTATTTATGAACAAGAATCTTAACAGTTTTCAGCTTAACTTTACAAAGTCAAGCAAAGCTATTGTCATGGGACATGAGGATGTCTGTTAGTCAATTAGTCTATCCACAGTTTGTTCAGCACAGCTCTACAGCCTGCACTTCTTTTCCGATCATAACCAACTTCATATGCCTGTTCAGGTTCATGCCTAGGTGACAATGTCTCATTATGATCATGGTATGCCATTCACAATTGCCAACACTGCATCCTCTTGGATTTCTTCAGTATAGGCTGCAGGTCTCATTTAGGCATTAGTTTTTTTTTAAATTAGGCAGGTTGACTTTTTATGATGAGTAGATGAGGACGACCTATTTTGGTAACAGTTGAGAATGTCCTATTCATACCTAGATCAGAACGTTCTATTGTGGGCATGGTCTGCCACCCGCATTAGCCGGTACAGCAGCTGTCTTGATTTTCTAAAGCACAGACTATAGGTTTCATTTATAAACCAGTTTCTTGAAGTTTGGCATGGTGAACTAATACAATGAGTTTATAAGAATGCCCTATTTTTGGTAATGGTTGGCTGCCAATAATGGCTGCCATGGCAGCCATCTTGGATTTCTTCAGAATATCCTGCAGTCACATTTATGTATCAATTTTCTTGAAACTTGACTGGTGTGCTTAGTTGGATGAGTAGATGTGAACATCCAATGTTGGTCACTGTTGGCTGCACACAATGGCTGTCATGGCAGCCATCTGGAATTTATTCAAAACACTCTGCAGATTGCATTTATTCGCCACTTTTCAGAAATTTGGGAGGATGACAATATGTTAAATAGATGAAAATTTCATATTTCAGTTAGTTGGCTGCCTAGAATGGCTCTCTTAGCTAATTGTTTCTTTTTTTAATTTTGTTTTCTCTGATAACAAAAACGTCAATAATTTTGACACAATTTTCTTTACAGAAGTGTAACAAGAGTGAGGTAATTATAACATTTATCTCATAAATGCAGCATAAAGTCAAGGTTTATGTAATTATAGTATTTATGTCATAAATGCAGCATAAACATAGCCATAGCAGGATGCGATAACAATGAAAGTGCCCTTTCTGCCCTGGCTGCTGTAAAGAGCTCTACTGGTAATCTGATTTGAGATGATGATCAAGAAAAATCAGTCCAGTATAACGGGGTGGTCAAAACATGTGAGGGAACTAATGGACAATTACTCTATAGAGGTCACAAACATAGAAGTAGGAATGAAAGAAGGCAAAAGGTTTGTCAAAGAGAGAGTCATGGAAGACTGCAATCGAAACTGGCGAGCAGGGGTTAGCGTGAAAAGTTCACTGCAGGGGTTACAATATAAAGAAAAGCCAGCTTTTGAGAAGTACCTAGATGGCACCGTTGGAGGGTCACTGCTGTTCAAACTGAGATCAAGATCACTGGAGCTTCGGGGGAAAAATTGGGAGAGATGGGGAAAAGGGATGCCAAATGTGCCACTCTGGAGTAGTGGAGACCCTGGAACATTTTCTCTTGGAATGCCCACAGTATATACCTCATAGAATAAAATTTACTGGAAGAATAATGCAGAAGTGGGGTGAAGAAACAAAGGATAGATGGCTGAAGGGGGACACGAGGGAGAGGGTAGGAATGCTTATTGAAGAAATTGAAAAAGAGGAAGTGAGGGACACTATTAAGCAGTTTATATCTGAATGCTGGGAGGAGAGGAGGGGAAGAGGGGGTGGGGTGCAGGGGGAATGATGGCCTTCTCTTATGAGGACCGCGACAAATCAGCGGCTGGCCAAAGAGTTATTATTATTATATGTCATGTCTGTGAAAACAATTTTGAAAGAAAGAAAAAAACATGAAAGAATTTTTTCTTTAATAAAAACCATGAAAGAAAAATACTTTATATATTTAATAATTTGATATATTTCTAGTAATTTTCTAATGTTCTATGTGTGGATAGGCATGATTATTGAAAGGTTAACACTTCACCTAACAAACTGCTGATTATGTTCAGTTCTTTACAATAAAACCACCATTCAGATTTTATGATTTTATAAAATTTTGCCCAACATAGCCAATGTCCCATTACTGGGAAGAGATCTCATTTAGTCCATTTCAGAAATTGTTTGGAAAAGAAAAATTAAAGTTCATGTAGGGCCTGTGAAGCTTCAAGATTTGATTTTATTTTGAATCTTAAGTCGGTATTCTGTTCCATTCAAAAACAGCTGTCTGATTCATTTTCCTTTGAATCTTTTCACTGGAATTTGCTTGGTATCGTCTTCTTTGTCATCTCACAAAATGTACAGTTCAGATAGAGATCGTACATAAATAATGTTGAAAATAAAAACTGAGTGTAATTAACGCTATATTAACATAAAAATCATCTGTACCCATGCCACCATCCATGTTAACCCTTTACCTAACGTAACAGCCAAAACTGGCCAGCGCTATTCTCAAAAATCGCCACTTAATTTTTATTATTTTTTTCATTTTTTGTCTCAAAAACATAGGTTATGACCCCTCGTTGGAACGAGCTCGTTGAGCTCGTTCCAACGAGGGGTCATAACCTATGTTTTTGAGACAAAAAATGAAAAAAATTAGTTATTCAAGAATTATTTTTGTAAGTGTCGTCTGCTTTTCAGGTTAGGTAAAGGGCTAATTCCAGTTTTACTAGACACTACCTCTGCTGAAAGCGAATTGAAAGTTACCAAGCAATGTAAACAATGAGCTCACATTTGCTAGTGGCTAGCCCTGTGCAGTGCCTAGCACAGGTAATTATCGCACCCATTTCTGTTTTTGAACAAAAATGCTTTCTGGGTAATATTCCAACTTCATCAAAGCATGCCTTCGACGAAGACATGCCTTGATTATGTAGTTAGAATATTTTCTCAGTTAGAATGTCAAGATGCCTTTATTTGATTTGCGGTTCAATTCAGATTCGAATAATAGACCTGATTTGATTCAATTCTAACAAATAATATGTGATTTGCAGGACCCTAAGTTTATGGGAATTTGGGTGAAAAATATTGGTCCTAAACTTCTCTTCTACAATGTGTCAGGAAAAGGTTATGACCTTTGCTTATTTTCTCTCAATGATAACCTTTCACATTAAAATCCTTTTGTATCTGATGTCTGAAGCAAAATTTTGATATGTATTTATGTTACAGTCAATGTCTAAAATCAGTCAATCTGTAGAATGACTGAAATTTTCAGTCAATGTGCACATTGACTAATTCACTCAGTCAATCTACAGATTTCCTAAAAAAATCAGTCATTCTATAGATTTCCTGAAATATCAACTCATTTATTCTACAGATTGACTGAAATGTCTTTCCATTGTTTTTCAGTTGTTTGAGGCCAATCATGGTCAACCCAAGTGAGCTTTGAAACCTGTGGTGTTTGTTTAAGTGAACCCATGTTCACTTTGTATGTCTTTGTTTATGTAGTATAGTATTTAAGAATGGTCAACCCAAGTGAGCTTTGAAACCTGTGGTGTTTGTTTAAGTGAACCCATGTTCACTTTGTATGTCTTTGTTTATGTAGTATAGTATTTAAGAATGACTTTCTCTGGAGTTCATTCAGTTCATCATTTTCACCAATATGGGAGACACAATGGAAAGTGAATTTCGAAATGAGCTTTTGAAGAGAAAACAGTCTGATTCAAAAAGTATTCTTATGACAAAAGAAGAATATTTCATGCTATTGCAAGAGATAAAAGATGCTTCTGTATCGGAAAAAAAGACAGGTCGTCAGTACTACATCCTCCGCAGATATGAAATCCTCCAGTGCGGTGATATTGAAAAAATAATTCGCAAACAAAGCAATACTATTCAAAGACCTATTTACTTCACTCACATTGATGACATGTTTGATATTATAAAACATGCTCATATTTCAACTGGACATGGTGGGAGAGATAAAATGTTAAAAGTGATGTTTAAGTACGCTAACATCACACGTGACTCCATTGAACTGTTCAAATCTCTGTGTGTGGAGTGTCAGAAGAAAAGAAAACGTGCTACTACAAAGGGTGTTGTTGTTCGGCCAATTCTGTCAAAAGACTTTGCTTCATGAGGCCAGGTTGACCTCGTTGACATGCAATCTATGGAGCAACGATCTTATCGTTGGATCATGGTTTATCAAGACCATTTGACCAAATACTGTGTGTTACGTCCACTAACATCCAAGAGAGCAGCTGAAGTGGCTGTTCAGCTGATTGATATTTTCATGTTGTTTGGTGCTCCACAGATATTACAAAGTGACAATGGCAGTGAATTCACCGCATATGTTATCACAGAGCTAAAACTCTTATGGCCAGATCTCCTCATGGTTCACGGAAAACCTCGTCATCCACAAAGCCAGGGTTCAGTTGAACGTCTCAATTGTGATATTAAAGACATGTTAATTGCGTGGTTAGGAGACAATAAGACAACCGATTGGCCAAACGGATTCCGCTTTGTGCAGTTTCAAAAAAACAGCAGTCATCATTCAGGTATCAAACAGTCCCCATTTAAGGCACTGTTTGGAAGTCATCCTCAAGTTGGTTTGAGGTCAACATCTCTTCCTACTGAGATTCTCCAGCGTCTGATTACTGAAGACGAATTAAAAGCTGCCTATGAACCACCTGAATCTAACCAAACTGACGTTGAATCGTCAACGATGTGTGAGAGTTCACCAATTACAATTGAGGATACTCAGGAGACCCAGATTCAGGAGCAACACGACAATATTCAAATCAATCGCAAAAGGGCTGCAGAAGGACAGCTAGCTCAAGCTGAACGAATGGTCAAGCGAAGTAGAATTGAACATGTGCCTGGCACTCCAGGAGACAATGTGACAATTCCGATTCCGTTAGTAGACCGTGGTAGAGGTGACCCAAGGAACATAATGGGTGTGATACTTGACAGAAACGAAGCAGATTTGTACCGAATTGCTGTTCGGGGTGGTGTTCTAAAAGGAAGCTACAGCAGAAATCAGTTTGATTTGTGTTCTCAAAAACTGTATCAAATGAATGACATTTCTGATGACAAAGAGATAGCTCTGCACCAGGCAGTTCAATCAGAATCCATGTGTGGTGGCCAGGGGTATACTAAGTGCAACTGTGGTAAAAGTAGTAAACAATGTAAAACAAACAAATGTAAATGTTTTAAATCTGGACTTTTATGTAACGGCAGATGTCATGATAGTATCACTTGTTCAAACAAAAACTAAGCAAACTGTTCAAACTTTTTTAACTGTTGTATTCAATGTTTAAACATGATTTGATATGTTTGTTGTTCATTCAAGATGTTTTTTTATGATAAATAAAAGATATGATTATTATCAGAGTTTCATGGTTATTATTTTCACGAAAAGAACATTTCAGTCAATCTGTAGAATAAATGAGTTGATATTTCAGGAAATCTATAGAATGACTGATTTTTTTAGGAAATCTGTAGATTGACTGAGTGAATTAGTCAATCTACAGATTGACTGAAAATTTCAGTCATTCTACAGATTGACTGATTTTAGACATTGACTGTAACATTTATACGATATGATTTTATTCAAATAGATGATTTCTTTTTTCCTGTACAAGGCAATTTATTGCAAACACTATATCCCTGTTATATGAATTCCAAAATTTCTTTAATAGCTGGACATTTTCTTATATTTCATAAAAAAGTATAGTTTATACGCTATCATTGGGAGGATGTTGATGAACTCATTCCAATGAGGATCATAAGCTATGTTATCGATGCAAAAATTGAGAAAATAAAATTTAAATGTTAAATTATAGATATAGTGCAGGGCAAATTGTTCCATTACATTAGATAAAGTATTAATTGGAATATGCAATAAATCACAATTTAGTTACATGTAACTTTAAAAGATTTGGTGGGAAAGTGATTATCACAAATCATAGCATTTATACCACTTAAATACTTGTACACTCATTCTTCAAAAACATATATAACACTTTCTCAGATAAAATATGTTCTATCTTCTAACACTTGTCATTGGTTTTGCCATGTTACCTCCCCTTGATTGGACACCAGCAAGTGGAATGTCTCTGAATAAAATTACATTTTTAGCTCACCAACAAAGTTGTGTGAGCTTATGTCATGACCCGAGGTGCGTTGACGTCAGTGTCAACACTTCTGTTAAAGTTATTGTAAGAGTCCATTTTTACTTTATCATCTATTACTATGCATCTCATACTATTTCTATGGCTTACAAATGCCCACAGACCCTTACCCAGTGATATTTTTTCAATTTTTAGAGTGTTTTTGCAATGTTAGACTTTTTTGTAAGTATGAATTTTGACCTGTTTTGCTTTTCATGAGTGGAGGCTACCACTGGTATGCTGTGAATTTTATATTTCATAAATGTGTAAATGCATAACTTAAAGTCAACGTTAACCCTTGACGAACATTTTTTGCAGATTTGGGACTTTTTTAATGCAATGTTAGACTTTTTTATTAATGTGGACTTAGAGAAAATTTCTGACCTGTTTTGCTACACTTCAGTGGAAGCTACTACCAGTATGCTGTGGATTTTATATTTCATATATGTGTTAAATGCATAAATTAAAGTCAACCTTAACCCTTGACGGACATTTTTTGCAGATTTAGGTTTTTTAATGCAATGTTAGACTTTTTTTGTAAGTGTGGACTTGACAGGACATTTTTTGCAGATTTGTAATAAGCCTGGAGACAGGGGGGAATTGCGGTAACCAGTTCTTGTCAGATCACCGAAATTAAGCAATGACGAGCGCGGTTAGTAGTTGGATGGGTGACCATTTCAGTGACTGATTCACGCTTCTGTGTTGTGTCCTTGGGCAAGGCACTTAACCCTGATTGCCTACATGGGGGCACGAATATGCGGTGTACTAAGGTGTACTGCACGTCGATGGTGTGTATGTCTTCAACCAATCTAACCCTGCCTGTGCCGCGGTGCAGAGTTCAGAGTTACGATGTTGGAGAGCTGACAGCTGCTCGTCATTGCTCGGTGGTTCTCTCCGGGTACTCCGGCTTCCTCCACCTGTAAAACTGTCACCGGCATGATCTGACCCTGTCTGTTAATGTGTCGTTATACCCTAATAAATAAATAAATAATTAGTAATAAGCCTAGGTCTTTTGCATGCCATGCATTGGTGAGCTAATGGGGATTGACACCCCCTCTTGTTTTTCCTATCCCATTTCACGTTCCATACATTCTGAATATATTAACATGCTTCCTGCACTTTTGTTACAGAAACAATTCAGTTAAATTACTATAATATTTTGTTTCCTCAAGAATCTCTTGAAGAAAAAATAAAAATGCATCAATGAGAAACTCAGTTTGGCATTAAAATTAAAAAATTGGAAATTCAACATATAAGAACTGTCAGTTTTTGAAAAATTATACCAAAAAATTATCAGAGAGTATAAAGACTTGGCAGTGATTTCTAGCTAAGTCTTGGCCGCCTGTACATGCATCCAAGAATTAAATAGAAACCATCTAGGTAATTACATTATCATCTAGAAGAATTCCTTATGTTTGACTGTTGGGGCACCAGTTTTGGTAACTGAAATTTATCAAAGTCAGAATTAGACCCAAATGATTGATTCAAATCTTGTTTGATAACCCCCCAGCCCCCCTCCCCAAACAAGTTCTATCAAACAACACATATAAAGAATTAAATTCTTAATTTATCATCAGAATTCAGATAATTAAAAAATAATTGGAATATCACTTTAATTGAATATTCTTGCTGATTCTTTGGCTTTTCAGTCTGTTTGTGTGTTTTTGTTTGCAGAATTTGTTCACATATCTTTGCCTTGTTACAATTTATGAGAGAGTGCCAATAGGCTCTCTCCCATAAATTGTAACAAGGCAAATCCTAACAGACTAAATATAATTTCACTTCATAGACAAAGCGAAGCACATCCACTGAATATGAAGCCTTTAAGTTGTGGTACCAATACTTCAGAGTAAAGCCCAAATATGGGCTTCCAGCACTTTACCAATTAATGACACTTTTCACAGCCAAAATAATATTGTTCCATGATGAGTGAAGGGAGCTGGAGTATTTGGCTAGAATCACTGAGCAGTAGCAGTGAATAAATCCCAGTTTCAACTCAGTTGGATACCTTAAATTTGATCCTTTCTGTGAAGAAAACAACACAGATTTACTGCAGTCAACAAAATAAAATAACCAATTTATAATTGTAATGCAACAAATCATTGCATCAAGATTATTCACTGATTTTATGTTTTACTGTGGACAACTGGAATCAGTTTAATTTTTTGTTGTCTTTGTTCAAAGACAGGAATCATATCCAAGGCCTAACTTAATGTTTAGCTTCTAAACTAAAAAAAAGAATGTTAGATATTACCTTATTGCATCACAAGTAATGCTCACATCATGTCCAGTGTATAAAGGTCTTAACCCTTTAGCCGATGTACACAATATCAAAATATGTATTTTAATTCATTTTTTCTTCAAACATTTTTAAAAAATTCAACGAACTCAATCGTGTGCCCCCCCCCCCCCTCCCCCTCAGTGGAACAAGCTCGATGAGCCCTTTCCAGTGAGGGAGTCAAATGATATATTGTTGTTGAACTTTTTGGAAGAAAACAAATTTGTTCCAACAGCTCAATTTGTAAATTATGCCAGCAGTTGTTTCTGATTTGTTAAGTAAAGGGTTAACAGTTAAAGGCCTGGTCAGTTTCATAGTATATATGCTATACCCCTCAGCCCAAAAGCTGGTGGCTTAGCAGTGATTTCAAGCCAAGTCTTGGCTGCCTGTAGAGGCAGCCAAGACTTGATGAGAAATCGCTGCTTTTTAGGATTGCATTTTAGGGCACCTGTTCTGAGACATGGAGGTTTGTGAAAGCAGAAAATAGAACTTCAAAGAGCAAAGGTTATTCAAGACTTTTTAAAAATTATTTTACAGGGGCTTTGTTAAATACAAGCGGGCTACTTACCAGTATAGAAAAGCTGAAGAGAGGATAGAAGACTGGAATGAAATCTATGATCACAAAACAGTCAAAGAGGGTCTGAGAATGCAGGCTTCCAGGTAAGGGAAACCCATCAATCACTTGGCAAAAACTGCCATTCAAATTTGTATTTTTCATTTTTATTCTTTTAAATCATAGCTTATTACCGTAATTTGAAGGGGCTCAACATGTCTTCATAAAATGACTATTATTTTTAAATTTTGGCTCACAAAACATAGCATATGAACTCTCATTGGAATGATCTGAGTGATATCAGTCCAATGTGGGGTCATTGTTTGTTTGTTTGTTTATTTATTTGGGGTTTAACAACACTTTCAACAACTTGGGTAACATCACGTCGGATAGTTTTATGGGTTAAGAAAGCTGAAGTACCCAGAGAGAACCACTGAGCAGCAAGAAACTACCAGACTCTGCAGCTTACTAACCCAGTATAAGCAGAGTTAGCAGCAACTGAAGGCTAGTGCACCAATGACATGCAGTATGCCTAAGTACACAGTGCCACCATGCCCTCACGTCAGCAGTCAGGATTAGATTAGACATGGAACAGAGAACTGTGATTTGGTATTGAAGCATCCTTAGGACCAGTAAAATTGAATAGTAAAAAAAATTGCCATTGGTTATGTCAGGTGGTTCTGTAAGGGGGTGTGGGGGGGGGGGGGGGGCGCATCAAAAAATGCTGAGTCAGCATTTTTGCAAAAATTAAAAAAAAGATTTTCTCCAGAACCAGTGGTCAGAATCTTTTGATATTTGGTATACAGCATTCATAGGGGGGTGAGCTACAACTTTGGTAAAATGAAGCCCCTTAGTTCATATTTGGGCTCAATACAGGAGCCTGAATTTTTAACTTGGGGAAATATGGGGAATAATCTTTAAAAATCTTCTTCTTCAGAACCACCAGTCAGAATCTTTTAATGTTTGGCATACATCATTGTTATGAGGGTCAGATTCAAGATTGTTCAAACCAACTCCCTAGGTTAATATTTGGGTTTCCTATGGAAGCCCAAAACTTAATGTAATATGGGGGATAATTTTTAAAAATCTTCTTCTTCAGATCCACCTGTCCGAATGCTTTCATATTTGGTATATAACATCTCTAGGGGGTCAAATTCAAGTTTGTTGAAATCGGGTCCCAAGGTTAATATTTGGACTCACTATGGTAGCCTGAATTTTAACTTAGTGCAATATGAGGAAATTTCTTTAAAAATTCTCTTCTTCAGATCCACCAATCAGAATGCCTTTATATTTGGTAAACAATATATCTAAGGAGGGGGGGGGGGAGGGGGCGTGTCAGCTTCAACTTTGGTTGAATCAAGTGCTGTGGTTAATATTTGGGCTTCGTATGGGAGCCCAGATTTTAACTTAGTGCAAAATGAGGAAATTTCTTTAAAAATCTTCTTCTTCAGATCCATCAGTCGGAATACTTTTATATTTAGTATACAACTTCTCCAGGGGGTCAGATTCAAGTTTGTTCAAATCGAGTGCCTGGGTTAATATTTGGGCTCCCTACAGGGGAATTTCTTAAAAAATCTTCTTCAGATTCACCTGTATATTGGTTTACCACATCTCTATGGGAGTCAGATTCAAGTTTGTTCAAAATTGGGTCCACCAGTCAGAATGCTTTCATATTTGATATACAACTTCTTTAGGGGAATCAAATTTAACTTTGTTGAAGCCGGGGTCCCTAGGTTAATATCTGGGCTCTGGGCTAACTTAGTGCAATATGAGGAAATTTCTTTAAAAATCCTCTTCTTCAGATCCAGCTGTCACAATGCCTTCATATTTGGTAAACAATATATCTAAGGAGGGGGGGGGGGGGAGGGGGGCGTGTCAGATTCAACTTTGGTTGAATCAAGTGCTGTGGTTAATATTTGGGCTTCATATGGGAGCCCAGATTTTAACTTAGTGCAAAATGAGGAAATTTCTTTAAAAATCTTCTTCTTCAGATCCATCAGTCGGAATACTTTTATATTTAGTATACAACTTCTCCAGGGGGTCAGATTCAAGTTTGTTCAAATCGAGTGCCTGGGTTAATATTTGGGCTCCCTACAGGGGAATTTCTTAAAAAATCTTCTTCAGATTCACCTGTATATTGGTTTACCACATCTCTATGGGAGTCAGATTCAAGTTTGTTCAAAATTGGGTCCACCAGTCAGAATGCTTTCATATTTGATATACAACTTCTTTAGGGGAATCAAATTTAACTTTGTTGAAGCCGGGGTCCCTAGGTTAATATCTGGGCTCTGGGCTAACTTAGTGCAATATGAGGAAATTTCTTTAAAAATCCTCTTCTTCAGATCCAGCTGTCACAATGCCTTCATATTTGGTATAGAACATCTCTGGGTGATTCAGATTCAACTTTGTTAAAATTGTGTGCCTGTGTTAATATTTGGGCTCCCTATGAGAGCCTGGATTTTAACTTAGTGCAATATGAGGAAATTTCTTTAAAAAATTTTCTTCTTCAGATGCACCAGTCGGAATGCTTTCATATTTGGTATATAACATCTCTAGAGGAGAGGGGGGGGGGGAGGGGGGGGGGGGGGTGGCAGTTTCAAGTGTGTCCAAATCGAGTTAGTTATTAGATTAATATATGAGCATAGGAGCTCCCTACGGGAACCCAAATTTTAACTTAGTGCAATATGAGAGAATTTCTTCAAAAATCTTCTTCTTCAGATTCACTGGTCAGAATCCTTTCATATTTGGTTTACAACATATCTAGGCGAATCAGATTCAAGTTTATTCAAATTGGGTCACTGGGTTAATATTTGGGCTCCCTATGGTAGCCCAAATTTTAACTTAGTGCAATATGAGAAAATTTCTTTAAAAATTTTCTTCTTCAGATCCACCAGTCAGAATGCTTTCATATTTGGTATACAACATCTCTAGTTGGGTGAGATTCAAGTTTGTTCAAATCGAGTGTCTGGATTAATATTTGGGTTCCCTATGGGATGAAGAATTAGAAATTTTTTTTATAAAGTACCCTCTAGAGGTGTGTAACGTAAGATTAATCCACATAGGTTTTCATCGGGGAGCTCCACTTTTTCCATTATGATCAACTGAAGAAAAGGCATGATGCTTGGACTATTTTAGACAATCCTGAAGGGCTCAAGGAATGGCAATGGATCCTGTGGAGATTGATTGCTTAATGAAGATTCATCCTTGAACTCTGTTTATATTGTGTTCTGTTCAAGGTGAGCACTTCAAGCCCCTTGGGGCCTCTTGTTATTCAATTATTCACTTGATCTGTGATCAACTATAGCAAAGCAGAAGATACAGTTTAAAAATGGGTTAAAATTTGCTCACAAAAATTCACCTTGCTTCCGTGATACACGGAAAAGTTACAGCTGAAAAATCGATACACAATGGATTTATTTTCGAATAATAGTCAAGAACACAGATTTTTGGTCTGTTATATGATTTTATAGTTGAGGCATCTATTTCTAAAAAGTTCTGAATGGTATTTGTACAGGTGAAAACAAAATGATGAATTACTGACAGTGAGAAAAAATCTCCCTCCTCCCCCACCAAAGGCAGAAACATCCCCTCACAGAAATCGGTACATGTAAAGAAACACCATATCTGAAAAAAGGGAAAGTTAGATTAAAATATGTGTGTCATGAAAAATGGAATTACACTCAGTGCACTTTGGTCAAATTATAATCACAGGTGGTGGTGGTTGTGGTGGTGGTGGTGAGATGAGGGTGGAACTGTATGGGGGATACAGGCTTGAAGAAAAGAGGGAGGTGAGGCATTCAAACCAATGATTTTTAATGTGGCATAAAAGGCATCAGCAAATTTTAGACTATGAAGCATTAGGTGCTACCAGGTGCCAGTGGTGGTCCAAGAGCTAGAATTTTTTAGTTCTTCTTGTGTGTATTGTTTGTGTGTACACCTTTCCCTGAAATGCATCCACTTTCCCTGAAAATCACCATCAAGTTCCCTGAAATATTTTTATACTGTAATCAATGACCCAGACTTAGCTGGTGCTAACTCAAAAATATCTAGGGCCAAACACAAATTTTGCCCCCCAATCCCCAAAATTTGCATGCAAAACCAAAAATTAGAAGTCCTATCTGGCCCTCCATACATTTTACCCTCTGTGCATGCACAGACGCCAGGAAGTCACCGAATCTGGCATCAATAAATCATTCTTTGTTTGGCCCTTGTCAGATAACAACAAACTGACATTTGTGCTTTTAAATCTCAATTCAATTAATAATGATGCCAGACACAAATTAATATTGATGCCAGACACAAACAAATTATCTGGCCCTCCATACATTACCCTCCGCGCATGCACAGACGCCAGGAAGTCACCGAATCTGGCGCCAATAAATCATTCTTTGTTTGGCCCTTGTCAGATAACAACAAACTGACATTTGTGCTTTTAAATCTCAATTCAGTTATTAATGATGCCAGACACAAATTAATGGTTAAATTGGTGGATCCAAGGACAGAACTGGATGAAGGAAGGAAGAAACGGTGGTTTGGAACATTCAGGGCTGTAATTTTATAATATTTATTAAAATTAGTTCATGCTCCCTAATTTCGGTACATGAGCCTGATGTTATCACTGATTGATTATGATCTATCTACTATTTATTTAGTATTCCTTACCTGCCTTCCCTTGATCCCCCCATGTTAAGTGGGAGTTATTCTGATGTGACGAAGCCTTGTGTCTTCATCTTAGCATTTGACTAGGTGGAAAACTTGCTATAGGTCGCTTTAGTCTTCCAAACTCTAGTCTTTTATGATAAGAAGCATCAATTCTCGACTCTTTAAGTTGGGATCTAATGGACCAACACCAGCAGAAAGAGTACGAGAGGTTGTCATAGACTCAGATCCTCTATAAGGACTCATAGCGAAGGTATAGGTATACCTAAGTCTTTGATGGTAAGCTTTCATTATTGTAGGATTAAGCTATAAGAAAGCATCAATACTCGACTCTTTAAGTTGGGATCTAATCGACCACACCAACAGAAAGAGTAGGAGAGGTTGTCCTAGACTCAATTCGCCTATAAGGGCTCATAGCGAAGGTATCTCTCCTATATATATTTCTTTAGGATTGTCTATACAGCCACTTGAATAGGGGTTTCTCATCTGTCTGAGTTAGTGATCAGACTCCCCTGAGCTGGTGGCTCGAGGCTCTTGTAGAGCTCAGTCTGACCGATTTTGACTGGAAGTGGATAATTAGGTTATTTATGATTATCTTTCAGTCAATAAGCGAACGGTCAGCAATTGTAGCGAGTATAGTTCTTTAGATCACTTGTTTTGTGAACTAGATAATGTCTCATGGGATTTATGATAGAATACATGTATCCCACTATTATTTTGCTGGTTCATCTGTTGTTTCACAGAGCGAATTAGCCACCTGTTTGGCTCATTTTTATCTGTTATCTGACGCATTAACAGTGAAAGTTTTATGTGCCAGATGGAGTTGTGCGGAGCGGCTTTGAATGTTATTTCGATGGGTCGCTTACACACATGTCTACTCCAGTTATTAACTGGAATGGTAGACGTTTTTCTCTCTAGACCTATTTTGTTTTAGAGAATTTTTTAACATAAGGTCAAGTTTGGGCATATATTAACGGTTTTCTCAATTATTTCGGATGTGAGTTCATCTATTGCGTTACAATCCTGAGTTCGAGGGTCTCTCTATGCAGGGATCCTGGGACCCTCGGTTATTGGAAACCACATATTCAATGATGTCTCATTGTTTACGTTACATCATTGAATTTTTTCCATTTATATATTTATAGACGCAGAACAAAGTTTTTCAGAAGAGAAGTAACGCTTCTTTTGTCATTATTTTCCAACAGAAGGGACGTTTATGTTCATTCTATTGTTAAATAAGTCAGTTAGCTATTCGTGCTGCTTGGGTTATTTATCTTCCAATTAGCAGTCAATGCTTAAGATTTCAGTGCATAAGTAAGCGCTGGTTACATCTTGCACTTATTCTAACTGTATGGCTATTACATGATCTTATGTGGGATCACTTCAGGATAGTTAAGTTTTCAGCGCATGGGAATAATAGTTTCCATTATTTGTGTCGCTAGTATAAGGCATTTGAGCGCATACATTTGACGCTCAGCCGTTTTCATGGGAATGAATGATAGGATATGTGTATCCTTCAATTCATTTGTTTCTGTTGATTTCATTGAGGTTATGGGGTCTGTTATTGTGCATTCACCAGAAGCTTCCCCATGAGAGGGTTTTCTTCTTTAAGGGAAGTTTTATTCTTCACGTCATTCTCCGCTCCCAGTGGTATTATGGAGTATGTGAAAGAGCTTTGTGGTCACTATATTATTGCTGTCTGCACCAGCAATGATTAAGTAATGTGGATGAGGAGGTTTTGACATATATTCGAATCCCCCCACCCCCCTCCCCCCCCACCCCCACAAAATTATATATTTTAATAATACATACTTTGCGTCTGGGTCGTGTTGGATGGCGCCCTCATAGGCATATATGCAGTTCTGTTGCATTTGTTTCCGGTATTTATTTTCTGATTTCTAATATACAGACACATTTTATCATCATAATGGCCGCTATTTGAGCCCATGGGTTATGGCATAGCCATTTAATGGTTTTTAGATGATTAATAGGCTGGATTTTTATGCACTCACGCAATGTGTGATTACGCTATCTCTTTGGTGGACCTTGAAATTATTATATATTTCGAGGGTGGTCTGTGTTGAAGCCGGTTAATCATACCAACCTCCATTTCTAGATCCTGGTCTCTATTTTGTCGGTTCTCAAATCTCATATTCTCACGTGTTTATAGTTGTAGACACCAAATAGTACACATTGGAGAGTGTTTTTACCGGATTTAATATTACAGAGGCCTCCTGTGAATGATCTTGAAGCGTTTTTTCTCTGCAGAGATTGTTCATCTTATCCCGCTTTTGTATGTATATGTTATATTTAATTTCTCACTGATTTCATCGTACCTGTATATGGCGTCTGCAGTGCATATTTTGTAGCGGATAATGTTATTTACCAAAATCATCGCTATAGCTTTGGCATGTGAAGTGGCATTAAGCACCATTTATTATTCATGAATTAATTTTTTGAGTACCTGATCGATATTTATTTATATCATTTCCGGGTTCTGCTTATTGATTCCACAGCTCTCCCCTCTTTCTTTTGAAGATATGTTCAAAAAGGGGGGGGGGGGGGTCATTTTGTCCACTTCTCTGCCTTAGGGGGTATGTAACTATTAAGGAAGCTGTCTTGTCCATACTATGTTCAGCAATCAGCTGCAGTATTATTGTGTGGAGTAGGTTTATGGGCAATTTTCTCTCATTCTCAGTATGCCATAATAATTTTTAGGGCCTAGTCCAGACTAGTCTCAAAAATGGTTTATTTGTTACATCCTAATTAACATGATTCTATGCTTAGATTTAGGATTTACATAATTGGGATCCATATTAGGATATGTCTCTTCTATTATGGTATCAAGGGACTTACATGTAAATTCTAATTTCTTCATCATGGATTGAAGGATTTGATCTATGTTGATCTACTATTTCAGAAGTTCTAGGCCCTCCGCCTTTTTACGATTCAGCTAAGTCTGGGTCATTGGTTACAGTATAAAAATATGAAAAAATTTATAATAATTTATATATTTTTTATACTTACCAATGACCCAGATAGGAATGGCCCTCCCATGAGTGGGCAGTACTGGGCACTCATACCTCCCCGCTGAATTATTATAATCTTTTTTTTACAAAGAATGATTTATTGGTGCCAAATTCGGTGACTTCCTGGCGTCTGTGCATGTGCAGAGGGTAAAATGTATAGAGGGCCAGATAGGACTTCTAATTTTTGGTTTTGCATGCAAATTTGTGGGATTGGGGGGCAAAATTTGTGTTTGACCCTAGATATTTTTGAGTTAGCACCAGCTAAGCCTGGGTCATTGGTAAGTATAAAAAATAAAGAAATTACTATAAATTTTTTTTTTTTTTTTTCAGAGGTTAATATGTCTGTTCCATAGCCAGGTGTGAGACGGAAGGCACAAGGTTTCTTATTCATACGTTTTCTACTTGTAGGTGTATGGATTGTGGAGTACCATTTTGTCAGTCTGAAAATGGCTGTCCACTTGGAAATATTATACCAAAATGGAATGATCTTGTCTTCAAGGTAGTATAAAGTTCCATTTAAAAATATTTGCAGATCTATTCCTCAAGCAATATTTGTACCCTGTCTTTAACACCTTACCTTATCTGAATAGCACACAAATTTCTTGAATAATTGTGTATTTTCATTTTTTGCCTTGAAAACATAGCTTGTTCCAATAAAGTGTCATAAACTATGTTTTTGAGTCCAACAATTTAAAATTAATAAAATTTCAATATCAGTTTTTGTGAAAACTGCTGAAATTTCTCCCCTTATGTTGGACAAAGTGTTAAGAAGCTGGAAGAATATCTACCTTTGTCACATTTTTACTTCAGTATCTTATAATATTACTTAATGTTTTACACAAAGCATCAGCTTAATCTCACCAATACTATACACAATAATCAGAATTCCATTTTTTCAGTTCCTTTTCTCAAAAACAATTTTTGCTTCCTCATTGAAATAAACTCATTGAGCTCATTCCAATGATGCCTAATCACTTATGTATGGAACTTGCAGTTCCAGCTTAACCCATTGGAGAGGATGGAGTAAGTAAGGACAGCCCCCATGTTTCAGAAACTCTCAAGATTTTAGAGGAAATTTGTCTTTATATAAATATGCAATAGTGAGAAAGAGAGAGAGGGAGGGGTGAAAGAGGAATGAGTGAGGAGTGCAAAGACTTGTATAAATACATATATGGTGATGCTACTGAGGCCATCCATCTCTACCACATACTACAGGTGTTTCTTTATCCAGTATGCTTACACCTGGTTCCACTTGTAGCAGGACCCCTCAAAGTGGCCAAACATCTTAGTCAGGATCACTCCCAGCCTTTGAAATATGTCACAATACCCATAATTTAATCTTCTATGGTACTGGTGTGGGGTGGGAAAGAGGAGTGGTGGCTACTTGGCTATAAATTTTAATTTTCATCATCCTTTCAGGCCTTAAAATAAGCAGTCTGACATTTGCAGAATGAGGTCCCCAGAGGGTGAATTTGATGATGCTATCCCATACATTGGGCCAATGTATCCTCTGGGCACCTCTTTCTGTTTAGTTTTGAGACCCTGATTCAGATTGAGGTTCACAGAGGGTAAATTTAGTGATGCTACCCTGCTTTGCGGGGTAGCATCACTAAATTCATCCTCTGGGGACCTCATTTTGCAGATGACAGTATGCTTATTTTCTGGCTTGCATTCTTCTATAATTCATCTGAAATGTATTAGTCAACCTTCGACACCTAATTATCTGTTGAATCTGTTCCTTCAATCTGCAAACAAACCACTGGGAATGGCAGAAAGACAGCCAATCTGGCTATGTCATTTTCCACGACACATGTAATTCATTTTACATTGGTAGATATATTGCTATATAATGTTCTTTGTGAAACTATGATGCATTCACTGTATCTGTATATAAATATATGCATGTGCTGCAAATGAAGTAAAGTAAAGCAACTCCAGAGAGGTTTCCAATTCCCTTGGCTACAAGTGTTCGAAAATGAAAATGAAAGTATTTTGTTGGTTAAGAAACAAATTATTTATTTATTGGTGTTTAAGGTCACATACTTATGCACAATTGCTAATCGTGACCATGACAGTTTTATGGGTGGAGCCAGAGTACCCGGAGAAAACCACTGAGCATCAACAAGCAACTGTCAGCTCCTCAACATTCTAACTCTGTTCAAGCTCTGCTCAAACAGGGTTACAGTGGTTGAAGAAATGTGCACTATCGACGTGCAGTACACCTTAGTACACGGCATCATCATGCTCCCATGTAGGCAACCGGGATAAAGTGCCTTGCCCATGGACATGACGTGGGTGGTCCCGGACGGGGATCGAACTCTGGACCTCTAGCATAGAAGTCCAACAGTCTACCACTGAGCCACTGCACTCCCTAAGAAACAAATATTGCTAGTGTCATTACTATGGTTTGATAGGTAAAGGATTAACATTCAACAATGACAGTACACCTGTTGTTATTGAGGGAGGATTGGAAGTCAAAAGACTTAAAATCAAATAATAAAAAATCTTCCATTATTTAAGAACATATCTTGCAAATATCATTTTCGGTTCATGCTGGGTTAAAGGGCTAAATGATAGAACTGCTTCCTTGAGAATTGAGTAGAGATGGGAATGGCATGAAGACTGCCCTCAGGACTGTGCTATTTCCATGCAGTGTACCTTTACTTTCTTGCATTGATATAAATTGTTCACCACATTCTATGTAAATAATAATATTAATAATGTTTAAGCCTAAAATCCACATTGTGCTCTATGGCTTTACAAAAGTAACTGACACACACACACACACACACACATGTGCACTCGTGCGTGCATGCATGCTCATAAAACTATGTGTAATGATCAGGAATTACAAAATCAACAGATAAAGGCCTGTTCGTACAAATGGATTTTGAGACCGGACTTAAATTGATTTATGGTCAATACAGATTTTAGATGCATTGGGATGGAGTTCCAGAGAGCCGGTGCGGCACATTTGAAAGCCCTGTCACCTGCTGTTGCAAGTTTAGACTTTGGTACCACCAGATTATAGGATTCAGAGGAGCGGAGATTCCTGACTGGGGTATAGGGCTTAACAAGTGTAGATAAATATTCCGGAGCCAGGCCGTTGATACATTTGTATGTAATAAGTAGTATTTTATATTTTATCCTTTGCTGGATGGGGAGCCAATGAAGGGTTTTGAGGACTGGGCTGATTCGGCAGAACTTACGATTTTGAGTGAGGATCCTGGCAGCACAATTTTGAATATATTGGAGTTTGTCAATAAGTGAATTTTTGCACCCATACAGCAAAGAATTACAGTAGTCAAGACAACTGGTGACGAATGCATGGATGAGTTGTTCTGCAGTTTTCCTATCAATAGTTGCCCTTATCTTACTGATATTTTGCAGGTGGAAAAAAGACGTGCGGCAGATATGATTGACATGTCTGTTGCAAGTAAGATTCTCATCCAGGAAATAGCCCAAGTTCCGAACTACTTAATTGGGGGTGATTGCATTGTCTTCTATTATTAAGGATGCTTTCATTGATGTAGAGAGTTGATGAGGTAGGCCTATATATATGACCTCGGTTTTTTCAGCATTTAGCTTCAGATAGTTGTTGTTCATCCACTGGCTAATATCAGCAACACACCTTTCAAGCTTACAACGTGATATGTCTTCTTCGTTAGATTTAAAGTGAATATATAGCTGAGTGTCATCAGCATAGAAGTGATACTCTAAACCATGTCTGTGAATTATATCACCCCGAGGAAGGACATATATAACGTAAAGCAAGGGCCCTAGTACAGAGCCCTGAGGGACGCCAAACTTTAATGTGAATTTAGGGGAGGATGAGATATTTATGTTAACACTTTGTGTTCGTTCAGTGAGATATGATGCGAACCACTTGAGAGCAAAGCCTGATATGCCAATTCTACGTTTCAATCTGTTGATAAGCATGTCGTGGTCTATGGTATCGAAGGCAGCACTCAGATCCAGTAGAACTAGGCAAGAGACCTGATGTCTGTCCATCGACATCAAAATGTCATTTTGTACTCTGAGGAGAGCTGTTTCTGTGCTGCAGTAAGGTCTGTATGCAGCCTGGAAAACCTCAGAGATACCATTCTGAGCTAAATGTTGATTTAACTGAACAGCTACAGCTCGTTCCACAACCTTAGAGATGAATGAAAGGTTGGAGACTGGGTGGTAGCTCTTCAATATTTCAGAGTCCAAACCGGGCTTTTTCAGTAGGGGTGTTATGAGTGCATGTTTCATTTTTGACGGGAAAACCCCCGACTGAAGAGATGTGTTAACAATCAAAGCAATCCATGACACAATATCTGGCATGCATGCTTTCAGCAGCCATGAAGGAATAGTATCCAAACTGCATTGTTTAGATGGGGATTTATGAACAAGGCGAATAACCTCGTCCGCTGAGAGTGGTGCGAAGGAATGAAAGCAAGGGTCAATTGCCATTTCAGGAGACTGACTGTGATCTGCCGACTGATCTTTGCTTTTGCTGGCTATTCCAGTTCTTATACGGTCAATTTTATCAGCAAAAAAGATGGAGAAACGTTCGCAGAGATCGGTCTCTGATATATGAACTGGTAAAGCAGACACTTTAGTGCGATGTAAAAGTTTATCGATGACTGATGATAGAATGTTAGGCTTGTTAATATTGTCATTGATAGCGCTGGTGAAATAGTTTTTCTTTGCTTCCTGAACAAGCTTATTAACATAATCTTTTTGAGATATATACATCTCTCTGTGGAGATATAGTTTTGATTTTCGCCACTGATGTTCAAGCTTGCGACAAAGAGATTTTGCTTGTCTAATCTCATCTGTGAACCACGGTGTGTTTGGGTGCATGGTGATTACGCACGTTTGTACTGGAGCGTGAGTGTCGATGAGCATTTGAAGAATTGATGAAAAGTTCTCGAATAACAAGTCAACATTCCTAAGCCAGTTTGTGTCATGGGGAATAGAGGGAATTTCTTCACAGAATTTCTGCTGATCAATATTTCGGAATTTTCTATAGGATATTTTCTTCCGTAACGGTACCAGATGTGGGAGGTTTAATTTAAATTCAACAGCAAGGTGGTCTGACAGTGCATTATCGAATATATTTAAGTCACACACCAAAGGCAGATCCTCCCCTCATGTTATTACCAGGTCTAATGTGTGGCCACTTTTGTGTGTTGGTCCTATCACACATTGTATGAGGTCCATGGAATAGAGAAGATCTTTGAATTTACAAGCGTCGACATCATCGTCCACATCCATGTGAAAATTGAAGTCACCAACCTCAAGGAATTTTGCTGAAGATGTTGACAAATAGCCCAGGAATTCGCGAACTTCTTGAATGAATGTATACTGAAAATGAAGTTTCATTCATTTATACCAGTATTGCCACAGACTTTAATGTTCATTCAACAATGTGCCCACAGATAATGGTTTGAGCATGGCAGAGCATGGTATATTGATGATCTATTTCCAAATTTCATTGATATTCAAAAGACCACTTTTTATAGTTCTGAAAAATATATCCTGAAAAATATTAAACATTAATTATTGAATAAATGTTCAGCTCCTTACATGCTGCTGGCATATTTTCAGCCTACTCCTGTAAAATGAATCAACTTATTGACCAGTGATTTCTTGAGTAAAATGTTGATAAATTTTTTATCAAATCTAGCCATAGACACTGTGAAGCAGCCATGACTTGATTTAATGAAAAATATTTGAAAAAAACTCTCAGTTGGTTAAAAGTTAAAGGTTAGAGATAAATCACCATGTTTAATATTCTGGATCATAAATGCTTGAAATTCAAGTGCACTCTCTGATGTATTTTATCCAAAAAGGTTACTTGTAGGACAGCCTGGGTGCAGCAGTGGTACGTGACATACACCCCAGTTTCTATCATCAATCAGTTGCCTATACTGACCATGCCAACAAGAGATCACTGGGCACTAAACCCATCTATATTTTTAGCTCAACTTTGGCGAAGCCAAATTTGAGCTTATGCCATGGTCCGTCTGTCCGTCAACAATTGGATACGGCTCGGGCTAGAGGCCGTATTTATGAATCGATCTTTACGAAACTTCTTGGGTACCTTTGTTATGACTGTGGGACGAGAACAAGTGTTTTTGGGTGCAGTCCGAAATTCAAGATGGCTTCCAGCCTCCATTTTGTACCGACGATGCAGAAATCTGTTTTTTGTACAGAACTTCCATATGAAAGCTCTGATTTGAATAATTTTTTGTATGTATGTTTAGTACCATGGGATACATCACATATAATACGAGTTTTTTTCTCGTGCATAAATTATGCAAATTAGACTAACTTTGATGTTTTCAGCGCTACTTACATACAGAAAGTACACATGTCAATACGGCTCGGGCTAGAGTCTGTATTTATGAACCGATCTTCACGAAACGTCTTGGGTACCTTTGTTATCACCTTGGGACGAGAACGAGTGTTTCTGGGTGCGGTCCAAAATTCAAGATGGCTGCCAGTGGCCATTTTGTACCGAAATTAGGTCTAATCAGTTTTTTGTACACAACTTCTATACGGCTCAGGCTAGAGGCCGTATTTATGAACCGATCTTCACGAAACTTCTTGGGTACCTTTGTTATCACCGTGGGATGAGAACGAGTGTTTTTGGGTGTGGTCCGAAATTCAGGATGGCCACCAGAAGCCATTTTGAACCAAAATTAGTGCAATCAGTCTTTTGTACAGAACTTCTGTATGAAAGTTCTGATTTGAATAAATTTTTGTTTGAATGTTTAATAACATGGAATACATCACATACAGCACAGGTTTTTTTCTTGTGCAGAAATTATGTAAATTAGATGAACTTTGATTTATTCAGTGCTACTTATACACTGTAAGTGCACATGTCAATACGTCTCAGGCTGGAGGCTGTATTTATCAACCGATCTTCACGAAGCTTCTTGGGTACCTTTGTTATCACCTTGGGACGAGAACGAGTGTTTCTGGGTGCGGTCCAAAATTAAAGATGGCAGCCATTGGCCATTTTGTACCGAAATTAGGTCCAATCAGTTTTTTGTCACAACTTCTACACAGCTCATATTTGTGAACTGATCTTCACGAAACTTCTTGGGTACCTTTGTTTTCACCTTGGGACAGGAATGAGTGTGTTTTGGGGTGCCTTTGTTATCACTGTGCTATGAGAACAAATATTTTGGGGTTCAGTCAGACCCACTCAGGGACTCAAAGATTTTGACTGTCACCCACCTTTACAATACTTTACCTATACATTTGTTACAGGCAACGGTCAGTATTTATGTACAGACTGTTACAATACTTTATATGTACCTTTGTTATCAGGTCATTACCTAGATGTTTCTCATTGCTGTGCCACATACTATACATGTACATGTCTTTGTCTTGACAAGTTGAGCTACAGTGTCATTGACACTTTCATTTTGTTTGTTGTGGGTAGTCTTTCAATTTTGAAAATGGGAGGCACACTGTAATGCTACCATTTGGAGTGAGATATGTTATTGTTGAGAACCAGCATTGGGAAAATGTTTTCAAGAAACACATCAACAAACATTATTTTTCTACATCTTTGAAACTCCCAGGAAGGTTGCTGCATACAGAAAGTGAAGAGAACATTGATACTAACCATATGCAACAGAGAAACCAATAATTTTCTTCAGAACTGAATTACAAAACAATTCAGTATTTGGCCTATTCATTTCCAAAAGTTTGTCTGTGCTCAGTTCACTTTACTGGTGCGCAGTAAATAGGGATTTCCAAAAATATTCCCAGTTTTTTCAAATATGCTTGTTACAGCAGTAATCAAGTTTATTTAAGTTTGATACAATATATGAACTGCAACTTGAACATTGTGCACTTCACTTCCTGTTGCACCTCTCAACATCTTATCTACACTTTACTGCTGATGTTAGATTGCACTCAAAATTCAAGTTGTTTCACAAGGTGAAACAAAGTTGCTGGAGATCATTTCTGAGTTATTAAATGCTTTTTGTAAATAGGTACCATTACAATTCTCAGCAAAGTTTGATTAGCATGAAGTCTTGGAATGCTGTAGTTTCACAGATTATTGTTCACATTACCATGCACATCATGTTTTATTTTACCCTTTTCGCTTTGAACAGACTTTAATTGTTGCTAGGTAGTGATAAGGCATAAAATAAAAATTGTGTGTGTGTGTGTGGGGGGGGGGGGGGGGGGGTGATGGTGTGCAAAAGCGACAGCTCGCTACAAAATTGAAAGTCTGGTTGTGGGTGTATTACACACTATATTCATAAATGATGTTAACTATTATTTCAGAACAACTGGAAAGCAGCACTGGATCAACTTCTGCAGACAAATAATTTTCCAGAGTTTACAGGAAGAGTTTGTCCAGCTCCCTGTGAGGTGAGGAATTTTAATCCATATCTGTAGTCTTTTTGGATGGATTCCAGAACTGTGACCTTTTGCAGAAGAATGTCTTGGATCATTACATATACCCACTTTTGTGTATTTTGGTTCTAAGATTTCTAAACATTCTTGAATTTATTACTGGTAGTCAGGCTGAGAGGAGAAGAGACAGTGTAAGTGGGAACAATTATTGGTTATGAAAAGCTGTCACATCTAAGGCCATTAAAAAAAATCTTGTTTCTTGGGCACCTCCCTTGTCATAGAAAATCTGCCTCATCACCTAATTTTTCGCCTGGAAATCTCTTCTATAACACTATTTTGCACTTGTAGGACAAATATTTAACCAACTATATCTTTTCTCACAGAGCTCTGTCAAACAAGGTATAGTTGGTTACACTTTCAACTAGAAATTTTCACTTCTGAAAACATTTGTTTGTCACATAAAAGTGTGAGTAGTTAAATTTCTGATCCCAACTATTTTCAGAACTGTTTTGTAAATAAACAGAAAAAAAGCCTCCCTCCCTCATCATAAAATTGAGGAAAAACTGCCTGAAAAACAAGAATTTTTTGAAAGGCCAAAATATATGTAAACGTCAATGAATATATTAGTGAGTGTTGACAAACTTTGCCACAACCTAATAAGGGTTTTCCAATGAATTTTGTGTAAATAAATTAATTTATTAACTCTTAATATGCTGAGTATTTTTTGCAGTTTTTCTTTAACCCTTTATCTAACATGGAAAGCAGACGACGCTTGCAAAAACATTCTTGAACAACTAATTTTTTTCATTTTTTGTCTCAAAAACATAGGTTATGACCCCTCATTGGAACGAGCCAGTTTTGGCCGTTACGTTGGGTAAAGGATTAAAAGCAAGTCATGCTTGCTCTGCCACAAAGCATCAATGACTTGATTTGATGAAATACCAATAATAGAGTCTAATATCAAGACATTGCTGCCAATAGGGTTACTCCTATTTGTAATGGATTATTTTGTTAACAAAAGCCAGAATAATATGTCTACTAGGTGTCAGGGTATTTTTGTGCTGAACAGGCAAATCCCTCTTCAGCAGGCAAAGAGTTCAAGCACATTTTCAAGTAAAGGTAACCATTCTTTGGAATTCTGGTATACTGTTCAAAAGGGTGCTTTGAGCCCAATCCAACACAGACCAGTCAACAACCAATCAACTGAACCAGCTGAATCTCTATTCATCTGCAGAAAGAAGAAAATAAACCAAAGCAATATTTTGGATAAAAGCCTTAACCCTTGACCAAACATACATGCTATCAAAATTTATTATTTTAATTATTGTTTTTTTCAAAATATACACAAAAATTTCACAAAACCATATTATGTGAGACTCCATCGAGCTTGTTCCAATGAGGTCTCACATAATATGGTTTTGTTGAAATTTTTTTTTTTAAATTATTTTTTTTCAACTGCTTCCCCTGTGTGAACTCCGGGAGGTGAAGGAGTGCTTGTTTACTGTGGTAAAATAGGACCCAGTCACTAATGCTTGGGGAGCAAGTCCTCTAAAATAGGCAACATGGGTTATAAACGAATGACTGACCTTGGCTTTATCTTCATGTTGTGGTCATGATTAGCCATATGTGCAGAAGTATGTGACGCTAACTGGTAAAGTGCTGGAAGCCCATGTTTGGGCTTTGCTCAGAAATGCAGGTACCATTGCTTAAAGGCTTCATATTCTGTGGATATGTATCACATTATCTTTAAAAGTGAAATTATTTAGTCTGTAAGGCTTTGCCTTGTTATAGTTTAGGGGAGAGTGCCTATTGGCACTCTCCCCTAAATTATAACAAGGCAAAGACATGTGAACAAAGTTTGAGGACCAGAAATAATTTAGCACTCTACCAGTTAAACACCAGTAAATAAATAAATTCAACTGCTTAATTTGTAAATTATGTGGGTGGGTGTTCCCGATTTGTTAAGTACTGGGTTAATTACACACCAAGTGTGATGCATTATTGAAATGAAGTATAAAATAATAATCTTTCTTCTCAGTTCGCAATTTTGATACAGTATGAGGGTTCTGATTTCAGTCTTGTTGTAGAACAAAAACAATAACTAGTTGCAACATAATTTGAGGTATCACACCATGTTAAAACTGCAAAACTTATTCATATGGTAAAATGATGTATAAACTAATTAATTAGGCCACACAAAGTAGATCTTCTGTTTCTCAAGCTATTTTTTTATTTGTAAAATTGTATATGGGCAGGTGGTTTCTTTTATTTTTATCTCACCTGACTGCAAGTCAGTGGACGCTATTGCCATCACTTGGCATCCGGCATCCATTGTCTGTCGGCCATTGTTCATCATCCGTTAACTTTTGCAAACTTGACTTCTTCTTCACAACCACTAGGCCAGATTCAAACATATATTGCACAGACCATCTATGGAGTATACCCTTTCTACTTTGTTAAAATGAAGCAGCTGCTATATTCAGGCTCTGGTTAATGCCCCAAAAGCTTAAAAATCTTTAAAAATCGAGCGAATGTCTTGATATTTTGTGTGGAACATCCTTTGGTGTTGAAGATTAAAGTTTGTTCAAGGGAAGTTGGTAGGTCAATATTTAGGCTCTCTGTGGAGGGCTCAAAAGTTTTATCCATTGGGCCAATATCAACCAAATTTGGCATATAGTATAAGACTATAAGTGGGTCCTAAGTAATTGATTGATGCTCGGAATTTTTTTTTCTCAGCCCCATGGCAATCCCAGGGACTAAGAACAGAAAAAAATGCAAAAGCCCATATTTCCCAAACCACATGGAACAGAGAACTGTTATTTGGTATGAAGCATCCTTAGGAGCAGTAGAATGGATTGGTTAAAAAAAAATGCCACCGTTTCTATCAGGGTGCCCGGTAGAAGGTATTGCAAAAATGATGAGTCAGCATTTTTGCAGTAAATTTATCCTGGAGTAAAATGTGTTACAGTTATTCAAACAGTTTACTCTTATCTGAACATTCATTTTCAAGGGTAGTACACTTAGCTGTCAAACACACATGTTATCTTATTATTTTAATCAGTAAATGAAATTATTCAGTTCAATGCTTTTAACCCTCTCAAGGTATCCATAAGTGGCAGAGGAAAAATTGATCTGATTCCCGTATGAATATCTTTAATTTAACCCTCTCAAGACTTAAAAGTGTTTTCCAAATATTTTATTTTATGTTGAACCCTTTCAATGTTGTGCACATATATGTTTTTTCAGGTTTCTTGGAAAAACGTTATCTGATTCCTATATGAATATCTTTAATTTAACCCTCTCATGACTTCACTGCATTTTCCAATGATTTTATTTCATGTTGAACCCTTTCTGTGCAGTGCACATATATGTTTTTATCTGGTTTCTTGGAAACATTTATCTGATTCCTGTATGAATGTCTAATTTAACCGTCTCAAGAATTCAGTGTGTTTTCCAAAGATTTTTTTTAATGTTGAACCCTTTCAATGCTGTGCACATATGGGTTTTTTTCTGGTTTCTTGAAAACATTTATCTGATTCCTGTATGTATGTCTTTAATTTAACCCTCTGAAGACTTCAGTGTGGGTTTCAAAGATTTTATTGATGCCTTGATCAAACCTTTTCAATGTTTTTCACATATATGTTTTTTCTGGTTTCTTGGAAAAAAATTATCAGATTCCTGTATGAATATCTTTCATTTAACCCTCTCAAGACTTCAATGTGGGTTCCAAAGATTTAATTTCATGTAATACTGTTAATGAAAACCTATTTCAGATCTCTTTAAAAATATTTTACACCAAAAATAAATTCTTTTTCTGTTTTGTTTATTTTGATGCTTTAACTATTTTCACATAGACTTGAATTTACTGATGGCAGTAAAATTCTGTTTCTCTAGTTTGAAATTTTTCTTATTCTTTAAAACCACTGGGCCAAATTCATTCATTTATGGCACAGCCCATCTTTGGAGTAAATTTTTTCTACTTGGTTCAAATGATGCTGCTGCCAACTTCAGGCTGGTGTAATTTACTCTTCTGATTTTGTCCTCCCAAAATTACTGTATCACTTGGGTGGGGTTAATGCTCCTTAAGCTCCATAAGCCTAAAATACTTTTAAAATCCTCTTTTTTATAAGCCACCTGCAATAATGCTTAGATTTCTTGTTTGGAACTTACTTTAGTGATGCAGATTCACTTTTCTTCAAAGAAACCCAGTAAGTCAAAATTTAAGCTCCCAAATTTGGGCTTCACTCAAAATTTCTATTTTCAGATCCATGGTGCAGATGTGAACCAAATTTGTCATGTAGTATATAACTGAGTCATAAGTATTTCATTTATGCCGGAATTTTTTTATTTACGTTTTTTTTTGTTTTTTGGGGTTTTTTTTGGTCGGGGGGAGGGTAGAGAGAACCACAGTAGTTGAAAACAAAACAAAAATTTCATTCGGTTGTTGTTTTTTAATACTTCACAGAGCAGAGTTTGCTAGGAAACTTTCCTAGGACCAGCAAAATTGAATGGCCAAAAAAGTTGCTTTTGGTTGTGTCATAGCAAATCAAAAAATTGCTCTTGGTGCTGATCACTTACTGGTACACTCATCTTGTTTGACAACTTCAGCCAGGTGAGCGTTTTTATGTTCACTTGAGCCTCTGGTTTATTTTTGTGATTATTTCTTTGCCATCAGAAGTTCATGTTCTTGGTTTGTTTTATATTTTAGGCCACATAATCTACAGAATAGCATGGGTGATGGTGTATTTTATCCCTTAAGTCCAACAAGACTCTGCAATGCTAAAGCATTGCAAAGCCTTGTTGAACTCAAGGGACAAATTTATGAATTTTATTAGCAACTTGGGTAAAATATCAGACATAAACCATTTAATTATTATTTTTGTAAGTTTGCGTTGGTTTTTAAAAGAGAGCATCTGGCAGCCAAAAGGACCATGCGGGACACCCAGAAAAACAGATTTTTTTACTTTTTTAAGCCTTATGTATATGTGAAAATGCATTGTCCAAGTTACTGTTGAAATATTTTATTTGTGTATTATAGGGAGCTTGTGTACTTGGAATTCACTCACCAGCTGTTACGATAAAGAACATTGAATGTACAATAATTGATCATGCATTTGAACAAGGCTGGATTAAAGCTGAGGCTCCTCCACACAGGACAGGGAAGAGAATTGCTATTGTTGGAAGTGGACCAGCTGGTTTATCTGCAGCTGCTCAGTTGAATAAAGTAAATGGAGATGTTTTTACATTATTTGTATAATTTTATACAATAATATAGATTTTATCCTGACTGCCAACATGCCTGTCTGCTCCCACAAAAAAAATACTGGTAAATTATAACATTACAGTGATAGGGGTTGTTCACTTTTGAGGTTCTTGGGTGCATTTCATCTGTGCCTGTTGTATAATGAGGCACTCATCCTTTGGGTTTTTTCCCCAGTGATATAATTGTAATGAAACTGTGTTTCCTGAAAGTTTTGCAACATTAATTTTATTGTTTTCACAGTAGTCAGCCTTGTACCCATGAGGTATGAATGTAACATGCAATTTGGCACATATGTTGTCAAAATTATTAATATTTTTTTAACAAAACACCCCCAAAATGCTGGACTCCAGATATTCAAGTCACTGAACAGATGTGATGGCTCCTCATTGCAAAGAGTGTAATGGCAGGGCAATTCACAAAAAATTGCTATTTAAATTTTATTATGCTTTGCAATGTTTGCCTCCAAAATATAGTTTATGACACCTTTTTAGGATAAGTTCATCTTGCTCATTCCATTGAGGGTTCAAAAGCCATGTTTTTAAGACAAACAATCATAATTTTTAGTTATTTGTGAAATTTTTCTGCAACTGTCATCATCTTGCTGTGTTTGGTAAGAGGTTAGCCTTTTCATCCCTGATATTACAGAAGGGTATCTTCCATGTTAGTTCAGTGGTATATTGATGAAGTCTGTATTTAATTTGTAGGGTAGGGCAAATAATATTTTAAACCTGTAACCTTATGGCTGTTGGCTGAAAGAAATTAATTGTTTACAAATTCATTTAGTGGCATTTATCTCTACCTAACATGACCAACAGATGGCACTTGCAAAATATTTCATGAATATGAAAACTTTTAACTTTTTTCCTCAAATACACAGCTTATTCTCTTCATTGGAACAAGTTCAACTGGTTCATTCCAATGAGGGGTTTTAAGGTATGTTTTGGAGACAACAATTGAAAGAAAAAATAATAAAATTTGAATGGTGAATTTGGTGAATAGCCCTAATCATTTGGACACTGAGTAAAGAATTAATTATTGTAATATTGAGTTCTGTTAACCCTTTACCTAACATGAAAAGCAGACGACACATGCAAAAAAAATTCTTGAATAACTATTTTTTTCATTTTTTGTCTCAAAAATATAAGTTATGACCCCTCATTGGAAAGTGTGCTATGAGCTCATTCCAAAGAGGTTTCATAACTTATGTTTTTGAGACAGAAAATGAAAAAATAATAAAATTAATTGTCGATTTTTGTGAATCGCACTGGCCGGTTTTGGCCACTACATTGGGTAAAGGGTTAAATGGTATTGGTTTTAACTGGTTGAGTGCTGGAAGCCCATATTTCGACTTTATTCTGAAGTGCTGGTGCCATAACTTAACTGGTAAAGTGCTAAATTATTTTTGGCCATCAAATCTTGTACACATGTCTTTGCCTTGTTAAAATTTATGGGAGAGTGCCTATGGGCACTCTCCCATAAATTGTAACAAAGCAAATCCTTACAGACTAAATAATATCACTTCAAAGATAACACAAAGCACATCCACTGAACATGAGCCTTCAAGCTGTGAAACCTGCACTTCAGAACAAAGTCCAAATATGGGCTTCCAGCACTCTACCAAAGGTGTTATATTCTATGGATGTTCTTCATATTTTCTATGAAGTGACATTATTTATTTATTTATTTATTTATTTATTTATTTATTTATTTATTTATTTATTTAATTATTTATTTGGTTTAACATTTATTTATTTATATTTATTTATTTATTTGGGTTTAACAACACTTTTTAAAGCCAGGGTCACCTCATGTCGGACAGTTTCATGGGTGGAGGAAGCCAGAGTACCCAGAGAGAACCACCAAGCAATGGTGAGAAACTGTTAGCACATTTTGTCTTGTAAATGTTTCAAGGACACATTGCTGCATCTTTTTTCAGGTTGGTCGACTTAGCTTTATCACAGAGGTAGTTGGATAAATCATGATGATAGTGAATACAAACCTAATAATTCCACATCCCTCCCAGCTTGGAAGAGTTGGCCAAATTACAGCAATACTTTGCCATCTTCTGCCTGAGCATGACCATCTCTCTACATGGGCATTAGAAGTAATCAATGATCTCAGAAAAAAGTTGCATCTGTGATGTCTTCAGGGATGGCAGAACTGGGGGCCGGGTGGTGTGGGTGAGGGTGGGGGCTTCAGCCCCCCCCCCCCCCACTTTTTTTGCCAGCCATGTTTTTTTGTATGCATATATTTTAACACAACCAATGAAACAAGGGACAGATCCAGAACCTACCCCATATTTTCGCCAGCTATGTTTCTCTCGTACTGGTTCAGATTTGATGGATTTTGGATCATTTTTTGCAGTAAGTGGCAGCAAATGCTGAAATGTATACAGTCTGTTAAAAAATCAGTTAACTGAAATAGATCGTAATCATACAGACATATAAGTACCAAATCCACCCCCAGACAAGATAATCCACAGACAGTACAATTGCTGTTAACGTCTGGTAACGACAAAAGCTGATAAATAGACCTCATCTGTATGCTTTACCAACAAAGTGTGAAATCTTTCAAATAAATAAATAAATCTCCTGAAAAATCTCAAAATATCTGCTCAGATGCATGAAAATGGGGTTTTGGGACCCTGGAAATCAAAATTTTCATACCACGGGCCGAACCATGGTAGGCCCGTCATACTGATGACCATCCATCGCCTGATCCAGCCCCCCCCCCCCCCCCCCCCTACACACTTTGAAAATTGTTCTGCTACCCCTGGTCTTTATCAATGCATTTTATTTGCCTTTTTTTCGGATCCATGTCAGAGGAAAGTATGTTTCAGCATAAATCTGGCAACAAATGAGATACAACAAAGGATGATATCAATTCAAATTTTAATTGATCAGTATTGTTGTCCCTAAAATTTTGCTAGTTTACTAGAATTCTCTTATAATATCCTCCAAAAGAGTGAACAGTGTTTTCCAGCTAAATTTTGTCATCCATGGTGATAAAAAAGTAAAACTGCAAAAAATGTGTCTTGAAAGCTCTGATATAAACATTTTAAATGCATCTCTGTGGCCTTAACTGCTAGTGTTTTAAATTATTGTTGATTGTCAAATTTATTCACATATCCTTGCCTTGTTATAATATATGGGTGGGTGCCTACAGGCACTCTTCCATAAATTATATCAAAGGAAATTTTATTCAGATTTAATGACACTTTCAGCAGCCAGGGTCATATCATGTTGGATAGTTTTATGGGTGGAGGAAGCCAGAGTATCCAGAAAGAACCAATGGGCGATGGACAAGGTCACCTGAGGCTAGGGAGGCAAAGGGGGCAGTGTACGCCTTTTTTGCCAGAAGTGTACTAGTGAAAAGACTTCATATTCCGATAACTGTAGCTGAAAAGGTGACCTTAAACACCAGTAAATAAATATAAATAACTGAAAAGAGTATTCATTTCTAATGTAACATATTTTATGTGTACAAATGAAAATGAAGGGTGTGGGGATATAATGACAGAGTTATTCATCAAGTAATTGCATCAGTTCTACATACTGCACTGCAAGGAAATCATTGAGAACTTCTCTCTCGGTGTGGATTCAAACCCCCGCAATGCCATTGTATAATGACAGAGTTTGGTCGTTAATCACTAAAAAAAGAAGCTCTCCTATGGATGGGTGATTTCTGATCTTATATATTATTTCTTAAGTGGAAGAAGGTGCCATCTTCAATGCTTTAGCATTGCTGGTGGCACCTTGTTCCTCTTAGAGGACGTTATATATATGTCAATACTCTTGAGTGTTGCATTACAATTTATGATTGTAAATGCCCAGTCTTACCTCATACCTAGAGTTGAGTGCCCTTTTTGATACCCTTGCCTCTACTCCACCCCACCCCATCCCCTGCCCTCAAATGCTTCCTGTTGGAATTCCTAGTTATTAACCCAACACAAGCAGGGTTAGCATCAGTTGAAGGTAATTGTACTGTCATTGGAAACTGTACTATGCCTTAGTACACAGTACCACTGTGTTCCCACATAAATAATTGGGATGAAGTGTCTTGCCCAAGGACGCAACACAGATGATGTGTGTCAGGATCGCACTGTTGACCATTCTATCTCTAGTCCAGTGCTCTAACCAGTGAGCCATGCATTCCTAAATCTAAACATATGAAATAATTTCACTTAAACAGTATGAAACACATCCACAGAATATGATACCTTTAACTGGAAGAGTGCTGAATTATTTTTAGTCATAAAAAAATTGTTCAAAAGTCTTTATCTTGTAACAATTTATGGGAGAGTGCCTGCAGGCACTCTCCCAATCATTATTGCAAGAAAATTCCCAACAGACTAAATAATTTATCTTCTAAGATAATATGAAGGACATTCACATAGTTTGAAGCCTTTGAGTTGCAATACCTGCACTTGAGAGTAAAACCACAATATGGGCTTCCACCACTCAACCAGTTAAGTTGTGGTACCTGCACTTCGGTATGGAGAGCAAATATGTGCTTCCACCTCTCAACCAGTTAATAGATAATTTTATATCATGATTACCATGCGTATTCATTGTTACATGATACAGTACAGATATTAGGAAATGGTCTAGAGAAACCATGTGTGGGATTTAGATTGTGCTAAGAACATCATATAAGAATGAGTCTCATTGGACATTATGTGTTCAAGTGACGTGAATAAAATGCTTTGACACAAAAAAGTGTTAAGCAAAAAGGTTATCACATATGTGAAGGTGATGTTTTTCTTTAAAAATATCAACTCCATTCATTCAATTCAAGGTTAATCATGGTTAAAGTTCAGAACATAACTCGGGGCGAGTACAAGGGACATGAATCAACTACCCTTTGTGGAGTATTTCCTGTATTTCATGCAGTCCTTTAGAACTCAAGAAATACAGGAAGACCTCCTTGGGATGTTGATTCTAGTCCCCCGTATTCCACCCTTGTTTTGTTCTGTCTTAGACATCATCAAAAATTATTATTACACCTTTCTGTTTCACAGCTGCACTCCTTTTCATTCAAATTTCCTACTACTTGTCTTTCACATTTTTGGCATGGCTTAGTGATTTAGTCATTTAGTTTATTAAGGCAAAACTGTTCTTGAATCCACCAAGTTGGTGGAAGCTTGAGGGTTTTGCACTTCCCTTATTGAAAAGTAGCATTAGGAGGTAAGGGAACAAAACAATTTGTTTGGAAAGATAAATTTTATTGTTATTAACCCTTAACCCAATGCAGAATAATGTTGTAAACTTGTTGATAACACTTCATCCTTTTTTGCAGTAGACAGGATTGTATTGATGAAAGGGTCAGTGAGTTTATATTTTGAAGCTTCATTTCTTTCAGGCTGGCCACACAGTTACAGTGTTTGAGAGAAAGAACAAGATTGGAGGATTACTGAGATATGGTATCCCTTCTATGAAACTCAGCAAAGAGGTGAGTTTTTTTGTTTCTTATGTTGGTTTACAAATTACTTTTGTAAATCATCTATTCTAAATACTGCAGTCCATTAATTTTTCTAGTAGAATTCATTGAATACCAAATTTTGACAGTGCAAAAATATTCGGTTAGCAGGAAGGTTCAAATAGAAAATAATATTTCATCAGATAGTTACATCTAAGTACTTAATTCTACAAACTGCACCTCAGAAGAAATCAGCGACACTTGTCTTTTTAAAATTTTCCGGATGCCATAGAATTAAGAAAGGACGCTGGTTTTGTTTACATTGGCATGGCGGAGGTTCAAATCCACGCCGAGAGAGTTTCCTTCGGCACCAACCGCCTAGCGAAACTATACTGAACCATGCACACCACTCAGGCACCGACAGACCCCAGTGAGTGGATATCTACCATTATACTTACTTGCTGGTTTACCCACCAGGTACCAAATCATTGTGTGTGTACTGTATGACACACACGATGTTTGTAGACTTTCTAACATTTAGCAAATCCCTTGATCTTCTTTTGCTTCCTCCAGAGTGAGTGGTATTCATGCTCTGCATTCCAGACATGTTACGTCTCACTATTTTTGAGGGAGTCTTACTATCTTCGAGAATAAATTTTTGTTAACCCTTTACCTAACATAGTGGCCATAAACAGCCAGAAAATTAACCAGAATAAGCCTACCACAGCCAAAAATATCTCACAAGTTTCTCATTGAAACTATACAAATATGGATATCATTAGAACCAGCCCATTGAGCTGGTTCTAGTGATATCCATAGTTTGTATAGTTTTATTAAAAAATTGTGAAATTTGTTTTCGAAAAATGTGAAATTTAATTTATTTTTGAAAATACTATGTTTGGTAAAGGGTTAAATGAACCTGAAAATTGGTAATTTTAACAAAATCTCACCACTAAAACCAATAAACTTTCTTCTTTGACCGATATAAAAATTAAAATCTAACTAATTTTGCTCATAAATCTCACTATTTTGCAATTCAACACCTTTACTAGATCTGCTAAACAAGATTGAATTGGTGTAATTTCTAGTTGTATTGTGGGAAAATTTTGCAGTTTGAAATTTTTAAAAAACATTATCAAAATTTGGTCTAAAAACATAGCTTGTGGCAAAATTTTTGTAACCATATCATCATACTTATTCCAATTATGTTTCAGACATGTAAGTTATGTTTTTAAAGAATAAAAGTTTATTTTTCATTTATGCAAGAATATTTAGGTATGTCTGTCATCTGCTGGTCCTGTTAGATAAAAGGTTAATAAATGATTATAAGCTGTATTATGTCTAAGAGACATTTTAATTTTGAAGACAGACATATTAAATTTTGTTCAAATATATCTGAGCCAAGCCTGAATATAAGCAATCTGTCATTTACAGAATGAGGTCCCAAGAGGGCGAATTTTCTGATGTTATCCCATACAGTGGGCCAATGTATCCCCTGGGCTCCTCTTTCTGTTTAGGCTTGAGACCTTGATTCAGATTGAGGTTCACAGAGGGTGAATTTGATGATGCTACTCTGCTGTACAGGGTAGCATCACTAAATTCACCCTCCCTCTGGAGACCTCATTTTGCAGATGACAGTCTGCTTAATTTTATGCTTGATCTGAGCACATTTTAGCCTTTGGAATTAGATAACAGATTAATGAATATGTAGGAGAGAATTTATCATTTGATGTCAACAGTAAAATTTCTATTTTTATGTTTTCTCCATATGTATCTCTTATCAGTATTTTGGGCAAATTGCTTATTTTGAGTAATAATTTTTTAAGGTTGTCCAAAGACGCGTGGATCTGATGTCTGAGGAAGGAGTGGAATTTAAAACTGAAGTGGAGGTGGGAAAAGATATTACAGCCACAGAACTTGCCAAACAGAATGATGCACTTCTGCTAACAATGGGAGCAACCTGGCCTAGAAATTTACCCATTCCAGGTAACTATAGTAATGTTTTCCTCTTAACCCTTCACCTTATGTAATTACAGTTCTGGACAATTACACTCCTCCACTCACCATATCTTTTAAAATGATTCATTTTAGTCAGTTATATTATTAGGTAGAAAATAAAACAATTGTAAAAGTTTTTTAGTAATGGCTCCTGGTGAAAAAATCTTACTCAACTGTCTGTCCAGAGGAGTGAGAAATCACAGTATTGGTGTCTGAATTTTCTGTTTTTCTCAAGAAATAAAAAGTTCAAACTGTGTTTTCTCATTTTCGGAACCCATTGAAATTAACATTCACCAAAATCACAATTCAGATCTTATTATTTTTTCATTGTCGACAGTACATAGCTTATGATCCCCACATTGAAACAAGCGTATTCCATTGAGGGGTCATAAGCTATGTTTTGGAGGCAAAGAAAGAAAATTTACAGCTATCCAAGAAAAATATTTGCTTTATGACTGTCCTGATTGAGCTGTCAAGCCTCAGAGAACTATTTTACACCAAAACAGCATAGACCTAATTACAGCGTATAAGGGTTATATTGTCAACTCAGATCCCCTCATAATCCATCTAGTGCTGTAACAATCAACTGGTGGAATGCTGAATTACTCTGGGTAGTCAAAATTTATTAATTGATAATTATTTTGTTGCCATTTATTGAAGACATTCTCCAAAAGATTTTAACAATAAAAGCAATGCAAAGTATGGCAGATTCCATGCCCCCAGTGCATATTGACGAGGTCAGTGTGAAGATGAGTTTTTGCAATTTGGGATCCAGACAATTATCAAAAGAAGCCTTGCACTACCCATTCTCAATATGTCACCAAGAGATGAGACTGATCAATGAAGACATTTTTAGCAGCGACTAGCAGCTTTATAAGTGGCAATGTCTGTCAGTCGGTCGGTCGGTCTGTCTGTGACCAACGAGTTTCAAAACTCAAGAACTTTTGAAATACTTGATGGAATGACTTTATATTTGGCATGTAAGTGTATCTTATTGATGTCTAGCCACTGTTCATTGCATGTGTTGTTCCAAACATTTTTCCTGGAGTTATGGCCCTTGATGAACTTAGAATCTTGTGAGATTGCACCACCCGTCGCAGCTACAGTGTCGATGTCACGATTTTTACCTGCGTCGCCAGCGGCAGAGCAGGTCTAGTAACCACTCGACTCCATCCATCAGTCTGTCAGTCCATCATTCCATCAGTCCATCATTCCGTCAGTCCCTCCGAAACACTTTTTCCGTCAAAGTTTTCTTGGCTTCTATGAAAGGGAATGATTTTATATTTGGTCTGCTGCTTCATAATGATGAGTTGTATCGTGTATCTAATTTTCAGATCTGTTGCATGCAGCGACGCAGGTCCAGACCTGGTATTGGTCTTGGCTTGTTTATTAATTAATGGAAACCCAAATCAAGATGGGCACTGTGGCAGCCATATTGGATGGTAAATCAGGACAATTATCGATAAGAACCGTCCACTACTCACCCTCAACACAATACCAAGAGATGAGAATGATTGGTGATGGCATTTTTGAGTTAACTGATGGAAACCAAAATCAAGATGGCCATAGCAGCCATAGCAGTCATATTGAATATAAAATCTGGCCAATTATCAAAAGGAATGTTCCACTACCCATCAATTGACACATCACCAAGAGATGAGACAGATCAGTGAAGACATTCTTGAGTTAACTGATGGAAACCAAATTATTGAAAGCAACCTTTCGTTACCCACCTGAACACAATATCAAGAGATGAGAATGACCAGCAAAGGCGATTTTTGGTTAATTGATGGAAAACAAACATGTACAGATAGATTGACAGACAGACATGGTGTTGTCATAATACCCCCTCTCATTAGAGATCGCGAGTATAAAATCCATAAAAATGAAATGGTCTTTACTCATAAGTGAATACAATGCATGTAAAAATAAGGAGCCTATGTCACTGTACTGTGGAACCCCCACTAGATGAATAGCCACTTTGCCAGTGAAAAATGTTCAGTTAGGAGGCGTTTTCATTTAGAAGGAATTCAGTCAGTTTCCGGTATTCAGGTATAAACTGGGCATTTATTGTCTTATATCTTGTCTGGCAAAGCTCCCTGCCAAACAAGACATAATAGATTAAATGCTTTTATTGGATGTTCTGAAGTCATTTAGGTCTATAAACGTGGGCAATTCAGTAGTAGTCAAAATAATTATTCAATAGATCAAATTAGTTTTATTCAATTATAGATTTTCGTCTTATATGCAATTGACACGTCAAATTTGTACTAAAGGTATGGTAAAGCATTCGTGTTTAAAAGCTTTTTTTAAATTAACAGGGTCAATTAATTGGGAAGTATTCAGTGAAATGGGTTCTATTGTATATTGTGATTTTCTATATAACACGGAAACGTTTAGTATCATGATTATTTGTAGGTCATCAGCTAGAAGGTATACACTTTGCCATGAGTTTTCTAGAAAACTGGCAAAAGAAACAACAAGGCAGTGGCTTGAATGATTTAAAGTTACTTGCCAAGGACAAGAATGTGATTGTTATAGGTGGTGGTGATACGGGTGTAGATTGTATTGGTACTTCACTCAGACAGGTGAGGATTTTATAACCACAAAATTCATGGATGTGTTCAGGGTGTGTTTTGTTTTGTTTCACATCTCTGCATGTGATAAATGATTGGTCTGCTGTGACAAAATATGATAACATTGAATCACAGTTTCTGAAGTCGAGAAACATCAAACCTATATCTAGAGCTATACTTCATTAACCTTTTACCCAAAGCACATGATATTAAAATTTGTTATTTTAATTTCTTTTTCAATTTTTTCACAATCTTTCAACAAAACCATACCATGTGAGCCTTCATTGTAATGAGCTTGATGGGATTATTCCATTGAGGGGGGTTGCATGATATGGTTTGGTTGAAATTTTGTGAAAAATAATTTTTTTCTACTACCTCTACTACTCAGTTTGTAACTTATGTGGAAGGATGCAGCCTAGGTTAGGTAAAGTGTTAACCCTTTACCTAACATGAAAAGCAGACGACACTTGCAAAAAAATGTCTTGAATAACTAATTTTTTTTCATTTTTTGTCTCAAAAACACAGGGTATGACTCCTCATTGGAACGAGCCCGATGAGCTCGCTCCAATGACGGGTCATAACCTATGTTTTTGAAACAAAAAATGAAAAAAATAATGAAAAGTAATTGGCGATTTTTTAGAATAACGTTTTGGCCATTACGTTAGATAAAGGGTTAATCATATTTCAGATATCCAAGATGTCCTAGGGATTGTATTGCTCTGCTTTTACCTAGCAGAATTGCATCACTTTTTACAAAAGTGTTGTAAGTTAACCCTTTACCTAACACGAAGGGGAGATGATGAGCTTGTTTCAATGAGGGGTCATAAGCTATGTTTTTGAGACAATAAATGAAAAAATAATGAAAATTTAATGGTGATTTTTATGAATAGTGGTTTTGTTTGATAGTTACGTTGGGTAAAAGTTTTAAGTTAGGAGCCAAAGGTAACTTACAATACTTTACAGAAGTCTGTAAAGTCTTGTAAGGCTATTATTATATGACAGAAGAAATCTGGTCATTTAATTGCCTAAAACACTCATCAAAAGTGTTGATACACTGCAGTATTGCTGATCTGTTCTCTTTTTTATTGGAATCAAGTTGATATTCACTGCTCTGTCATTGTTGTCAATAAATAGTGCAGGTTGGTTGATATAATGATTCCAAAAACCTATTTGCAATAAAAATAGAAATACACATTTGCACAGTCTTGAATTGTATCCCCTTGGGTTGATGTTTACCAAATATTGAAAGATTCTGATTGGTTTTTCTGGAGAAGGAATGTTTTTCCCCTGCAATATGCCCCAGCCCTTGACACAAGCGATAAAGATTTTTTGACCAGATCGATTCTACTGGTCCTTAGGATGCTGTATACAAAATAACAATTTTTTAGCTCAACTTTGACGAAGTCAAATTTGAGCTATTGTCATGGCCCGTCGTCCGTCGTCCGTCTGTCCATCTGTCCGTCTGTCCTTACATCAACAATTGGCTATGGCTCGGGCTAGAGGTCGTATTTATGAACCGATCTTTACGAAACTTCTTGTGTACCTTTGTTATGACCCTGGGACGGGAACGAGTGTTTTTAGGTGTGGTCTGAAATTCAAGATGGCTGCCAGTGGCCATTTTGTACCGGTGATGCAAAAATCAGTTTTTGTACAGAACTTCTGTATGAAAGTTCTGATTTGAATAAAGTTTTGTATAAATGTTTAGTACCATGGGATACATCACATATAATACAGGTTTTTTTCTCGTGCGTAAATTATGCAAATTAGACTGACTTTGATTTATTTAGTGTTACTTTCAGAGCTGTAAGTGCCAAGCTGCTATGGCTCGGGCTAGAGGCCGTATTTATGAACCGATCTTTACAAAACTTCTTGGGTACCTTTGTTATGACAGTGGGACGAGAACGAGTGTTTTTGGGTTTGGTCCGAAATTCAAGATGGCTGCCAGCCGCCATTATGTACCGACGATGCAGAAATCTGTTTTTTGTACAGAACTTCCATATGAAAGCTATGATTTGAATAATTTTTTGTATGAATGTTTAGTACCATGGGATACATCACATATAATACGGGTTTTTTTCTCGTGTGTAAATTATGCAAATTAGACTAACTTTGATGTTTTTTGGTGTTACTTTCAGCACGGTAAGTGCAAATGCCAATACGGCTCGGGCTAGAGGCTGTATTTATGAACCGATCTTTACGAAATTCCTTGGGTACCTTTGTTATCACCGTGGGACGAGAACGAGTGTTTTGGGGTCCGGTCCGAAATTCAAGATGGCCAATGGCAGCCATTTTGTACAAAATTTGGTGCAATCAGATTTTTGCACAGAACTTCCATATGAAAGCGCTGATTTGAATAATTTTTTGTGTGAATGTTTAGTACCATGGGATACATCACATATAATACGGGTTTTTTTCTCGTGCAGAAATTATGCAAATTAGATGAACTTTGATTTTTTCAGTGCTACTTACACACAGTAAGTACACATGTCAATACGGCTCGGGCTAGAGTCTGTATTTATGAACCGATCTTCACAAAACGTCTTGGGTACCTTTGTTATCACCTTGGGACAAGAACGAGTGTTTCTGGGTGCGGTCCAAAATTCAAGATAGCTGCCAGTGGCCATTTTGTACCGAAATTAGGTCTAATCAGTTTTTTGTACACAACTTCTATATACGGCTCAGGCTAGAGGCCTTATTTATGAACCGATCTTTACAAAACATCTTGGGTACCTTTGTTATCACCGTGGGATGAGAACGAGTGTTTTTGGGTGTGGTCCAAAATTCAAGATGGCCACCAGCAGCCATTTTGTACCAAAATTAGTGCAATCAGTCTTTTGTGCAGAACTTCTGTATGAAAGTTCTGATTTGAATATATTTTTGTATGAATGTTTAGTAACATGGAATACATCACATATAGTACGGGTTTTTTTCTCGTGCAGAAATTATGCAAATTAGAAGAACTTTGATTTATTCAGTGCTACTTATACACTGTAAGTGCACATGTCAATATGGCTCGGGCTAGAGGCTGTATTTATGAACCGATCTTCACAAAACTTCTTGGGTACCTTTGTTATCTCCTTGGGACGAGAACGAGTGTTTCTGGGTGCAGTCCAGAATTCAAGATGGCTGCCAGTGGCCATTTTGTACCGAAATTAGGTCCAATCAGTTTTTTGTCACAACTTCTACACAGCTCATATTTGTGAACTGATCTTCACGAAACTTCTTGGGTACCTTTGTTTTCACCTTGGGACAGGAATGAGTGTGTTTTGGGGTGCCTTTGTTATCACTGTGCTATGAGAACAAATATTTTGGGGTTCAGTCAGACCCACTCTGGGACTCAAAGATTTTTTTCTAGTTTAGCATCTGACTGTCACCCACCTTTACAATACTTTACCTATACATTTGTTACAGGCAACGGTCAGTATTTATGTACAGACCATTACAATACTTTATATGTACCTTTGTTATCAGGTCATTACCTAGATGTTTGTCATTGCTGTGTCACATACTATACATGTACATGTCTTTGTCTTGACAAGTTGAGCTACAGTGTCATTGACACTTTCATTGTTCAAGGAAATATATTTTTCAGGCATAAATCATCTACATGTCCCCTAATACTATAACATACTGAATTTGGTCCAAATTGGCCCACTGATTCGGAAAATATAAATTTTGGGTGGGGGGTCCAAAATATTGCACCTACTGGCACGAGCACAAATATTGCCTGAGAAAATTTCTTTGAACAAACTTGAATCATGTGCATATAGGGAGTTGCATTCAGAATTTCAGAGCATTGAGACTTTGGGGTTTTTTGAGCACTGCTTAAAGGCAGTTAGGCTTAGCTGCTTCTATTGAACAAATTTTGAAGATTTTTCCCCAAAGATAATTAATGCTAAGTTGGGTTGGGTTTGATCCAGTGGTTTGGAAAGAAGACTGATATGCAAAGTGAACGGACGACAGATGATGAATGCCAAGTGAAGGCACTAGCTCACCATGACATCAAGTCAGGTGAGCTAAAAAGGAACTCAATATGGATTCCAAGAGGCTTCAATATGTGATAGCATTAGGTTTTTCATTACCGTTTAAAAGTTGCTGGTTAAATTTTGGGACTTGCTAATCCTTTTTAACCTTCATAAGATAATGTTTTCAGTTAATTATGTTAAAAATAATTTTAATGCAGGTAATTGACTTCTGAAAAGAAATACTTGTTTGCTGTTAAGAGTTCACAAGCTTGTTCAGATATCATATAAAAACTCTGTTATTTCACCCCTTAAACCCAGTGTGACCTGTTTACATCAAGTTTTTACCTGTATGTATTAACTGGTAAAGTGCTAAATTATTTTTGGTCCTCAAAATTTGTTCATATGTCTTTGGCATGTAACAATTTTTTGGAGAGTGCCTATGAGCACTCTCTCTTAAATGGGTAACAAGGCAAATCTAGACAGACTAAATAATTTCACTTCAGAAATAATATGGATCACATCCACAGAATATGGAGCCTTCAAGTTGTGGTATCTGCACTTCAAAATAAATCCCAAATATGGACTTCTAGCACTCTACCAGTTAAAGTTACCAACCACTGTAAGTGAGTAAATTTTTTGTGGGTCCTTGGAAATGTCTTTCTACTTAAAAGCATACCATGACTTGGGTATAGATTTTGGATGTTACTGATGTGGTTGAAACTCTTACAGATCATTTCACCATGATGAATTAACACGTTTACTTTTGAAAAAGAACATACTTCAAAGTTTGGGGTTTTTTTTAATAAAATTCTTGAACTTATTCGAATGATTCACAGACTAAGGTGGGGAAGAGAAAAGGTATTTTTAAAATCATATCAGAAATATTTGATTTGAACAGTTTTGGAAAACTGGATAAAAAAATAGGATTTATGCATATTTTTAATGTAAACTTAAATTTTCAGACACCTGGTTTTCAGTAATTAAACATGGCTTCTGTTATATTTTTCAGGGTTGTAAGAGCATAACTACCTTTGAAATACTGCCATGTCCACCCAACTCTAGGGCAGATGACAACCCATGGCCTACATGGCCAAAAGTGCTTCGAGTTGATTATGGTCATGAAGAAGTTAATCTCAGGTTTGGAAAAGATCCAAGAATTTTCAGTATTAAGAGTCAGGTAAGTGTTTTAAGTGTATCTTCCTTTAATCTTAAAGGGCCTGGAGCTTTTTTTATAAATATTTTGCTACATTCTGACAGTCTACATCCTGTGGCTTGGCAGTTGTTTTAGGTGGGTTTTGGTTGCCTTTATAGGCAGCCAAGATTTGCCGAAAAACAACTGCCAAAAAAATTTTTAGAATTTAACTTGTGAATTAACCCTGAGACAGCATTGGAGCACCTGCTCTGTTACAGTAAAGGTGATCAAAGTCGGAATTAGGCCCTTTGGGGTTAACCTTTTTCCTAACATTAATAGCAGATGACACTTGTAAAAGAGTAAAAAAAAAACTTTGTTGAACTAAAATCTTTTTGGGCATTATGTTAGATAAAAGATTAAACAGATTTTGATCCATGTTCTCTTTTATCACTATTTAGAGTTTCTATATTATTTTTTCATTCCAAAACACAGATTATAACCCCTGGAACAAAACATTTAATTCTTGAGTGTGGGGTCCTCAGCTTTGTTGTACCAAACAAAAAATAATATAAGTTATCTCCATCAACATACATGGTATATGGAGATTTAATATCTGGATGTTGGTTTTTAAATGCCGATCCACAGGCGAGATGTTTAAAGGAGACATCCAGGTATTAATCTCCATGTACATACATGTCAGCAGAGATAACATTTTTGTTCCATTTGAAACACAATAGAAACATAGTGGAAATAAATTTTGGATGCGTTTCCCATACTCCGCAATCAGTTGGATAATTGTTTTGAATGAATGAATGAATGAATGCTTTATTTGCAGAAAACATTATAGTACAGTTACATTTCATAAAACATTTTACAGTATTTCAACAATTTGTTATAAATAAACATGTAAATTATCATACTGGTATTTGCTTTCTGCAGGAGGGTGAGGTAGCCATTAGGCTGTCTTACTCCCACCCACCTTAAAGAGAGAGAGAGAGAGAGAGAGAGAGAGAAGTAAAAAAAGAAGAGAGAGGAGGGGGAAGTGGGGAAGAGAAAGCAGGGCTAAAGACGGACAATCATCCCTTCAAATAAGTCATTAAAGAACCTATTGTTGCCCAATGAAAGATTACATAGTTCGAGACAGAGCACTCACAGTGCGCTGAAATTTCTACAAAGTGGTAATAATGATACAGATACCCAGAGCCAGATAATGCTCAGCCCAATATTGAAGTGCATGTATCAGTGACCACACTTTTATGTTGGGTATAAAAGATATGGATATAGACGATATGGAAATCAGCTCTATTACTCCTGTTGGTTTGAAAGAGGGCCTTCACCGTGCCGCACTCCACTTGCTCCTCTGCATTCTTGACACAGTCTATTCATACATATGATTCTATTTTCGTATGAGTCTATAAAAGTGGTCATCAATTTCTTTTTAAATAAATTTCTAGGATAGTTTTGGGTGTAGGGATTAACTTCATTCCAAATTTTAGGGAATGTATGAAATGGTAGTTTTGCCGAAAACTGAGTTCGTGGTTTGAGTCTTTGTATCATATCAGTTAGCCTAGTCATTCTTTCACGTTCGTTTGTGTTCAGTGTATAAAGACCATCTAATGATTATGGAAGCTTTTTATTAACCCAGTCATGCATAAACAAAAGGACGTTTAGTTTATAAAGGTCTTTGAACTGAAGAATTTTATTTTTTTTAAAAAGTGGCTCAGTGTGGGTGTTATACTGTTTGTTATTAATTACTCGTATAGCTCGCTTTTGTAAGATATGCAATTTGTTTTACTGCCGGTGTGTGTCCCCATACCTGTATTGCATACATTAGATGACTTTGTACCAACGTGAAGTACAGTGTCTTTAGTGTGTTGAATGGCAAGATCCTTTTGACTTTATTTATAGCCCAAATTGATTTAGCTATTTTCGAGCTTACTCTGGAAATGTGGTTTTTAAACGTTAAATTTTCATCGATGTCCACACCTAGAAATTTTACTGTTTTTTGTTTCATGGGACCTGCCATCTAGGGATAAATTTTTATCATTTATGGTAATCAGGTTTCCACCAAGATTCCAAGTGTCATTTAATGGGTGTAACAACATGCATTTTGATTTAGAAGGATTGAGCGCTAGTTTGTTGGCAGAACACCACTCTGCTATTTTCGTCATTTCACTTTGTGTTATTTCTACCAGAGTCTCTTGGTTATGGTGAGCAGTATACGCAGTGGTGTCATCTGCAAAAGACAGGAGATTTAATTTTGTCGATTTACTGATGTCATTGATATATAGTAGAAAAAGAAGAGGACCCAGAATAGATCCTTGGGGTACCCCGCATGCTATATTTTCGAAAGCAGAGGCGCAGTCTTTGAACTGGACATACTGCTTCCTCCCAGTGAGGTAACTTTTAAACCACAAGTTTGGCGTTCCTCGTATTCCATAGTATTCTAGTTTTTTCAAGAGTATTGCAGGATCGATAGTATCAAAAGCCTTTGAGAAATCAAGAAAAACTGACAACGTACGTTCCTTGGAAGTTTTGTCATTGCATAAGGCTACATAGTGAATAAGATGAAGTATTGGGTGCAGGGTGGAATGTTTCCTCTTGAATCCGAATTGGAATTTATATAATATATCATGTTTTGACAGAAAATTAGATAGACGCTTATGCATAATTTTTTCTAGAACTTTAGAAAAAGCCGGGAGAACGCTGATCGGCCTATAATTATTAAAAATTCCTGGGTCTCCAGATTTATAGATAGGAACGACCTTTGCTATTTTCAGTTCGTCGGGTACAATTCCAGTCGAGAAGGATATGTTTATAATATGTGTTATTGGTTCAGCTATTTCGGGGATAATTTCTTTAAACAAACTTGTTGATACATTAGTGTAATCTTTACTAAGTTTGCCATTCATACTCTTTACCGTGCTAATTACTTCCTGTGTGTCTGTGGCGCAAACAAAAAAGGATTCCAATGGATTAATATTATTATTATTATTATTTAAAAAGTCCATGAAATGTTTGGATGGAGTGGGTATTCCTTCACTCGTTACAGTTCCGACCGAGGCAAAAAAAGAGTTGAATTTATCCGCAATAAGCTTACAATCATTTATCTGTGTGCTATGATCGGTGAAGAATGATGGTAGATTGGAACTACGTTTGGATTTATTGATTGCATTTTTTATGATGTCCCAGGTTTTTTTAATATTGTGTTTGTTCAGTGTTAGAACAGAAAGATAGTAATTAGATTTACTTTATTGAATTCTCTACAGTATGCTTTATAAATTTGAATATTGGTGTCAGTCGGAGAGTGTTTTCAGGAATAATTTGTGTTTTTGCAGAGAGGATATAAGCAGTCCTTCTGTCATCCAAGCGTCTTGTTTTATCTTTTTTTAGGAAGAGCGGTTACTTTCAGTGGGAACGCTTCATCGAACACCTTAGAAAAATATATTGTAGAAATTGGAGTAGGCAGCATTCGGGGAAGTTGTAGTTAGAACGCTTGTAAAGTCTGACGATAAAAGTAACCGTTTAAAATAATTGATATTATTTGAATTAAACGACCTGGTAGGTGTAAGAGTCGGGGATAATTGTTCTCGGTCACTTTCTTCGAGCAAAAAAGTTGCAAAATGATCACTCGTGTCCGTGATTATAATACCTGATCGTAATATATTCCCAAGATTGTTACACAAAATATGATCAATAAGCGTAGCTGAAGAGTCGGTTACTCTAGTCGGTCTAGTGATAACAGGAAGGAATCCTGTGCTAAACACAGTATTAACATATTGATTAGTTTTTTGATGATTGTTGAAGTTGAGCAGGTCAAGATTGAAATCCCTCATCAAATAGGCCGATTGATGTTCATTGTTTATCCTGTCAAGTAAATCAGATAGATTATTTAAAAATGAGTCTAGGTCCTCTTTTGGGGCTGTATTTGGTTGATATATAACACCTACTAGGTATTTTTTATTCAAGTTTACTTCGATAAAAAGAGATTCAAACACATGTGGGATGAAGATGGTTAAGTCTTCGCGGACATGGAAGGGTAAGGAGTCTTTAATGAATATACCCACTCCACCCCTTCCATCGTCATCCTCCGGTCGTGTTTGCATGAGTAAAGGATGGTATCCATCGAGATGGTAAGTTATATTTTCCTTGACAGTAAATGTTTCCGTTAAACCTATCACGTCAAATTGGTTGCAGTCATTCTGTAGGTCAAACAAGAGGTCCTTTAGGGCCTCCCAGTTTGCATTTAAGCTCCTACAGTCCAAGGGTGTATAGTATTTGCAGTGGGGTTCATTGATTGCAAACGGCGAGTCGGAGTCAGTCTCCGTATCGCTATTTGTAAGCTGATTATACATCTTCTGAAAGTTATAAATGTCCTGGCTCTGGATATTTTCAAGCGTTATTTTATTAGCCATAACTGGAGGCATTTACTTCCAGTACAGTGCGAGAGAGCACTGCTTCGAACTGTATCATTCGGCTTCAAGAATGGCGTTGGGTAAATATCTGAGATGAGATTGATTGATGATAGAAGAAAGATAAGAGAAAGATGAAGAAAAGCTAGACTATCAGATGGCAATAGATGAATAGGCATTACTGCAATGGCTTGTACGCAGAGTGAGGGTGTGTGGGGATAATTTCTAAAAAAAGGGATTATTGAAACTGTTTTCATCCGTCAGATTGAATCAGAATTCTATCAAAACAAAAGTTCTATATTGTCGGTAACATACAATTTGACCTGATTTTTTAACTGTATTGAAACTATATTTATGAAATACAACAAAGCAATTCTAGAAGAATAAAGTCTGTATAAGTTAACGAATGCATTCGCTCCATCAGATCAGATATCAAAAATACCATTAATATATTGTATTACAATTTACTGAACAGCACCCGATGGCACCACACAATAAATTACAATAGAATAACACCAAATGAACAGGACTATTGCTCAGCAATCAATCAGTTCAAAATTGTCTGTAACATACAATTTGACCTGATCTTTTAACTGTATTGAAACTATATTTTCGAAATACAATAGAGCAATTCTAGAAAAATAGAGTCTGTATAAGTTATCGAACGCATCCGCTCCATCAGATATCAAAAATACCATAAACATATTCTATTACAATTTACTGAACAGCACTGGAGGGCACCGCACAATAAACTGTAATAGAATAATACCAAAAAATACTGTATAAGTTATCGAATGAATTCACTTCCTCAGATGTCAAAAATACCATAAAAATTTTCTACTGCAATCTACTGATCAGCACCCGAGGGCACCACACAATAAATTACAATAGAATAATGAACAGGACTATTGCTCGGCAATCAATTATTATGTCAAGTGAAATATAATAAAATAATATCAGTAGTTCGGAATGGCCCATCATACGAAGTGACTATCACTGAACGAATAATGAACAGGACTATTGCTCAGCAATCAATTATTATGTCAAGTGAAATATAATAAAATAATATCAGTAGTTCGGAATGGCCCATCATACTAAGTGACTATCACTGAACGAATAATGAACAGGACTATTGCGATATCACGAAGTGACTATCACTGAACGAAAAAAGACAACAGATAGAGTTACATCCCCTGGGTCATTAAGGAAATGAGTAAACAGTATTTTGTTGACATATCGTCCCCTGATGAGTTCCAATGTGTTCTATGTGCCTACTGGCACATAGAGCACATTGGTACTCAGGGGACGAATTATTTGCTCTTATTTTATTTTTCTCAAGTTGTTTCATTTTAATTATTCGACTATTTAAGTTATAACGACAAAATATGATCGAATTGTCGGAAATCTGATGTTATTTGTGACTATTTTCAGCTTTTTTTGGTTCGATTTTTATATCGAGGTGAGCAACCATGGAAAGCTTTCGTTTAAACCATATACCCCCGGTGTTTTGCGTGCGCTTATACCCTGGATGTTGCATGCTCTTATGTACCTTGGATGTTGGGTGCACTCTTTGCCATGGCTATTTGTCCAAGGCATTCTAACCAATCAAAAGACAGAATTTATCGGGATATAGGGACAAAATGCTTTAGCTATTAGATTTTTTTTTAGGATAGATTTTATGGTGGATCCTGCTTAACAATATATATTTTAATAGAATATTTCTGTTAATTGCGTATAATTGTCAAACCAAAAATGATTTAGCGTACTTAAGTATAAATTTGATCTATTAATTGCATATAGGTTGCAGAGTAAATGCCAGCTAATTGAATAAAAATATTGATCTATCACAATTATTTTACCACTGATTGAGTTCACAATCTTCCAGGAACTCTTTGTATTCATCACTTCTAATAACAGCACTTTATCAACTGTATTTTGTTTGACAGAGCTCCAGGAGCTCTAGCTGCCATCCAATATATAACAAAGTTATAAACAAAGTTGCAATTTTCATCAGAATGTAGGAAAATTACTATATTGTTATCAAATTAAATTCTCCTGGTAATTGAATATTTTCAAGTGTAAATGCATCAAACATGTTTGAAAAGGTTTATCATTTAGAGAGTTGAAATTGTCATATAGGACTGCTTGGTTTATATGCAGGTATTTTAAAAGTAGATAAAAGTCAGCATGCTGTTGATGTAATTTTGTCTTTTCTTTAGCACCCTTCCGTAATTGTTATCATAACCTTTGAACCTGAAAGGCCACTTGTCCTGTCCACGATCATGATACAACCTGAATTCATAAAGTGGATAGTTGCTCAGTGAATTTGTGTGCTGCATGTTGAAAATATTGATTTGTCTTCCCCCATTTAACAAACATAGATTTTAACAGATGATGGCTCTCTTCAAAGGGTTGAAAATGAAGTGTATTTTTATGAAAGAAAATTTCCAAAGCTAAAATTATTTTATTTTATTTTTGTTATTTTCACAGGAGTTTTTGGATGATGGTAATGGTAAGGTGTGTGGAATTCGTACAGTATTAATTGATTGGAGTAAAGATGATGCTGGCAGATGGGTTATGTCAGATATTCCAGGTAATGATGAAGATAAATTATACCAAACTTATGAAATTATTACATACTAATATTTTTGGTAAGTTGTGTCAACAATTTCATCCTATGTTTTGATGAAGATCATTGGGCATCCATCCATCCTTCTGTCTGTCCATCCAACATACCATCCATCTGTCAAGTGATCCATCCATACATCCATGTTGTGATGTCAGCATGAAAAACTTGAACAGATGTTATCCAGTTTTTACCAAATTTGGTTTGTCAGTTCTACTCGAGAATGTCTTGGATGAGTTTGAAAACCAGTCCTGCCCAAATTTTTTTATCAGGAGTTATGTCTCTTAGATTGTTTTCTTGTTTGAATATCCAACTTGTGAGAGGTTTCAGCATGATAACTTGAACAGACATTATCTGATATATACCAAATTTAGTCTGTCAGTTCTAAAAACCAGTCCTGCCTAAATTTATTTTCAGGAGTTATGCCTCTGAGATTATGTTCTCACTTGAATTTCTGATTTGTGGGCAGTGTCAGCACGATAACTTGAACAAATGTCATCCAATTTTTACCAAATTGTCCTACACCTCTCAGACTGTTTCCTTGATTCAGCAGATTCAGGTGCTAGCACAGATTCCATTTTAATTACAACTCGAACCCAGCATCTCTGATGTGAAGATCTTGTTCTCAAATTATTATGAAGGGCTTTCCCAGTGGAAACTCTTGGTAGTGGTACAGTGCTTGTCAACTGTGGTATACAAGTCATAAGTTTTAATCTGTTATCTTGTTGGGTATCAGACTATAACATTTGAAGCTATAGTCCGCACAAATATTAGTCCTGTAAATGAAAAATACTGAAGCTAAGATATTGTGTATTGTTTTTAGTTTTTTATTGAAAAGCACCATCAGCTAAGTCAGCCTTTGATGTATTTAAGGAGTGAATAGAAAGAGAAAAAAATCCTTAAAGATTATTGTACAAATTTGTTGGAAACTATACAGAGCTTCTTAACGTAGTAAAGTTATAAAAAGTTTTTTTAATTTTATTTTTATTTTTAAATGATGTTGATATTTTCTGGAAGGATTGAGACTTATAATTATGTTCTGATGATTGTGCCTTGAACAGAAAGAAGTTAGAGGACTGGTCAGAACATATTTATCTTTGCTTTATTACAATTTATTGGAGAGTGCCTATAAACAGTCTCCAGCAACTTACATGAGTCAAACCTCTATTGACAAACATAATTGTTTCTAACTCAATAGGAAGTATATGGTTTTATTATAGTACCTGTATTTTCAGTAGATATTTAAATTGACTTCCAAACTGAGAATTAATTAACATATGAACATCACTTACTCAATTCAAATTGAGTCTACTGTAACCCGTAAGGGCTAATTTTCAACAAACTTTGTCACTTAAGAGCATATGCTTGCATATGCAATCAGGAGAAAGTCTTCAGACAAGAATAGACTCCTGACTTCCTGTAGGGGCAGCCAAGTCTTGACAAGCAATCTCTGTCCAACAACTAGTCATGACTTGACTAGAAATCACCACATTTATCTTTTTCTGTCTTATGCTACATGTTAGCAGAATCTTTCTTTTAGACTCAGCTCTTGAACAGCTGAGTATTTTCTTGAATTTCTCATGAAATCATTTCACAACAACCATGACATGTTTTCTGTAAAATCAAATGAAACTTGTATTCAATAAATTATTGATACAATGCCTAAAAAATGTTCTGTGGTCTATTTGGTTAAAAAATCTGAATTAAATCAATTCGATCCAATTGTTAAATAGGAACTGGACAGGAATATCTGCTGGAAAAATGCAAAGAGTTGCACCTGTTAATACTTGATGACTTTCCATAACTTACAGTACACCACAACTTGTATATATCGTAGCTGAACAGGTAATTGTTATCAAATTTTAGCAGCCTATATAAACATTAGAAAATTCAATGCAAGTATAAATTGACTGTTGTTTGGAATACCTGTACTTCCTTATAATTGCACATTTTGGGCATGTGTACTGAGGCCATGAAGATAAATAAAGTTTGAATTAGGTTTGAGTGTTAACTTTCAAAGGCCCAGACAATTTTCCAGAATTTTTACATAACCACAGTCTACAAGTCTAGTTATTAACATATTTATTTATTGGGGTTTAATGACACGTTCAACATCCAGGGTCACCTCATGTCGGACAGTTTTACTTGTGGAGGTACCTGAAGTACCTGGAGAGAACTACAGAGCAATGGTGAGCAACTGTCAGACCCCCAACATACTAACTCTTCACATGCAGGGTTAGCATTGGTTGAGGATAAGTGCACCATTGATGTGTAGTATGCCTTAGTACACATCACCAACATGTCCCCACATGGGCTATTGGGATTAAGTGCCTTGCCCAAGGACACAATGTAGTTACCCTGGCAGGAATCAAACCATGGACCACTGAGCCACTGTGCTGGCATAAGGGAGGGTAGTGATTTTTAGTCAAGTCTTGGCTGCCTCTATAGGCAGCCAAGACATAATTAGAAATTTCTGCTTGGCTAGGCCTAGCCTGAAGACTTTTTCATGATTTCACATGTGGCACCTGTTCTGAATTCAAACAAGTTTGTTGAAATTGGAAATGGGCTCTTTTGGGTTAAGATATCCTCAGGTTGGATTAACTAAATAATGCTCATATTTTTATTAATTGTCTCAGTTCAAGAAGCCACTTTAAATATTCAAATGTAAAAATCACTGGTACTATTCAGTAAGAAGCAGTTTGTTTGTTGAAACAGGTTTGTCTTGGTGCAATTATTGGATACTTCTTTGCAATCTCCGATAAATTGTGGAAAAGCAATTATACTTAAGTTGTGACCATCATGATCAACTGAACCTCTATCAGATGAAGTATCATCATCAGTAATAAAATAAACTTTTTTTCTAAATTTACTATGTTCAGAAGCATCATAAAGTTTCAAACAAATATGTACCATAATGTGAAGCATACAATGGGACTCAGCAAGGAAGTTAAGAACAAATGAGATTCATATTTTTTTTTCCTCATTTCAGAGACAATTTTTGTAATATTCTTTCTTATTCTTGAATTTGTTATCAAATCAACATTAATTTTAATGAATAAATTAAAATTAGTAAACCATGCACATGCCTTCCTCTGAAACATTCTCTCTTCCATGGAAAACGATGTTTACACTATTCAAAACAAAAGCAAGCATACTTTTTATAATGTTCAGATCTTCAAAAAAATACTGTGATCTCAAAAGTTGTATTTTTATTGATCAGATCATGATCATGTCAGGATACACATTTATGTCAGTCAGTCTTTCGACTTTGAAAATTGGAAAATGTACTCTGCTCACTTCTTTTGAAAGTGAGGCATGCTATTGTAGGACCAACTTGAGTTCCCGACATTGGGAAAATACTGGAAAGAAAATCATCGTGTAACGTGGTTCACTCACATATTGGAAGCTCCCAGGAAGTAGTATGATGTTCATATTAATTAAAAAGCTCATTTATGTTGATAATTAACATGGAGTAAGTCTTTTCTATGTGTCACAAGTTGAAGATTACTGGTGTACGATTCATTACATTATTCATGGAGGAAAAATTTGGCTTGCTCAAACAATAAATAACAGAAAATCATCAGGGGCCTCATGTTGAATTGTGTACAAACAGGGTGTGTTACTTTGCAATTTATTATTTATGTTTTATAAATAAAAGTATCTTTAAATAGCATTTTCAGCAAATAATAGGTGCATAGGTCATACTGTCTCACATATTGTAACATCTAATCCTTTCAAGAAGCATATTTTTTCTAACTTGGTTCAGCTGACTGGCGCTGTTCTTGACGCTTAAAAAAGAAAAATACAGGATCAATGGTGTGCAAGAATTACAACACAACTCAAAAGCAAAAGACTATATGCCAGAGGATTGAGATTTCCTTGTTAAAAAAAATTGTTAAATCAAAACTGCATGAACAATAAATGAAACTAGCAACCCAGATTTACTATCCTTGCATCTCTTAATTTTTCCAAAGGTTGATTCCACAGTGCTGTGGGGAGAAAAGTGGAAGATAATTTTAAGTGGATCATCCAATCAAAATTATCTGTCTGCTTTTGTGATCAAAGCTCTGTATTTCTGTATGTTATGTGAAAGGAGTTAAGCCACAAAACTTTTGTGACTGAATTACATTTCTACGTGCATAGAGTAGAAAATGATGAACTAGAGTTAAAAGCATTATTCTACTTTGAAAGTTCCATGAGGATGCGGAATGAAAAATCAGTGTTTTGCAAAAAATGCCTTCCGGAGCCAATTTTAACTCCTTGGATGCTGCTGGCAGATATTCCTGCCCAGTACATGAAATCTCCTGCCACTAAAATAACTATAAGCTGGACACATTTAATAAAATTTCCCCCTATAAATTGAATTGACATTTAAATTTTTCTCCTTCAAATTCTATTGTTTTCTTCAGTTTTTAGATACTTCGCAAAATTGACGACAGATGAAAAAGTGATCAGTATAAGTCTTAATTTTTAAGTTGAAGTTTAGACACTTTATTTTTTTTCTAGGAACTGAGAAGATTTATAACTGTGATCTAGTTTTAATAGCCATGGGCTTTCTGGGTCCTGAAAAGAAAGTAATAGAAGAATTATCTGTAGCACTTGATGGTAGAGGAAACTTGCAAACACCAAGAAATAAATACCAGACGAGTGTTCCAAATGTTTATGCAGCTGGAGGTAAGAAACTTTTCTAAATGAATACATCTTTTAACCCTTTAAATAATGAATCAGCAATAACAACCCGTATAATTTACAAGCTGAGCAGTTGAAAATTTTTATGTTTCAAATTTCTATAAAACCATATCATATGACCCTCTGTGGAGTGACCTCATGAAGCTCATTCGGATTGGAGGGGGGGGGGGGGGGGGGGAGGGGGGTTCCATGTGATATTGTTTTGTTGAATTTTTTTTCTAAATATAAGAAAACGATAAGTCTTTTTCGAAACTGCCATCTTGGCTTTTAATCCATGCAAGGTCACAGGTCGCAAGGTGTAAACATTTCAAGAAAACACACGTCGTAAGCAATGAGAGAAGAGAGCAGGTGAAGTGCTTCGGACCCCATTTCTTTCATTAGTGCAAATTCAAAAAACATTTAGCCAAGGATACCATTTGTTTAAGACAATGGCAATATTATATGAGAACGTTCATTGTTTCGAATTCAGTTCCTATTGACTTAAATGGTGTTTGAATGCATGCCATGTCGTGACTCTATGACCGTGGGCATGGTTTTGAAACTTTCGGGGATTCCACAAGCCATGAAACTCTGTGCAACGAGTGTTGCCTTGTTGCCATTCAAAACAAGTACTCGACTCCGTAAAAAGAGTCTTTAGTCTTTAAACCTGCTGTATCCTGCTGTATCCCATTGTTTAAAGTCGCCTAGGGTTGTCAAAGCAGTTAATTCGAATGATGACATAGGTTCTATGAATTTCTATGATATTTCACAAAAGTAGTCTTGGCTGACACACAATTCAAAGCGATGAACATTGAAATCGTTTTGTTTACACCCCGCGACCTGTGACCTTGCATAGATTAAAAGTCAAGATGGCAGTTTCGAAAAAGGCTTATTAAAATACTAAATTTTGATATTGGGTTTGTTGGGTAAAGAGTTAAAATATAATTAAACAAAACCACTGGGCTCGATATGATAAAATACAGTTGCTGACTTTCCTACTCTGTTGGCATGTTTGACGTGGTGTAATGTTTGTAATTTTAGCCTTGCTGTAAAACAACTCAAATACTGGCTTCACTGAAATATAAAATCATTCATGATAATTCACTTGTAATTTCAACATGATGTAAGATCTATAATTTGAGCTGTTGCAGTAAAACAACATGCATATTAGCTTTACTGAGATTACAACCTCAAACATAAAATTATTCAGTATAATTTTGAAGTAAATATTTGATTCAACAAAATTGTAAATAGTGACTGCGTAATTCACCACAGAAATTCATCTTTTTTTAGTTAAATTTTATCTGTGTTCAACTTAACTCGTAGAGTGTCATGGCTCTATTGAAAAGTGCTGAAAGCCACTATAGTAGCTTTACACTGCATGCATTAGCTTCATGTTGTCTAACCAGTAGAACAAAAAATGTTTATATAAAATTGTTTTATTATAATTTATTAGAGAGTGCCAACAGCACTCTCCTATAAATTGTGACAGATCAATTATTTATGAACAAAATTTTGCTAAACCAAGTCTCCCTTTGTTGGTAGCAATAGAATCTTTGAAAATAATAGTGATGTCACAAATCACCTTTGAAAATAAATCAGCACTCTAACAGTTAAAGACTTTACTTACAAACATAAATCTAAATCAAATTTATCAACTTAGATCTCTTTCAGCATTTATGGCTATTTATCTAACAATCATTTAGATTTTGGCCTGAGAACCACGAAAAATGGCATGTATCACATAATGTGTTCTGATTCCATGTCATATAGACGACTCATTCTGATTCTGTATCATATAGATGACTCATCTCCGGTAATGCGACAGGCTCTCATAACAAGTACATGAATACATTCTATGGGCGTTTCATTTGATCGACCCAGCTGATCGCTTACAAAACAAAACAACAGTTAGCGACAGAACTATTAATAGCCAATCCCCCCTCTCTCACACACACACTCAATAAATAGAAACTGCACAATTCAATATTACACTTACCCAGTCCCTGAGGATGTGCCCACGTCGCACACTAACAAATTCAAGCGGATCATCATAGGAAGTGATACTGAGAGTGAGTAATTTGACAACACAACTTTGAAAATTGCATTGACTGCATTACTAAATGTTTGTCAAGAATGCACAACAATATAGTTCCAAAAAGTATGCTTTTTTAAAAACTTTTTCTTGCCAACATTATGTCCCCAAACTATTAATAATTTAAGACTTAATCTGTTTATGTGACAGAATTGTTAGATAAATGAATTATCATGATAATGTACATGTCCTGTGATTAGCATCAGACTCTCGGTGGTGTCCAAAAAAGGGATCACAACTCGCCGACAAAGCCAGCTCATTGAGATCCCATTCTGGACACCACCCCGAATCCGATACAAATCACAGGACATGTACATTATCATGATAATCTGTATATCATGATCACAGTTATAGGTATGAATTCAGTTTTAGCCAATCATTTATACTTAAGCTGCGCACTTTAGGGGACTTCCAACCCAGGTGCTGGTTACCTGGTCCTACTTCACAGTAAAACAGAACTTGTTTACCACACTAAACAAGCACTGCTCCCCTTCCTGGTTTCCCATATGGGTGGTAAGGACTAAAAAAAGCGTATGTGACATAATATTTTTTGTGTATTACATGCTTCCTCTAAAAATATAAGGAAATGGCAAAAACATAGACATTATATTTTTTATCTTGACCAACACAAGACATACGATTATGTTGTTTAAAAATCATATTTTTCACTTTAGGTACAACTGGCGAATCACAGTGAAAAGGGTATAAATGAACACGAAATAAACTTGCTAAAATGTTATGAAAGTGAGAGATGTTCACAAAAAGTTGTTGTTATTTGTAGTATTAAATTAATATCTATTGATGTTTCTGTTTAGCTTTCAGTGAAAAGCTAAGGGGAACTGTTTTGCTTTGCAGACAACAAATTTCATCACTGAAAGGAGTCTGTTGGCTATGCACTGATGGCTTTTAAACTGAAATATTTGTTGTTTTCAAAGGAATTACTTTACATTAATTTGGGATTAAAACATAAAGATTTGGGGGGGATACACCAAAAAAAGAATGCCTTTGGCTTTTTGAGTGGTTACCTGAGGTCACTCATTGAAATTTTATTCTTCACCCAGTTGGCAGTCATTCAATAATTTTGGTATCCACTCAAAAACCATAGGTACAGTACAGTCACCATGGACTGTTAGTAGTAATCCACTCATGGGCAACGATGTCCATGCATGCATTTACCAGGTAATAAAAGTCATTAGCAACAAAATTTTAATTAATGAAGCAAAGGGGTACCTAGTGATTCATTAATTAAATTTTTGATAATTATTCCTATAATTAGTGTTTGCAGTCTAATTTTATTGCATCCACGGAAATACTGCTCACCCTATGGAAAGTGACCAGTCCACGGAGGCTATAGCATATCCTCTATATATTCTTATCATGTGTTTCATATATTTTACACTGAAAGTAATGATATTTTGCAATCTATAAATTTGTTTGGTCACAATTTATTGGTTAGTGTCTGTAATGAAATAGTTATTGATGAACGGATTTATATAACTAGCACAAATAACTGAGCGCTCTACCAGTTAAATATTAATCTGTCAACAACCATGGAAATGAAAAATTAAGCAATAAGTTATACTTGGTTAGTTTCATAGCAGCCAAGATATCAGCCCAAGGTAACTTCATATCTGCCTGAGACCAAAGGTCAAAGACTGATATGAAGTTACCAAGAGCTTATCCCTTTACCTAACACGGAAAGCAGACAACACTTGCAAAAAAAAATTCTTGAACAACTATTTTTTTCATTTTTTGTCTCACAAACATAGGTTATGACCCCTCGTTGGAACGAGCTCAATGAGCTTGTTTCAACGAGGGGTCATAACCTATGTTTGTGAGACAAAAATAATGGAAATTAATTGGCAATTTTTGAGAATAGCGCTGGCCAGTTTCTGCTGTTACTTGGGGTAAAGGGTTAAATCTTGGCCGATATGAAACAAACCAAGTAATGACCTCTCTATTTATTAAACAAAACAAATAATTACAAAATGTTCTCGTGTCTATTACCGTTTTCTGACACTGTTATTGTTTCTTATTCTCTTCGTACTGTCCTAAGTTTCCTCTTCTCATAGTTCAACTATCAGAACATCTTAGCTTCCCCAATGGGGAAGCCGTGATGTTTGGATAGCTGAACTATCTCTTCTCTCACTTCGATGAATCTCCACTTATGACTCTGAGTCTTGATTTGCATTGAATTTAGTTTACAACTTTCTTCTCTTGGTCCACCTAATCCTTACTTATTGTCATCATTATTTCTTCACCATACAAAACTAATCCCTTTTTTCTGGTAACACCATTTTAGTGATTTCATTCGACGAATAACGGTGAATGATTTTGATGTAAACAAATTGGTTGTGCCTAGTTATCCATCAAGGGAGACAACTCAGCAATGTATCAGCCAAGTTTGAAGTCATTTCAACCAGGCTTGATAATGGCAGTCCTCAGGAAAAAAACATCTCTCATATAATAAAGTTCCAAACAGTTTTTTGTTTTTACGTTCCTAAAATATTGTGCATATATGAATTATAAGAAATATAGAAAAGAAAAAAAAACAAGAAGAGAATTTATAAGTGTTTTTTTTAATTTTTTGTACATCAAAATACCTTTTAGTTTCACCTCATATGACTTCTCCATTAGCTATTGCACAAACCAAAAACTTTTCACAATCTACTGAGGAACATCTGTGTTGAGTAAAAAGTTAGCTCTCTGATGGTTTTAACATAAAACGTTTTGTCTTCTAGATTGTAGAAGAGGACAGTCACTGGTTGTTTGGGCAATGAGTGAAGGCCGACAAGCTGCGAGACAGATAGATTTGGATCTAATGGGAAAAACTTCACTCCCAGGTGTTGGTGGTGTTGTTTTGCCAACTGAAGAGAAAGTAGGTGCCTAAGTGTGATATGAACCTCTACACAGAGTCTGTGATTAGATAGTCTTTCCTTGAAATCATTATTTGTGATAACTGTTTGTTAACTGTAAAAAGTATGAAATTTTATTTGAGTGAAAATGTGAATGATGGAGTGAAAGGCACATTTATGAGAAAGAAAGTGGTTTCAAAAATCTGTTTCTAGTCTGCCAGATAATGAAAAAAATTAATACTTCATTTTTGCTCTTTGAATATTATGAATAAAGTGTCACATTATGACTGGAGAATTTTTTGAAGTTGCAATGGACATTATTTCAGACTGGTTTATTCATAAAAACTTTGTTGGAAAGTTTTGGAAGCTAATATACTACTCAAAGTTTGCTAAGCACCACATATTTGGCACATCATTGTGAAATTTTCTTGTGTCACATTTGCGATATTTTTGGTGGATATGATTGAGGAATGTATTGAGATAGTCCCCAGTGTTTACATTAGCTCTCTTGACAGGCAGACTTTTCATAACAGTCATGGGAACATGTAACCCTTGATTTTCATGATGTTTTCCTGTACTGTCTACATGTACATGACATGTGTACGGCATTCAGTCTTCATTTCAACACAAATCCTTGTGATTTAATGATTGAATATGGCGAATGCAAATGTAAGAAAACATTTGTCTGAAGCAGAAATGTGGCGGGCTGTAGGGATGGGGGAACAAGGGGCTACCCATCGTCTGGGTGGTGAATCCTTTGGTGTGCACCATACAGTGATCACCAGAGCCTGGGCAATATTTCAGCAGTATGGCACACCAGTCAGACGACATGGTGGTGGCAGAGACAGGGCAACATCTGCAGCTGAAGACCATTTTTTGCGCATTCAGGCCCTTAGGAACCACTTTGACACAGCAACCCAGCTTTGCAGTCACCTTCAGAATGCATCCATGGTAAATGTTTCGACGCAGACTATCCGAGCAAGGTTGCACGAAGGTGGTCTCCGATCGAGAAGACCATGTATTCGCATTCAGCTGTACCAGAACCACCACCAGGCACGATATGAATGGGCCATGGATCACGTTGGATGGACCAGAGAAGATTGGCGACCTGTCCTTTTTACAGATGAGTCAAGGTACTGCCTAGACAACACAGATAGGTTTTCTAGGGTATGGAGAAGACCAGGAGAGCAAATCCATGCAGCCAACATTGCTGAGAATGACCGCTATGGTGGAGGGTCTATAATGGTCTGGGGCAACATCAGCTGGGATGGACGTACAGAGCTCTGTGTCCTTGACGATGGTACATTGACTGCACAGCAGTATATTGATGAGATCCTGGATGCTCACAGCAGATTGTATGCAGGTGCAGTGGGTGATAGATTCATTCTGATGGACGATAATGCCCATCCTCATGTTGCCCATGCTGTCTGGGAGTACTGTCAGAGGGAGGGGATTGAGCGTATGGACTGGCCAGCAAGATTCCCTGACCTCAATCCAATCAAACATGTCTGGAACGAGTTGCAGCTTGCAATTTCAGTCCATCCAGTCCAACCAACAAGTGTCCAGGAGCTCGGTGCCATGCTGGTCCAAGAATGGAACAACATCCCACAAAGGACCATCTGGAACCTGATTGAGAGCATGAGAAGGCGTTGTCAAGCTGTAATTAACAATAATGGGTCTCATACTCGATATTGAACCCATATCAGTTCACTCCATCAACTTTTTGGCAAATTTGAAAAATTTCCTCTTTTAACAATAATATCCATTTTCCATGGTTATCGTATCCAAAAGACAAAAAATAATGTCAAACACAAACAAAATCTTAATTTCTGTACTTAAATCATTAAAGATATAATTAAATAAAAAATATATACAATTTTCATAACAATATTTCAACTAAAACGTAAAACAGGTATTTGGATATACTTGGTGCTTAGCAAACTTTGAGTAGAAAATAAAGCCTGCTAAAATTTGGTTCATAGGCATGCACACATTGGACAAGAGAAAAGGTCAGGATGCCCATCTTCCACATAAACCTTTTTCATAATTTCACTATTTATTTATTTCACCAGGGTTTAATGACATTTTCAACAGCCAGGGTCTCCTCATGTTGGATAGTTTTATGTGTTGAGGAAACTGGAGTACCAGAATAAAATCACCAAGCAATGGCGAGGAACTCCCAGGTATCCCAATTTACTAAGTTTTCACAAGCAGGATTAGTGCTGGTTGAAGACAAGTGCACCATTGACATGACCTTAGCACACAGTGCCACTGTTCCCCACATGAGCAATCAGGATTAAGTGCCTTGTCCAAGGACACAATGCAGTTACCTCTGGCATGGAGCGAACCATGAACCTTTCAGTTTGAAGTCCAATACCGTAACCATTGAGCCAGCATACTCCCAATTTAATTTTAATAAGAATTAGAAAGGCAAAGTAATGTTGATATGTTTGCCCATATAACTAAAAATCCTGATATGAGAAGCCTAGAGTAGTGCTATCTTTCTGACTTTTTTCATTAATGCTGAAGTCCTCGGGTTAAATTTATGTTGATAACTACTGTATATACAATAACATAGATGCTGATGATTTAACAGTGTTTCTACATTATTGTTGGCTGCCTGTACAGGCAGCCAACAATGATGTAAAAACTGTGAAGATAAATGAATCCTACCAGTATTCTCAATGAAGAATACACTTGGAACAACTTTTCTAAGGGGCAGATTGTTGCTGTATGGGGACTCAAGAGGTAATCTTTTACTAAACATTACTATCAGACAACACTTGAAAATATTTCTTAAAGATCTAAAATCATAATTTTTTTGATCAAAAAGCATAGTTCAATGAGCATGTTCAAATGAGGGCTCATAAGCTATGTTTTGAAGGTAAAAATTGAAAAAAATAAAATAATTTGGCAGGTGATTTTCATGAATATTGTTTGTGTGAACTTCATTACATTAGATCGGAAAGGGCTTAGAGAGCCTTCCCCAATAATGTGATAAAGCACACCATTTCATCAACAAAGTAAAAAAAAACTTGAAGTTTTATTTCCATTATTGATTAAATCACATTCTGAGAAAGTTAAATGTATACCTCTGACATGAGGTGACCCTGGCAGTCAAAAGTGTCATTAAACCTGTGCATTCTGATGTCAAAAAGTTTTCAGCATCAAATATTTCCCTTAACTCTTTGCATGCTGCTGGCAGGTATTCCTGCCCAGCACAGGGGTTTTCTTGTCACTGAATTAAATAGAAACTGCGCACATTTAATCATACTTGCACCATGTAAATTGAATGGATTTTTTCACCAATGATTTCTTGCGTAACATTTAGATTAATTATTCATCAAATCTAGTCATGGCTGCTTTACAGCTGCCATGATTAGATTTGATGAGAAATGTCTAGAAAATACTCAGTAGGTTAAGAGTTGATGCACTTTGATATTTAACCAAATATATCTTGTTCGACAGAGCTCACTGAGCTCTGTCAAACAAGGTATCTTTGGTTAAATTCATAGTTAAACAAGAGAAAAACAATGACTGGAGAAAATTCTGTTGCACTACCAGAGTGTCAGAGGTTAAACCCAATTTAAATAAAGGCAAAGGAATACCCAGTACCAGTTCAAGTAAACTTTTCATGTTGTTTGTCAATGGTACAGTAATGAGGGTGGGAGCACAGTGGCTTAGTGTTACGGCATTGAACTTCAAAAGGTCTACGATTCAATCTTTACCAGGGGTAACTGTGTTGTGTCCTTGGACAAGACACCTCATCCCCATTGCCTAAGTGGGGGGCACAGTGGTGCTGTGAACTAAGGCATACTGGATGTTGTTGGTGCACTTGTCTCAAACCAATGTTAACCCTGCTTGTGTGGAGTTAGTATGTTGGAGAGTGGAGAGTCTGACAGTTGCTTGCCATTGCTCAGTGGTTCTCTATGGGTACCCTGGCTTCCCCCACCTGTAAACTGTCTGACATGAGGTGGCAAAGTACCAAGTACCAGTTCAAGTAAACTTTTCATGTTATTTGTCAATGGTCTAGTAATAAGGACAAACAAAGAAGAGAGGAATAAAATTATTAAATGCTCAATTTGTACAGGTCTGAGTCATTATTATGAAATGATACAATTTCAGTTGAATGAACAGGAATTTCTGTTCAAAGTAGCTATTTTACTTAACTTCATTTGAGAGCACTCTTTGGTGATGTCAATCAAATTCTGTGCTTGTGGATTTGATAGGGAGCATGGTGGCTCAGTGGTAGACTGTTGGACTTCTATGCTTGAGGTCCCATCCGGGATGACCCGCGTTGTGTCCTTGGGCAAGGCACATTATCCCAGTTGCCTACATGGGGGCACAATGATGCCGTGTATTAAGGCATACTGCACGCCGATGGTGCACATGTCTACAACTGCTGTAACCCAGCTTGAGCGGAGCTTGAACAGAGTTAGAATATTGAGGAGTTGACAGTTGCTTGCTGATTCTCTCTGGGTACTCCGGCTTCCTCCACCTGTAAAACTGTCATGGTCACGATTAGCCATTGTGCATAAGTATGTGACATTAAACACCAATAAATAAATAAATAATAAATGTGGACTTGATATTTTGGTGGAAAGATATCTTTGGAATTCCAAGGAAAATGATAAAAATAGCACGGACTCAACTTGATTTCTTAAAAGTGTTTTGCTCTCTTGGAATAAGTTTCATGGAATGATTATGGACAGTATTTAAGCTCACCCTGATCTAGCCATGAACCTGCCATGGAAAACTACAGAAACTATCTGAAGACTTGGTAGTTTAACTTCAACTCAAAATTATGTTGAATCCTTTTGGGCAGTTAATTCTTGACTACCAGAAAACATAATGGAAAAAAATTGGTCAGTGCTCTTCACAAATTTGTGTTTTTTATTAATTTGCCATTTTTTTGTATCAAAAATATAGCTTATGACCCTTCATTGGAATGAGCTCATTGAGATCATTCCACTGAGGGTCATAAACTAATAAGCTATGTTTCTGAGGCAAAAAATGCAAATGTTCAGCTGTAAACAATTTTTTTTGTTTGTTTTGCAAGTGTTGTCTGCTATTCACATTAGGTGAAGAGTCAAAACTGACTTATTTGGCAATTCATGAGAGGGCAACACAATGACCACAAACTGCTCAGAAGGACCAATAATAATTTAAACTGACATCCCTGGGGTTGAAGATTGAAAAAACAAATACAGAATTTTAAAGAAATATGTCAATGGAAAATTATGAAGCATTTGTGTGGTATCCATGCTCTTCTGCATTTTTCTATTGTTTGTCCCTTGTGAACTTGATTACATTCCACGGTCATTGCATGGAACTTGTAGTGAGATAACAAGGAATGTGTTTTTAGATTCAATGATTCCATGCCCCTTTCACAGTTTCACAGATATTTTTAATGTAACATTGTACAAAATTTTCTCTTATTAAAACCATTATCATAACTGGTTCAGTACTCAAATTCCATTTCAGGATTCTCATCACATGAGATTTTTTATTTACTTTATAAGTGGAACATTAGAATAATTTTAGTAGTAAAAATGTATACTTCAGTTAGTGTTTTGTTACAGTTTAGTGGAGAGTATATATAAGTACTTTCGATAAACTGTAACAAATCAAATTCACATAACAAAATATGTGCTTGCTCCTAACTGAATATAAGGCCTAAAAAAGTAAAAAATCTGTTTCTCAGGCCTTCCCACGTGGTCCTTTTGGCTGCCACATGCTCTATTTTTATAATCAATGCAAGCTTTAAAAAATAAAAATTAAATGATTTATATCTGATATTTGACCCAAGTTAATAAAATCGATAAATTTGTGCCTTGAGTTCACCACAGAAACCCCGGGAAGTGAAGCAGTGCCTATTCACTGTGGTAAACAAGCTCTGTTTTACTGGTAAATAGGACCCAGTCACCAATGCTTGAGAGGTGCAAACCCTCTCTAAAATGGGCAACATGGCTTATTAACACTCACCCCTGGTCTTGAGTTAATACTCATGTTGTGGTCATGATTAGCCATTGTGCAAAAATATGTGACCTTAACCGCCAATAAATAAATAACTTGTCCCTGAGTGCAACAAGGCTTTGCAATGCTCATTGCAAAGCCTTCTTGCACTCTAGGGATGAAATACACCCCCACCCATGCTATTCTGTAGATTATGAGGCCTAAAATTAAAACAAACCAAGAACACAAATTTTTGATGGCAAAGAAATAATTACAAAAATAAAAAATAAAATAAAAAAATGCCTGCCCACATGTAATTTCACAAAAAAATGGCCTGAGAAACAGATCTACTTTGTGGGGCCTAATCACATTATTTCTTACTGAATGTTATACATTAACCCCATGATGTCTGAGTAGCAAAATTTTCGCCAATAAATTTTCCCTGTAATGTCATTGGGAATATAACCAAATCAATCTTGCTGGACAGAGCCCAGTGAGCTCTGTCAAACAAGATTAAGTTGGATAAATTTCCTTTTGCATTATGTTGAAAATTTGCAGGTTATACTTTAGATTGTGTGACATTAGTGGGCAGAGCAAGTGGAAAATAATTGTGTTTCTAATAACCAGTGCAAGTTGACACTGTTAGGGGACACAATCTATGTTTTGGAGGCAACAGTTTTAAAAAGATCAAAATTAAATGACAATTTTAAAATAGCACAGGGATGATTTGCTCAGTTGAACTGTGTTCAAGGTACTATTGCTGTTTCATTTGTGTAGACTGAAAACTAAATACTCAGGTTTTCATTAATATGAAAACGTTGATTGACTTTTGAGATGGTTGTTTCACTTATTAATTTTTTATATTTATGTTTTTAACCCCTGACTAAAGAATTGTTGCACATAACAGTTCCAATTTCTGTTAATAAATGGTAGAGTGCGAGATTATTATCATTTATCATAATTTGTTCATTGACGAGTGGTTTGTTTCAATTTATAGGGGAGTGTCTGAAAGCCTTAATAATTCATAACAAAACAAATCCATACCAAACAAATCATCATTTATTTTCTTGATATTTTGAGAAAAAAAAAAGAAAAAATTAAAATAACAAATTTTGATATTGTATGTGTACAGAGGGTTAAAACTTTAGGAACTATATCGTGGACTCTACTCTTTTTTGATAACCCCACAAAATGTGCTTCTGACACGGAATTAGCTAAACAGCACCAAAAGTGTATTTTTACACTATAACCCAATGGCCTAGACTAGCTGATGCTAACTCAAAGTTATCAAGGGCCAAACACAAATTTTGAACCCTCCAATCCCCACAATTTGCTTGCAAAACCGAAAATTAAAAGTCCTATCTGGCCCTCCATACATTTACTCTCCGTGCAGGCACAGCCGTCAGGAAGTGACCGGAATTGGCACAAACATCATTCTTTGTTCGGCCCTAAAGTCAGCAACAATGACATCTGTGCTTTAAAATCTCCTTTTTTGAGGATGCCAGACACAAATCAGTGCAAGAATTGGTGGATACAAGGCTGTTATTGGATGAAGGAAGTGTTCAACGGCAGTTTTAGACGTTCAGGGCTGTAACTTTATAATATTTATGAAATTATTTTATGTTTCCCAATTTCGGGACACACGCCTGACGTTATCAGTTTTGTTAATGATTATTCCACTGTTTGTTAAGTATTCCTTCCCTATCCTTCCATGAACCCTTCCTGTTAAACTCTTAAGCTTTTTGGCTATTTTTTATGGAAATGTTTTATTAAATTTCTTGGGAGTTTAACATATATTATAGAATATTTATTCTGTTTTTCCCCATGTTTACGTCCTCACCCTAGGGGTGTTAGGTCGTTTAGTCTTGCATCTTCTATCCGATGTATTGTTTTTTCTTCATACGAAGATCTAGCTTTGCATCTGGTAGCATTTAAATTGGTTCTGACTTTGGGCCTTTTTGTGTGCCTGTTGTCTTGTTTGCATTGACGTTGTTTACATTGACAACGTCCTCATAGAAAGGTCGTTTTTTATATTCTATTACTGTAGAATTACTATAGGATACATGGATTATTATTCCAGTAGTGTAGCTAAAAAAATCTGGATTTTTTCCACACTTTGGCTCTATAGGGATGTCCTTGGGCTCTTAATGTTCCCTTTGGGAACTTAGGCATTTTTTCAAAATATTTTTGTTTCCAAAAAATGTTTTGAATTTAATTTTGATTGCTATTATTCATGTATCTTAATTATACATATATTTTGTTGTGGAGTTTGGAGGACTCATATCGACTTTAGTCGATGCACTCCTGTGGACTCTTGTCATTCTTGTGTTCACTGGGATGACTGATGTTGGAATCGGGTGTTGCAGTACATTGTTGGCGGTGAGGTTCGGAGGCCAGGCCTCTCACCGCATTATAATTCATTTTGTCAGTTTCTATTTCAGAGGAACATGAACATGGTGATGATATTCTGACACCCATCCAAGTGTGCTACCAGCGTCGTGCTCTGTGGAGCATATAGAGCTAGCTGCAGTGCTCATTATTGCAAGAGTTAGGGCCTTTTGTTAAGGGTTTTAATCTCTTGTAAGCAGCTAGCTCGTCCAGTGAAGTGGTACTCAGTCCGTGGGTGCTGTGATGCCGGGTAAGTCCTTGCCATCTAAGAAGTGGATGTGGGTAGAGCGAGCACTTTAATATAAATAGCTCACCCAGCGACAACTGAAATAGGGAGGAAATAGGGAGGAAATCAGCAAGTTCTTGTACTCAGCGAGGTCTGATAGACCGCGAGTGGGAGAGGCCCCTCTCTAATCTTGCAACATCTGGGGCCAGATGTTGTTTTAAGAAACTTGCACAAGCTGGAGCATATGTGTCCGCCCTCCACTCGGAACTGTTTAGTCTGCATCTGGAGGTTGGCTTCAGTCAAGGCTTCCTCCGCTACGTTTCACAAGCCAAAATGAAGTTTTCTGGTTGGAAACTTTCACGAGATGGAGCATATGTCTGCCCGCCCCTCGGGACGCTCCGTCTAGTCTGCAGCTGGGGGTTGGCTTCAGTCACGGCTTCCTCCGCTACGTTATTTAAGCACACACGACTGCATCCTAGCTACCCGACTTCGGATATCCAGCCTGCTGCACGAAGAAGGAACTACTCTTCAAAATCGAACCATCCGGTAACTAGGGAGACGAGGCCTCAATCATCAGGACATTCGGAGAAGGGATCTGTCTCCAACACACTATCCTAGGAGCAGCATGCAGCTAAGAAACGGAAGACTGCTGCTCCTCAGGCCTCGATGATGGACTTGATGTCGCAAATTGCGCAGCTGATCGCAGCATCCCAGCAAGTACAGGTACAGGTGCAGCCTCCCTCAGACTCAGAATCTGAGTTGTCGGACGGTGCTGGGTCAGTCCAGTTGTCTGTTCACGCAGATGCAATGGACCGAGATTCGCTACTGATTCTCTCGGATGGTAAAAGGGATAAGGAAGAGGATTACCCTTCCCTTTTGGAACAGCACATGGTTGCAAAGGTTTTCATCCATCAATACTACCCTGATTTTGTTCCGCCGAATCAGAATGCTGCGATGACAAGACTTTATCTGGACAAAGGAGGAGGTCCTTTCTTTTCCGGTTCAGTCTAGGAAGGTGTTGCAGGCCTTCGGCCATATAGACGATGCTGTATTTAACCTCTTGAGTGCGAGGAAGAAGGCGGTTTCTTATCTTCATCGTCCATATACATACCGTTTTTTGGACCATGTTCATTTAAAAACAGTCGGGGAAGATGTTCAGAGAGTTCTTCTGCATTTGGATGAGCAGGCTGTGGATCTAGGGGCATCCTTACCTGTATCATTCACTATTCGCTCAGACACAATTGAGACAGCAATTTATTCAAATAGAGCGAATTTGGACGTTATGTCTTGCGCAAATCACCTTACAAGAGCTATGGTACAATGTCTCAATGGAAAGGAATTTGAGGACGTTCATACCTCTCTTAGAGTTCTTTCCAGGGCAATTATGTATACCACGTATAACTCCACCCTAACAGTGGCTAATCTGGAGTTAATCAGACGTGATGCTGCCCTTGCATCGTCATCACAGATAGATGACAAGGTGAAAAGCTTTCTCCGAGTCGCTCCGGTCTCCAAACATATTATTTTCGACTACTAGCTTTCGTTAGTCTATGAACAGGCTTCTAAGAAAGCATCTAGTGCTCTGCTTTTAAAGTCGGCGTATCAACGACCTGCTTCAGCAGACAAGAGTAAAGGAGGGCATTCCAGACAAAATTCGTCAAAAGGAAACTCCTCATGAGGGTACAAGACACCCTCTTATAATTACTCTAGAGGTTGTCAGTATAGAGACTCGGGAAAGGGGCGTAGGTCTGATCGGGACTAATCGGTCAGATGCTCCTAGGCCAACTAGATGAGGTTCCTCACGAGGAAGATGGGGTTTCTCCTCCCGTAAGCCTCACAGGTCATACAGGTGATGGTTAAGACCTCTATTGCTGGCCAGTTGGCAGAAGGTTATCAAGCTCTGCAAAAAACTGGGTAACAGTCACAGAAGATCAGTGGGTGAGAAGTGTAGTCTTGGATGGCTTACGGCTATCATTCTGAGCGAAACCCCCACTAACAAGTTGTCCATGTTGGACAAATCTTCCATCAGTTCTTTGCAAAAGAGAGCTTCTCCTAGCAGAGGTACAGGCTCTCTTATCAAAGGAAGCAATAGAGGTCATCGAGAATCAGGATTCTCAAGGTTTTTGTAGTCACCTGTTCCTCGTACCGAAGCCAGACGGCTCGTTCCGACCGGGAATATACTTGAGCTGGATAAACAAGCTTATCGTGGCTCCAAAAATTATATATGGAGACCATTCGGTCGGTAAGGGCGAGCGTTCGAGTGAAAGACTATGCGGCAAGTATAGATCTAAAGGATGGGTACTTTCATGTCCTGGTACATCTGGCATTCAAAAAGTAACTGCGGTTCGCCGTACAAGGGAAGGTGTATCAGTTCAGAGCAATGTGCTTTGGTCTGAACCTGGCTCCCTGGGCATTCACTCGAATAATGAACTCGGTAATGTCATACTTCCAAGCTCATTCATCTGCAGTAATGTTGGCTTACTTGGACGACCTTCTACAGGATACGGCAACAGAATTATTCTTCAGAATGATGTTCAGAGTCTGCTTCTATTACTCCGATGTCTCGGTTTCATCGTAAACGAGAAAAAGTCAGATCTAGCTCCGTCCAAGTCATCTATTCACTTGGGAATGAGCTTTGAGACTCACAACAATCTGGTTTGTCTGCCGTTACCCAGAGCAAAATTAGTCAGTTGTTATGCTTGCTTTTGTCTACATTCAAAACGCATTAACAGTGAGGGAATTCATGTGACTGTTGGAGCTGTGTGGAGCGGCTGTGGATCTCATTCCGATGGGCCGTCTGCGCATACGTCACCTCTAGATATTCTTTACTCAGAACTGGAGTGTGAAGACACTTTCGCTCGAACCAGTATTGTTTTAACGGACCTTATAAAACAAAGGGTTCAGATTTGGGCAGATATTCAGTGGTTAACTCAGGGAGTTCCACTGCAACTGCCGGATCCGGCTTTCACGATTATGACAGAAGCGAGTCAGACAGGTTGGGGCACAACCCTAAGTCCCACAGACTTGAAGTGTCAGGGTTTTTGGGACCCTCGGTTCCAGGAGAAACACATAAACATCAAAGAGATGATGTCAATATGGCTAGCACTACAACATTGGATTCACATAATAGCGGACGTCCATGTTCAGATTTTGTCGGACAACTCGACAGTAGTAGCGTACATCGGGAACCAGGGTGGCACCCATTCATTTCCGTCATGCCAACTAATGGAGAAGATTCTCCTGTATGTCATGAATCATCATGTTCAGCTTTCTGTCATATACTGGGTCGTCCGAACGTACTAGCAGACTTGCTCTCTTTGAAAGGTGGCCTGTTGCAATCGGAGTGGTCGCTCAACAAGCGAGTATTCGGGCAGATTTGCTACCAGTGGGATCGCCCCATGATAGATCTGTTTGCAATGCACCAGAACAATCAGTTACCAACATTCGTGTCGCCATGCTCAGACCATTGAGCATACACAGTAGACGCTCTATCGATCTCATGGGAATGAATGATAGGATATGCATATCCTCCAATTTCGTTGATTCAGTAGATTATGTTAAAGATCAAACAGTCTCATTGTGAAATCCTACTAGTTGCACCTCTATCGTCACAGAAACCTTGGATCAATCTTCTCAGGTGTCTGTTATGGGATGTTCCCCGGAAGCTTCCTCCACGAGAGGACCTTCTTTATCAGGGGAAGTTTTTGTTCTTCATGTCCTCCTCCACCCTTAGTGGCATTATGGAGTCAGTTCCTATATTATTTGATGACTAACACAATAACAATTAAAGTAATGCGAGTGATGAGGGTTCGATATGACTTTGAATCCCCTCTCCACCCCCCTCCCCCCCCCCCCCCCCCCAATCTGTTAAGAGGCGATTATTACCGGGCAAGACGTAGTTTTCTTCCCGTAAGCCTTGTATGAGTTTAAGTACATAATGCATTTCATGACTTCTCCATTGGCAGCTGGGTCGTGTTCTATGGCGACCTCATGGGCACATCCACTTTTTAGTTGGTTTGTTTCCTGTAGTTGTTCATCTATATGTCATATACGAGCGCATAATTCATCATCAATAAATGGCTAGTCTTTGGGTACCTCGGAGGCTGTCTAGTCAGTTAACTGGTATTCAGATGATTACATGCAGGATTTCAATGCTCACTCACATGATGAATAAATTATTAGGCAAACGCATCATTGTATGTTATGGACCTTAGAAATAATGAATTATTTCGGGGGCGGTCCGTGTCGAGTCTGTTAATCATAGCTCGTTTCCATTTCTGGATCCAAGTTTCTATTAATGTTGGTACCCAATCGAATACACCTTGTCTTACACTCTTGTATATTCACACGTTTCTAGATTCATAGATATCGGATAGTACACGTCGAGGAGTGTTATTACTGAAATTTATTGTACACCTGAATGGGGTCGCCTGTGGGTTAACTTGGAAGTGTGTTTACTCTCCAGAGATCGTCCATTGTGATTCTATTGGACATGTGTATGTTATATATTATATCACCAGTTTTTGACCTATCTGCGTATGCCGACTCCGATATACGTTACAAACGGGCGATATTAATTACCGGGATCGCTGCTATAGCCTTAGCTTCTGAAGTGGCATTAAGCACCAATTTATTAATAATAATTAATACCTGAGTGCCTGTTCGACGAATATTTATATTGTTTTTTGGTACCGCTTTTACTTATTCCAGAGCACTATCCTTTTCTTTTTGAAGAAGATTCCTTCAAAAAGGGGGGGGGGGGGATTTTTTACCTCTCCTCCGGTTTGATAAGTATGTAACTATGAGTGAAGCTGTTTTGTCTGTAATTATATCCTGCATACAGCTTGGGTTTTATTGCATATAGCGTATGTTTCTGGGGGATATTCTCTCATTCTCAAATACGCCATCCTAATTTTTGGGGCTTAGTCCGGGCTAGCCTTAAAAATTGGGAACTTGTTACATCCAAATTAGCATAGTCTTCATGCTAAGAATATGGAATTACTTGAACTGGGCTCCTTTGTTATGATATATCTTCTCTATTACTGTATAGAGAGCCATACATGTAATTCTTAATAATTTTAATTTCCTTTCACCTTGGATTACAGGATTGGAACTATGTTGATCTACTAATTTTGAAGTCCTAGGCCCTTCGCCTTTTTACGATTCAGCTAGTCTGGGCCATTGGGTTATAGTGTAAAAATATTATAAATTTAAAGTAATTTGTATATTTTTATACTTACCAATGGCCCAGACGGAGATGGCCCTTCCATGAGTGGACACTCATTCCTCCCCGCTGAATTATTATGTAGTACTCCCTTCTACAAAGAATGATGTTGGCACCAATTCCGGTCCCTTCCTGACGGCTGCACATGCGTGGAGAGTAAATGTATGGAGGGCCAGATAGGACTTTTAATTTTCGGTTTTGCAAGCAAATTTTGGGGATTGGGGGGGGGGGGGGTTCAAAATTTGTGTTTGGCACTTGATAACTTTAAGTTAGCACCAGCTAGTCTGGGCCATTTGTAAGTCTAAAAATATACAAATTACCTTAAATTTATAATGTTTCTTAACACACAGTACACTGGTTTTGGAATATCAAAACTTCCAATTGTGCATTTTTTCCCATAATACAACTAGGAATTTAATTGATTCTATCTCATGTCTTTTTGTTATGCGCATTTCAGATAAAATTGTGTTTGTTAGGACCATTGGTGAATCCGTCAAAAGACAAATCCTCTCATCATTGTCAACCATTTCCATGTCTTGTATTTAATTAAGTGATGCAGAAAATTTTGCACCCTTAATATTTCCAATGCGGCATTCACCAATGGGTTGAAATATCCTGCATAATTGAAATTGTAATTAAAATGATGTGTGAATGTTACATTTTTTTTTTTTTTTACCCTTTACCTAACACTAAAGGCAGGTGACACATGCAAATAAAATTCTTGAATGACTAATTTTTTTAATTTTTTGCATCAAAAACATAACTTATGCCCCCTTATTGGATTGGAATGAGCTTAATAAGCTCATTCCAATGAGGAGTCATAAGATATGTTTTTGAGACAAAAAATGATAAAAAATTATAAAAGTTGAATGCTCATTTTTGTGAATAGTGCTGACTGGTTTTGAATGTTACGTTGGGGAAAGGGTTAAATAATGATCAGCTGCATATGTAATTTTACTCTGCAAAATATCAAAATATTGACTATCCTGATTCAATTTATTGGGAAGTGCCAAGGGGCTCTCTCCAATAAATCATCATCAGACAATCTCAAGCGACCAAATTCTTAATGACCACTAAAAGCACTCTGCCAATTAACAAAGACTGCATGGAAACATAACTTGGTTGTTGGCCTTTCCACAAGGGATACACCAGATTAAAGTGTCTACTGCCACATCACCTTTGCCATGGATCTGCCTCACCACTTCCAGGCTCATGTGAAGAGATGTGGCCATTTCATTTGGTTACTCCAGAAGCTCTCCACTTGTCTCACCCTTGATTGGTTGAGATTTTCATAGAATAAAAAAAAATACTAGTGTAAGACAAAAAGGTATGATATGACAATATCAATCTTATACTAGAGCCAGGCTTTGAATATTTAACTCCCAGCACTATGGGGGTATAATAAATAGAGGATATTCACGAAAATTTGATGAATACCGAAAATATCTCGTGAGTGGCTACAAAGAAATATGAGGATCTTCACGAGCGACGCAGTCGCGAGTGAAGATCCTCATATTTCTTGTAGCCACGAACGAGATATTTTCGGTATTCATCAAATTTTCGTGAATTTTCTTTTTATTTAATGCTCTACGACTACAAACTCTCCAATTTGTGGCCTTTATTTGCCATTAAGGCACAAAATTTATGTGCCGAACCGGCGTCCATACAAAAATTACAATAACAAAAGTCCAACCATTGGAATGTGTGAATATCCGCACAAAAAGTAGTCCCGTCTTATTTCTCCCCTAACTTTACGATTTACCAATTGAAATAATCGCAATGTATTTCGAAGAAATAGAACAATAACAAAAAACACCACTTTCTTATTTTCAATAACAAGACACGTCATTTTATTTTTTTTGAACTCAATGCACTGAAGACGTGTGAAGTTAAACTGAAGAAATTTGAAAGTGATTTCGGCTTTTCGCTGGAAGGTGAATGAGAAAGTCAAACTTTGAAACCGCTGATTTAATGAATTGATTTAGTCACTGTCACTATCAATTATTCGAATTCGTTTGTATTTGGGACTCTGGAATTCATTACTGATGTGCTGTCTCGTTTAAAGTACATGTGATTCGTCATCCGAACCTACGATGAAATATCGATTTCTAAATATCATTTTGATATTTCGTTTTGCCGACCGACAGGGGAATATGACTTAATTTTTCAGTGTGAATTGATGCCTGAGCATTAAATAAATGACAATATCTATCTTATACTAGAGCCAGGCTTTGAATATTTAACTCCCAGCACTATGGGGGTATAATAAAATTTCCTTTGATAATACTTTACTTTACTTTAGGGCTGAGAATTCAATAAATTAAATCTTGTTTGACAGAGCTCTCTATCAAACAAGATATAATTCATGAAAATTTTGAATCACATCATTGGAAAATTTTGCTGCAAAGAGCACAGGTATTTTAACATCTGCATGTGGAGACTATTATTATGGTATTTTTAATGAGGTTTTATTTCTCATCCTTTGATCACGACAAAGATAGATGAAATATCACCTGAAATCGAGTCACATTATACAGTACGTGGAGAGTGGATTGTAACTAAATCAACTACAGAGTGGAGTTATCACCCAAACTATAACTTTCAAATTTTATACAAATGGACAAAAACACAAGCAATGTTTCAGCCAATGGACCTCCAGGTTTAAGCTGGAGGTCCATTGGTTGAAACTTTGCCTGTGCTTGTTATGCTTTGCAACAAATTTGCAATTATTGCTTGGGTGGAATCTCCACTCTGAAGGTGATTTGGTGATAATACACTCTCCACGTACTGTAAGTGCACAAAGATCCCACATCATTGACATATTTTTTGTGTTTCAGAACATTACATTGCAATTTTATTTTCTGCTTTTCCATACTTCATCCAATAAAATTTCAAATTGAAAGTAAAAAAAAAACATATGCTGTATTATATTTGTTCAAAGAAGAAAGTGCTCATCAACATATAAGTTTCATTAACTGGTAGAGTGCTAAATTATTTTTGACCATCAAATCTTGTACACATGTCTTTGCCTTGTTACAATTTATGGGAGAGTGCCTATGGGCACTCTCTCATAAATTGTAACAAGGCAAACCCTCACAGATTAAATAATATCATTTCAAAGATAATACAAAGCACATGCATTGAATATGAGCCTTCAAGCTGTGGTACCTGCACACCAGATTAAGCCCAAATATGGGCTTCCAGCACTCTACCAGTTAATTGAGTGAACCATTGTTATGTGCGTTTGTAATGATAATCAGGAATATTATATCTTTTACGATTAATTAATACAGTTCATGTAGAGTATATCATCACTAAATCACTCACAGAGTGGAGATTCCACCCAAGCAATAATTGCAAATTTGTTGCAAAGCGTAACAAGCTCAAGCAAAGTTCCAGCCAATGAACCTCTGGGTTAAACCCGGAGGTCCATTGGCTGAAACATTGCTTGTGTTTTTTGTCCATATGTACAGAATTTGAAAGTAATACTTTGGGTGAAAACTCCACTCTGCAGGTGATTTTGTTACAATCCACTCTCCACGTACTGTATGTCCAATATATGATTATTGTTTTGTTGCTTTTTGTTGTATTATGTTACTCTTTTCAATAAATACACATTGATTTTAAAATAGTCATTTTTGTTTGCATTTCAAGTACACTTGAATCTGACAATTGCTTACCACTACCCAGTGGTTTTCTCCAGTTATTCCAGCTTCCTCCACCCATTAAACTGTCCAACACAATGTGACCTTGGCTGTTGAAAGTATTGTTGACACTTCACCCAATGCAGACTATATAAAAATTTATTATTTTAAATATTATTTCACTGAATTTAAAAAAAAAAAATTCAACTAAACCATATCATGTGCCCCTCATTGGAATGAGCTCAATGAGCTCATCAGCATCGCAAATGATATAAAAATCTCAATGAGCTCATTCCAATAAGGGGTCACATGATATGGTTTTATTAAAACTCTTTGAAAAATAATATTTTTTCAACTGCTTAGTTTGTATATTACATGGGCAGATGCAGCAGATTCATTGGGTAAAGGGTCAAACTCTAATAAAACAAACATACACTTGAAAATGTCTTAGAATGCAAACATTGAATAGTTTCTTTCAAGGGTATTTCAGATTAGCTATATCCTGCTACAGATGGAAACACATTCATGGTATGAAATAAGAAAGTTGGAACTTTCAAGTTATCCTTTCTCTTAAGGTGACCTTGTAATGATAAAATTTTCCTACATTGGAACTTAACTGAGAACTAAGTCATGAGTACTCTGAATACCAAATTTGCAGGTTTTAAAATTCATGGGAATACGAATGAATTCTGCAAGGAAAACAATGAGAATCATCTTTACTTCTCACAAAATGTTTATTTGATTCTTGTCATAGATTCTGAAAGTGTCCTTAACAGCCTGGAGAATTCTACTTATGTTCATTTCCCTCATAATAAGGAAACACACTTTGAATTACCAGTGGTGTCCAGTGACAAATTGGCTGTCTATACAGGCAGCTAAGACTTCACTAGAAACCACTGCCAAGGCAGTGTAACTTCAGTAAGCAAGAGCACTAAAAGCATGTATGTTACAACAAAGGAATGATTTCGCACGCCGAAGGCGCGCAGGGACGGTATGGGGGACAAGCCCCTTTCGACCCTCGGTAACTGTATATGATTGGCTGTCACACGTCTAGGCGTGTTGAAGGAGGAAAGGATCCGGTACTCGGCTGGTGTCACCAGTTGTGGTTAGGCGGTCTCGTTGACTGATGTCGGTTGAACCATCGGGTGAGGACCAGTGTGGGAGGTTGGGTCCTCTCACAAAGGTACTACCTCTCCCCGAGGGTGCAGTCTATCTAGATTTTCGGGCAAGTATAGTCTGCCACTTCGGAGATGATTTTAAGTGAAGGCCATCACTTGCAAGTATAATCTGCCTCAGGCTGTCTCTGTTTGATAGGATGTCTTTGAAGGAAACAACAACGACCCCTTTCGGGGACCACCATGAAGAAGACCCGAACTTCCCTGGTTTGGGGACAGGCCTGCATTGTAATCCTATTGGGTTGGGGCAAAAAGATGTGCATTGTGCTTACAAAAAGGGGCAGAGGCGGGACGCAGGACCAACACTCGCCTCCCTTAAAGTGGTCGACTACTTTTAGGGAGGGAGTGGAGGATGTTCAGGAACCGTGGGGGGTGACTGTTTCTATAACGGTTAGACTGTCTGTAGCGGTTATTGGGGTGCTGGTCAAAAAGCATCTTCTGTGTACCTGCTTAAAAGAAGAAGGTAGAATTAGTTTTCATTAAAGTATGTAAACTGTAAAGATAAAAGTAGCACATCTTGTTCAGTCTTAAAGTTTAATCTTAAGCTGAGTCGGTGAAGGCAGCCCTTTCTGGTAGAAGGCCACAGTTAAGCTGTTTTTCTGCCTGTTTATTCACCTTCCTGTTCCCTATTTATTATTTAGTTTTTATAACAGTATTTAATCCTGATGTAATTTTTAGTTGAGTCGGTGAAGGCAGCCCTTTCTGGTAGAAGGCCACAGTTAAGCTGTTTTTCTGCCTGTTTATTCACCTTCTCGTTCTCTATTTATTATTTAGTTTTTATAACAGTATTTAATCTTGATGTAATTTTTAGTTGAGTCGGTGAAGGCAGCCCTTTCTTGTAGAAGGCCACAGTTAAGCTGTTTTTCTGCCTGTTTGTTCACCTTCTCGTTCCCTATTTATTTAGTTTTTTAACAATATTTAATCTTGATGTAATATTACTTGAGTAGGTGAAGGCAGCCCTTTCTGGTAGAAGGCCACAGTTAAGCTGTTTTTCTGCCTTCTCGTTCCCTAGTTTTACTCGAGCGGTCTTAGTTTTGATTGCAATTTTTGGGCCATGTTTGTTAGGACATGTGTTCAATATATACAAGACAAGAAACTCATCAAAATTGGAACAAGGCCTGACTAGATATACATCTAAGACAAGAAACTCATCAAACTTATTTATTGGGGTTTAAAGACACTTGGCAGCCACAGTCACCTCATGTCAGACAGTTTTACGAGTGGAGGAAGCTGGAGTTCCTGGAGAGAACCACCGAGCAACTATCTCACTCCCCAAGGTACAAACTCCACTCAAGCAGGGTTAGCATTGGTTGAAGACAAGTGGACCATTAACATGCAGTATGCCTTAGTACACAGCGTCATCATGCATGCTGCTGGCAGGTATTCCTATCCAGGGCATGAAATCTCTTGCCATTAAAATAAGTAATGTTTGAAGATATTTAGACAAATTTTAGTAAAATTTTCATGAATTTTTCATCAAATTTGATGAAAAATAGTTTAAAATTACTCAGTGGGTAAAGAGTTAAGTGCCTTGCCCAAGGACACAATGCAGTTACCCATGGTGGGGATTGAACCATCAACCTTTCGGTTTGAAGTCCGATACCAAAACCACTGAGCCACTGAGCTCCCATAAAACTCATCAAAGTTGGATCTAGGCCCTTAAGGTTTAAAATAAATATATAAATTCGAGGTTTGTTGTTTTTACTATAGAATATGTACTGGTTGCACTCAAGGGGATAAAATGGTACTCTCAACATCTAAATCACTTTAAAAACTCAAAATTGATTCTCGCAGCAATAGTTCATGAGAATCCAAATCAATTCTTGTGAATTGTGACAAATTTTAAGGTCTGATTAGGTAAGTTAGGTCATTTGCCTTGAGTATAATTGTGTGATGATCCACTACACTGACCAGTTGTGCAAAATTTGACGTCCCCCACCCAAATTATCTGTGTTCACAAAGGTTTGGCAAATAATTTTTTAGCTCACCTAGTTCAAAGCAGAGGTGAGGTAATGTGACCCTGGCAGCGTCAATATCCAATTTTGTAAGAGTTTGTGTTTAAGTAAATGTCTTTGAACGCAGTGGCCCCAGGACTTTCAAATTGCAGTTGTGCTTTAATTAGGACCATAACTACAGTACTTTATCCTTATTTTCTGGAAATTTTTCTTCAATTGTTTTTTTTAGGTGAAAACTTAGTAAATTTTCTGTTGTAAGAAGTTGTGTTAAAGTAAACTTTATTGCATATCATTGTGAACTATATTGCTTATAGGTTGTGTTTTATTGTGAGTGTAGTTTCTCTTATCCCTTATACTGAGTATATGTGCTGTTATTTTGCCTGTTTTTCCTTTAACTGGTAAAATGCTGGAAGCCCAAATTTGGGCTTTATTGTCAATGCAGATACTGCAACTTTAAAGCTTCATATTCTGAGTATGTGCTTCATATTATCTTTAAAGTTAAATTACTTAGCCTGTATGGATTTGCCTTGTCACAATTTATGGGAGAGTGCCCATTGATTGCACAAATGCCATATTGATTAACCCATTCAAACACGTGTGTCGTTCTGTGTTTATCACACACCTTCACATCTATAAAAAAAACAATTATTAGGAGGACACTCAGCAATTCATTTGGCAACTATCAACAAAAAGAACACATTTTATCGCCAACCAAATTTGCGAGGGGAACCTGTGTTAATATTTCGTCCTCTGACTTCCAATGTGTTCTATGTGCTTACTGGCACTAGCGATTCAAATTGTAATTGCATTACACGATTTGTAGAAAATTCTAGTGAAATTTCACTTCTATTTGAAGATAGTCCGTCAACGATTTCCATTTCACACATATGTGTGGAACAGATTTTCATTTTCTGCATGGTTTAGTGTTGCTGAAGATGGGGATTTCAAAGAACAGGCATGTATTTAATAAATTTTATTGCACATTATGTTGAGCTATATTACCTATAGATTTGTTTTATTGTGATTGTAGTTTCTCTTAACCCTTCTACTTAGTATATGTGATGTTATTTTGCCCGTTTTCCCTTTTTAGCAAAATATCTGTGAACTTGTACTTGCAACAAATGAAGTAAGCTCCAATATCTGAATTATAAGAGTTTGTGTTTGAATTTGTTTCTTCAAACCCAGTGGGCCCAGGGCTTTCAGCTTGCATCTGGAAGTTATTTAGGACCATGACTACAGTACTTTATTTTTTGGATTTTTTAGAAGACTTGGTTAATTTTCTTTTGTAAGAAGTTATGTTAAAGTAATTTTTATTAGCTCACCTATTTCAAACAAGTGGTTAGTTTATTTGGTGACTGCAGCCTCGGTGGCGTCAGACGTACAATTCCAATTTTGTAAGAGTCTGTGTTTACCGGTAAGTTATTTTCTCAAAGTCTAGTGGGACCAGGGCTTTTATATTGCATATGTAGCTTGTAGGGGACTATGACAACATTATCTAACTCTAATAATCTGACTTGTTTTCCAATTTCACCTAAAATCTCAGCCCAATCTTAATCAATTTCTGCTTGTAAGAATTAGCATTTCGGTCAGCTTTTGTGCAGATTATGGGGCCTTAACTTCTCACTAGTGTTTATTTTTTTTATATCAATAACATCGTTAGGTATTAACCCTACTGTTTGCAAAGATTTAACTGATATTTGTTTATTTCTTTTCAACCTACTCACAATTGTTTACAATTGGCTGTAACATAAGTGCAAGCCCTACTTCGGAACTAACTCAAGCTTTTAGAATCTTTTCCAAACGAGTTGGAAAAGTACTAGAGTGCAAAAGCACGAAAAAGATCGAAAAAAGGGTCGAGCGAGACCAGCGCTCGAAATTACAGGTACTCTCTCTGCACACCTCTTGCGTTTACCGAGCGCATGCGCAACAAACCGTGACGTCAATTCCTTTATTTTCCGCCATTGTTCATGGTCGGAAATTTTTGTGACTGTGCTGTTTATGATATTAATTCTTCGTGAACAACTTATTAATCGTCTTTAGTGTGCTACTGGATTGTATCCTTTTTCAAGCTACCAAATTATTACTCTACATTTAATGTTATTTTGTATTATTATTGCTGTGCTTTTCACACTTTATCTTGCCTTTCCCCCACGTGTGAACACGACCTTCGTTCTGTTTTCCGTCGGCGGGAAGCTTGATTGTTGTATTTATATCATGCCTAAGACTATTCCTTGTACCTCTTGTTTGCAGGTGAAACATGTGGACGATTCCCATACCACATGTGTCACTTGCAACAATTGCACTCAGGCCCAATCATGTGGTATCTGTGGGGTTTGGTCCTCTAAATTTTGGGCTTCTGTTAACAAGGTGGTTCTTTCCAGAGCTAGAACCCCTCGTTCTCGGGGTAAGGGTAGCCGTGCCGTTGCAGACATTTCTGCTGGTGCACGTGGTGACTCTGTCACACAGGATTCGGATCTGACTTCTGTGGCGAGCTCCTCTGCAACTGTTGACGGTGTTTGTTCTGTGATACCTGATGAGGAGACCGCGGTCTCTTTGTCTTCGGATGTCACTATTGAGGCGTCTGTTTTCGTTGAGAGCTTTTCCGAGGTCAACTCGGTAACCCTCTCCGATCTGCCTCCAACACCGTCGACCGTTGTTGAGGGGGTTGCTACTCCAGATCCTATTCTGTCTGATGGTGGCTCTTCCATCTCTTCTGGGGATGGTCTACAGTCTCGGGGGACCGAGGCTGTATCTGCTGGTGTGTCTGTGTGTTCTCAGCCTCCCCCAGCCTCGCGGCGAGGCTGTGCGGGTTTGCTGTCTGCTCCGTCTCATCTGGCTAGGTTTGCTCCTAGTCGGTTGAGCCGGCCGGTCGCTTCGGCAGCGATTCCTCGTCCCTCGAGTGAATCGTTTATTGTTCCACCTTCGCCTGCTAGTGTGCCGACTAGCGGGATGGTGTTGGGACGTTGGCATCCAGGGCCTGCTGTTCGGCAGCGGTCAGTGACAGCCCCGGTTAGCTGTCACTCTCGGAACCTTCCTCCGGTGATTCCTCACTGTGTTCCGAGTCTGGGTGTCGATCGATGCTTGCCGTCGGTCTCAGAGGATAGGCAGTTGGGGCCGTCTGCTGCGCAGAGGTCAATGACAGGTTCCTGTCATTCTTGGGACAATCCTCCGGTGTCTTCTCACCGTGTCCTAGGTCCAGCTACCGATCGACGTGCGCCGTCGGTCCCTTTCGAGGATTTGCAGGCAGGGCCTTCTGTTTCGCAGAGGCCAGTGATGGCTCCTGGGCGTCACAATCGGGACTATCCTCCGGTGTCTTCTCACCGTGCTCCTATTCTGTCTGCCGATCGACGTTCGCCGTCGGTCTCTTCTGAGGATTTGGGTTCTTCTACCAGAAGGGTCCATTGGGAGGACACTCCGTCGGGCGTTTCTGCTGCGACGGATTCTCAGGGTGACCTGCGCCAGGCCGTTTTGGCGCTCACCCGGTTGCTTTCTGGCAACCCTCAAGTTGGCCTCCCTGTGCCTCCTGAGGCACAACCTCCTTTGGTCGGTCGCCGAGATGTCTCGCCTGGCCCCTTGGATACTGCACAGTATTCACAGGAGGTTTCTGCTGGTCAGCCCGAGTTGGGCTACGTCTCCTCTGCTACGGAGGATGACGAGTATCTTGAAGGTGATGGTCCCCCCTCGTCAGTCTTGGGGCAGGCTTTGGATTTCGTCTTTGGCTTATTGCCGGACGTTCTACCTTCCGACCAGCCTTCTGTGACCGTCCGGCCGCGGTCCACTGTGGAGCGCCGTAACCCTGTTGAGCCTTCTAGCTCCGGGGCTTTGCGTCCTCTGCAATCGGCTCAGGTGGTTGAGTCCTTCCAGGGCTTAGACGCCAAAATGCGTTCTAAGGCCCTTAAGGGTTCCTTCTTTTCTAGAGCTGATGCCTTCCTGCCTCCATCGCGGTTTCGTGTTTACGATTCCGTCTCTCCACCAGTCTTCCAAGGGATGACTACTGTGGATGAGGATTCTTCTTCCCTCGGGTTGACTAAGCCTAAGTCGGCAGTTCTCCCGATGTCGGTAGTTGAGTCTATGGTGGGCCTGTCCCGAGAGATGCTGGGTATGTTATCTCTCGCGGACCATGTTGTCGCTGCTCTGGCTGAATATTTTCCACCAGGGGAGTTTGATGACGCTCAGGCGCCTTTTCGCGTTTTGTCACAGGCTCTTATGAACTTGACTCACGCTCACGCCTGTAACACGGCCAATTTGGAGCTGGCACGCCGGGATGCGGTTTTGGATTCTTTACCATCCCTTCCTTCTGAGCAACGTGCTGTTCTGAGGTCTGCCTCTTTGGTAGGACCTCAGTTGTTCCATGGTTCCGTGGAAGCTGTTCGTGGCGAAGTTCTTCGTCATTCGAAGGACCAGCTTTTGCTGAGACAGCTTGACCCACCTGCTGCTGCGGGTGGGGGTCGTTCCAGGCCCGCCAAGCGTGCTGCTGCGTCTGCCTCGTCGGCGACGTCGGCTACGCCTTCGGCTCCGTCTGCTCCTTCTGCTCATAAGAAGCGCCGACGTGGCCAGGCCCGCTGGCAGCCTCAGGCTGGAAAGTCTCAGGACTCTGTCACTTCCCGAGGTGGTTTCTCCTCTCGGGGGCCTCGTCGAGGCCGCAAGTGAAGGTTCTCACCTCGATTCGCCTCCAGTCGGAGGAAGGCTGTCGCTGTTTTACGACCGTTGGACAGAGATAACGTCGGACTCTTGGGTCCTCGACGTCATTCATTCCGGTCTGCGACTGTCCTTCCATCGGCACCCCAGTTTATCTCGGGTGCCCCTTCCGACTCAGGTCCCTTCAGATTCTCTGCGTCGGGACCTTCTGGTGCAGGAGATCGACAATCTCCTCACCAAAGGGGCGATCGAGGTGGTCAGGAACACCCTTTCACCGGGGTTTTACTCGAGACTTTTCTTGGTGCCGAAGAAAAACGGCCAATTTCGTCCTGTCATCGATCTGAGTACCCTGAACGAGTACATAATTGCTCCTCGTTTCAGTATGGAGACTTTCCGGTCGGTTCGACGTTCAGTTCATCAGGGCGATTTTGCGGCCAGTATCGACCTGAAGGATGCCTACTTCCATGTACCCATTCATCTGGCGTCACGGAAATACCTTCGGTTCTCGTTTCGGGATCGAGTTTTTCAATTCAGAGCTCTCCCATTCGGTTTGAACCTGGCTCCTTGGGCCTTCACCCGACTGATGTCACATGTGCTTGCTTTCCATCGCACTCAGTCGGCGGTGACTTCGTCCGCCTACCTAGACGACATCCTCCAACGGCACCACGATGCTGCTGTTCTGGAGTTCGATGTCCGGCAGTTTCTTTGCCTTCTAGCGTCGCTGGGTTTCAGAGTCAATCGCGAGAAGTCGGATCTTCTTCCTTCTCAGCGATTCCGTCATTTGGGGATGGATTTCGACACTCTTCACAATGTAGTGTCGGTTCCCCAGGCTCGGGCGACGATTCTTTCCGCCTTGACTCGGGACCTGCTTCAATCTTCCTCGGTCTCGGCCAGGACTTTCCTTCGGATGCTGGGCCTTTGCGGTTCGGTGACCGATCTCATTCCGCTCGGTCGCTTGTTTGTCCGACCTCTCCAACACTTCCTGTTGGATCATTGGCGTCCGAATGTAGATCCGCTGGACCTGGAACTCACTATTCCTCGGTCTCTGCTTTGTCACCTCCGCCCTTGGGCAAATATTCCCTGGCTGACACAGGGTGTTCCGTTGGATCTTCCTTTGGCCGATCGCATCCTTACTGCGGATGCCAGCGATCGGGGCTGGGGTGCGACGTTGGACCCTCTCGGTCTGTCTACTCACGGAGAGTGGGACAGCGAGCAGGTGGACCTTCATATCAACCAGAAGGAGCTCCTTGCTCTTCTGTTGAGTTTTCGGCTTTGGATCCCTCATCTGTCGGACCATGTTGTCCTACTTCTTTCGGACAATTCGACAGTAGTGGCCTACATACGGAATCAGGGAGGCACTCATTCGATTCCTATGTATCGGCTGTCTCGGGATCTTCTTCTGTTGGCACGGGATGTGAACGCTCGGGTGTCCATTCGACACATTCCCGGGCGTCTCAACGTCCTAGCAGACTCCCTGTCCCGACGCGACAGTGTCCTTCCAACCGAATGGATGCTACATCGGTCGGTGTTTCAGGCGATTTGCGAGCAGTGGGGTCGTCCTCAGGTCGACCTTTTCGCTACTCGCTGGAATCATCAGGTAGAGACTTTTGTCTCCCCTTGTCCAGATCCTCTGGCATTTGCAGTAGACGCTCTGTCTCTGGACTGGACAGGCTGGGTCGGCTATGCCTTTCCTCCTGCACCGATTCTTCCTCAAGTTTTAGCGAAGATTCGTGCTTGCAGTTGCAGGATCATTCTGATCACACCCCTGTCTCCACAGAGGGTGTGGATCAATCTGCTGCGGCCTCTATTGGCCGATCGACCGATTCGTCTACCTCTACGTCGCGATCTTCTTTCACAGGGTCGTCCCAGGAAGTATCACAACAACCTGGCGAGCCTGTCCCTTCACGCCTGTCTTTTATCAGGTCCAGTCTCCGACGTAGAGGTTTTTCGAGACGATCAGTGGAGTGCATTTCTGCATCGCGGCGACCTTCCACTGGAATGACTTATGCCGCCAAGTGGAAGGTTTTCTGCCGCTGGTGTTCAGATCACAATGTGAATTACCGTGATCCGTCTATCGCTCAAATTGCGGATTTTCTGGTTTTTCTTTTTGACTCCAAGGGCCTCCAGCCTATTACGATTAAGGGCTATCGGTCTATGCTGTCTGATACTTTCTCTTATGTGGGAAAGCGGTGTATCGGTCGTAATCTTTTCCTCTCCAAACTTATTCGGCACTTTTCTTTGAAGAGGCCTCGAGTTTTGCGTCTTACACCCAAGTGGAACTTGGCATGGGTGTTGCACTGTTTGGAGGGGGCGCCTTTCGAGCCTTTATCTGAGACCGACATGCGTTTTCTCACCTATAAGACGGCTTTTCTTCTAGCGTTTGCTTCTGCTCGTCGAGTCAGTGAGCTTCATGCGCTATCTGTTGATTCTGCCTTCTTCCGAAATGAGGCTAACAGTGTCACATTCACTACTGATTGCTCTTTTCTGGCTAAGAATCAACTCCCCGATTCGGTACCTCCTCCCATCTGCATTCGGGCTCTCCCTGCTGTAGATGGACGGAGGCCTCTTCTTTGTCCTGTTCGTGCGGTCAAGACTTACATTACTCGCACTCAGTTCATTAGGAGGGATCGGAAGAGATTTTTTCTGTCTCTCATTCCTAAGCGGCAGTCTATCTCTTCCCATTCTATTTCCAGGTGGATCTGTCTTGCAATCAAGCTGGCTTATTCTCGCTTGTCTGCATCGGATCTTGTTTCGAACCGGCTTAATGCTCACGAGGTTCGTGCCATTTCTACATCATGGGCGTTCTCCAATTCTGTTTCGCTCCGTGATGTTATGAATGCGGCTTACTGGAGGAATGCTTCTACCTTCTCCTCCTTTTATCTCCGCCACCTTCAGCAGCAATCTGAGGACCTTTATTCTTTAGGCCCTCTCGTTGCTGCTCAGGCTGTGGTGCACCCTCGTTAAATTGTTTTTGTCGAGGTTGCGCTTCTCTCAGCCTTGTTCTTTTCAGGTGCCTTCTCTCTTTCTTCATTACAGGTTTTAGTTTTTGTTCTCTGCCATCCTTGCTTTCGTTACTGCTACTCTTGTTGGTATTGGTTATGTGATTCACCTCCTCCTATTGTTTATTCAGCCAATTGTAAACAATTGTGAGTAGGTTGAAAAGAAATTAAAATTTTTTAGTAAATTTTGTTTCTTAACATACCTACCACAATTGTTTACCGGAGGCCCACCCTCCTTGGGGATATCTTTGATATCGATGCCTCCCCGCTAAATCACAAACTTCTCGTTGGCGGAAATACGGAATTGACGTCACGGTTTGTTGCGCATGCGCTCGGTAAACGCAAGAGGTGTGCAGAGAGAGTACCTGTAATTTCGAGCGCTGGTCTCGCTCGACCCTTTTTTCGATCTTTTTCGTGCTTTTGCACTCTAGTACTTTTCCAACTCGTTTGGAAAAGATTCTAAAAGCTTGAGTTAGTTCCGAAGTAGGGCTTGCACTTATGTTACAGCCAATTGTAAACAATTGTGGTAGGTATGTTAAGAAACAAAATTTACTAAAAAATTTTAATTTTTCAGTCAAAATTTTCATGCTTTTATTTATTGGACTAAGTCATTTAGGTTGTAAAAGTTTGTGTTAAAGGTGAATTTTGCTTCTATGCATCTTTCTATGTGATTGAAATTGCAGACTTAGGTTTACTGAAGTCCACTGAAGTAATATTTAACATATCACAACAGTATCCTACCCTAATACTGTGACTTTTTTCCAATTTTATCTAAACTTTTCGTCTCAAACTTAGTCACTTTCTGGTTGTAAGAATTAGTGTTTAGGTCAGCTTTTGTGCAGATTGTGGGGTTTTAACTTCTCATTACTGTGTAGTTTAGTAATTCAATAACATCTTTAGGTTTTCACCCCACTGTATGCAAAAATTTAACTGAAATTTTGTTATTTGTCAGTTACAATTTTCATGTTTTTTTCAGACTTATTCAATTTTAGGTTGTAAAGTTTGTGTTTAGGTGAGTGTTTTTGTATCTGTCTTCTTTGTGATTGATATTGTAGACTTGGATTACTGAAAACCTCTGCAGTAACATTAACTTTGTGATAATTACAATATATCCTATTAAAATATTATTAAATATATCTATTATTTGGGGTGATATAAACAATAACTAGAGGGGGTATCAGTACCCTGTGGCTCACCAACAGGTGGCCAATGTAAAGGGGTGGCAGGAGTAAAAAAAAAAAGTTCAAAACTTGCACACAAAAGTCCAAAATTAAAGAAAAAAAGCAGCTAAAGGGTTAAATAATATAATAACCCCTAAGAAGCATGCTAACATAAAATAGGAACCATGGCAATATGCTACAAGGTAAGTCTCCACTTTGAAAAAAAGAAAGACAAACCTCAAAACTTGCACATAAAGGTAAAAAAAGTATCACATTTGTTTCAAAGGGTTAAAATTTAGAAAAATACCCTGAAAATATTACAATAACCAGCATGGCCTTATGCCAGTGAGATAAAACTCCACTTAAAAAAATATCAAAACCTGCACACAAAAGTACAAAACCTGCACAGAAAAGTCCAAAATTAAAGTAAATAAGCAGCTAAAGGGTTAAATAATATAAAAATAGCCCAAGAAGCAACCTAACATAAAATAGGAACCATGGCAATATGCTACAAGGTAAGTCACCTCTTGGAAGAAAAGAAAGACAAACCTCAAAACCTGCACATAAAAGTAAAAAAAAAATATCACATTTGTTTCAAGGGGTTAAAATTGAGAAAAATACCCTGTCACAGTAACCACAATGGCAATATGCCAGTAAGGTGAAAGTCTACTTGAAAAATATCCACTTGGAAGAAAAGAAAGACATAGCTCAAAACCTGCACATAAAAGTATCACATTTGTTTCAAAGGGTTAAAATTTAGAAAAATACCCTGAAAATGTTACAGTAACTACCATGGCAATATGCCAGTGAGGTAAAACTCCACTCAAAAAAAAATATCAAAACCTGCACACAAAAGTCCAAAATTAAAGTAAATAAGCAGCTAAAGGGTTAAATAATATAATAATAGACCCAAGAAGCATCCTAACATAAAATAGGAACCATGACAATATGCTACTAGGTAAGTCGCCACTTGGAAGTGAAGAAAGACAAACCTCAAGACCTGCACATAAAAGTAAAAACAACATCAAAACCTGCACACAAACGTCAAAATAAGTCCAAAATTTGATTAAAAGGGTTAAAATTAAGACGAAATACCCTGGAAAAGAGTTAAATGTTATCGTGAACCCCCACAGCAATATGCAAAGAAGAAAACAATTTTTTTTAAAGCACAAAAATCCAAACCTGTAAACAAAAGAAGTCCAAAATTGAAGTAATTAAGCAGGAAAAGGGTTAAAGAATACAACGTAGCCCTAAGATGCATGTTTACATACAATAGAAAGCATGGACATATGCTACAAGGTAAATCTACACTTGGAAGAAAGGAAAAAAAAAAAACCCATGAAAACCTGCACGCAAACGTCAAAATAAGTCTAAAAATCTATTCAAAGGGTTAAAAAAATTTAAAAAATGCACTGGAAAGATATCAATGTTATGATAACCACCACTGCAATATGCAGTGAGGTCAACCTCACTTGAAATTGTTTTTTTTTATCACAACCTGTACATAAAAGTAAGAAGCTGTAAGCCTAAGTCCAAAAGCTGTACATAAAAGTCCAAAATTGAAGTAATTCAGCAGAAAAAGGGTTAAATAATACAAAACATAGCCCTAAGATGCATGTTTACATACAATAGAAAGCATGGACATATGCTGCAAGGTAAATCTCCACTTGGAAGAAAGGAAAAAAAACCCCATCAAAACCCGCACGCAAACATCAAAATAAGTCTAAAATTTGATTCAAAGGGTTAAAATTACGACAAAATACCCTGGAAAAGAGTTAAATGTTATAGTGAACCACTATAGCAATATGCAGAAACTAAAAAAAATGTTAAAAAGCCAAAAAATCAAAACCTGTACACAAAAGTTCAAAATATTTGAGAGCGGACGGCAACGCCGACATGAGGGCTATGCCATAGGCTCACACAACTAACGTTGGTGAGCCAAAAATGTAGCTTCAAGGAGTTTTCTTGATATTGGATTGACTGTATCAAGCAGTAGTGTTGAGCTCAAGTGGTGACTCCAGAGGCATCTGCATTAGATGTATGTGTCCAATTTTGTAAGAATTAGCGTTTAGATCATTTGGGCTATCACAACAGTATCCAGTATTGATGGGGATTTTTAGCCCAAACTTACTTATTTTATGGTTGTTAGAATTAGCTTTTATGTCAGTTTTTGTGCAGATTGTAGTACCTTAATTTCTCATTACTGTGTATTTTTTTGAATAACGTCTTTTGGTATAAGCCCTCCTGTATGCACAAATTGTATTGAAATTTTTTTTTATTTTTCAGTCAAAATTTTCATGTTTTTCTCTGACTTCGTCAATTTTAGCTTGTAAAAGTTTGTGTTAAGGTGAGTTTTGTTCTGTGTCTTTTGAGGTGATTGTTATTGTAGACTTTGATTAGTGAAGAGCATTGCAGTGATATTTAAACCTTATCTCCTGTATATTTCAGGAATTTGATTGAGATTTTTTGCCAAATTTTAGATGTTTTCTTTGATACTTTAGGTCAGCTTTTATGCACATTGTTGTAACTTAACTTCTCATTACTGTACATTTTTTCATTCAAAGGACATTTTTAGATATTAACTCCTTGCATGCTGTTGGCAGATATTCCTGCCCAGGTCACAAAATCTCTAGTCACTGAAATGAGTACAATTTGGGGACATATAACCAAATGTTTTCTCTATAAACTGAATGGACTTTTTGACCAATGATTTTTTTTAGATAAACTCAGAAGAATTTATCATCAAATCTTGTCATGGCTGCATCACTGCAACCATGGCTAGATTTGATGAAATTTTTTTTGAAAATACTCGGCAGGTTAAGAGTTAACCCCACTGTATGCACAAATTGTATGAAAAATTGTGGGGTGTTTTTTAGTCAAAATCTTCATATTTTTCCAGACATACTCAACTTTAGGTAGTAAAAATTTGTGTTAAGTTTTGTTTCTGTGGATCTTTTCAGGTGATTTGTGTTGTTGACATAGGTTGCTGAAGATTATTGCAGAAATATTTAACCCTATTTTTAGCTCAACTTTGACGCAAGTCAAATTTGAGCTTATGCCATGGCCAGTCCTCCGTCGTCCATCTGTCCGTGAACAATTCAATACGGCTCGGGCTAGAGGCCGTATTTATGAACTGATCTTTACGAAACTTCTTGGGTACCTTTGTTCTCACCGTGGGACGAGAACGAGTGTTTTGGGTCCGGTCTGAAATTCAAGATGGCCACTGTTCGCCATTTTGTACAAAATTAGGTGCAATCATATTTTTGCGCAGAACTTCCACATGAAAGCACTGATTTGCATAATTTTTTCTGTGAATGTTTAGTACCATGGGATACATCACATATAATACAGGTTTTTTTCTCATGCATAAATTATGCCAATTGGACTAACTTTGATCTATTTAGTGTTACTTTCAGCACTGTAACTGAAAATGCCAATATGGCTCGGGCAAGAGGCCGTATTTATGAACTGATCTTTACGAAACTTATTGGGTACCTTTGTTGTCACCGTGGGACGAGAACGAGTAGTTTTGGGTGCGGTCTGAAATTCAAGATGGCCACCAGCAGCCATTTTGTACTTTAGTTAGTGCAATCAGTTTTTTGTACAGAACTTCTTATGAAAGTTCTGATTTGAATAAATTTTTGTATGAATGTTTAGTAACATGGAATACATCACATATAATACGGGTTTTTTTCTCGTGCAGAAATTATGCAAATTAGATGAACTTTGATTTATTCAGTGCTACTTACACACAGTAAGTGCACATGTCAATACGGCTCAGGCTAGAGTTTGTACTTATGAACCGATCTTCACGAAACTTCTTGGTACCGTTGTTATCACCTTGGGACGAGAACGAGTGTTTCTGTGTGCGGTCCAAAATTCGAGATGGCTGCCAGTGGCCATTTTAGGTCCAATCAGTTTTTTGTACACAACTTCTATACGGCTCAGGCTAGAGGCTGTATTTATGGACCAATCTTTACAAAACTTCTTGGGTATCTTTGTTATCACCGTGGGACGAGAATACGTGTCAATACGGCTCAGGCTAGTGTTTGTATTTATCAACCGATCTTCACGAAACTTCTTGGGTACCTCTATTATCACCTTGGGACGAGAACGAGTGTTTCTGAGTGCGGTCCAAAATTCAAGATGGCTGCCAGTGGCCATTTTGTACCGAAATTAGGTCTAATCAGTTTTTTGTACACAACTTCTATACGGCTCAGGCTAGAGGCCTTATTTATGAACCGATCTTTACAAAACTTCTTGGGTCCCTTTGTTATCACCATGGGACGAGAACGAGTGTTTTTGGGTGCATTCCAAAATTCAAGATGGCCACCAGCAGCCATTTTGTACCAAAATTAGTACAATCAGTTTTTTGTACAGAACTTCTGTATGAAAGTTCTGATTTGAATAAATTTTTGTATGAATGTTTAGTAACATGGAATACATCACATATAATACGGGGTTTTTTCTCTTTCTCGTGCAGAAATTATGCAAATTAGATGAACTTTGATTTATTCATTGCTACTTATACACAGTAAATGCACATGTCAATACGACTTGGGCAAGAGGCTGTATTTATGAACCGATCTTTACAAAACTTCTTGGGTACCTTTGTTATCACCTTGGGATGAGAACGAGTGTTTCTGTGTGGGGTCCAAAATTTAAGATGGCTGCCATTGGCCATTTTGTACCGAAATTAGGTCCAATCAGTTTTTTGTACAGAACTTCTGTATGAAAGTTCTGATTTGAACAAAGTTTTGGAGGAATGTTTAGTAACATGGAATACATCACATATAATACAGGTTTTTTTCTCGTGCAGAAATTATGCAAATTAGATGAACTTTGATTTGTTCAGTGCTACTTATACACAGTAAGTGCACATGTCAATAAGGCTTGGGCTAGAGTCTGTATTTATGAACTGATCTTCACGAAACTTCTTAGGGTACCTTTGCTATCACCTTGTGACAGGAACGAGTGTTTTGGGGTGCCTTTGTTATCACTGTGCTATAAGAACAAATATTTTGGGGTTCAGTCAGCCCCACTCTGGGACTCAAAGATTTCTTTTCTAGTTTAGCATCTAACTGTCACCCTACCTTTACAATACTTTACCTATATATTTGTTACATGCTATGGTCAGCATTTATGTACAGATCGTTACAATACTTTACATGTACCTTTGCTATCAGGTCATTACCTAGATGTTTGTCATTGCTGTGTCACATACTATACATGTACATGTCTTAAACAAGTTGAACTACAGTGTCACTGACACTTTCATTTAGGAATTTGATAGGGAGCCCGAACTTACTTTTTTCTGGTTGTAAGAATTAGTGTTTAGGTAAGCTTTAATGGAGACTGTTGTGCCTAAACTTATCAGTATTGTGTATTTTTTCTATTCGAATAACATTTTTAGGTATTAACCCATCTGTATACAGAATATTATGGAATCTTTCTTTCTTTTCAGTCAATTTTTTTTTTTGGGGGGGGGGGGGGAGGGGGGTTGGGGGGGGGAGATAGTTAATTGTAGATTGTAACAGTTTGTGTTAAGGTGAGTTTTGTTTCTGTGGGTCTCTCCAGTTCATTCATATTATAGACTTGGGTTACTGAACACCATTGCAGTAATACTTAACTTTCTGATAATTACAATATATCCCATTAAAAATTAAATATATCCATTATTTGGGGTGATATGAACAATGACACTGCAGCTCATCTTGACCAAGAAAGGACTGAACTAAATACAAAGTTCCAGTAATGCCAAGTCATTCACTCAAGTTTCTACAGAAAAGTCATCACACCAAAGCTACATATGAAATCTGAAAAAGACCAGGTGATTGATGTGACCAGTGTGCTGATGGAATTGTTGACAAATGTCATGCCAAACCCAAGATGGCCACTGGCGGCCATGTTTTTCAAGAAAATTCAGAAAAATTCAATTGTGCCCATCTAGACATCAGACCAACGCTACATATATTTGAAAAAGATCAGGTGAGAGATGTGGTCTGTAGGGTGTGCTAATTGAATTGTTGAAAATTTATATGCCAAATCCAAGATGGCCACTGTCAGCCATGTTTTTTAATGAAATTCAGAAAATTTGATAGCTACTGTCTAGACATCACACCAAAGCTATATATGAAATTTGAAAAAGATCAGGTGAGAGATGTGACCTGTAGGGCATGCTAATGACCATTGGCAGCCATGTTTTTCAACGAAATTCAGAAAAAAATTGATAACTCCCATCAGACATCATACCAAACCTACAGATGAAATTTGAAAAAGATCAGGTGAGAGATGCGGCCTGTAGGGTGTGCTAATGGAATTGTTGGCAATTTATATGCCAAATCCAAGATGGCCACCAGTGGCCATGTTTTTTAATGAAATTCGGAAAAATTTGATAGCTCCCATCTAGACATTACCCCAAAGCAATGTATGGAATTTGAAATTGATGAGGTGAGAGATACTGCTTGTAGGATGTGCAAAAGGAATTGTGGATGGACAGCAGTGCAGAGGTATGAACGTACAGACATACAGATGAACAACGGATCACAACCCATTCCAATAGATCATACTTGACCTGTCAAGTTGAGCTAATAAAATGCAGTTTCAAAGAACTTTTTTGACATTGGATCAATAGCATGGATATAGAAGAATGGATGAGATGTGACATCCCTCTTGTCTTGATTTGTGTGTTTGGTTTTTTGTTCAAACCATGCCCTTGAAGGCAGGTTAGGGCTCAATCTGTGGGATGAGTCACCTATGGCTGTATCATGAAAACAACAGGAGTATAACAGTAACCCTCTGCATGCTAATGTTAACATACCACCATTTCAAGAACCAAAATTGTTCATAATGCAGGCATTTTGCAATTTTGTACAGCCATAGAGCACAAGGTGTGGATTTAATGCTATAAAATAGTACCAATTTTATTATTATGAAAATCACACTGCAAAACCATCACACCATATTTGTGTACTCTCCGACAACATCAACTCCAGACCAGCTACAAACGCACCCATGCAGTCATGCCAGAGTGGATACAGTTAGGTAATAGTGACAAGCAGCATAAATTCTGACCACCATACCTCCACCCCCAGAACAGATGCCAGCATTGGTTGCCGATTGCTGCATGTGACTTGACCCTGCCAAGATCGAATCAACTGGTCTCACAAAAAATAGTTGAAGCAGATTTCTTTGGAAATAAACACTTCCTTATTGAAGTTTCTACTGTCATATATTTTGGCTGAAATTGTTTGTTTCTTGACACTTTGATGAGAGATTTATTTATTCATTGTGTTTAATGTCCCTCAGATGGTTATGATTCAAATTTGTTCAAATCAAGTCCCTGGGGTCATATTTGGGCTCCCTATTGGAACTTTAACTGAGTGCAATATGAGAAATATTCTTTAAATAAAAAGAAAATCCAGCAAGAGGATCACAGATCCAGAAGTCGAGTTTTGGCATTAAATTCTGAAGAAATAAGCTATTTATAGTAACAGTGACCTTGACCTTGGAGTCCCAGACTCCGAAATCAATAGGTGTCTTCCCTTCCTATAAGGTAACCTCTGGTATAAGTTTGGTAAAGGTGCGTCAAATAGAACTAAAGTTATTGCCCGGAAACGAATTTGTCACAAAATATTCTATTAATAGCAACAGTGACCTTGACCTTGGGGCCCCAGTCACCTCGATAGGTGTCTTCCCTTCCTATAGGGTAACCTGTGGTATAAGTTTGGTGAAGATACACGGAATAGAACTAAAGTTATTGCCCGGAAACCAATTTGTCACAAAATATTCTATTTATAGTAACAGTGACCTTGACCTTGGCATCCCAGACTCCGAAATCAATAGGTGTCTTCCCTTCCTATAGGGTAACCTCTGGTATAAGTTTGGTAAAGGTGCGTCAAATAGAACTAAATTTATTGCCCGGAAACCAATTTGTCATAAAATATTCAATTTATAGTAAAAGTGACCTTGACGTCCCAGACTCCGAAATCAATAGGTGTCTTCCCTTCCTATAGGGTAACCTCTGGTATAAGTTTGGTAAATGTGCGTCAAATAGAACTAAAGTTATTGCCCGGAAACGAATTTGTCACAAAATATTCTATTAAAAGTAACAGTGACCTTGACCTTGGGTCGCGATACTCTGAAATCGATAGGTGTCTTCCTTTCCTATAGGGTAACCTCTGGTATAATTTTGGTAAAGGTGCATCAAATAGAACTAAAGTTATTGCCCGGAAACCAATTGTTTACGCCCGCCACCCACCCGCCACTTCATCAAACTATAAGTCGAGTTTGACTTCGTCAAAACTTGACTAAAAACTTCTTCAGACCTATCAGTCAGAATGTTTTGATTCTTGATATGCAGTATCATTAGGAGGTACAGATTCAATTGTAATCAAATCAAGTCCCTCAGGTCATATTTGAGCCCCTTGTGGGGGCGGAAATTTTAAATGAATGCAATATGAGGAATATTCTTTGAAAATCTTCTTCCGATCTACCAGTCAGAATCTTTTTATATTTGTTTTGCAGTATCCTAAGTGGGGTCAGATTTCATTTTGTTAAAATCAAGTCACTGGGTTCATATTTGGGCTCTCTACGGTAACTTAAATTTTAATTTGGTGCAATATGGGGAAATTCCTTTAAAGATCTTTCTAATTTTGGATTTTAGGACTATTATTTAAAAAATCTTCTTCACACTCATGAGTAAGATTATTTCGTTACATAGTATTGACATCAAATCAAATCCATGGGCTCATATTTGGGCTTCCTATGGGAGCCCAAATTTTAACTTAGTGTAGCATGAGGAATATTCTTGAAAGATCTTCTTGAGATCTATCAGGCAGAATCTCTTGATATTTGATATATTGCATTGCTAGGACTCCTAGATTAAAGTTTGTTCAAAGTTTTATGCTTGACTGATTTTGGTGGGCAGCAAAGGGGTTTGAAATTTAACACAGAACCCAATGTGGAATTTACTATTTGTTTAAATGAACTGTGCCAATACATAACAGAACTGGTAAATTGTAGTTAGCTGTAAATGTGAGTAAATAAGATTAACATTTGTTCAAATGGGATTCCACAAGTCGAGGACTGGGGAATGGGGAGGGGGGAGGGGGGGTCTGTTGGTCAAAATGTTTGGATTTGTTTGCTTGAGAACAAGATTTGGAGGAGTTTTGAGAGATTTTAGGCAAAAGAAAAAACTTTCACCCTGTTGGGCTGGGGGGGGGGGGGGGGGATGGGATGAACTGGGTGATTTTATTTTTTTCTTCTTTTTGCTCCAAAATGAGTTTTGAAGTGGGTTGAGTGATTTTATGCAAAATAAAAACAAAGAAAAAACCAATTCACCCAACAGACCCTTCTCTCCCCACCCCACTCCCCTAGCAAAATTATATTCCCTTTATTAACATGTAGATGCTGAATGTGACCTTAAATCCTTGTTTAAACAATTTTATGAGGTGAGTGATTATGGCTCCTTCGGCCTCTTATTTATGTCAAGTTTTTGTTTGGTCAAAGAGAATTGCAAAAGTCCAAGATTCCCATTGGGCATATTTGTTTGGAATCACTATCATTTTAGGGGGTGGGGGGGCTTTATCAAAGGGCTTCTGGAAGCTGTTACTGGCGTTCTGGCTTTTGCTGATGAAGATATTAGTGAAGTTGCACTCATAGAGAAGATGTTTAAAATGATTCACATTCTCTTGCTTGAAGGATCGTTTAACTGGTAGGGTGCTGAATTATTTTTAGTGTTCAAAATTTGTTCACAAGTCCTTGCCATGTTACAATTTATGGGACTATAGGCACTCTCCCATAAATAGTAACAAGGAAAATATATACAGACTAAATAATTTAGATTCAAAGAAAATATGAAGAACATCCACATAATTTGAAACCTTGAGTTGCAGTCCCTGCACTTTAGAGTAAAGCCCAAATATGGGCTTCCAGCACTCTACCAGTTGATGGTTTGGATTGGTGAGTTTTGATGTGTTATAGATTATTCTGTATAAAAGTTAGCAAATTGATCACTGATGTTAGTGATGATTGTACCGGATATATATGTATTAACATGGCCATTGATGTTATAGAATATATGGTCTATTAGAGTTGTGGAAACTTCTGTGACTCTGGAAGGTCTTGTAATGTCTGGCATGAAGCCTGCACTGAGTATCAGATCTATATACAGTATATGGAGAGTGGATCGTAACTAAATCTCCTGTAGATTGGAGTTATCAAACAAAGTGTCACTTTCACATTCTAAACATATGGACAAAAAAACACCAGCAATGTTTCAGCCAATGGACCTCAGGGCTGGAATTTTGCTTGTACTTGTTATGCTTTGCAACAAATTTGCAATTATTACTTGGGTGGAGTGTCCACTCAACGGGTGATTTAGTAACAATACAGTGTCCACGTATGGCACTGACTGGTTTTGGAGCGATTACTGAAGTTTAATAATCGCCCATTAAACATTCCTAGATTCAGCGTTGAATTTATCAAGTAAATGAGAAAGGGTTGAATGATAAGAGGTCCAAATCTGCATTGGGTGCTGTGTGAGGTCTGTAAATTATTTCAACTATACATTTTGCCTGAGGTATCTAGAAATAGTGGTTCAAGAATGTGAGAAATGAAGGTTGACAAGTTGTCATATACTCTGAAAGGTAGATTTTCATTCGCGAACAGTCCAACTCCTCATCTGCCATCATCTTCATCAGGTCTGCAGCAGAATACAGGGTGGTGATAACCCTAGTCCATAAGCAATATTGACATGAATACTGTAGGTTTCAGACTGACCAATAAAATCATGTTACAACTTGGCAATAAAAGAATGTTACAACTTGGCTGCATATCACACAGAAGGTTTTTCAGGTTATCCCAGTTGGCATGCAAGCTTCAACAGTTCAAGTTTCAAGGTGATAATTTTTTTTTTATTCTTGGGGTTATTTTCTCTTTGAAGTAATCACAGCTGTGTCTATCAGTCTTGAATATGGTATCTGGGTGATCACGGGAATTATGAATTAGCGTATCGTTAAACTGTGCAATAAAGTATATTTATCTTCACTTTGAATATCATCATTTTAAAATTAATGGTATTAGCCATTATCGTTTATATATAAACAAATGATAAATATAGCTTGGAAGACAATCAGAATATTAAACATTGAAAGTGTACACTTGGAAACAACTTTCAGGGTTATGAAAGAGTAAAAATGATTTAGAACTTTGCTGTCGAGAGTGATCATATAAAACAACTATTTGTACATGAGGAAACTTTTCTTCAATAGTTATTCTGAGAGTATATTCTACAATAGTCAATCAATGAGTTGATAAGTTGTTCATTCTCAAATCTGTTAGATTATGTTTTTAACCAAAAAACATTTACGGGGTTGGCATAAAAGGTCCAAACCACATAGACCACAAAGGCAGCAATGCAGACTACAGAAGCAACCAACTTGAAAAGAAATAACAAATGGGATGTCAGCAGCAGCAGCAGCAGCAGCAGATGTGACACAGTGCTTCCAATCGTGTGTGTAACTGATCGTCTTAATTCACCTATGAATATATGCTTGTAGCATCTTGCAAATTGGGTTTTCATTAATTAGTTTTTTTTTTATGTTTATCATCAGAGTTTCAATACCCGCCTTTTTAAAGCAGATCTAAAGCAACCCTAGATCCCTGTCCTCAATGCACCATGTTTGGAAGGTTTCATTCCGCATATGGATATCACGCTGCATTCTGGAGGTGAGAGATGATACAAAATGGCATTAGGCACTAGTACGCAGTAGGTAGGGTCAGTTTAGTCTAAGCTGTGCTTGATAGTGACACCAGTCCCTTAACTGAATGAATGCAGTGGATTATGCATACATATACTCTCCCAAAAAAGAAAGTGTGCATGCTAAAAAATAACACTAAAAAAAGATATATATCATTTTCATTCATGGAAATTTTATTCAATCACAGATGAATCAATTTGTGATCAACACAAGAAATTTCATTACGCTACGACGAATACTCTTGGTGCAATGGAGAGTCAAAGACACTAAGGGTCCAACACAAAAGTCACACACTCAATATCTGGTATGACCTCCGTCTGCATCGACTATTGCTGTGCATCTACGCCTCATGGAAGCGAACAAGTTAGCATGGAAGTGTTGTGGGATGTTGTTCCATATTCTGATAAGCTGTCTTTGGAGTTCCAGAAGCGTTGACGGTGCATGGGGAAGCCGGCATAGCTGACGTTTCATTTCGTCCCATACGTGCTCAATGGGTGAGATATCTGGTGAATTTGCGGGCCAGGGAAGAACATCCACTTGTTGTTGCTGCAGATACTGTTGAACAACACGAGCTGCGTGGGGTCGGGCGTTGTCCTGCTGTAGAATGACGCCAGGACCGTGACGTTGCAGAAATGGGACAACAACAGGTGTAAGCACTTCATCACGATATCTGGCTGCATTGAGATTGCCATCAATAATGACCAGCTCAGTTCTGTTACGGGCAGTGATGCCACCCCACACCATGAGAGGCCCTCCCCCATAACGGTTTCGCTCCACGACACATGGATCTGTGTAGCATTCGTTTCGACGTCTGTACACTCTCTGGCGGCCATCTGATGATGAAAGATGGAAACCACATTCATCTGTGAATAAAACTCGTCGCTACCAGTGTAAGTGATGCCTGAGATGTTGTCTACACCACTGCAGTCGAGCACGCCGATGACGTAACGTCAAAATCGGACGAATTGCAGGTCTTCGAGAACATAAGCTGTATTCTCTCAGCTGGTTGATTACTGTTTGAGGATGTATCTGTCTCAGGTTAGGGATGTTCCTGGCTGTCGTTGTTGACGTTTGTTGCCGGTGCCAGAGATGGACGGCACGGATATACCGATCTTGTGCAGGGGTGGTAACTCGGGGTCTCCCGGAGCGGGGTCGGTCTCGAACGTCATCATGTTGTGCATGTCGATGGACTAGCCTGTCTACAGTGTTACGGTGGTAGTTCAAATGCTGAGCAACCTCTCTGTGTGTTCTGCCAGCTCTAATCATACCCAGGGCAAGGAGACGTTGATTCATTGTCATTCTTGGCATGCTAATGTGGAGTCGTTTTAACAGCAGCGCAAGTTTGAATGTGAACGATAGGAAGGCCTTACTTTAGTGTTTAAATACCCAAGGATTCACACTGCTGCATGAATTTTCAGACTCTCCACGTGCAAAACATGCCTTTTCACAAACGTGCAGCACGTCATTTAACGTTAATGCAATTTTAACGGGGAAAACTGTTTTTGTGTTCAATATAACTTATTCATGAACAGGTTAACACTCTTTACACCAACGAAATTATTTTTTTGGAGTTTGATCAATTTCTGCAATGCACACTTTCTTTTTTGGACGAGTATATATAAACCAAATTTAGAAAATCATTTACACCTAAACAGTGCGCTTTAGATGGCTTTCACCCAGGTGTTGGTTTTGCAAGGTCCAAATTAACCAGCAGAATAAAACTTGTTCACAACTGCACTTTTTCCTTGAGGATCCCATGAGGACAGACGTGAAATAACACGGGATGTACACTTGGGACTTAAGCACAATAAGTACAACTCCACTGTTAGAATTAGGGTTTGTGAATACTGTGAAGCTGATCAACTGACTCGGGAGGATGTTGAATATATTAAGGTTAGATCAGACTAAATTTTGTCTGAAAGGTAGGACCAACCGGTATTATTTTGACCTCCACCATAAAATTGTAGAGATATTAATGTAAACATGTGCCAAATTTTAAATTAAATATACAGTTTTCAGCAGTGGATCAAGTTCTTAAAGTGTAGACAATAATTACGGTTTTCATGATTACTCTGAGACTTCACCAGGTTGGTAAACATCTCAGCTGAGCTGAGAACTGAACCCTTAGAACCATAATGGTATCTTCCATGTCAATTCAATGGAAGTAGTTGGAAGAGTCCATATTCAATATCTGATGATAGACCAATCTGTCTTGGATAAGATTCGGAAGTTTTTGTGATGGCAATTGATTTGCAGTACCATATATAAGTAAGAAAAACTACTTCACCTTGAAACTCCCAACAATGACACTCAACAAATTCAAAGCAAATATCCACAAATTACACCTCAATATGAAGGCTGTGATGCACTGAACGTGAAAAACACATGCATTCAACTCACTGGGACAATAGTGGCCCCCTAAAGCATGTCAACACATTCGTACCAGAACTGATAACAAAATAATACTTCATGAGATGCCTAAGCTGCCCACCTCAGAGGACTTCCACTCTTCATCTGAAAAGAAGGACCTATTTTGACAGCCTCCAAAAAATTGTTGAGATTTTTACACATATTGACCAAAGCGAGCAACCAATCATTTAAATATATTTTTCTGAGGACTTTTACCTACGTTTTCCAAGAAAGTAGTTTGTCTGGAACTTCAGTTTTAACCCTTTACCTAACATGAAAAGCAGATGACACTTTCAAACAAAATTCTTGAATAACTAATTTTTTTCATTTTTTGTCTCAAAAACATAGGTTATGACCCCTCTTTGGAACAAGCTCGATGAGCTTCTTCCAAAGAGGGGTCATAACCTATGTTTTCGAGACAAAAACTAATGAAAATTGGTTATTTTTGTGAATAGCGCTGGCCGATTTTGGCCATTACGTTGGGTAAAGGGTTAAACATTTAAGAACTTTTAATCTCTTACCTAACTAATTGGATGAATGCAATTGCATAATTTACAAATTCAACAGTTCAAAAAGAAATTTTCAACAAAACCATATCATACGACCTCTCACTGGAACGAGCTCACAGAGTTTGTTCCAATGAAGGGTTACATGATATGGTTTTGTTTAAATTTTGTGAAAAATTTAAAAAATAATCAAAATAATAAATTTTGATATTGTATATGTTGGATATAGGGTTTTGTACTTTCATGGAGCTTGATCAGCCTCTCAAGGTCACAGGAATTGAAGTACAGCGGAGCCCATTTAAATGGATATCCCAACCAAAAACCATTTATCATACCTCCAGTATAAATCTGACCTGTTAATTGAAAACAGGTTATAGAGTAAACTCCTGTTTAATTAAATAACAAAATCTTGTAACCTATTCAGAAATTACCCTGACTCTCCCCAGTTTTTGTTTATTTTTAGACCTATTTGGCCTCAGTAGATCCAATACAGGCATTTAATCTATTATATCTTGTTTGACAGAGCTCATGAGCTCTGTCAAACCAGGTATAATAGAATAAATGCTAATTTTATCTCTAGAATACAGGAAAGTGACACAATCCCTGTTAATTGAATAATACTCCTGTTAATTGAATAATTTTCATTGGGAAAGAGGCTATTCAATTAACAGGGTTCCACTGTATAGCCATGAAAAAAAACCCAGATAAACTCAATGAATTTAGAAAATATTTATTAACAGAGGGTGATAATCTTTCTCTGTGGTGACAAAATGAACAAAAGTTTAACCCTTAAAAGCTTATATAATTCTGATTGATTTCATTGCAATACTTGAACACCTTCAACAAGGCAGAAAACTTACAATAGGTACATCTTTTTTAGATATTTTAATTTTGTTCTCCAAAAACATTTGAAACAAACTTTATTTATTCATTCACTGGTGTTTAAGGTCTCATACTTCTGCACAATGGGTAATCGTGACCACAACATGGAAATAAAGTCAAGTTTAGTCAATCGTTTATACCCATGATGCCCATTTTAGAGTACTTCCACCCATTTGTTACTAAATCCTAATTTACAAGTAAAACAGAGCTTATTTATTTATTTATTTATTTATTGGTGTTTAAGGTAACATATTTTTGAACAATAGCTAATCATGACCATAACATGAGCATCAACTCAAGACCAGAGGTGAACGTTAATAAGCCATGTTGCCCATTTTAGAGAGGGTTTGCACCTCCCAAGCATTGGTGACTGGGTCCTATTTTACCAGTAAAACAGAGCCTGTTTACCGCAGTGAACAGGCACTGCTTCACTTCCCGGGGTTCCCACAGGGAAAAACAGAGCTTGTTTACCACAGTAAACAAGCACTGCTTCACTTCTTGGGTTCCCACAGGGGGAACAAACTTTCAGAATAGCTTTAAAATTTATTTATTCATAGGTGTTTATGTCACATTCAGCATCTATGGCTATATCATGACCACCACAAAGGTATGAAGTCAAATTCAGTCAAATGTTTATACCCACTTTACAGGACCTGTTTTCAGGCCTTGATTAATTACCAGTTAACAAGTACTGCGTCCCTTCCCAGGGCTTCATAGGGAAATGGCCTTCAAAACATTTTTAGATATTTGAATTTTCTCTTTAAAAATGTGTCATCTCAATGGAAGAGACTTCCAAAACAGCCCTCCAATGAATGGTCTGTTGTGGTTTGAAAGTAAAAACTGAAATACAAAAAATTCTCTCTTGTAAAAATATCCAAGAAGATAAGAATGTTTCATAAAATAGTTTCTCTATGTCACTTTGAATTTGGTGGGTTATTTTGAATATCTGCTGGGGGCGTGTTGGTTCAGTAGGTAGAGGTGCAAGCTGCAAGCCGAGAGGTCCTCGGTTTGAATCCCACCTGCAGTAACTGAATTGTAAGCTTGGACAAGACAATTCACCCTCATTCCCCACGTGGGGGCGCGATGACACTGTGTACTAAGGCGTACTGCACGTCGATGGTGCACCTGTCTTCAACCAATGCTAACCCTGCTTGTGTGGAGTTAGTATGTTGAGGAGCTGACAGTTGCTCATCATTGCTCGGATTATCTCTTCGGGTACTCCGGCTTCCTCAACCCATAAAACTGTCGTGGTCATGATTCACCATTGCGCAGAAATATGTGACGTTAAACACCGACAAATAATAAATAAAAAAATAAACAAATAAATTGGTTATCTACTTTCCATTTACTGGTAGAGTGCTGAATTATTTTTAGCCATCAAAATTTGCTCACATGTCTTTGCCTTGTTACAATTTATAGAAGAGTGCCTGTGGGCACTCTTTCCATGAATTGTAACAAGGCAAATCCTAACAGATTAAATAATATCACTTCAAAGATAATATGAAGCACAGCCAATGAAGTTGCAGCACCTGCACTTCAGAACAGAGCCCAAATATGGGCTTCAAGCACTCTACAAGTTAATAATATTAACCCCACTAAAACTCAAATTGAATTGCACTGAAGTGGAAATGATGGACATATTATTTTGATCAATGTTAATTTCCTCGCTGTTAAAGTTTAATTTGCATGAAGTACTTCAATTTTATGGGTTTAATTTGACTCTTTTACTGTATGCATTAAATGTGTGTATTGTGCGAAGGAGGTCCAAAGCTTGGAGAAAACTTGTGGTGATAAGGTCCAGGTTTTGATGCTTAAGTGGTCGAGTGCTGGAATTCCATATTTGAGGCTGATTCGCAAGTGCAGGTACCACAACTTAGAGATTTCATATTCTACGGATGTATTTCATATTTTCTTTTAAGTGAATTTATTTCATCTGAATACATTTACCTTGTTTCAATTTATTGGAGAGTGCCTATAGGCACTCTCCCATAAATCGTAACAAGTCAAAGACAGGGGAACAGGTTTTTATTTATTATCTATTGGTGTTTAAGGTCATATATTTCTGCATAATGGCTAATCATGACAACAACATGGAGATAAAGTCAAGTTTAGTCAATCGTTTAGACTCAAGTTGCCCATTTTAGAGGACTTCCACCCCAAGCATGGTGCCTGGGTCCTATTATACCAGTAAAACAGAGCTTGTTTACTACAGTAAACAAGCACTGTTTCACATCCCAGGGTTCCAACATGGGGGGGGGGGGGGGGGGGGTGGCAACCAAGAAAAATGTAGCTCTACCAGTTATGGTCGCTTTTAGCATCTATGGCTATATCATAACTGAAGCACAAGAATATAGTAAAGTTCAATGAATTTTTTTTTTAAAACACTGCCCATATTAGAGAACACACACCCCGAACATTGTTTGTAAGATCCGACTATAGAGTGAATCAGAACTTATTTACCACAGTAATCAAGCACTGCTTTAGTTCCTGGGGAAGGAAGAAGTACAACCTTAAGCAAACTGGAAGACTCAAGAAATTGTTCAGCAATCAGTGCCCATGTTCCCAGTTAAATAATTGTTTGAAGAAAATAAGGAAACAAGCCAGAAAATAAGCAGACTGTCATCTGCAAAATGAGGCCTCCAGAGGGTGAATTTATTGATGTACCTTCCACAGCAAAGGTAGCATCATTAAATTTACCCTCTGTGAACCTCAATCTGAATCAGGGTCTCAAAATTAAACAGAAAGAGGTAACCAGAGGATAAACTGGCCCACTGTATGGGATAGCATCATCAAATTCACCCTCTCGGGACCTCATTCTGCAAATGTCAGACTGCTTATTTTCAGGCTGTTAAGGAAAATGTCTTGTGGAAAGCATGTCATGTTGGCCATTTATTTATTTACTAGTCTTTAACCCTCTGTTAAATTTCTAGCAATTTTTTCCTATAATGCAACAAGAAATTTAAACAATTTGGTTGCAAAATCAGAAAAAAATTTGCTCTTTGAAATTTTGACATCATCTATGCCTATATCATAACAGCAACACAAGTTTTAAGTCAAGTTTAGTCAATTATTTAAGCCTATGAAGCAGAACTTGTTTAACCATATTAACTGATAGAGTGCTGGATGCCCAGATTTGGCGTTTATTCTGAAATGCAGGTATCACAACTTAAAGGTTCCATATTCTGTGCATATGCTTCAAATTATCTTAAAAATAAAATTATTTAGTCTGTAGAGATTTGCCATGTTCAAATTTATGGGAGAGTGCATCTGGGCACTCTCCCATAAATTATAACAAGGCAAAGACATGTGATCAAAAATTCAAATTTTGATGACCAAAAATAATTTAGCACTCTACCAGTTAAACATGTAGACAAGCACTGTCCACCTTCTTGAGTTCCCATGGGGGAGGGGAGATGATTATATAGTTAAACCTGTATGAGATTTGGTGGTATCCACTGCAGTGGGAAAACAAAACTAGTCTCTGTTAACCCTTTACCCAATGAATTGATCACATCTTCCCGCGTAATATGCAAATTCAAAAAAATTCAACAAAACCATATCATATGACCCCTCTTTGGAACGACCTCATCAGACTCGTTCCAATGAGGGGTCACATGATATGTTTTTGTTGAAATTGTTTGAAAAATTGAAATGATATTTAAAATAATAAATTTGGATATTGTCTGCATTGGGTAAAGGGTTAAGCATGGTGAACAAAATGTTGAATTATTTTATGGCTGCCAGTTGAAGTGTCTGTTCTTGGTGCCCACATTGTGAAAAATAAATTAATAAACAAATTCATCACTTTTAAGGGTTAAACGTAGATATATATATGGATCTTTATATTTTACATAACTTACAACAAAAAGTTTATATTATGTAAATAAACAAAGAAAGAAAATATAATGATAGCACAATTTTCTTTGCACCAAATAAACATAACAATTCACCCAACATTTTAACTAGTTGAGTGCTAAATTGTTTTTCAAAAGTGATTTGAAACATGGGTATTTTTTTCAAAGATACCAAGCTACCAGCAAGAATAGCCTTATTTTAGCAAGATCTTGTTTATAATTGTTTTGTTATAATTTAGTGCACAGGCACTCTCCAATAAATTATAATGAAACAATTTTAAATAAAAATGAAACAATTTTAAATAAATTTTTCTTCTGCTACTGAGCAAACAACAACCTAATGCGGCAAGTGTAAAGCCGCTAAAGTGGCTTCTAGCACTTTTCAATAGAGCTGTGATAGTGGCTTCTAGTACTCAATCAGTTAAATAAGATACATAAAAGATAGCCACAAGTTTTATTTGGAAAACAAAAATTATTTGTGAAAGTTTGTTTATTTATTAGGAGTTATGGTCACTTTCAGCATCAATGGCTATATTGTGACCACAACATGTGTATAAAGACATGGTTATCAAACCCTTTATAGTTATGTTGCCCACTTCAGGGCCCACTTCAGAGGACCTGCACCCCAGGTGTTGTTATTGCTTTATTGATATTTAACCCTCTGTACGTCAAAATACTGAAATTTCAAGCAGCAAAGTTTTTCTATAAGGATCCACAAAGTAGATCTTCTGTTTCTCAGGCTATTTTTTGTGAAAATGCATGTGGGCGGGCATTTTTTTATTTTTGTAATCATTTCTTTGCCATCAAAAATTCATGTTCTTGGTTTGTTTTTATGTTTTAGACCTCATAATCTACAGAATAGCATGGGTGGTGGTGTATTTTGTCCCTTGAGTGCAAGAAGGCTCAGCAATGCTAAAGACTTGCAAAGCTTTGTTGCACTCAAGGAACAAATTTATCAATTTTATTAACTTGGATACAATATCAGACATAAACCATTTAATTTTTATTTTTTTAAGTTCACACTGGTTATAAAAATCCATAATGACCAGGCCTGACTAGAATTTATCCAATTCGATCTTGTTTCATAGTCAATGAGATCTGTCAAACATGGTCGAATTGGATAAACTTCTATTTGCATTACGGGAAAAATGTGCAGCTCGATATCTTAATATTTCAAAATCAGTCTGCAGAGGGTTCGAGTAGCATGTGGTATCTATGGCTACATCTTAACCCCAACAAAATATCAATTCAAGTTTAGCCAGCTGTTTACACTACAGCGGCACTCCCTCCCACCCTTCAAATCACAAGCACACAAGGCATTCATCATTGGGCCCTATTATATATTTAGTGATGTTCACAGACACTTTCAGCATCTTTGGCTATATCATGTCCCTCATGGATATGGAGTCAAGTTTAGCCAATTGTTTAACGAGTAGTGTGCTGGACGCCCATTTTTGGGCTTTATTATGAGGTGCAAGTGCTTCAATTTAAATGGATCATTTTTGGTGGATGAGCTTCATATTACCTTTGAAGTTAAATAATTTTGTCTGTTGGAATTTGCCTTGTTATAATTTATTAGAGAGTGCACATAGGCACTCTCTCATGAATTGTAACTAGGCAAAGACACATGAACAAATTTTGATGACAAACATAATTCAGCACTCTACAAGCTACACCTATGCTGCCCACTTTAGAAGACTTCCATCCCAGGCATTGGTTCCAGGTCCTATTTTACCAGTAATGCAGAACTTGTTTACCATAGTAAATAAAACAGTGCCACTTCCCGGGTTTCCATAGAAGAAAGGCCTTATTATACCTACAAAACAAAACGTGTTTACTGCTGTCAGCAACTACTGTTCAACTTAATGGGGTTCACATAGGGATTTATTTATTTATTTATTAGGGTTTAATGACACATTAACAGCCAATGTCATATCATATCTGTGACAGTTTTACGGGTGGAGGAAGCCGGTGTACCCGGAGAGAACCACCAAGCAACGACGAGAAGCTGTCAGCTCCCCAACATCCGCACTGCAGCACAGGCAGGGCTAGATTGGTTGAAGACATGCGCACCATCGACATGCAGTAGCCCTTAATACACGGCATCATTGTGCCTTCATGTGGACAATCGGGGTGAAGTGCCTTGCCCAAGAACACAATGCGGGAGTCCGAATCGATTGCTCAGACGGTCACCCATCCACCAAGGACTAACCGGGCTCGATGTTGCTTAACTTCGGTGATCTGACGAGAAGAGGTTACCGCAACGCAAACACACCCCCCCCCCCCCCCCCCCCACCACACACACAGAAATAAGCCCTGAAGTATTTATTTAGTTATTTATTGGTGTTTAACTGGTACTGTGCCAAATTATTTTTAGTCATCAAAATTTGTTCACAAGGCACTCTCCCATAAATTGTAACACAGAAAATCCATGCAGACCAAATAATTTATATTGAAAGATAATATTGAAGGACATCCACATGCAGAGTTGGGAGCCTCTGAGTTACATTACCTGCACTTAAGCCCAAATATGGGTTTCCTGCACTCAACCAGTTAAGGTCACTTTCTGCATCTATGGCCATTTTAAAACCGAAACAAAGGAATGAAGTCAAGTCTAGCCAATCATTTATACCTATGCTACCCATTGTGGAGGACATCCACCCCAGGCCCTGGTTACTGGGTCCTACTTTACCAGTTAAGCAGAACTTGTTTACCACACCAAATGAGCACTGTTACACTTTCCAAGAGAACTTTTCTGTTATAGTGGTTTCTGGTAAGGTATATTATCCAAGACAATGGCTCAATATTTTATTTCCAAAAACATGTAAAGTAAAAAACAGATTACACTACATCAACAAATATTATGAAGTGGATAACAGATCCAGCAGCAAGAAGATGCTTACATAAGTTGTCTCCACAGCTGTAACTGAACGTTGAAGTTAATATGACCGAAGATCACATTTTTATTACAACTGTAAGATTGCAATCTGCAAAATAAGGTTTCAGTAAGGAAATTATAACAAAATTTTGAAAATTTTGAAAGTTTGTAGTTAAAAGAAAAGGTTGGGGTTGTTTAACTGGCCAAGTGCTTGCAGCCACCATAATGGCTCCCATGGAATGAAATGGGTGGAAGCCATTTAATGGCTTTATTCTGTATAAGTCAGCCTTTACTTTACATGTATGAAAATAAAATTTATATGCATTGTCCCACTACAATCCAACGGAGAGTGTCTGGATGTAAAGTCTCCAATAAATCCTAATTGGACAGTTGTTTCCAGATAAAATCATGTTAACCTGTGGCTCATTGTGGTGGTAGCATGGTGCCTTGGAAGAATATATTCGCATCACGAAAAACAAACAAGAGGCACTCACCTGACAATAGTTGTTTAAAGAAGGATATAATTAGCAAAGAAAGCCCAAATTATGAACCCAGGGACTCAAATTGAACAAATTAGAATACCAAAATGAAAGCATTCTGACTGGTGGATCTGAACTGAAAAAGAAGATTTTCAAAAAATTTCCTCATATTGCACTAAGCTAAATTTCAGGTTCCGATATGGAGCCCAAATATTAACCAAGGACCTCAAATTGAACAAACTTGAATCTGACCCCCTTGAGATGTTGTATACCAAATATGAAAGCATTCCGACTGGTGGACCTGAAGAAGAAGATTTTTAAAGAAATTTCCTCATATTGCACTAAATTAATATTTGGGCTACCATAGGGAGCCCACATATTAACCTAGGGACCAGATTTGAACAAACTTGAATTTGACCCCCCTTGAGATGTTGAATACCAAATATGAAAGCATTATGACTGGTGGATCTGAAGAAGAAGATAATTTAAATAAATACCCTCATATTGCACTAAGTTAAAATTCGGGCTACCATTGAGAGCCCAAATATTAACTCTGGCACTCGATTTGAACAAACTTGAATCTCCCCCCCCCCCCCCCCCCCCCCCCCCACCCCCACCCCTGGAGATGTTGTATACCAAATATGGAAGCATTCTGACAGGTGGATCTGAAGAAGGACATTTTTGAAGAAATTCCCTCATATTGCACTAAGTTAAAATTTGGGCCACCATAGGGAGGCCAAATATTAATCCAGGCACTCGATTTGAACAAACTTGAATCTGATAACAATGATGTTGCATACCAAATATGAAAGCATTCTGACTGGTGGATCTGAATAAGAAGATTTTTAAAGACCATTCCCCATATTGCCCCAAGTTAAAAATTTTGGCTCCTGTATTGTGCCCAAATATGAACCAAGGGGCTTCATTTTAACAACCTGGTATCTGACCCCCCTATGGATGCTGTATACCAAATATCAAGATTCTGATTAGTGGTTGTGGAGAAAATTTTCTTTTTAATTTTTGCAAATACACAGCATTTATTGAACACCCTAACACAACCGATTGCAATTTTTTTTTACCATTCAATTCTACTGGTCCAGTCGGGGTCAAAGGTTATTTTTATCACCTGGATTTTTCTCAAGTGACAAACGGGGAACAACGGCACACGCACTTATCACCCGCATGTTTGAAGATAGCCGATACCATGCTATTTGTTTCGGTCATGTTGACCAATCAGAAGACGCATACTGATACAGGGACAAGATCTTTTTGTTCACACTGGCTTAGGTCTGTTGGCCTTTGTTTCAGACATGTGATATTCACAAATGTAATATTTGATCATTTTAGAAAGACTGTCAGATGTATAAATTTTGAAGAGTTCTGGAAAATGACCAAATCGGATGATAATGGCCAAAGAAAAGGAGCTATCACTGCTATATTCTATCTGAACTGCATATATGTAATTGGAGAAAACGAAACCCGGAAATTATATGAAACAAAACTTTTTTAGAGAGTCGATAGTTATTTAGGGGTCTATCGAGAGAAAAGGTTTTTAACTCCTTGCATGCTGCTGGCAGATATTTCGGCCAGAACAGGATTTCTCTTGCCACTGACATAAGTAAAATTTGGGCACACTTAATCAAATTTTCCCCCTGTAAATTGCATGGATTTTTGCACCTATGGTTTATTGATTTAAATTTAAATGAATTTTTCATCAAATCTAGTCATGGCTGCTTCAGAGCAGCCATGACTAGATTTTCTGGAGAATATCTTGAAAATACTCAGCGGTTAAAAGTTAAATACAACTATAAATCCTAGTTCTTGATATCACCTGACCAACTTGAGAGATACAGAATCAAACAGACAATGATTTGCAGCACTGTGAATTTTATACCCAACTTGGATAAACTAAGTAATAGGAGGTGCTATCCATCCAAGTATAACACCATGATGGACCAAACTCATCTGACAATTATCAGACAGATTTAATGTACTATGAACACCCCCCAAAACCTGACAGGTCTCAGACATCATGTGTGGGACAAAACTTATATTTGTATATCAAGAGGGTTTGCATGAACGTGTTGTGAGTTTGTGGCATAGGTTATGCACCAACAAAAACCTACACCGATATATATTCATATTTAAAATATTCCTATAGCTAGGAGCTGGATATTTTTGTGGCTGCTAAATTCAATGACAACTGGTTAAAGAAATTAGAGGCTGGCTATGGCTTGAAAGGTTTGTGACTTGTAGCAACAGCTTTGGGGTGAAATTCATCACACCTCTGTATAAAGGGAAAGAACTATTATCAATTTATTTATTTATTGGTGTTTAAGGCCACGCACTTCTACGCAATGGCTTATCATTACTGCAACAAGTTTAACCAATCGTTTATACCCAAGTTAGCAATGTTGAGCCCAGTTAGTCCTTGGATGGGTGACCGTCTGAGCAATCGCTTCAGACTGCTGCATTGTGTCCTTGGACAAGGCACTTAACCCCGACTGTCTTCATGGGGGCACAATGACGCTGTGTACTAAAGTGTACTGCACGTCGATGGTACCCATGTCTTCAACCTATTTAACCCTGCCTGTGCTGCAGTGTGCGGAGTTACGATGTTGGGGAGCTGGCAGCTGCTCATTGCTGTTCTGTGGTTCTGTCCGGGTACTCCGGCTTCCTCCACCCATAAAAACTGTCACCGACACGATATGACCTTGGCTGTTAAAGTGTCGCTAAACCTTAATAAATAAATAAATACCCAAGTTGCCAATTTTAGAGGACTTCAACCCAAAGCACTTCTAACTGGTCCTATTTTAGCAGCAAAACAGAGCTTGTTTACCACAGTAAAGAAGTACTGCTTTATTTCCCAGGGTCCCTACAGGGAGATATAACTATTACTTTACCATTTTCAGGTATTGTCCTACCAGAAACACTGCAATATTAGTAAGTTCCACTAATATAGAAAGTGTCTACCAAACCAATCAGTGTCCCAAGAATTTAACCCTTAGAGTCTCTGATTAGTTTTTACGATAATTGTTACCTTATTTTCATGTGCACAGCTGTAGATGACCCAACAGGGTTTCTACATCATTGTTGGCTGCCTTTACAGGCAGTCAACAATGGTGTAAAATACTACCCAGAGAAATGCAGCCTACCAGTTGAGTTCTCATGAAACAATAGACTTGACGACAAGTTTTTCAAAGCAATATAAAAGTGGTAGTTTGTGGTTGTATGGGGATCTAAGGGTTAACATGTGGTGTCCTAAATCCATAAATATATCATTCACTAGTGAAGATAAAATTCTTCTGCCTGATTTATTTATTTATTCATTTATTTACTGGTATTTAAGGTTGCTTTCAGCATCTATGGGTACATTATAATCGAATTACAAGTATAATGCCATGTTTAGACAATCATTTACACCTATGCTACCTACTTGAACTTCCACCACAAGCATTCATTACCGAAGCCTATTTTACCAGTGAAACATAACTTGTTTACCGGAGTAAAGAAGTACTGAGCCACCTCCTGGAGTTCCCACAAGCAAGCCTGGAAATAAGCAATCTGTCATTTGCAGAATGAGGTCCCCAATGGCTGTCCCTAGAATCCTCCAATTTATCCAGTGGGTACCTCTTTCTGTTTGGGTGATGAGATTTTGATTTTCAGACTGAGGTTCACAGCTGTGCGGGGTAGCATCACCAAATTCACCCTCTGGGGACCTCATTCTGCAGATGACAGTCTGCTTATGTCCAGGCTTACCCTCAAGGAAACCTCTCACTGCCATCTGACCCACTTTTATGGTAAAGTAAACATTGAAATGGCTTAACATTTTCAATTTAGGAATCAATTCATTTCGAGATTTTTTCAACCATCCGATTATTTAAAACATTTCATATCTGTCTATTCCAACATAATTTATGAACTGAAACTTTATCATTCTCATTCAAAATCATAGTTCATAACATTTCAATGGGAAACTGTGTAATTCCAATGAGATGTCATAATCTATTTTTGGATGAAAAATTCAAAATCCACAAACAAATTTGGAGCATTTTTTGGAATTGTTGCTGGCATTTAACAATTTATATTTTTTTTTTTTTTTTTTTTTTTTTTTGGTGGGGGGGGGGGGGGGGGGGGAATTAGGGGGAGGGGTAGGTACATGATTGTGTGATTTGAAAATGCTGAAAAAGCTGAAAATCAAACCTGGCCTCCCTTTTTTAATTATAAGTAAAAATTTTTAAATCTGACTCCCCCACCACAAATCTTTGTCAATTAAAAAAATATGTTTTCGCAAAATCAAGGGCTATAACTATGAAATAATTTGCATTTTGAAATAATTTGCACCAGTATTCTAAAAATCAAACCTGGTCTTCATATTGTGGTTATAAGGAAAACTGTCAAATTTCAAAATCATCCAGCTGAAGGCAATTAAAAGTTATGGAGAAATTTTGCATAATCAAGAGGCCGGATTCTGAAACTAGAGATACAAACATTCTGAAAGTTGAACTTGACCTAAAAGCTATGAAGTATGATTGTAAAATTTGAAAACATTGATGCAAAGGAAACTGAAGTTATTATTTGAAATGAGTGTGGACTTTCAAACAAATGGATGTTCAGATGTATATGCAGACCGACGAATGAATAGACAGATGTGAATGTGTAACACATAATGTATAAATGGGGCATAAACATTTTTCGGTAACCTCATACATTTGAACTGCTGACTAATTAGACGTCTGAATGCAGATGACTACTCAAATGCCCACTGAACAAAAATTTTGTGTATCATTGAAAGTCATAATTAATAATGTCAGAAACGACAAGATTTTCCCTCAGTTATTAAGTTATCTGAGAATTTTAGAATAACTTGCATAAAAAAACATTTAAATATCTTCTTCCGTGTAGCTAACCTTTTTTCTAACTTTATCTGGGATACTTTTTAAAATAATAAATTTTGAATGGCAATTTTTGTGAATAGTATTGACCGGTTATGTCCATTATATTTGTTAAAGGGTTAACCTTTAACCCCACATACTCAATATAAAAAAAAAAAATACTTTTGTTTTTTTTCTTTAAAATTTTTCACAAAATTTCAACAAAACCATTTCATGTGACCCCTCATTGGAACAAGCTCAATAAGCTCGTTCCAATCATAGGTCACATGATATCGAATTGATGCAATGTTTTTTTTATTTCTTATAATTTTTTTAACTGCTAAGTTTGTAAATTACACAGGTGGATGCAGCCAATTCATTTATTTACTTATCTGTTTATCTGGGGGGCGCGGTGGCTCAGTTGGTAGAGGCGCAGGCTGCAAGCCGAGAGGTCCTCGGTTCGAATCCTACCTGCGGCAACCGCATTGTGTCCTTGGGCAAGACACTTCCCCCTGATTGCCTACATGGGGGCACGATGACGCTGTGTACTGAGGCGTACTGCACGTCGATGGTGCACATGTCTTCAACCAATCTAACCCTGCCTGTGCTGCGGTGCAGAGTTCAGAGTTACGATGTTGGGGAGCTGACAGCTGCTCGTCGTTGCTCGGTGGTTCTCTCCGGGTACTCCGGCTTCCTCCACCCATAAAACTGTCATGGTCACGATTAGCCATTGTGCATAAGTATGTGACCTTAAACACCAATAAATAAATAAATCTGTTTATCTATTTATTAGTGTTTAAGGTTATTTTCAACATCTTTGGCTATATCATGACCACAATATAGATAGGTAAAAGTTAGCCAATTGTTATACCATTGTTGCTCACTTTAGGAGACTTCCAGCCCAGACATTGGTTCTGGGTATTATTTTACCAGTAAAAAGAAATTTGTTTACCACAGTAAACAAGCACTTTTCTACTTCCTGGGGTTCCCATGAGGGATCCAATTCATTAGGAAAGGGGTTAACTACAGATTGTCATTTTCCTTAAGCTGATACACAGCTATGCATCACACTCTCACTTAATCACACATAATTAGCATAAGCAAAGATAAACCTGGCCTGTTCTATAATTATCATTATGGAGATCATGGCATTAAAATAGTTAAACATTAAGATTTTAACTACTAAATTGGATGCATACCCATCTGCCCACATAATATACAAATTGAGCAGTTGAAAAAATGTATTATTTAAAAAAAATGCAACAAAACCATATCATGTGACCCCCTCATTGGAACGAGGGGGTCACCTGATGTGGTTTTGTGGAAATTTCTTGAAAAATAATATTTAAAATAAAAATATTTGATATTGTCTGCATTGGGTAAATAAAGAATTAAACAAATAAAGAAAAAGAAGAAAAGAAAAAGTAGTATCCAAAATCCAGCTCCTATAACAAAATCAATAAATTATTTTTCCAAAAAAACACAATTTTTGCAACTAACTTTTTTTTAACCCTTTAACTTACACAGTATTTTTAAAAAATAAATTAAATTTAACATTTTCAAAAACAAATTTCACAATTTTTCAATAAAACCATACAAATTTGAATATCATTAGAACCAGCTCGATGAACTGGTTCTAATGATTTCCATATGTGTATGGTTATATTGAGAAACTTCCGAGATATTTTAGGCTGTGGTATGCTTATTCTGGTTTTCTGACCATTTTGGGCTGCTATGCTAGGTACAGGGTTAAAAAATAATTAATAAATCACAATGTGTTGATTTTGAGTAAATAATTTTCACTGTTGACTTACTAACAATTACAGTTAACAGAGAAACCAAACTATTTCAATTTCTAGTTGGAATCCTCTTAATATCACATTATGTAGGCAATGTTTGGCTGTTAAAAATAAAATTGTCTACTGCTTCATGTTTTCATCTTTTATCAAAACAATAACACTAGAGGCTCAAGTGAGCCTAAAAGACTCACCTGGATCAAGTTGTCAAGCAGGAAATTAAGGTAGTTTAGAAGGTGGAAACTAGAGACAAAAAAAATGATGTTTTGTGTTGAATGATTAGAAGGACATAAAACACTGAAATAGAAGGTTTGTATTTCAACCCAACTCCTCCTCCCTGCAAATTTTGATGAAAAAGTACAAATCAGAACTTCCATCTGAAAATACCTCTTAGGTCTGTTAGATGTTGGATTGAAATTGAGTAAAATATTCAGTGCTCCTGGAAGCCATCAGTTATGGAAACAAGCCAAGACCAATACCGGGTCTGGACCTGCGTCGCTGCATGCAATTGAATCGGCAAACAGGAAGTGGCTGCACAGCAGATCTGAAAATTGCATACACAATACAACTGATCATTATCAGGCTTCAGATGAAATATAAAATCAATCCCTTGCATAGAAGCCGAGAAAAGTTTGACGAAAAATTTCAATGTTCAGTGGGTACAGTAAAATTTCAAAGTATCGGCAAACAGGAAGTGGCTGCACGGCAGATCTAAATATTGCTTACACGATACAACTCATCATTATGAAGCAGCAGACCAAATATAAAATCAATCCCTTGCATAGAAGCCGAGAAAACCTTGACGGAAAATTTCAATGTTCAGTGGGTACAGTAAAATTTCAAATTATCGGCAAACAGGAAGTGGCTGCACGGCAGATCTGAAAATTGCATACACGATACAACTCATCATTATGAAGCAGCAGACCAAATATAAAATCAATCCCAATTATGAACCCAGAGACTTGATTTGAACAAACTTGAATCTGCCCTCCCTAAGGATGCAGAATACCAAATATGAAATGTTTCTGCACAGTTGATCTGAAGCAGAACATGGTTAAAGTATTTTCCTCACATTGCTCTAAGTTGAAATGGGTTCCCATAAGAGGCCCAAATGGGAACGCAAACACCTGATTTCCTGAATCTGTCTTCTATAAGGATGTAGTATACCAAAAATGAAAAGATTCTTCCAGGTGGATATGATGATTTTTAAGGAATATTCCTCATATTACACTAATTTAAAATTTGGGTCACAGAGAGCCTAAATAAGAATGAAGGAACACTACTTAAACAATCTTGAATCAGGTGCCTCCACCCCAATGATGCTGTATACTAAACATCAAAAGTATTTTATTTAATTGATAGCTCTACATTAGAAAACTTTTTTAATTTTGTAAAAATGTGCTGACTCAGCACTGTTCCACTATCACTTCTAATGGTACACCATGACCCTATTCTGTTCATCTTGTCCTAAGAAAGATTCATACCAAATAACAATTCTCTGTTCCATGCAGGTTTGGAAAAATGGGCATTCAGAATTTTTTCTATTTTTAGCTACTTGGATTCCCATAGAAGTGTGAACAATTTTCTTTTACCATAAATAAAGTACATGTCCCCAATCAAATATAACTGCAAACCAAGTCTAGTTTAAATTGTCCAACTGGTTTGGAAAACAGAAATGTTGGACAGCCCAACAATTTGGCACCTCCCACCACTAGCTCGAAATATTGCCAGAGAAACTTTCTTTGAACCAACTTGACTCTTGAGCACATGAGGAAGTCACATTCCATATTTCAAAGCATTGTGATGGTTTATGAGAAGTTTTATGAAGAATTTTAGGCTTTTTGGGCACTGCTGCCAGCCCATGAGCTTAGTAACTTCTATCAAACGAACTTTGCTGGGTATCTCTCAAAGATCATTTGTGCCAAGTTTGGTTGGTTTGAGGGTAGCGGTTCTGAGGAAGAAGATGGAAAGGTAAAAGTTAACGGACAACACATGCCAAGTGATGACAATAGCCCATCCAGACTTTCAGTCAGGTGAGCTATTTATTTATTTATTGGTGTTTAAGGTCACTTACTTATGCACAATGGCTAATCGTGACCGTGACAGTTTTATGGGTGGAGGAAGCCGGAGTACCCAGAGAGAACCACCGAGCAACGACAAGCAACTGTCAGCTCCCCAACATCGTAACTCTGAACTCTGCACCGCAGCAAAGGCAGGGTTAGATTGGTTGAAGACATGCGCACCATCGACGTGCAGTACGCCGCAGTACACAGCATCATCGTGCCCCCATGTAGGCAATCGGGGTGAAGTGTCTTGCCAAAGGACACAACGTGGTTGCCGCAGGTGGGATTCAAACCGAGGACCTCTCGGCTTGCAGCCTGCACCTCTACCAACTGAGCCACCGCGCCCCGTCAGGTGAGCTAAAAAAAAAAAAAAAAAAAAAAATTACATACAGGGCCGGCGGAAGCAACAAAGGGGGCAAAACTTTCTGATGAGGGCAAGTGCACGTATATCGCCTAAAAATTGGGAGTGGATGCCTCAGATGCCAAAGGCATCTGCACTGAGTGCCAAAGGCACGAGGTATTAGAGGAGAGGGGGTGGGGGGGGGTGGAGGGGTTGTCCCCCCAGGAAATTTTTTTTAATGCAGCTCTCAAATTGTGCATTCTGGTGGCCTTTGGCCTGAAATTCCTCTTGTATTTTATAATAGAAAAAAATGTTTTTTTTACAGCCAGAGGCCGGACCCTGGGGCAGTTGCCCTGTGTACCTACCCCCTCTTGGTGCTAGTATAAGTCTCGTATTATCTAGTGCTATAGGCTTCGAACCAGTTTTGTTGTTGACAAACTCGGCTTTTGGCCATCTCACTAATAAAACAGTCAGGCTGAGCATGTAGGCAAAATTTGCTGATACATAGGCCTACTATCCCTTGAATGCCATGCCCATGGGCAATTAATGTATACATACACATCCATGCCGGAGAATTGGTTATTCAAAGATACAACTGAATAATAGGCTGATCAGTATGATCCTGTTTTTTTTCTGATGGTTGATCAATAACAATGTTAATTTTTTATTTTCGGACACCTTCGCCCCCGCTCGCCCCATTGTTCCGTCGGCCCTGATTACATACATCTGTTCCAGAAAAGCACTAATAATATTTTATTATATGCTAGATGATAGGTTGTCGAAAAAATTGCAGACAGATAAAAATCGTATCCCCCACTGTGAAGATATAGAAGTTTTCACTTTCATGGTATCAATGAAAATGGCGGCTTTCAAAGCATCACTTCAAGGTGAATACAAGTCAAATTATCACTAGAAATGATCAATTTGTTCTAAAAACGTTTAATGATAAGAAACTCTAGTGTTTTGGACTGGATACCGATCATTTCCAGCAATAATTCAACACATATTCACCTTGAAATGAAGCATGAAACCCACCAGATGAATCAGATCGCAAGATGCTACCTGTTCCGAGTATCAATCAAATCACTTCCACATATCAATGCACATCAGCTGTTTACTTTCATGCATCAATTCAAGGTTGAAATGAGTGGAATTATTGATAGGAATGATCAGATTCTTATAAAAAGCTTATAATAAAAAGAAAATCTAGTGTTTTTGAGTGGATACCAAAAATTATCTCACTCGTGACCGCTCGCAAAAAAAAAAAAATTGTCTCTGTCACTCATGAGATAATTTTTGGTATCCACTCAAAAACACTAGATATCCTCTATTTAGTTGAAATCTTAACTTGCTGAGTATTTTAAAAATATTTTTCACTGAATCTATTCATGGCTGCTGTGAAGTAGCCATAACTAAATTTGATGAAAAAGTCATGGAATGTTGACTCAAAAAATCACAGGTCAAAAGGTCAATACAATTTTCAGTGGAAATTTTTGTTGAAATCTTATTCCGCTGACTATTTTCATATTTTTCATCAAATCTAGTCATGGCTGCTCAACAGCAGCCATGACTAGATTTGATGCAAAATTCTTTTGGTATTTGACTCATGGAATTCCTGGACAAATAGGTACAATTTGTAGTTGAAAATTTGGTTATGTGAGCACAAATTTTGCTTATTTTAGTGGCAAGAGATTTCCTGTTCTGGGCAGGAATACCAGCCCGCAGCATGCAAGGAGTTAAATGTGCTCACTGCAAAACCATATTGTTTGACCACTCACTGGAATGAGCTTGTTGAGCTCCTTCCAACAAGAGGTCACATGATATGGTTTGGGTAAACATTTTAGCAAGAATTTAAAAAATAATATTTAAAATATTAAATTTTGATATGTGCATTGGGTAGAGTGTTAACCAGCCCATATCTATAGCTCTTCAGGCAAGTGCTTGATGCCAAAATTTCTCCTTTAATTTGTTATTCATTTACTTAAAGGGAGAATAAACCATGATTTTGAAAAAATAAATTGGCCATTTAACAAAACAACAATTTCTTTTATGCAAAAGTACCCTTTATAAGTTTTTTTCCTAAAAAGTATCCTTTTTAAGTTTTATATCCTATTTGTATGAAAGCATCAAATTTGATTAAATAAATTAACTTCAAGGCAAGATCATGACAACATACCTGTTAAGTCAAATTTAGCAGTTTGTTTATTATTTACATTAGAGGACTATCTCTTTCACCCTAGGCTTGGCCACAACAACTTATTTACTGAAATAATCAAGTATTGCTCCTCTTCTTGGGGTTCTCATGGGGACCCCACCTAGTGTACAGCTAATTTAAACTTACTTTCTGATCAAAAACAAACTGGAGAACACAGCAAACAAATTCTTCACCTTTCTGTTCGTCCAAAAAGTGGAGGAATGGGCTGAAAACGACACTGTGTATTTCTTCACACATAATATCAAAATTTGCTATTTTAATTATTTAAAAAAAAAAAATTTCCAAAAATTTCTACCAAACCATATCATTTGAACCCTCATTGACACAAGCTCAATGTTCCAATGAGGGGTCACGTGACATGGTTTTGTTATAATTTTTTTTCAACTGCAAAACTATTTTGTCTGTAGTGACTGTCAATTTACTGGAGAGTGCCCATAAACATTCTTCAATAAACTGTACCAAGACAAAGATATGTGAACAAATTTGTGAACAAATTTGATGACTAATTATTAGTGTTTAAAATTACTTTCAGTATATATGGCTATATCACAACTGCAACACAGGTACAAAGTCAAGTTTAGCAATTATTTAAACATATGTTGTCCACTTCACTGGACTTCTACCCAAGGCATTGGTTACTGGTCTGATTTTACCATTGAAGCAGAACTGGTTTACCCAGTGGAGTTTCTATGATGAAAGTTAATTCAGCATTCCACCAGTTAACCCTTTTACCCAATGCATACGATATCAACATTTATTATTTTAATTATTGTGTTTTAAAATTTAAAAAAAAATTTCAAAACCATATCATGTGATCCCATACTGGAATAAGCTTGATGAGCTTGTTCCAATGAGGGGGTCACATGATATGGCTTTGTTGAAATATTTTTTAAAATATATTTTTTTCTACTGCTTAATTTGTAAATTACATGGGCAGATGCGGACAATTTGTTGAGTAAAGGGTTATGAGAGTTTAATTCTTAACATGTATATTGGGGTATTTTAACAAAAGCCAGTAACATACTGTACTAGATATTTTTATTTTGGGCAGAAATCTGTGGCTGCAGCACACAAAGCATCAAGATCACTTGGTGGCTGAGAACTAATCACCGTATGGATGCTGTACAGTATGGCTGCCATGGACTGGTCACTTTCCACGGGTGGGCAATATTTCCATGGATGCAATAATATTACATTCCAAGCACTAATTATAGAAACAATCATCAAAAATTTAATTAATGAAACACCGGGTACAACCTGGTGCTTCATTATTTAAAATTTTGCTGATGATTTTCATTACCTGCCCACGCATGGATTACGACCAGTCCATGGCAGCTGTACTGTAAATAAGGTCTTGGTGGTTATCCAATACCAGAACATAACAAGCTTGCAAGTTGGTGAATTATTTTTGGTAACACACACATCAACAGGGTGTTCTGATCTGCCAAAGGCTCATCTAGTAATCTGATGGAGCTTGTGAAACATAATCTCAGATGCCAAGTGATTGCAAGAGAACTTACAGAAATCATCACAGGTATATACTCCTCCTGTGTATCTTTCTCCATTCTCCTGATGAGGATGATAACCTATGGTTTCTTCTCCTCCATCCTGCATATCTCCCAAACTTGAAATTTTTCTTGTTCCAGATAAATTTATTCTTCAAATTTAGCTACAGTTCACTGGTAGAATGGTCAGATAACACATTCACCATGATTTTTAGATCAGTGAGTGCTAATGCTACATCTTTCACATCCCTCCTCCTCCACATCCACACAAAAAAGAAAAACATGGTGTGAAGATATTATCTTCCTCTCTGAATAATTATATAAATAAACACAACTATACCATACTGATACAAAGTATTCTTCTTTCACTTGAAAAGTTGTAAAAGTTTTATTTGAGGGTGTGGAATAAGATACTGTGACCTCTGTATCTTCCCCTTATCACCACCCCGCCCCCATCCTCCAGAATCCCCTTCCAACCATCCTGTTTTAGTGTAAATGCTGAGCTGACATTCCACCCCAGACAGAGGTGGCCAGGTCTTTTTACACCAGTACAACAGAACTTGTTACGACAGCACTACCCCACTTCAGCCTTTATGCTGAAACAGTTAATGGACTTCTCAAAAAATAGAATATGAGAGAAAGCTGTAGGGAAGAATAATGAAAATGATTTATTGCACATCAATTCATGATTCATGAATGTTTTGTAATTTTCAAAATTGGGTATTTTCAATACTAATTTCTCTAGCAGAGATAAAATATGATTGACTGAACATTTGATAAACACCATACCTCCTTAAATCTAACTTGTTTTAACTGTCTCTCTCACCTACAGATTTTTTAATCAACCAAAAATAGTTCTGCATCATATTATTATACAACCATTTATGCCTCAGCATAAAAAAACACCAAATGTAAACATGATTATACAACAGGAATTTTGTCCAAAAATAATGAGGCTTTGGATTTTTTTTAAAGTTTATTAGTACAAATGCTTCCGAGATGCTTTTTAATTGGTTAAAAAAAAAATTTCAGAAAAAATTTATCATATTTGTTCAAATTCAATATATTCATTTGCTGTGAAATAAACAAAACTGTTAAGTAACTTGGAAGATTTATTAAATAAATCATATAAATTTTATCAATATAATGATTATACAGGTCTTCAGAAGGATTTACATCAAAATGTACCCTGGCAAAATTTAATGTACAGCAGGGTACATGGGACTGTGTACCCTGCCAAAAACATAAATAATGAATTAGTCTAAAATAATAAATTTTTCAAAATTTTCACAGTGCAGTGACTTGTAAACTGAGCCAGCTTCTTTCCTTTTATCTTACAATAAGTATGTACTAGGACAGTAATTACCCAAATACAGCCTGTATCAAGGTCCCCTTATACAAAATATATATCTTGCGATTGCAAAATACAACCACGTGCTTGGTTAAAATTTGTTCACATTACTATTTATAGAATATTACAAGCTTTCAAAACATGTTTTCGAGGGACTTTGCAAGTTTCCTATACAAAAAGAAAAAAAAAATTTCTCAAAAAGAATAATTTTTAAATTATGGAACCACATTGTTTTTATGCTTCTGTATCTGAATCACTGGAAGCATTCAAACTGGAACACGCATTTATACTGTTAAAGAACATAAACTTTTCTGAATGTTGAACATGTTATTTATTTATTTATTGGTGTTTTTAAGGTCACATACTTATGCACAATGGCTAATCGTGACCGTGACAGTTGTACGGGTGGAGGAAGCCGGAGTACCCGGAGAGAACCACCGAGCAACGACGAGCAGCTGTCAGCTCTCCAACATCGTAACTCTGCACCGCAGCACAGGCAGGGTTAGATTGGTTGAAGACATGCGCACCATCGACGTGCAGTACGCCTCAGTACACAGCGTCATCGTGCTCCCATTTAGGCAATCGGTGTTGAACATGTATGCGCTCAATAAGTCTATCTGAGGATCGCAAAAGTTCAAGACAGCTACAGACAGTTCCAACTGAAACAAGCAATTTTAGGAGTCTGAAAATGAAATCTGAAGTTAAAATGCGAGTTAACCCTTTACTCAAATCACACAATATCACTATTTATTATTTTACTTATATTTTATAAAAAATATTTTCCAAACATTTCAACAAAACCATATCATGTGACCCCCTCAGTGGAATGAGCTCTTTGAGCTCATTCCAATGAGGGGGTCACATGATATGTTTTTGTTGAAATTTTTAGAAAAATAATGTTTTTTCAATTGCTCAGTTTGTAAATTACCTGAGAGGAGGTGGCCAATTTATTAGGAAAAGTATTAAGCAAGTTATTAGAGTTCAGAATTGTAAGATAAATCTATCATCACCATTACTGCTATTGTGCAAAATGTTGTATCAACAGTCTCAGTCTTGTTTCTAAGGCTCTATCTTGACTTGCCTTTGATTCGTCAAGATATGGCCTTAGAAACAAGTGCGCAGCTCTTATATAACATTTTTTATCTGATAACCATAGAGTATAACAACCGTTGTATATACTTGAAGTATATACAACGGGTGTTGTATATAATTATAATTTATGCGAACAACCTCTGACCTCTTTCAATTCCATTTTCATTCATTCATTCATGAAACATCGTTATATCACAGGGCAGGTTTTAATTGTACGCTTATTGCACTTTGTCAAAATCCTCTGATGGTGTCATTTCTTATTTATTTTGCTTCAATAAAGGCAACCTAAAATTTTGCTTCAAAACATTGTAGAAATTACTTGAATGTTAATAGTAATTAGTATGCGGCGACTGCGAACTATTTATAGTCACGGCCTCGATCAAAAGTACTCGCGGAACTGCACTAATTAAAAGTTCGTCTGCTCTACCTGAAAAAAAAACACTTCGTAAAAATTGTAAACAAACGCAAAATTATTTGTTATATTGGGACTACAGCATAAAACACGGAAGAAAACTGGAACTATGTCAAACAAAGAATAACTCTACTGAAACACCGTTTTGTTACTGTTAATAAAATAGTTGAAATTTATTTTGTTCCAGCGCAGTTACATGATGCAAGAAATGCAATCGCACTTTACAATCGCCGTCATCGATTTTGTAATGTAAGGGACACAACTCTATGCATCTTGTCCTATTTCTTTTGTCTCGTAGACTGGTTTTCTTTGGAGGCCCGTGGGAAGCATATATAAGTCGAGTAGATGCACGAGACGGGTGTCTGTTTGTCATCAGATAAAAACAATAAACATATAGTGTGTTTTTATATCTGTGTTATACAACTCTTTGAAATATGGTTTATTTTTTCTCGGAGAAGCCTCGAAAAAATAAACCATATTTCAACTCGTTGTATAACACAGGTATAAAAACACATTATATGTTTATTGTCTATGTACGTAATGGTGACAATGATAATATATAAGTGTCCTAGTGGGAGTAACCTAGTACTTTATCAGGTCACTCTTTTGAATAAAATTTAAAGATGGTTTCCTGCTTTTTGTCACTAAAATACTTATGAAAAGTTTTAGCTGCTGAGTTACTATTATTTTTGTGCTGCTAGCACTAATTTTGGTCTGTATGGTTTGCAAATATTTTCATGTTTACTTGATTATTTACATATCAATAACTGAATTTTTTCATTGTAACCACCTTGTCGGAACAATTCCAAGTGGGATTTATCTCCCATGACTACCTAAAACATTGCATGCTTTTATGCAACCCAGCAAAAACTTGTACGTACCCAGGAAAGGTGACCAATCACAATATGACAATTTTGTTTGCAATATGACAATATTTAATGTCTCTGTAATAAATAGCATAAATAATAAATTATTTTAGATTCATTTCATAAAATAACAGATTTGTGGTTGCAGTTAATTTATTGGTTAAAAACTCACGGTTGCATAGATGACTTTTCCAATAAGTGTGATGTGGTATGCAAAAGGGAAATATTATTATATTAATATTTATTTATTGGTGTTTAAGGTCATTTCAGCATAAATGGCTATATTATGACCACAAATTTTACCACAGTAAATAAGCATGGCTCCACTTCTAGGGGTCCTCATGGGGACAGGGAAGAGGAAGGTGATAGAAAATGATGAGTAGCACGTTCCTGGTGGGTTAGGTAAAAGGTTAACACCAGCAGATTGAGCAGAGCACAGACATATCATTAATATGTTTTGGAAGAAAGATATGAATGAAGTCTCTTAAAAACAGGTGTCTTTTCCAAACAAACTATTGGGCTATTATGGCTAAGCTTGGATAAAGTTCTTAGTCATACAGTGACTTTACAAATCATGAAGAATTTTTTAATATAAATCCTTTCAAATTCCATCAAACAACTTAACCACCCCATCTCCCAAACAAACACATGCACCTGTGCACATACACACCTCACTGGCTTCAGTTTTCAAATCTCAAGTAAACATTCATAACTGGTATAAGCATTCATAACTAGCACTGTAAGAATTAATTTGTATAGTGATTAACTTTGATCTTAATATCAAGTATCTGATAATTGTTTTCTTTTAATTTATTGGGCACTGCCTATGAACACTCTCCAATAATTTGTTAAAAAAAAATTTCATTCACTATTCATTCCCCTGACTTATTCTGGAATGGAAACCTCTTTCTGTATGTCTCGGGCATTTAAATGCTGTAATTAGACTCACTTGTTGGAAAGGACTGTGTGAAACTCTTCCCACAGTGTTACATAACAGCTTATCTGTTCAGCGAGAAAACCATGTAGTCGAACCATAATAGTCTGAGCTATATAGAATGGCTTCTGCATTAACCCATTACCTAATGCACAAGATATCAAAATCTGTTATTATTTTTTTAATTAAAAAAAGAAATGTCAACAAAACCATGTCATGTGACCCCCTCACTGGAACAAGCTCATCTCAATCAGGGGTCACATGATATGGTTTTATTAAGAAAATTTTAAAAATAAGTTCTTTCTACTGCTTAAGCTGAAAATTTCATGGCTGAATGCGACTAATTAGTTAGGTAACTGTTAACTCTTTTTACTTAATATGAATAGTAAGTGATATAGCTTATGAACACTCTTCAGAGAGAGCTCAAGCAGCTCATTCCAAAAAGGTGTCATCAGTTATGATTTGGATGCTAAAAGTGAAAACACAGAGGATACCCACTGCCTTTGAGTAGACAATGGAATTATCTCATGAGTGAATGCATGGAAATATAAGTTTTTACGAGTGGTTGAAAGCCTCAAGTGAAAACATAGATTTTCTTGCAATCATAAAAGAGATAATTCTCTTACCTGCACAAAAACCTCAAAATACTGAAAATGTAACGTGATATGGCCGAAACTTGCACATCACTTCTGGAGAAATATTTTCTTACATCTATCGTTATGAGAGATATTTGAAATATATTTGTTCAACCTTTCCCCATTATCTTTTAACCCCAAAGGCCTAAAGATTTTTTATAATTTTTGCTACACTTTGGCAGTACACTTCCTGTGGCTTTGCAGTTGTTTCTAGGCAAGTCTTGGCTGCCTATATTGGCAACAAAGACTTGCCTAGAAACAACTGGCGAGGTACTTAGAGAGTTACTTGCAAGTTCATGAAGAGACATGTTGTAGCACCTGTTTGGTGGAAGTAAAAAGTGATCAAAGTCAGAATTAGGCCTTTAAGGGGTTAAGGAAGCAAAAAAAAAAATAATAAAATCAGGATGGTGACATTTTTTAATAGAGCTGTCCAGATATCAACATTAAATTGGGTAAAGGTTTAGCCCTTTACATAACCAATTGGCCACATCCTCCATATAATTTACAAATTGAGCAGTTGAAAAAAAAGATTTGTCAAAAAATTTCAACAAAACTATATTATGTGACCCTTCATTGGAATGAGCTTGTCGAGCCATTCCATTGAGGGATCACCTTATATGGTTTTGTTGAAAATTTTTAAAAAGTTTTTTAAAATAACTAATTTTTATACTTTCTGCATTGGGTAAAGAGTTGAACAATATGCGAGCTTATTGTAACTGAATATGAAGAAAATGTAAAATAATGGTACTTTTCAATAAATCTCTGAGAGTCTGCTTGTTCATTTTTAGGAGTTTAAGGTAATGTTCCACATCTATTGCTGCATCAGGAATATGACACAGGTATACAGTCAAGCTTAGTCAATTGTCAATACCAATACTCCCCATTTTAGAGGACTCACACCCTGGGCATTTCAGCCTGAAAATAAGGAATCTGTCATTTGTAGAATGCGGTCCCCAGAGGGTGAATTTGCTGATGCTGTCCCATACAGTTGGCTAGAATCCTCCAATTTATCCTCTGGGTACCTCTTTCTGTTTAGTCCTGATTCATATTGAGGTTCATAGAGGGGAAATTTAGTATTGATACCCTGCACTAAATTCCCCCCCTGTGGACCTCATTCTGCAGATGACAGCCTGCTTATTTCCAGGCTTGTAGGCACTGGTTATCATGTCATATTAACCCTTTAACTAACACAACTAGTAGACAACACATGCACAAAAATGTCTTTAATAACTAAATATTTTCAGGTTTTTTGCCTCAAAAACATAGCTTAAGACCCTTCATTGGAATGAGCTTAGCTTGTTTGAATGACGGGTAATATGCTATGTTTTTGAGGCAAAAATATAATTTGTGAATAGCCCTCACAGATATAGTTGTTATGGAGGATAAGGAACAATACCAGTAAAACAGAACTTGTTCACTTCACAGTAAGAAAGAACTGATCCACTTCCTGAGGTTCCCCAGGGGAAATCTCAAAGAGCATCTTTCAGCAGTGAGACAGTTAATATCAAGGAGATCCAGTCATTTTGTTGGATGAAATGCATGATCACAGTGGTAGGAAGCCAGACTTCAATCACAAAATCATGGAGTCTAAACAAACAAAAAGGCACATTCTCAAATTAATTGGAAACCATACAAGAATTTTCAGTTTCAACATATTGTTTAATTATCACTTTGTTCATTGTCCGTATCTTCCTTGTAGCTCACTGCAGTATTTCGAGCTCGCATCCTTCGAGAAGTAGACTTTGGCATATCATAGACATAATTGTCATCAAAGTTCCTACGAACACTCCGACTACCTTCCCTCCGTCTCACAGAACTTGGAACCGTGGACATTGCAGCGGCAATTTCTTTCCGACGTGCTGTTGCTCTGGAAGTTTTTCCTAGCGTCCTTGTTGGTCTTCTTGAAGTTGAGGGACCACTATTATTTGAACTTTCAGTTTCCGAATCTGAACTACCTGAAATACTTTTCACAGATCTTGATGGTTGTTTTCGAGGTGAGGATTGATCATTGTCACTTTCAGTGTCTGAACTTGAGCTGCTAGAAGAGGAACTAATGGAATCTTTAGAATGACATGAACTAGATGATAAAACTTCACTTTTGTCTGGTATTTTTATAGTTACAGTTTGCCTTTTTCTTCCAACTCGAGACTTGCTTGTAGTCCGCACAACTGGCCGACTACAATAGTCATCATCATCATCATCATCATCAGATGACTCTACACCATAGCGACGTTGCTTCAGAGATCCTGTAGCAGCTCTGGTTGTGTAATGCTTTATGCTGCCATTGTTGACTGCTGGTCGACCTAAAATGACAATACACTAATTAGTACATGTGAACTGAAATTTGAATAACATCTTGCACTCCAGTCATCATTTAAGAATAAATACCTTTTGAAAATTCCTTTACCATTTACTTAACCCCGGACATGTGTCCTGAATTGTCACCTGACTACAGCCTGTATATGCCCAATGGCTAGCAGTGATTACAAGTCAAGTCCTGGCTGCCTACTTGCCTAGAAGCCATTGCCTAGATAATTTGTTTCTTGTCAACAGGACCTTCTCTTGAGGGCTAACTGTTCTGATGTTGAAAAGGCGAAAATAGGCCCCCAAGAGTTAACAGAAGCTGCAAACACCAAAGCATCTGTTTGGGGGAACACTTATGCAACTGTCATCAGGTGACTTCTGTAGTGTCAGTGACAGAGTCCCATATATAGTATAGCTCTGTGAAACAAAGTCTTCATGTGTAAGATTCCTAGATGCATTATGGGCAAAAATGCTTCATGAACATCAGTATGTGGAGAGTTAAGTGGAGGACTAAATGCTAAAATAAAATAATTTATTACAGTGTAACCAAGTGTAACCCTGTTAATTGGATATCTCTTAACTGAATGTCCTTGTTAATTGCCTATGACTTTCAAGCACCAAACCATTAACCATACCATCAGTGCAAGTTTGACCTTTTAAATGAATATGAGTTTTTGAGTAAACTCTTGTAAATTGAAAAAAACTCTTTATCACTAGAAGTCAGAAAAATGATAAATTTAAAGTAATTTGTATATTTTTTATACTTACCAATGGCCCAGACTAGCTGGTGCAAACTCGATATTATCAGGGGCCAAACACAAATTTTGAACCCCCAATCCCAAAATTTGCATACAAAACCGAAAAGTAAAAAGGCCTATCTGGCCCTCCATACTTTTACAATCTGCACTTGCATAGTGGTCAGGAAGAGGCCAGAATTGGTGCCAATATCATTGTTTGTAGATGAGCATACTAATAATAACCATAGTGCCTGCTAAATGTTATAATCAGCGGGGAGGTATGAGTGCCCACTGATCGGAGGGCCATCCCCGTCTGGGCCATTTGTAAGTATAAAAAATATACAAATTACTTTAAATTTATCATATTTTTGTACTAATAACCAATGGCCCAGACTTAGCTGAATCGTAAAAAGGTGGAGGGCTTAGGACTAAAGAATTAGCAGACCAAATGTAGCTCCTAAGCCTACACTCCAAGGTGAAAGGAAATTAAATTTAAAAGGAAGTACATGTATGTCTCTCTACAATAATAGAGAAGACATATCATAAATAAGGAGCCATATCCAAGTAATTCCATATTCTTAGCATGAATGATTATGCTAACTGGGTGTAACAAACAGCCAATTTTTAAGGCTAGTCCGGACTAAGCCCCATAAATTAGGATGATGTATTTGAGAGTGAGAGACTAACCCCCCACAAACATACGCCATATATAAATAATAAACAAGCTGTATCTAGGCTCATATATAATCTACAGACAAAAACAGCTTCACTCATAGTTACACACTTATCAAGCCGGAGGAGATTTTACAAAAATCCCCCCCCCCCCACACTTTTTTTGAAGGAATATTCTTCAAAACAAACAGGGGAGCGCTCTGGAATCAGTGAAAAGCGATACTAAATAATCCCAATATATTCGTCCAATAAGCATCTGTTAATAATTATTGATGCTTAATGCCACTTCAGAAGCTAAGGCTATTATGGCGATCCCGATAATTAACAGAGCATGCTTCTAACACATACCGGAGTCGGAATATGTAGATAGGATGAAAACCAGTGATATAAAGTGTACGATTATACACTTGTGCAATAGAATATGAATGGAAAGTATCTGAAGAGTAAACACGCTTCTAAGGCAACCTACAGGTGACCCTGTTCATGTGTACAATTGATTCCAATAATAACACGCCAATGAACTGTTTGAATATACGAGAATGTGTACTGTATCTTCATAGAAACCAGGATTAGAACATGGAACGAGCTAAGATTAACAGACCCGTCAGGGACCGTCTCCGAAATAATTCATTGTTTCCTAGGTCCGCAACAACCAATGACTGTTCGGAGAAGAATATATTACTCCGAATAATGATGCCAAAAAATGAGAACATATGCATAGACGGCCTATTAGCAGTTCCATAACTGATCCAAATAGCCCCAGAATTCTCATGGGCTCTATAAGAAGAGCAAGAATCTATATAGTCTGTCAACAATGCGGCTGCCTAATAATACACATATTATGTGCTCGAGCCAAGAAATCCAGCATGTACTCATCTGAATACAGCCTGTAACCACGGTATGACCGAGTGATACAAGTGAAACCAGGAAACTGAATAATACAACGTTAATATGCAGTTAACTGAGTAATAAACTCATACGTCTTAAGAAAGATCAGAAAGAGTGAAACTTTTCAGAGTGAACTAATTGCCACATTGGAGAATGTTGCCCAGATAACCGACATGTCATCCATATAGGTACACGAAGGCTAGTAATTTAATTGATAAAGAATCATGTGCTCGTATATGACTTATAAAAAGTGGATGTGCCCATGAGGTCGCCATTAGAACATGACCAAGCCGCCAATCGAGAAGCCATGATAGGCATGTATATACTAAATGCATACGAGGCTTACGGGAAGAAAACTACATCCTGCCCTGTAATCGCCTCTTAACACATTGGCGAGGGGAGGGGGGGGGGGGGGGAGGGGGGGGGGTGTTCAGAAAAAGAATTCATATTGAACCCCCCTCTCCCACATTACTTGAATTGCTCTTGTGTTAGTCATCAAATAGAATAGGAACCGCAGGGCTCCCTCACGTCTGACCGACTCCATAATGCCACTAAGGACGGAGAGGGACATGATGAACAAATACACCATATTGACATAATCACACTAGGTAAATATGGCGTCATTAATAGAGCGTATCGCCTCATATAACTAACACCAAACCATATCGGTAGGAAGAGAATAACCTCCTCTAACATACGGTATCATGCCCGATAGGACAATGAACTCAGCCTAGCTGAAGCAGCTAAAGGTCTTCCTATACATGAAGACAATAAAAAGCTGATAACTGTGGCCTTAGAAGCTCACTAAGGAGACTTACGACGCTAGCCGTAGCTTATAAGTCTTCATCTCCGTGAAGACAGATATATCGGTGTGAGTTGCGACCTTGAAGACTCACTGAACGGAGACTTACAACTATCGTTGTGCAAGGTAGGGAATGAAGAGCCGTTATTTAACAGCCCTAAATTCCCAAAGAGACAGCAGTCCCAAGAGATAATAAATTCAGTTATGTCACTACATAATTACTGAAACAATCTCACTCATGATTCTAGCTAGGCTACTATGGTGTAAACACTAAGACTCAAGTCTATGAAAGCTAGAAAAACAAACAGAAAGTCACTGTACCTTTATTGGTTTTATTCCATAAGACAGCAGTAAGAGCCTGGGTAACGTAGCTAGAAGTCTTCCTCTCCATGAAGACAGATATCTCGATGTAACTGGCGACTTGAAAGCTCACTAAATGGAGACTTACAACCATCGCCGCGCAAGGTAGGGAATGACAAGTAGCTATTCTAACAGCTGTAATTCACAAGGAGACAGTAAACTCAAGAAAGCTATGCAGTTATGTGTTTTCGTCTACTTGAAGACATATCTGTGTCACTTACAGCTTTGAAAGCTCACTAAATGGAGACTTACAACACTAGCCGCAAGAAAAGACAACTGTAACAGTACATAAAGCTACTGTGGCGTCCACAATGACATTAAATGTCTTGACGCCAAGGAATCAAACACCGAGAGAGAAAAGACGTACCTATTCCCTCTAATGGCACTATTCTAAACAAGACAGCTGTCTCAGCCTATCTATGCACTATTCGTCCGACTTCAGGACGAAAAACAGGTGATTTGAAAAAACCTGGAGAATATTTCGACGACCCCCATTGCTTTTCTTCAATAGAAGAGCTTATACACCTCTGCAAGGAGAGACTTTCTATGAAGAATTCGCCAGAACAATTGTCCAACACATACTTGTTGTAAGTGGAGCTTTGCTTGGACTGATAGCCGCAGGCTTGCCGAGAGTACATTTTCATCCACTGATCTTCTGCAACTTTCATCCACTTTTTTTGCGAGGTTGATAACCTTCCGCTAAGTGAAATTGCTTCCTTCAATAAGAGAGCCCGTATCTCCACTAGGAGCGACTCCCTTTTGAAAGGATCTGCCGGAAGATTAGTCCAAAGCAGACATCTTGTAAGTGGAGGTTTTTGTTCATAGGCCTTCCGAGATAACACCTTTTACCCACTGATCTTCCGTGACATAAATCCAGTTTCTTGTGAAGATGGTAACCTTCCGTCAACTGGTAAGCAATAGAAGTCTTATTCATCACCTGTACGACTAACAAGGCTTACGGAAGGAGAAACTACGTCCTCCTCACGAAGAACCTCGTCCTGTCGGCTTAGGGGCATCTGACCTATTGTCTGGATCAGACCTGCACTCCTTTCCTGAGTCGCTATACTAACAACCTCCAAATTAAGGATAAGAGGGTTTATTGCACCCTCGCAAGGAGTTCTCTTAGCTGATTTAAGTGGAACGGCCTCGCTTACCCCGGTCTGCTGAAGCATGCTGTTGAGGCGCAGACTTCAGTAGCAGTGTACTGGAAGCTTTCTTGTAGCCTGTTCATAGACTAATAGCAAGCTTGTCGTCAATAGAGTATATCCGGAGACCGGAGTGACTCGGAGAGAGCTTTTCACCTCGTCATCTATAAGTGATGACGACGCAAGGGCAGCATCACGTTTGATCAACTTCCAATTTGTCACTGTCAGGGCGGAGTTGTGAGTGGCATACATGACTGCGCTGGGAAGAACTCTAAGCGAGGAACAACATCCTCAAATTCCTTCCCATTAAGACGTTGCGCCATTGCTCTGGTGAGGTGATCTGCGTAGGACATCGCATCCAGATTCGCTCTATTGGATGAAATAGTACATTCCATCAGTTCTGAGAGTATATTGAATAATGCAGGTAGGGGCATATTTTCATCTCCGCCTGCTCATCTAAATGCAAAAGAGCTCTCTGGACATCTTCCCCAACCGTTTTAAATGAACGTGGTCCAAGGAATGGTATATTTATTGAAGATGTCGATAAGAAACCGCCTTCCTCTTAGCACTAGAGAGGTTGAATATGGCGTTGTTAACATGGCCGAAGGCTTCTGACACCTGTCGAGACTGTTTTGGGAAGGAAAGAACATCCTCTTTCCTCCACACGAAATCTGCTTCAGAGATGACAGCGGTTTCTCTATAGTAGTCGCAGCTTGCTGATCACGTGGAACAAAGTCAGTATAGTATTGATAAATAAAATTCATCACTACCATATGCTGTTCCGAAAGGGAAGGGTAATCCTTCCTTCCTTTCACCATCCAACTGATTCAGCTGTGACATTCGGTCATTAGCATCTGTGTGTACAGATGACTGGACCTGCCCAGCACTGTCTGACAGCTCACCACCGGAGTCTGCTCTTGCACTTGCGGGGATGCTGCAATCAGCTGCGCAATCTGCGACAGCAAGTCTGTTACCGAGGCTTGAGAAGTTTCGCCGCTTGCTACTCCTGGGACTAAGATCCGGAGATAGATCTCTTTTCCGAATGTCCTGATGAACAAAGCCTCGGATCGCTAGCTACCGGATGGTCCGACTTCATAGGAGAAGACAGGCTCCGTCTTTGCACTACTGGCTGAATATCCGAAATCGGGTAGCTAGCATGCGGTGGTGTGTGCTTTTATAACGTAGTGGAGGAAGCTGTGGGCAGACGTATGCTCCGACTTGTGCATGTTTCTCAAAACAACATTTGGCCTCAAACATTGTTGGGTTAGAGAGGGGCCTCTCCCGCTCGCAGTCTTATTAGACCTCGCCGAGCCTCCCAAAAAGAAACTTGCTGACTTCCTCCCTATTTCCGTCGTCGCTGGGTGAGCTTTTGATTTTGTGGTGCTCGCTCTACCAAATCTACACTTCCTCCGACTGCAACAGACCTACCCAGTGTCACGGCTCCCACGGGCATAGTCACCACTTACCGGTTGAGCTAGCTGCTTGCAAGGGATTAAGAACTCTAACTAAAGGTCTTAACCCTTGCTTATAATCATGAGCACATTGCGGCTAGCTCTCTTTGCTCAACAGAGCGTGATGATGGTAGCACACTTTAGATGGGTGTCACAATACCATCACCAAGTTCATGTTCCTCTGAAATAGAAACAGAAAAACTTGAATTATATTACGGTGACAGTTCCGGCATAGGAACCTCACCGCCAACAACGCATCGTGACACCCACCTCCAACGTCTGTCATGCCAATGTACACAGTAAGACAAGAATCTGCAGGAGTGCATCGACTACAGGCAAGGCAACAAGTATGTAAATCAGAGGAAGACTTCCTAGCCTTGCATTTAGAGCAGTAAGCTTTCATAATTACAATCAAAAGACAAAGTCGATAGCACTCCAACAAACTCCACAACAAAATATATCATAAAGATACATGAATAATCGCAAACAAAATTAAATTAAATGAAAGTGTCAATGACACTGTAGCTCAACTTGTCAAGACATGTACATGTATAGTATGTGACACAGCAATGACAAACATCTAGGTAATGACCTGATAACAAAGGTACATATAAAGTATTGTAACGGTCTGTACATAAATACTGACCGTAGCTTGTAATAAATGTATAGGTAAAGTATTGTAAAGGTGGGTGACAGTCAGATGCTAAACTAGAAAAAAATCTTTGAGACCCAGAGTGGGTCTGATTGAACCCCAAAATATTTGTTCTCATAGTACAGTGATAACAAAGGCACCCCAAAACACACTCATTCCTGTCCCAAGGTGAAAACAAAGGTACCCAAGAAGTTTCGTGAAGATCAGTTCATAAATACGAGCTGTATAGAAGTTGTGACAAAAAACTGATTGGACCTAATTTCGGTACAAAATGGCCACTGGCAGCCATCTTGAATTTTGGACCACACTCAGAAACACTCGTCCCAAGGTTATAACAAAGGTACCCAAGAAGTTTCGTGAAGATCAGTTCATAAATACAGCCTCTAGCCCGAGCCGTATTGACATGTGCACTTAAAGTGTATAAGTGGCACTAAATAAATTAAAATTCATCTAATTTGCAGAATTTCTGCACGAGAAAAAAACCCGTACTGTATGTGATGTATTCCATTTTACTAAACATTCATACAAAAATTTAATCAAATCAGAACTTTCATACAGAAGTTCTGTACAAAAGACTGATTGCACTAATTTTGGTACAAAATGGCTGCTGGTGGCCATCTTGAATTTCGGACCACACCCAAAAACATCCGTTCTCATCCCACGGTGATAACAAAGGTACCCAAGATGTTTTGTAAAGATCGGTTCATAAATAAGGCCTCTAGCCTGAGCCGTACAGAAGTTGTGTACAAAAAACTGATTAGACCTAATTTCGGTACAAAATGGCCACTGGCAGCAATCTTGAATTTTGGACCGCACTCAGAAACACTCGTTCTCGTCCCAAGGTGATAATAGAGGTACCCAAGAAGTTTCGTGAAGATCGGTTAATAAATACAGCCTCTAGCCCGAGCCGTATTGACATGTGTACTTAGGCCATACAAAGTTGAATATCTGTTTCTCAGGCCATTTTTTCCAAAAAAGCATGCGGGCGGGTGGTCTTTTTCTTTCTTTTTATTTTCTCCCCGAGAGGTTGTTTGTGGTAATTCGACCCCCACCCAAACGCCTGGTGGACCACGCAAAATTTTGCAAATATATTGGTTATTCACCGTAGGGGTGTTGTGTCATAAATGAAGTGGGGTTTGAATGTTTGTTTTTTCAGTGAAACATGAAAGTTAAAAAATTTATAGTAATTTATATATTTTTTATACTTACCAATGACCCAGACTTAGCTGGTGCTAACTCTAACAAAACCAGGGCCAAACACAAATTTTGCCCCCCAATCCCCAAAATTTGCATCCAAAACAAAAAGAAATCATGTCCTAAAGGATCTCCATACTACGCCTCTACTGCGCATGCGCAGTGATGCAGACGTCCCGAAATTGGCGCCAATTATCATTCTTACTGGCAGTGCCTGGTCAGCGCTATGTACTCAGCGGGGAGGCAAGAGTTCCCAACTCCAGGGAGGGCCATCCCCGTCTGGGTCATTGGTAAGTATAAAAAATATATAAATTACTATAAATTTTTTAACATTTTTATACTGTACCAATGACCCAGACTTAGCTGAATAGTAAACAGGCTGGAGGGCCTAGGACATAGAGGAAAATCCAATAAGCTCAACTATATAGTAAAGAGGTAACCCCTTAAGGAGAAAAGGAGTATTAGGCTTTACATGTATCTTTCTTATTTAATCTTAAATTAGAAAGATACACTACCCTTAATAATTGAGCACAATAACATTCATGTTCTCTATTAACATCCAGTATAACCCTTATACTAATTATTTTTAAAGCAAGCCAATAAATAAAGTAGTCCAGAGAATTGAGACTCTTTATAGTCATTTAAAAGTGTCCGAGTATTGTATATTAAAGCCCGTTTGACACTTGACATATACAAATGCTTCACACCGAGCTACACTTTAAAAATAAGACATGAATGAATTTTAAACATTAATATTACACTTTAAAACCATCCCGGAAGCGACTCAGAAATACTGACTTGGAGGAGGCATTCCCTTGCTTTTCACTATAAAGCAGGTGACCTAAGGGAACACCCCCCCCCCCCCCCCCCCTTCCCCTTGCCCTGGGTCAAATAGCCCAGAGCGAAGAGGGCAGCTGGACGGAGTCACTGCCGGAACAGAAAGCCTGCATAACTATAGTTGCAACTGTTTAGTGGACGACATTCTGAGCAACAGATAACGGACCTAAACAATGCAGGTCTCCAGAAATGGACTCAATATTTCTGAGATAAAAAATTCGTAAATGTGGATGGCTGAGACCAATAAGCAGCCTTCATTAAATCTGTAATAGCAACACTATTAGCATAAGCCCAGGAAGTAGAAAGAGCTCTTACTTCATGAGCAGAAATCTTAAGCACAGACTGCTGAGAAGAAGATAAATCTTCATAAGCAGTACGGATAGTTAACTGAATCCATCTAGCAATAGAATGGACTGAAATATCCTTTCTATTAGGCATCAAAGACAGAAAGAAACGTTTCCGTCCCTTTCTGATAAACTGAGATCTCTGTTTATAGATACGTAATGCTCTAACAGGACAGAGTGAAGGCCTACGCCCGTCTGAAGACGGAAGAGCCTTAATAACAATAGGTTCCGGATATTTATTAGGAGCCCGATTCTTAGCTAAAAAACCCACATTAGTAGTGAAGGTGATAGTATTCCCAACACTACGATAATGAGAATCATCCACCGATAGTGCATGAAGCTCACTGACTCTTCTAGCAGAAGAGAAAGCTAAGAGAACAGCTGTCTTATAAGATAAGAATTTGAAATCTACTGTCCCAAGAGGTTCAAATGGCTTTTCCTTCAATTTAAGAAGAACCCAAGCTAAATTCCACTTAGGAATTAATCTAAGAGTTCTGGGTCTATTTATCGAAAAGTTTCTAACCAACTTCGATAAAGAGACATTAGATCCAATTTGTAAACTATCATGATGTGCATAGGTATCAGATAACATAGATCTATAACCCTTTATAGTAACAGGCTGCAGTTTGATTTCGTCAAACAAGTATACTAGAAAGTTTGCAATGTCTGGTATAGAGGGATCGAATATATCTACCGAATGATCCCTACACCAACGACGAAAAACCTTCCACTTAGCCGCATAGTTTAGCGAAGAGGAGGTCCTCCTACAGTTAGAAATCGCGTCCACTGCTCGTCCTGTAAAGTGCTTGCCATGCAAGAAGGACCGCACAACGGAAAAACGTGAAGGTTGAGACCTTGCGGGTTGTGATGGAGTTGCCGCGATTTCCCCTGCGAAAGAAGATCCTCCCGTGGAGGAAGCTTCCGCGGTAGGTCCCACAACAGACACCTGAGTAGATTTATCCACGGTCTCTGTGGCGACAGAGATGCTACCAACAGAATCTTGCATTGAGATTGTTTTATCTTTAGCAATACTTGTTGAATTAACGGCGCTGGAGGCTACGCATTTCCTATCATTCCGTCCCAAGGGATCGACAGAGCGTCTACTGCAAATGCTCTTGGATCCGGACACGGAGACACATACGTCTGCAACTGATTGTTGAGATGTGTCGCAAATAAGTCTATCATTGGCCGTTCCCATTGGTAGCAAATCTGATTGAATACTTGTTTGTTGAGAGTCCACTCCGACGGCAACAAGCGACCCTTTCGTGAAAGGGAGTCTGCTAGCACATTCAGACGACCCGGTATGTGACGGACCGAAAGAAGAACGTGATGTTCTAACGCAAACAGAAGGATTCTTTCCGTTAGATTGAACAACGGAACTGAATGAGTGCCTCCCTGATTCCGTATATACGCCACTACTGTCGTATTGTCGGATAGGATTTGGACATGAGCATCGTGAATAAGGTCCATCCAGTGACGTAACGCAAGCCAAATTGACATCATTTCCTTGATGTTGATGTGCTTGCACAGGAATTGCGGATCCCAAAGACCCTGGCATCTCGAATCCGTTGGGATTAATGATGCACCCCAACCTGTTTGACTGGCATCCGTCATAACGGTAAAACTCGGATCCGGCAACTGCAGCGGAACTCCTTGAGTTAACCACTGAATGTTTGCCCAAGTCTGAATCTCTTGTTTCACTTGATCTGACAAGAGAACGTCCACATCGAGCGAATGAATTTTCACACTCCAATTGTGAGTCAGGAAAATTTGAAGAGGACGTGTGCGTAACTGCCCCATCGGAATGAGATCCGCGGCGGCTCCGCACAGACCTATCAGTCTCATAAATTCTCTCGCCGTGACTTTGTCTGCGTGCAGACAATAGCGAGCGTAACAACTGACTAATTTCGCTCTGGTTAACGGCAGACGAACGAGATTGTTGTGCGTCTCGAAGCTCATTCCCAGATGAGTGAATGACTTGGACGGCACCAGATCCGACTTCTCCTCGTTTACTATAAAACCGAGACGTCGGAGCAATAGAAGAAGATTCTGAACATCGTTCTGAAGCGTTAACTCGTTGCCGTACCTCTGAAGAATGTCGTCCAGGTAGGCCGACGTTACCGCAGACGAATGAGCTCGGAAGTAGATCATTACCGAGTTCATTACCCGAGTGAAAGCCCAGGGTGCTAGATTCAATCCGAAGCACATCGCCCGGAATTGATACACCACTCCTAGGACTGCGAAGCGTAGATACTTTCGGAATGTCGGATGTACCATGACGTGAAAGTACGCATCTTTGAGATCTATGCTCGTTGCATAATCGTTCACCCGAATACTCGCTCTGACCGATCGAATCGTCTCCATATAAAACTTCGGAGCGACGATCAGCTTGTTTATCCAGCTCAAATCTATGACTGGACGGAACGAGCCGTCTGGTTTCGGAACCAGAAACAGATGGCTGTAGAATCCCGGAGATTCCTGGTTTTCTACGACCTCTACCGCGTTCTTCATTAAAAGAGACTGCACCTCTGATAACAGAGCGTCTCTTTTCTGCGGATTTGACGGAAGATGAGTCCACTTTGGACTTCGAGTTAATGGAGGCTTTCGTTTGAAGGATATCTTTAGACCTTCCGAAGTCACTCCTCTCACCCAAGGGTCGTCCGTAATCGACGCCCATTCTTGTGAAAAGCTCGACAACCTTCCGCCAACCGGAACGCGATAGAGGTTTAAGCCATCACCTCCTGGACCTGCGAGGCCTGCGGTAGGAGAAACCACGTCTTCCACGACCCGCACCTCGCCCCGTCGACCTCGGGGCGTCCGACCGATTGTCCCGGCCTGAAGGACGTCCCGAACGAGAGTCGCTATCCTGACGGTCTCTCGAATAAGACCAAGAGGATGCACCGGAACCTCTATAGGAACCTCTCTTGGGCGCATTAGACCCAGAAGTGCCTGCCTTATTCGTGTCTGCTGTATCCTACTTCTTAGGAGCAGATTTGAACAACAGAGAATCCTTAGCTTTCTTTGTAATTTTATCATAAATAGCGGAAAGTTTGCCGTCAAAGAGAAGTTATCCTGAGACCGAAGCGACTCTAAGAGAGTTCTTCACCTTAGAATCCACTAGTGTGGATGTAGCTAGGGCTGCGTCACGTCTAACCAACTCCAGATTTGCCACTGAAAGGGCGGAGTTACACGTGGAATAAGCTACTGCCCTTGAAAGAAGTCTTAAAGAGGATTGTATATCCTGAAACTCTTTCCCCTGAAGGCGCAGTGATAACGCCTTAGTAAGGTGATCTGCGTAAGATAAGGCATCTAAATTGGCTCTGTCAGACGCAATAGCTGTTTCCAACACCGCGGTTGGAATAGAAGCTGACGACGGTAATGATAGCTCTAAGTCTTCCGCCTCGTCGTCCATACGCAGAGGAACTCTCGGTATACCCTGTCCTGCCGTATCGAATTTATTCCTTGCATTAATGAAAGGCAGGTTGAGAGTATTAGCGGACAAGAAACCTGCTTTCCCCGTCCTGGAAGCAAGTTTAAATATAGCGTCGTTCAATAATTCAAATGTTCTTGCAACATTATTGAACTGCGACGGAAACTCGGGAGCGATGTCCCTGAACCGCTCAAAAAATTCAGAGTCCAATGACGCTATAATTCTCTTGTTCGGAAGCGCAGCAGTCTGGCCCGACGGAACAACTTGAGGGAGAAAGTGCCGGATGAAGTCCACGGCAGCTTTATGTTGTTCCGAAAGGGATAGCTCCAAGTCATCCGTATCCCTTTCACCATCCGGTCGGACCTCATGATGTTCCCGGTCGTCCGCCCCCGATGCTTCGGCGGAGCGTACCGACCCAGCGCCGTCGGATAATTCTCGATCCGACACCGTTTCTGTCGGTTGCTGGGATGCTGCGATAAGCTGTGCTATCTGCACAAGAATGTCCGGCGTCGAGACCTGCGGAGGCGCAGTCTTTCGCTGCTTCGCCGAGGGCAGCTCCGCATCAGATGGCTCCCGCATACTTTTCCTATGCGAACGTCCGGAGTCCATCGGTCTCGAATCCCTGGCTGCCGGATGGTGTGACCTGGTCGCCGAAGAATCCTTGATCGGCGAAGCTGGTAATATATCGGCGGTCACGCAGCCAAGGTGCGGTCGTGTGCGCTGACGAGAAGAGGAAGCCTTAACAGTCTCTGCGGACTGCTTATACAACGGAGCGTCCCGAGCGACGGACGTATGCTCCGCTAAAGACACATTTTGTACCACAACATCTGGTCCCAGATGTTGTTGTACGAGAGAGGGGCCTCTCTCACTCGCGGCCCGGCTGGACCTGGATGAGCTAGGAACCGGACTCAAAGGCTTCCTCCGTTCTCGCTTACTATCCGCCGTCACTGGGTGTGCATCTATTATGTTTATAGTGCTCGCATCACCCAAAATTTCCTCTTGGACCGCATCGGACGAACCCGGCTGCCGAACCATTCGGTGAATGGACGCTACACCGGGCGAGCTAGCGGACGACATTTGTCTAATCTCCATGAGCACTTTTGCCGCTAGCTCTGAATTCATTTGTGACGACGGACGCACACTTGAAGAAGATAACATGGAAACATCACCCTGTTCTGGTTCCTCTGAAATAGAAACTGAGAGAGTAGAGTGACCTTGCGGAGAAAGAGCCGGAATCGCTCTTTCTCCAGAAACAACATATCGTGACACACGTTTCCAATGTTTCTCATCCCAATGTTTACATATAGGACAGGGATTAATGCGAGAACACTGACTACAATTAATACAATGATCATGAAAGTCAGAGGAAGATTTCTTCCTATTACAATTTGAACAATGTCCCTTCATTGTGAAAGAACAACAATAAGTCCTAGTTACTCGCAAAAACCCCTGACACAAAGATACATAATAACATGATCCATTAATAAATGAAAAAACAATTGCAAAACAAAATAATTTTGAAAAAATATTTTTTCAGCGAAGCCCAAGTTGCTGAAAAGTAACGTTGAGCCCCGATGGATCCGATGGCAAAGTGTGGTCAAAAAATTTTAAATTTATATTAAATAATTAATGATACACTTTCGGATAATATAAATGTATCTTATAGTGAGATAAACTACAGCAAAGGCAAACAGCCCCCCTCAAAAAAGGCTGTTGCCAATGAAAACAAACAGTGTAAAAACACCAGAAAACATGACTCCAGGCACTGAAAAAACTGGCCCGGAATCAGTCATCAATTACACTCTATCTGATGCAAAACAGAGACTCCCAGGGGAGAATCTGTAGAACATCAGATGGAAGATGCAGAACACAAACGTTATACACCCATGGGTGAAAACGTAACTATGGGGAAAATAACAGAAAACATTCTGTAACCAAGCAACTCTCCCAGGAAATTTTAGAAATGAAATTTCGCAAAAATATGCCAAAAGCATGGGAGAATTGCAAGGGGGGACTTTAGAAGGCTAGGGGAGAGGAAACACTGAATAAGCAGTGCAACAAATAGCAAGAATGACAACAAGAGGCCCATGCCTCGAAAATAGGCAACTTAACATAATTTCATCAAAAAATTTTAAGTACAGCCCTGATTATTTTTGTCACTTCTTTTTCCTCTCCTCCTTCTATCCTCCTTAGAATCACATTTTCTCCAAAAATTACGTGTCTGGCATCCTTTAAACTGAGATTTACAAGCACAAAGATCAGTGAGATGTTGACTGATGAAGGGCCAAACAGAGAATGATAATTGGCGCCAATTTCGGGACGTCTGCGTCACTGCGCATGCGCAGTAGAGGCGTAGTATGGAGGTCCTTTAGGACATGATTTCTTTTTGTTTTGGATGCAAATTTTGGGGATTGGGGGGCAAAATTTGTGTTTGGCCCTGGTTTTGTTAGAGTTAGCACCAGCTAAGTCTGGGTCATTGGTACAGTATAAAAATATTATGACACAGGACGAAACGCCTCGTGGGTGAAACGTCTCGGGATGAAATGTGTCTGGGACAAATCAAATGTCGAAGTGTCAACTTTCACAGATTTATTTTACGAAAAGAAAAAATCCTTTCACAACTGTGAATCGCAATTTTTCCCCATTATATTCAAAATTATCACAACCCATTTGAACGGGCAGTTCATCCATAAATCATATTTTTCGAAAATCTGAAAATGAAATACAAAACGAATGTTTGCGTGTTTTTATTAACCAATTCGACTGCACATACCTGCCTATATGCGATTTATTTTCAACTATGACTGTTACTTTTATATCAAGCAACAGTTACTATTAGTTATCCAATTATCCTGAATCTCAAATGCATTTATTTAAATTAACTGTGAAACTCGTAACGGTTTCAAATAACAGTACACAAATTCCCAATGACGGCCACAATACAAATGTTACTAAAAATAAATGCCAGGAGACTGTGTTCCATTCAACATAGCACCTGACTTTGCAGACTTTCTGAGGGTTGGTGTGAATCAAACGTGGTGCGATCGACCATTCCCCTTTGTGACTGTTTGTTGTCAGACAGAAAGACACCTTCCTTCTTGCTCTCATTATGACTTACCTTTTACAGAATAAAACACTTTCTGTCATGAGTATTGCTAAAACCCACCCACTTTAATTATTAAAGTATGATGTAGAAAAAGCTTGAAGTGTGTTAATTTAAAATTTGCGAACGCATCGATATCCATTTACCGAAATGAGCACATTATCTCAAATTTTTTTTAAAGATTTTTGGTGTCATAAAAAGGTTACATGTTACATGCGCGCGGGCCTGAGAAACAGAGGTTCTTTTTTTTATGGCCTTACTGTGTGTAAGTAGTACTGAAAAAATCAAAGTTCATCTAATTTGCATAATTTCTGCATGAGAAAAAAACCTGTTATATATGTGATGTATCCCACGGTACTAAACATTCACACAAATAAATTTTCAAATCAGCACTTTCATATGGAAGTTCTGTGCAAAAATCTGATTGCACCTAATTTTGTACAAAATGGCTGCCATCAGCCATCTTGAATTTCAGAACGCACCCCAAAACACTCGTTCTCGTCCCACGGTGAAACCAAAGGTACCCAAGAAGTTTCGTAAAGATCGGTTTATAAATACGGCCTCTAGCCCAAGCCGTATTGGCATTTGCACTTACAGTGCTGAAAGTAACACTAAATACATCAAAGTTTGTCTAATTTGCATAATTTACGTAAGAGAAAAAAACCCTGTATTATATGTGTACTAAACATTCATACAAAAAATTATTCAAATCAGCGCTTTCATATGGAAGTTCTGCGCAAAAATCTGATTTCACCTAAGTCTGTACAAAATGGCTGCCAGTGGCCAACTTGAATTTCGGATCGGACCCCAAAACACTTGTTCTCGTCCCACGGTCATAACAAAGGTACCCAAGAGGTTTCGTAAAGATCGGTTCATAAATACGGCCTCTAGCCCGAGCCGTATTGAATTGTTGACGGACAGATGGCCAGACAGACGACCGACGATTGGCCATGGCATAAGCTCAAATTTGGCTTCGCCAAAGATGAGCTAAAAATTTATAAAATTTTTTTGAAAAAATGCCTAAGTTCCCACAGGGAACATAATGAGCCCAAGGGCATCCCGATAGAACTTAGGAGGAGTGCATCGACTACAGGCAAGGCAACAAGCATGTAAAGACTTCCTCGCCTTGCATTTAGAGCAGTAAGCTTTCATAATTACAATCAAAAGACAAAGTCGATAGCACTCCTACAAACTCCACAACAAAATACATGATAAGGATACATGAATAATAGCAATTAAAATTAAATTTGAAACAATTATAAAAAAAAATTTCGAAATTTTTTGTGTGAAAATGCCAAAGTTCCCAAAGGGAACATCATGAGCCCAAGGGCATCCTAATAGAGCCTAAGTGTGGACAAAATCCAAATATTATGAGCTACACTACCGGAATAATAATCAATGTATCCTGAAGTAATTCTACAGTAATATAATATAAAATACTACATATATTTGAGGACATTGACAATGAAAACAACGTCAAGGAAACAACTGGAAACAAGACATCAGGCACAAAAAAGGCCCAAAGTCAATAACCAATTTAAATGGTACCAGATGCAAAGCTAGATCTTCATACGAAGAAAAAACGAAGAAATTTAATAAAAAATTTCAATAAAAAATAGCCAAAAAGCTTAGCAGTTTAACAGGAAGGGTTCATGGAAGGATAGGGAAGGAATACTTAACAAACAGTGGATTAGTTATTAGCAAGAATGATGACGTCAGGCATATGTCCCCAAAATTATAAATTTAAAGTAATTTGTATATTTTTTATACTTACCAATGGCCCAGACTTAGCTGGTGCAAACTCAAAGTTATCAAGGGCCAAACACAAATTTTGAACCCCCCCCCCCCCCCAATCCCCAAAATTTGCTTGCAAAACCAAAAATTAAAAGTCCTATCTGGTCCTCCATACTTTTACTCTCTGCACATGCGCAGTCGCCAGGAAGTGACCGAAATTAGTGCCAACATCATTCTTTGTAGAAAAGAGTACTACATAATAACTCAGCAGGGAGGTATGAGTGCCCACTCGTGGGAGGGCCATACCCATCTGGGCCATTGGTAAGTTTAAAAAATATACAAATTACTTTAAATTTATAATATTTTTGATACTATAACCCAATGGCCCAGATTTAGCTGAATTGTAAAAAGGCGGAGGGCCTAGGACTTCAGAATTAGTAGACCAACATAGTTCCATAGCCTGTAATCCAAGGTGAAAGGAAATTAAATTTAAAAGGAATTACATGTATGTCTCTCTAAACAGTAATAGAGAAGACATATCATCAATAAGGAGCCAAATTCAAGTAATTCCGTATTCTTAGCATGAAGACTAAGCTAATTGGATGTAACAAGTTCCCAATTTTTAAGGCTAGTCCAGACTAACCCCCAGAAATTAGGATGGCGTATTTGAGAATGCGAGGCTATCCGCCACTAACATATGCCATATACAATAAAACAAAAGCTGTATCCAGGATATAATCTACAGACAAAACAGCTTCACTCATAGTTACATACTACTTTTCAAGCCGGAGGAGAGATAAAAAACCCCCAAAAAAACCACCCTGTTTGAAGGAATCTTCAAAAAGAAAAGGGGAGTGTTCTGGAATCAGTAAAAGCGGTACCAAATAACAATATAAATATTCGTTGAATAGACACCCAGGTATTAATTATTATTAATAAATTGGTGCTTAACGCCACTTCAGAAGCTAAGACTATAGTGGCGATCCCGGTAATTAATATCGCCCGCTTGTAACGTACAAGTGAATCGGCATATGCAGATAGGTCGAAAACCGGTGATATAACATATAACATACACATGTCCAATAGAATCACAATAGACAATCTCTGGAGAGTAAACACACTTCCAAGGTAACCCACAGGCGACCCCATTCAGGTGTACAATAAATTCCAGTAAATAACACTCCCAGACATGTTCTACCCGATATCTATGTTCCTGGAAACGTGCGAATATACGAGAGTGTAAGACAAGATGTATTCGATTGGGTACCGCCATTAACAGAAACCTGAATCTTGAAATGAATCGAGCTATGGTTAACAGACTCGTCACGGACCGCCCCAAAATAATTCATTGTTTCTAAGGTCCTTAACATACAATAATGCGTCTGCCTAATAATTCGATTATTATGCTCGTGAGCATTGAAATCCCGCATGTAATCATCTGAATATCAGTTAACTGATAGTCAGCCTTACAGGTACCCGAAGGCTAGCAATTTATTGATGATGAATCATATGCTCGTATATGACATATAGACGAACAACCACAGGAAACCAACCAACTAAAAAGTGGACGTGCCCATGACGTCGCCATAGAACACGACCCAGCTGTCAATCGAGAAGTCATGAAATGCATGTATATACTTAAATGCATACGAGGCTTACAGGAAGAAAACTATGTCTTGTCCAGTAATCACCTCTTAAAACATTGGCATTGTGGGGGGGTGGGTGATTCGAAATCATATCGAACCACCCTTACCCGCATTACTTGAATTGTTCGTGTGTTAGTCATCAAATAGTATAGGAATCAGCTCCCTCACGTCTGACAGACTCCATAATGCCACTAAGGGTGGAGAAGGATGTGATGAACAAATACACCGTATTTACATAATAACTCACACCAAACCATACCGGTTTGAAGAGAATACCTCCTCTAACAAACGGTATCATGTCCGATAGGACAACAAACTCAGCCTAGATGAATCAGCTAAAGGTCTTCGTGTACGTGAAGACCATTAAAAGCTGATAACTGAGGCCCTAGAAGCTCACTAGGGAGATTTACAACGCTAGCCATAGCTTATAAGTCTTCATCTGCGTGAAGACAGATATATCGGTGTAAGTTGCGACCCTGAAGGCTCACTTAATGGAGACTTACAGTTACCGTCGCGCAAGGTAGGGAATGAAGCGCCGTTATTTAACAGCCCTGAATTCCCAAAGAGACTGCAGTCCCAAGAGATAATAAATTCAGTTATGCCACTGCATAATACTGAAAAAATCTCACTCAAGATTTAGCTAGGCTACTATGGTGTAACAATAAGACCCAAGTCTATGACACCTCAGCCTATCTATGCACTAGCCATCTGGATTCAGGACGAGAAACAGGTGATAATAAAAAACTGGAGAATAATTTCAACGACGTCTAATGCTTTTCTTCAATAGGAAAGCTTATACCTCCAGAAGAAAAGATTTGTCTAACAAGTATTCTTGTAAGTGGAGCTTGCTTGGGCTGATAGCCGCAGGCCTGCCGAGACTACATTCTCATCCACTAATATTCCGCAATTTATCCACTTTGCGAGGTTTGTAACCTACCGCCAAGTGGCAAGCAACTGAAATTTTTTCTCGACGACATCAAATGATCCCTTCATTAAGAGAGCCTTTACCTCCACTAGGAGCGACTCTCTTTGAAAGGAGCTTCCGTGACTAACGTCCCGTTTCTCGTGAAGTTGATAATCCTCCGTAAACTGGCAAGCAATAGAGGTCATGTCCATCACCTGTATGATTTACGATGCTTACGGGAGGAGAAACTACGTCCTCCCATCAAAGAAGCTCATCTCGTTGACTTCATTGGTTCCCTTCAATAAGAGAGCCTTTACCTCCACTAGAAGCGACTCTCTTTGACAGGAACTTCCATGATAAACGTCCAGTTTCACGTGAAGTTGATAATCCTCTGTAAACTGGCAAGCAAAAGAGGTCATGTGCATCACCTGTATGACTTATGATGCTTATGGGAGGAGAAACTACGTCCTCCCCTCGATGAAGCTCATCTCATCAACCTCAATTGTTCCCTTCAATAAAAGAGCCTTTAAATTCACTAGAAGCGACTTTCTTTGAAAGGAACTTCTGTGATTAACGCCCAGTTTCTCGAGAAGATGATAACCTTCCGTTGTCGGCCTAGGAGTGTCTGATCCATAGCCTTGATCAGACCTATACCCCTTTCCCGAGTTACTATAATGATGACTTCAAGAGTAAATATAAGAGGGTTACTGTACCCTCGCGAGACATTCTCATGATGCTTTCTTAGAAGCAGAACGGCCTCGCTTACCCTAGTCTGCTGAAGTGTGTTGATGAGACAGCAACTTCAATAGCAGAGCACTGAAGCTTCATGTAGCCTGCACATATATCAACGCAAGCTTGTCGTCAAATAGCATATTTCCGGTAATGGGAGCGACTCCGAGAGAGTTTTTCTCCTTGTCATCTATAAGTGATGACGACGCAAGGGCAGCATCACGTCTTACCAACTCCAAATTCATTGACCGTGCGGAGTTGTACATGTCATACATGACTGCCCTGGAAAGAACTGTAGCGAGGAACCACGTCCTCATATTTCTTTCCATTGAGATGCTGCACCATAGCTCTGGTTAGGTGATCTGCTTAGAACATTGCGCCCAGATTTGCTCTTTTCAGTGAAATAGCACATTCCATTATTTCCGAGCATATATTAAATGATGCAGGTAGGGACATATTTTCATCCCCGGCCTGCTCATCTAAACGCAGACTTATTCAGATGGAACAATATTCTTAAGAGCTTAAGACTTTTCATAATCTTAAAGTGCCCTTCTTTGAGAGATGGAGACTCACACTCCGTATCCCTCTTGCCATCCCAATGTTCCATCCGCAAATATGGTCAACTCCATCTGACTAAACGGATGACTGGACCAACGCATCACTGACTAACAGTTCACCATCGGAGTCTGTTAAACGGTAGAAGTAGTCTCAAAAGACTAGCTATCAACCCGAACTTGCAAAGTCAGATAGCTAGTCTGTGGTCAACGCGCTTCATAAATGAAGCAGGGAAAGATGCCATAGCTTCCACCGAATCCGGACGCAGTGTGGAAGAAAATTCCCGAACCACAAGCGAGAACGGGCGTCCCAACTCACTAAAGTTTCTCGCACCAAAAACACTCAACTCCGACTGCTAACGGAAAGAAGAAGGTTCTCCAGCTTGCAGTCTGCTCCAGACCTCGCCAAGCGTTCCATGGAAGAAGAGGAAGAAGCTGTAACCAAAGCTAAGTGTGGGAGAAGTATCCCGACTCGTCACATAGGATGGATGCTCCTCCTCAATGAAGTTTCTTACAACACAAAACAGTCGTCCCCGACTTTTAACGGGATGAAAAAACGCTCTGCACTCTTGATCTGCCCCCAGATCTTGTAGAGTATCCCGCTTAGAAACTTCTAGACTTAATCCTCTTTTGTGCGCTTCCATGTAAGTAGAAGCCATAACTGCCGCCGGCCCCGGCTGCAGACTGAAAAGAAAATTCTGATGCGTGTTCCGACTCAATAAGGTTTCTCACAACGGACACAGTTGGCCCCGACTGTCAACAGGATGAAGAGGGTTCTCCAATCGGTGATCTGACCCAGGATCTGGCCGAGCGTCCCGTAGAGAAACTTCAGGCACAATTGACCAGACCAAACCCAGCGCCGTTTGACAGCTCACACTGGAGTCTGCGGGAGGCTGCTCTTGCAGTGGCTGGGATGCTGCTAATAGCTGCACAACTGCGATAGCAAGTCCGTTCCTAAGGCTTGAGGAGCAGCAGTCTTCTGTTTTTCCCACCGCTTGCTGCTCCTGGGAGAAAGATCCGGAGATAGAGCTCTCTCCGAGCGTCCCATTGATCGATGCCTCGGATCGCTAGCTATCAGATGGTCCCACTTCAGGTGGGAAGGAAGGCTCCATCTTCGCGCAGCTACTGTTTATCTGAAGTTGGGTAGCTAGCCTGCGGGTGTGTGTGCTTTAATAAGCGGAGGAAGCCGTGATTGAAGCCAACCCCGGCTGCAGACTAGACAGAGCGTCCCGAGCGGTGGGCAGACATATGCTCCACCTTGTGCAAGTTTCCAACCAGAAAATTTCATTTCGGCTTGTGAAACGTAGCGGAGGAACCCATGACTGAAGCCAACCCTGGCTGAAGATTAGACAGAGCGTCCCGAGCGGTGGGCGGGGATATGCTCCGGCTTGTGCAAGTTTCTCATAACAACATTTGGCCCCAAATTTTGTTAGGTTAGAGAGGGGCCTCTTCCGCTTGCGGTCTATTAGACCTCGTTGAGTACAAGAAACTTGCGGACTTCCTCCCTATTTCCTCCCTATTTCCATCGCCGCTGGGTGAGCTTATTTATATTTAAGTGCTCGCTCTACCCACATCTACACTTCCTTCCACTGCAACGGACTTACCCGGTGTCACGGCTCCCACGGATGGAGTAACTGCTTCACCGGTAGAGCTAGCTGCTTGCAAGAGATTAAGACCCTTAACAAAAGGCCTTAACCCTTGCAATCGTGAGCACTGTAGCTAGCTCTATTTGCTCAACAGAGCGCGATGATGGTAGCACACTTGGATGGGTGTCAAAATATCATCACCATGTTCGTGTTCCTTTGAAATAGAAACTGAAAAAATGAATTGTAACACAGTGAGAGGCCTGGCCTCAGAACCTCAACGCCAACAACGTATCGCAACACCCATCTCCAACATTAGTCATCCCAGTGAACACAAGAATGACAAGAGTCTGCAGGAGTGCATCGACTAAAGTCGATCTCAGTCCTCCAAACTCCACCACAAAATATATTATTAAGATACATGAATAATAGCAATCAAAATTAAATTCAAAATATTTTTTGGAAATTTTTTTTTTTTTTCAAAACGCCTAAGTTCCCAAAGGGAACAATAAGAGCCCAAAGGCATCCCGATAGAGCCTAAGTGTGGACAAAATCCAAATTTATTGAGCTACACTACCGGAATAATAATCGTACAGTAATTCTACAGTAATAGAATATAAAATACTACCTATATATGAGGACGTTGTCAATGTAAACAACGTCAATGAAAAAACCGGAAACAAGACATCAGGCACACAAAAAGGCTCAAAGTCAGAAACCAAATTAAATGCTACCAGATGCAAAGCTAGATCTTCATGTGAAGAAAAAACGATACATCAGATAGAAGATGCAAGACTAAACGACCTAACACCCCTAGGGTGAGGTCGTAACCATGGGGCACAACAGAATAAATATTCTGTAATACATGTTAAACTTCCAAGAAATTTAATAAAACATTTCAATAAAAAATAGCCAAAAAGCTTAAGAGTTTAACAGGAAGGGTTCATGGAAGGATAGGGAAGGACAACTTAACAAACAGTGGAATAATCATTATCAATGAAAGTGTCAATGACACTGTAGCTTAACTTGTGTGTTGTGTTTGATGAAAAGGATAATGTTCAATGTTTATAAAAGGATTATGAAATAAGACAAGAATTGTGATAATTGGGAATATGTTCATTTCTGTTCCCTGTATGCTATGTTTATGATAAAAATAATATGAGGTGTACACTGTACTAAAGATCTGAGGGGTGGGTTAATATGACCTCACAGTTAATATATGTGGCCCTCACAGTTAACATATATCAACAAAATTACAATGAAATTATTCCAAAATGAGTCATCCTATCAAGTTACATTAAAATCCCTTCATAAATATGGCCTGTAGACTGTGCTAAAGGTTTTCGGGCTTCAGGCCCCTGTAGCCGTCAGTTTCCCAATTGCGTCCAAAGGGGACGTTCTCATCTAGACATTATATGAAGTCAACCTACCAAGTTACAATGAAATCCCTCCATAAATACGACCTGTAGACTGTGCTAAAGGTTTTCGGGCTTCAGTCAGCCATCAAGGCTGAATGATCGTGACCAAAAGGGGACGTTCTCATCTGGACACTATTTGGAGTCATCCTACCAAGCTACAATAAAATCCCTTCATAATTATGACCTGTAGACTGTTCTAAAGGTTTTCGGGCTTTGGGCCCCTGAAGCCATCACAGTTGCCCACTCGTGTCCAAAAGGGGACGTTCTCATCTAGATATTATATGAAGTCAACCTACCAAGTTACAATGAAATCCCTGCATAAATATGACCTTAGACTGTGCTAAAGGTTTTCGGACTTCGGGCTCGGGCAGCCATCATGGTTGAATGATCGCATCCAAAGGGGACAATCTCATCTGGGCATCATCTGGAGTGATCCTGCGAAGTTACAATGAAATCCCTTCATAAATATGACCTGTAGACTGTGTTCAAGGTTTTCGGGCTTCGGGCACCTGTAGCCATCACAGTTGACCAATCATGACCAAAAGGGGATGTCATCATCTAGGCATTATATGGAGTCAACCTAACAATGTTACAATGAAATCCTTCTATAAATATAAACTTTTGCCTATGCTAAAGGTTTTTGGGCTCGGGCACCCATCAAGGCTGAATGATCACGGCCAAAATGGGACGTTCTCATCTTGACCTTATTTGGAGTCAACCTACCAAGTTACAATGAAATCCCTTCATAAATATGACCTGTAGACAGTGCTAAAGGTTTTTGAGCTTCGGGCACCTTTAGCCGTCAAAGTTGCCCAAACATGTCCAAAAGGGGACGTTCTCATCTAGGCATTATATGAAGTCAACCTACCAAGTTACAATGAAATCCCTTCACAAATATGACTTGTAGACTGTGCTTAAGGTTTTCGGGCTTCGGGTTCGGGCAGCCATCATGGTTGAATAATCGCAACCAAAGGGGACAATCTCATCTGGGCATCATCTGGAATGATCCTATGAAGTTACAATGAAATCCCTTCATAAATATGGCCTGTAGACTGTGCTCAAGGTTTTTGGGCTTCGGGCACTTGTAGCCAACACAGCTGACCAATTACGACCCAAAAGGGGATGTCATCATCTAGGCATTATATGGAGTCAACCTAATAGGTTACAATGAAATCCTTCCATAAATATGACCTTTTACCTATGCTAAAGGTTTTTGGGCTCGGGCACCCATCAAGGCTGAATAATCGCGATCAAAAGGGGACGTTCTCATCTAGACATTATTTGGAGTCATCCTACCAAGTTACAATGAAATCCCCTCATAAATATGACCTGTAGACTGTGCTAAAGGTTTTCGGGCTTCGGGCACCTTTAGCTGTCACAGTTGCCCAATCATGTCCAAAAGGGGACGTTCTCACCTAGACATTATATGAAGTTAACCAATCAAGTTACAATGAAATCCCTTCATAAATATGACCTGTAGACTGTGCTAAAGGTTTTCGGGCTTCGGGCTCGGGAAGCCATCATGGGTGAATGATCGCACGTTCTCATCTAGACATTATATGAAGTTAACCTACCAAGTTACAATGAAATCCCTTCATAAATATGACCTGTAGACTGTGCTAAAGGTTTTCGGGCTTCGGGCTTGGGCAGCCATCATGGTTGAATGATCGCAACCATAGGGGACAATCTCATCTGAGCATCATCTGGAGTGATCCTAAGAAGTTACAATGAAATCCCTTCATAAATATGACCTGTAGACTGTGCTCAAGGTTTTCGGGCTTCGGGCACTTGTAGCCATCACAACTGACCAATCACGACCGAAAGGGGATGTCATCATCTAGGCATTATATGGAGTCAACCTAACAGGTTACAATGAAATCCTTCCATAAATATGACCTTTTGCCTATGCTAAAGGTTTTTGGGCTCAGGCACCCATCAAGGCTGCATGATCGCGATCAAAATGGGATGTTCTCATCTAGACATTATTTGGAGTCATCCTGCCAAGTTACAATGAAATCATTTCATAAATATGACCTCTAGACTGTGCTAAAGGTTTTCGGGCTTCGGGCTCCTGTAGCCGTCACAGTTGCCCAATCACGTCCAAAGGGGGACTTTCTCATCTAGACATTGTATGAAGTCAACCCACCAAGTTACAATGAAATTCCTCAATAAATATGACCTGTAGACTGCGCTAAAGGTTTTCAGGTTTTGGGCTCGGGCAGTCGTCACGGTTGGCAGATCATGCCCAAATGGGGAAATTCGCATCTAGACATCATAAGGAGTCATCCTACCAAGATACAATGAAATCCCTCCACATTAAACATGACCTGCAGACTGTGCTAAAAGTTTTTGGGTTTCGGGCTTGGGCAGCCATCACGGTTGATAGATCATGCCCAAAAGGGGACATTCTCGTCTAGGCACTATACAGAGGCATCCTACCAGGTTACAATGAAATCCCTTCATAAATACGACCTGTAGACTGTGCTAATGGTTTTCGGGTTTTGGGCTCGGGCAGCCATACCGGTTGCCCAATCGTGACCAAAAGGGGACGTTCTCATCTAGACATGACCCCAAACCTGCATATGAAATTTCGTGACGATCAGACAAGAACTGCGGGGTGTAGCCCGTGCTAAAGGAAATGTGAACAGACGTCACAGACTCACAGACTAACAGACTTCCGCACGCGTGATGGCAATAGCTTATCTTGACTATGTCAAGTTAAGCTAAAAATGATGACTTCAGGCATATGTCCCAAAATTGGAAAACCTGAAATAATTTTATAATTATTATAAATTACAGCCCAGAACGTCTAAAACAACAGTTGAACACTTCCATCATGCAATAACAGCCTTGGATCCACCAATTCTTGCATTGATTTGTGTCTGGCATCCTCAAAAAAGGAGATTTTAAAGCACAGATGTCAGTTCATTGTTGCTGACTTTAGGGCCAAACAAAGAATGATGTTTGCGCCAATTCTGGTCACGTCCTGACGGCTGCGCATGTGCGGAGAGTATAAGTACGGAGGACCAGATAGGACTTTTAATTTTCGGATGTGAAGCAAATTTTGGGGATTGGGGGGGGGGGGGGGGGGGGGGGTTCAAAAGTTGTGTTTGGCCCTTGATAACTTTGAGTTTGCACCAGCTAGTCTGGGCCATTGGTTTATAGTAAAAAAATACATAAGTTATGACGCCTCGTTGAAACAAGCTCAACAAAAAATGAAAAAATAATAAAAATTAATTGGCGATTTTTTAGAATAGCGCTGGCCGGTTTTGGCCATTACAATGGGTAAAGGGTTAAGAGACATCCATTTAAGTGGGCTCCACTGTACAAGGTGAAGTGCAACCTATTTTATTAGGTTGTCTCTTCACAAAATGACAAACCTGGTTTTTTGGTAGCAAGTTGTTTTTGTTTTGGTTTCTTTGATTTCACAGGGTGCTTCCCAACAGGTCTGATCTTCTTTCCATAGCTTTCATCAGAATCATTATTGGCATCTTCTGTGGCAGAACTATCACTCAAATCAGCTCTTTTTTGTTTCCCTTTACCTATTTCTTCCCTATCAGATTCTTCACTATCACTCGCTATTCTCCTCACTACTGTCAAACGAGCTTTCCGTCTTGCTGTAAGAGAATTAAACCATTAGCATAGTTTTATTTCTTTCCTCAACAAGAGGCTCCAGGTCGCCTGAGGGCACTCACCTGACATGGTAGCCTAAATATCAAGCCAGGGAATTGATTTCAACAAGTTGCATCTGCCCCTCCTAAGAACAACTTATACCAAATATCCAAAGATTCTGACCAGTGGATCTAAAAAAAAAGATTTTTAAAGAATATTCCTCATATTGAACTAAGTAATAATTCGGGCTCCCACAGGGAGAACAAATATGAACCCAGGGACTTGGCTTGAACAAAACTTGAATCTCCCCCCCCCCCCCCCCCCCCCCACACCCAAGCATGCTGCATACCAAATATCAAAAGATGCTGATTGATAGAGCTGAAGAAGAAGATTTTTAAAGAATATTCCTCATACTGCACTTATTTAAACATTTGGGCTCCCACTGAGAGCCCAAATACGGACACAGGGATTTGATTTCAATAAACGTGTGAAACAATCTTCCAAAGATGTTATATGTGAAATTTGAAAGCTTTTGGAGCAGTGGTTTGGGAGAAAAGTAGTCTTAAATGTTTTTTCCCATTACCCACAGTATTAAAAAATGCTGACTCAGCACTTTTTCAAAGTCCCCAAAAAGTACCCCATGATAAAACCGATAGCAATTTTTTTTACCATTCCATTCTGTTGGTTCTAAGAAAGCTTCACACCAAATAAGAATTCTGAGTGCTGTGTAGTTTTGGTGATATGGACGTTTTAAATTTTTTCTAATTTTAGCTCCTGCGGTTCCCATGGGGCGATGGGAAAAAAAATTGGGGCATAAATTAAGTACTTATGACCCAGTAAGACTCATATCAAATTTGGTTCAAATCTGCCTCTCGGTTTGGAAAGTTAAAAAATTTATAGTAATTTCTATATTTTTTATACTTACCAATGACCCAGACATAGCTGGTGCTAACTCTTAAAATATAGGGCCAAACACAAATTTTGCCCCCCAATCCCCAAAATTTGCATCTAAAACCAAAGAAAACATGTCCTGAATGGCCCTCCACACTTCACCTCTACTGCGCATGCGCAGTGTCAAGGACGTTCCGAAATTGGCGCCATTAATCATTCTAATAACCAGTGCCTGGTAAGCGCTATGTACTCAGCGGGGAGGCAAGAGTTCCCAACTCCTGGGAGGGCCATCCCCGTCTGGGTCATTGGTAAGTATAAAAAATATAGAAATTACTATAAATTTTTTAACATTTTTATACTGTACCAATGACCCAGACATAGCTGAATAGTAAAAAGGCTGGAGGGCCAAGGACATAGAGCAAGATGGAATACGCTCAATAATAAAAAATAGAGTCATCCCCTCTAGGGAAAAAGAAGTAATAGGCCTTACATGTATCTTTCTTATTTATGATAAATTAGAAAGATACAACACCTTCCAAAATTGAGCATGATACATCCATGCACTCTATTAATATCCAATATAATCCTTATACTAATAATTTTTAAAGTAAGCCAATAAATAAAGTAAGTCTAGAGAATAGAGACTCTTATACTCTTTAAAAGTGTCTGAGGATTGCATAATCATGTCCGTGACACGTGCTATTTTCAAAAGCTATACTTTAAAAACTAAGACTTGAATGAATTTTTAAAACATAAACTTCTCACTAAACAACCATCCCAATAACAGCTCAGAATTACTAACTCCGGAGGAGGTATCCCCTTGTTTTCATAGTAAAACAGGTGACCCAAGGGAACACCCTCCCCCCCCCCTTCTTTTTCTTGCCCTGCGTCAAATAGCCCAGAGCGAAGAGGGCAGCAGAACGGAGTCACTGCCGAAACAGACAGCCTACCTAGCTATAGTAGCAACTGTTAAGTGAATGACATTCTGAGCAGTAGATAATAGACCTAACAATAGAGGCCTCCAGAAATGGACTTGATATTTCTGAGATAAAAATTAATGAATGTGGATGGCTGAGCGCAATGAGCAGCCTTCAAAAATCTATAATAGCGACACTATTAATGTAAGCCCAAGATGTAGAAGACCCCTTACTTCATGAGCCAAAATCTTAAGCACAACTGCTGAGTCAATGATATACCATAAGCAGTACTGATAGTTAATTGAATCCATTAGCAGAAGAATGCAGCGTAACGTCCTTCTATTAGGCATCAAAGACAGAAGAAGCTTACGCCCGTAGTAATAAACAGATATCTGTTTATAAATACATAAACTCTAACCGGACAGAGTAAAGGCCTATGCCCGTACGAAGACGGAAGGACCTTAATAACAATAGGTTCCGGATATTAGGAGCCTAACTCTTATGCAAAAATCCAACCTAAATAGTAAAGGAAGTAGTGATTCCGAAACTACGAAAGTGAAAATCATCCATCGATAGTGGATGAAACTCACTGACTCTTCAGTAAAGAGAAGCCAACAGAATTACTGTCTAAAAGGTCAGAATTTGAAAACTACTGTTTCCAGAGGCTCAAATGATTACTTAGCTAAATAAGAACCGAAGTTAAATTCCATATAGGAATTTAATCTAAAGATTCTAAGTCTATTTATCAAAAAGTTACTAACTGACTTAGATAAAGAGACATAAGACTCAATTGTAAACTATCATAGAGTGCATAGGTATGAGGTAACATAAACCTATAACCTTAATAATAACAGGCTGCAGTAGATCTTGTCAAACAAGTATACTAAAAAGTTGCAATGAGTAGTATGGAGGGATCAACAATATGAACATAGTGATCCCTACACCAATGACGGAAGAGCCTCCACTTTATCCGCATAGAATAGCGAAGAAGAGGATCTCCTATAGTAAGAAATTGCTTCCAAAGCTCGTCCAGTACAATGCTTACAATGCAATACGGACCACGCAACGGAATACGTGAAGGTTGCGACCCTGCGGGTAGTGATAAAGATGACACGATTTACCCAGCGAAAAAAGATCCTCTTATTGAGGAAGATTTCGCGTTAAGTCCCACAGTAGACATCAGAGTAAATTACCCACAGTCTCTGTGAAGATAGAGATGCTATCAACAGAAATGTATTGTGGTTGTTTATCTTAGCAATACCCGCTGAAACAACAGCGCCGGAGGATACGCGTATCCTATCATTCCGTCCTATTAGATCAATAGAGCGTTAACAACATTAGCTCAGAGATCCGGACAAGCCAACACATACGTCTGCAATTGATTAGCAAGCTGTGTCGTAAATAAATTATCATTGGGCGCTCCCATAGATAGCAAATCTGATTGAATACTTGTTTGTTGAGAGTCCATTCTGACGGCAACAAGCGACCCCTAAGTGAACGGGAGTCCGGTAAAACAATCAGACGACCCGGAATATGACAGACCGAAACAGAACTTGGTGTACTATAACCAACAGACAGATTCTTTCCATTACATTGAATAACGGAAACGAATGAGTGCCTCCTTGGTTCCGGAGATACGCCACTACTGTCGAATTAACGGACAGGATTGGGACATGCGCTTCTGAATAATGTTCATGCAATGACATAACGCAAGCCTAAAAAACATTATTCCGCGGAAGATAATTGCCTGCTTAGAGACTGCGAAACCCAAAGACCCTGGCACTTCGAATCCGTTGGGATCAATATTATATCCCAATCTGTTTGACTGGCAACCGTCATAACTATAACACTCGGATCCGGCAACTGCAGTGGCACTCTCTGAGTCAACCACCGAATGTTTGCCCCAGTCTGAATCTCTTGTAACACTAGATAGACAAGAGAACGCGTAAATCGAGCAATTCATGGATTGCTGAAAAGTTGCCGTCGAAGAGAGGCTTCTCCGAGAACGAAGCGACTCTGAGAGAGTTCTTCACCTTACTATCCACGCGCGTGGATGTAGCTAGGACTGCGTCACGTCTAACCAACTCCAATCAGCCACTGAAGGGCGGAGTTATACGTGAACAAACTACTGCCCTCAAAAGAAATCACATTGAGAATAATATCCCATAAATCTTTTCTTGAAGACGTAATGATAACGCCTCAGTAAGGTGGATTACGTATGATAAAGTGTCTAAGTTAAGTCTACTAGACATCATTGTCGTTTCCAACATTGTGGTTGGAAAAGACATAGACGGCGAAAAAGAATATTTCCAGTCTTTAACCACGCCGTCTAGACGCATATGAACTCTCGGTATGCCCTGCTCTGCCAAAATAAATTATTCGTATAAATGATAAAACGGCAGAAATGAGCATTGCGGACAAGAAACTAAACTATCATGCTTGGTAGCAGGCTTATATGCATATATAGCGTCGAAAAATAAAACACATGTTGTAATGACATTAATGGACTGTGTCGGTAAGTCAGGGACAATGTCCCTGAACCGATCCAAAATTCCGTGTCCAATGACGCTATAGTCTCTTATCCAACATCGCAGCAATGTAGTCCGAAATAACAATCACTGGAAGATAATGCCAAAAGATATGAATGGCAGCTTCCGATGCTACGAAAGGGAAAACTCGAAATCTTTCGAATCCCTTTCGCCATCCTGTCGGACCCTATAAAGCGTTCGGTCGTCCGTACCTGATGCAACCGCGGACCGCACCGACCCAGCGCCGTCAGATAATTCCTGATTCGAGTAAGAAACTGTCGATTGCAGGGATGCTGCTAAACAACTGTGCTAACTCGGATAGCACGTCCGTCACTGAGGCCTGAGAAGAAGCGGTCCTACAATGCATTGCCGCTGGAAGCTCCGTGATCGTTACCCCGTGCATACTACCAATATGCGAGCGAACGGAGTGTATAGGCCTCGTGTCCCTTGGCTACCGGATGGCGTGACCTATTCGCCGTGGAATCACTGAATGACGAAACTGATCGGATACTCGAGGTCACGTAGCCAATGCGCGGTCGTGTGCCCTGCTGCGAGGATGAGGAAGCATTATCGACAGTCTCTCGGACTGTCAATATAACGGAGCGTCCCGACCGACAGACATATGCTCCGAATGTAAAATATCTGAACCACAACATGCGGTCCCCTATGTTGTTGGACGAGAGAGGGACCTCTCTCGCTCACAGCCCGGACGGACCTGGACAAGCCAGGAACCGGACTAACAGGCTTCCTCCGATCTGTCCTCAATCTGCCGTCACTGGGTGAGTACTAAAGTAATTATAGTGCTCGCATCACCCAAATCTCCTTCCTAGACCGCAACGGACGAACCCGGCAGCCGAACCATTCGATGAATGCACGCTACACCAGGTGAGCTAGCGAATGTCACTCCGTCGATCCTACAAGGGATCTCTTAGGCGATAGACATATTCCATGAGCACTTATTGCCGCTAGCTCTTCATTAACTATGACGACAGAGGCACACTTTTGAAAGACATCTCCGTAACTTTGCGAACAAGAAACCAGAAATGCTTGGTTATAGCAAGCATATAATAATAATATATATAGCATCGTTCAATAATTCGAAAGTTTGTGTGACATTATTGGACTATGTCGGAACTGAGGGACGATGTCACTGCACCGAACCAAAAATTTCTAAGTCCACCGACGCTATCAGTTTCTTATCCGGCATCGCAGCATTCTGGTCCGACAAAAGAAGCTGTAGAAGATCAAGTCAGATGACATACACAACAGCATATGTTGTTCCGAAAGGGAAAGCTCGAAATCCTCCAAATCCCTTTCGGTATCCCGTCGGACCGGATGAAATTTTCGGACGTCCGTACCCGCTTCCGCGGAGCGTCCCGACCCAGCGTCGGATAAAAAATATGCGACAGATTCAGTTGATGCTGGGATGCTGCGATAAACTGTGCTATTTAGGAAAGCATGTCCGTTCCCGAGGCCTGTGCAGTAGCGGTCTTACGATGCATTGCCGCCGGAAGCTCCGTGTACGTTGACTCCCGCACACTTTCCTATGCGAACGTCCGGAGTCTGCAGGCCTCGTGTCCCTGGCTACCGGATGGTGTGACCTGGTCGCCGATGATTCTCTGACTGGATATCCGAGGTCACGTAGCCAAGAGCGGTCGTGTGCGCTACCATGAGAATGAGGAAGCCTTATTGACAGTCTACTCCGGACTGACTATATGTCGGAGCGTCCCGAGCGACGGACGTATGCTCCGAATGCGAAACATTTTGTACCACAACATCTGGGGCCAGATGTTGTTGTACGAGAGAGGGGCCTCTCTTGCTCGCCGTCAAGATGGACCAGAACGAGCTATGAACCGGACTAAAAGGCTTCCTCCGTTCTCCCTCTAATCCGCCGTCACTGGGTGTGCATTTGGTTGATTTTATAGTGCTCGCATCACCCCAAAACTCCTTCTAGACCGCAACGGACGAACCCGGCTGCCGAACCATTCGATGAATGGACGCTACACCGGGCGAGCTAGCGGACGTCAAAGGCCGTCGAACCTACTAGGGTCCTCTTAGGCAATTGGCGTATTTACATGAGCACTTTTCCGCTAACCCTTCATTAATTGTGATGACGGAGGCACACTGTTGGAAGATATCACAGATACATCACCCTAATCTTGATCGTCTGAAATAGAAATTGATAAAGTAGAGTGACCCTGCGGGGAAAGGACCGGATTTTCCAATTCCCCACTAACATACCGTGACATACGCTTCCCATGTTGTCATCGAAATCATACGATACAGAACAGGAGTTAATGCGAGTACACTGACCACATATAGAATGATTATAAAAGTCAGAGGAAGACTTCCTCTTATTACAATTGATCAAAATCCTTTCAATGTGAAAAGAAAACAAGTCCTGGTACTCACACCAACCCCTGGCAATCAAAATACATAATAATAATATGATCCATTAATATAGAAAAAATAATTGAAATCAAAATATTTTGAAAAAATATTTTTTCAGAACAGCCCAAGTTTCTGAAAAGTAACGTTGAGCCCCAATGGATCCCAAGCCTAAGTGTGGACAAAAATTTTAAAAATATTTTAAACAATTTATTCAACACTTACGAACAATAATAATGTATCTATTTATGATAAAAATAACATCAAGATATTCTTTTCAAGAAATCCCCCCCTCACACAGAGGACTGTTGTAAATGTAAACAATGAATGTAAAAACACTAAAATAAGACTCCAGGCACCCAGGCCCGGAATCAGTTACCAAAAATACACTATCTGATGCAAAACAGAGACTTCCAGGGAAGAAACTGCAGAACATCAGATGGTAGATGCAGAACACAACGCCTAACCACCCGTAGGTGAAGACGTAAACATGGGGAAAAGAACAGAATTCATTCTGTTATTCAGCTAAAACTCCCAAGAAAATTTAGTAATAATAATTACAGAAACTATGCCAAAAGCATGGGAGAATAGCAAGGGGGGACTTAAAGGACAGGGAGAGAGGAAAACACTGAAAAATCAGTGTAACTAAATAATCAGAATGACAACAAAATGGCTGCTGCCTCGAAAATAGGTAACTTAACATAATTTCATTAAAAAATTTTAAGTTACAGCCCTGATAATATTCTGTCACACATTTTTCCTCTCCTCCTTCTCTATCCTCCTTAGAATCACCATTTCACTAATATTTATGTGTCTGGCATCATTTAAACTGAGATTTACAAGCACAAAGATCAGTCAGATGTTAACTGATGAAGGGCCAAACTTAGAATGATTAATGGCGCCAATTTCGGAACGTCCTTGACACTGCGCATGCGCAGTAGAGGTGAAGTGTGGAGGGCCATTCAGGACATGTTTTCTTTGGTTTTAGATGCAAATTTTGGGGATTGGGGGGGCAAAATTTGTGTTTGGCCCTATATTTTAAGAGTTAGCACCAGCTATGTCTGGGTCATTGGTACAGTATAAAAATATAGAAATTTTGGGCGGGGCGAAAATTCTTGCCCCTCCCATAACGAAGGCAAATATATCTCCTCGAACTTCTCTTGAACAAATCTGAGTCTACACCTCAAAAGGAAACTGCACACCAAATATCAAGTCTCTGCTACTGCTGGTTCATGAGAAGATTTTTTAAGATTTAAGCACAATTTTTGGGCGTGGCCCTACCGAGGGGCGAGGCAACTTGATTTGAACAAAATCAAATTGCGATGTCATAACAAACTATTATCTCAAATATCAATTAAATTAGTTCAGCTGTTTGGGAGGAGAAGACGCAAACACCATGTTCACGGACAACGGATGGTGAGTGATCACCATAGCTCTCCTGACTGAAAGTCAGGTGAGCAAAAAATATAACTTAGACTATAAAAACAATCCCCCTTCTCAGGCACCTCCCTAATCTCTGAAAATCTGCTTCATCAGTTCTGGCTCACTAAGCTCTCTAAAACAAGATATAGATGGTTAAATTTGCAACTGCATTATGGAAAATTTTTACTGCTGAAAACATTGGTTTTTCCACATAAGGAGTTAAATTTCTAATTCCAAATATTTTTAGGACTATTTGTGGATAAACCCCCAAAAAGGTCTCCCTGCTTCATCATAAAATTTAAGAAAAATTGCCTGAGAGACAACAAATGTTTTTATAGGCCTTATAGTCAAATGTATAGATGTCCTTTTTCAGGTGGGAGAGCAAGACCATTATTTATTTATTTTAATCGTGACCACCAACAACATGGATACAAAGTCAAGTTTTGTCAATCATTTTTAAGCATGTTGCCAATTTTAGAGGACTTCCAGCCCAAGAATTGGTGACTGAGTCCTATATTACCAGTAAAATAGAGCTTGTTTATCACAATGAACAAGCACTGCTTCACTTCCCGGAGCTTCCAAGGGGGAGCAAGAGCATAATATTTCTGACAGAGATTAGCATTGAACAGCAGTGTCATGTGCCACATGCTACATTCTGGTCAGAAATTTCATGGTCTTGAAGTCTAAAAGCCTTAAGATATAATCTCCTTAATTTTAACTAGCAACTGGCAATTTTCTCCATCAATATCAAATTTATGTTTATCTATCAACACTATGGGATTGAAAACTTTTCTGACAAGCTGGCAAATTTTCCCACAAAGCTTTTTATGGCACAGGCCATTGTACCTCTCTGCCATCAAACATCAGCACCTTGTATCTGTGTCCTGCTTATTACCAATTCTTATAATTATTTATCCAATTCCATAAAATAATACAAGATAGAAGCCTCCTGGATTGGAAGCATTATAATGTAATTATAGAACCTCAGAAAGATAAAAGTGCTGTAATCCTATAACAAGTTCTTGCAGGAAATTGCTAGTTTTGTGGTAAATACTTCATATTGTTTGAATGTTTAATTTGATACAATCAGTATTTAGCTCATACAGACTTATTTTGTTTCAGTTTTCATATATGCAGTTTACATTTTTATTATTTTCACTGCTTCTTCCCTTGAGGATGCTCTGCAAAATATCAATTATTTGTATCTGGTAATTTGGGTAAAAAAGAGCTGTTGGGTATTTTTTCTATTACGGTATAGCTCTTGAAATTTGGGGCCAATTGTGTGAGGGGTATTTTTTTATATTTTGAATCACATACATATTACCCAGTTATAATATATTCAAAATTTAGTTCAATTCAGCCAAGGAATTGAGAAAACTGCAAAACTGGGGTGAAGCATTAAATGTTGCCTTTCTGGGGATGTGACAAAGACTGCTTGTGGAACTTTGTGAGATGCTTAAAACCAAATATTAATTTAATGCTTCCATCATAGTAATGGTGGAAAAGGATATGCTGATAAAACTAGGAGGAACATATTCCATTAGTACCGTCAAATAAAGTATCCTAGCCAAACATCCTGACCTTGCATGCGATAAGGAGGTGCTAAACTCAATATCATATACAATTTCTTCACATTATGGGGTAAACAGAAAAGTATGCAAATTAGTTAGGTTTATTATTGTTGTTCATTCACAAACATGGGTACATGACAGGTACATGACAGGCAGGGATTCTTTAGCCCTCTTTGCGAAAGGGTCCAGGACCTAGGCCAATGGGAAAATTAACATGGGAGGTAGAGCTGGATCGGAGTCGGTTTTGTACCACCACCGAAAAACTGCATCGCATTAATCTGAAAACACTGACATTTTCGGTGGCAGGTAAAATCCGTTCTCCATTGCGCATTTTTATAGTTTAGATATTTAACAATGGCGGAACTGGCTAAAAGTCTGTGGGTTACAGAATTTGAACGAATCGACAAGGAGAAATGCAAATATAAACTTTGTGACAAAGACATATCACATTATCAGCATCACGAGGCAATACTTCTAATCTTAAAGGCCATATAAAGTCCTCGTACAAAAAAACAATTTACTGAAATTGAATGATCCATTTAGAGGTGTGCTGATACCAGTGATATCGGTTTTGCCGATACTGATATCCACTGTTCTAGATATCAGCCAATACTGATACTTCATTGACTTGGGAATAAGCACATGTGATGTCACCCTGTCAAAACAGCAAACATTGATGGCATGTTGTAACTTATACAGTGTATTCTTGGCACCAATAGTCGGTATGTGAGTTTTGTTGCAGATCACATCAAAGAGAACTAGAAGGGGTATCAGTACCCTGTGGCTCACCAGCAGGTGGCCAATGTAAAGGGGTGGCTGGAGTAAAAAAAAAAAAAAAAAGTCCAAAATTAAAGTAAATAATGAGCTAAAGGGTTAAATAATATAATAATAGCCCCAAGAAGCATGCTAACATAAAATAGGAACCATGGCAATATGCTACAAGGTAAGTCTCCACTTTGAAGAAAAGAAAGACAAACCTCAAAACCTGCACATAAAAGTAAAAAAAAAAAAGTCTTACATTTGTGTAAATGAAACGTGATCTGTAAGTCATCGTTCTATAGTAGGTTACCAAAAATGAAATCATTCCGTTGAAACGTTTCCAGAAAAAGACCGGAAAACTGATATTTTGGCGCTTTTCCATATTTCCAAGGGCAATAACTCACAAAAAAATAAGGCAATCATCATGAAACTCAAACTTGATCTGTAAGTCATCGTTCTATAGTAGGTTACCAAAAATGAAATCATTCTGTTGAAGCGTTTCCAAAAAAAGTCAGGAAAACTGATATTTTGGCGCTTTTCCATATTTCCAAGAGCCATATCTTACACAAGAATAATGCAATCAGCATGAAACTCAAACTTGATCTGTAAGTCATCGTTCTATAGTAGTTTACCAAAAATGCCGCTCAGGATCACAGATCCAATGTCGAGTTGTGACCTTGACCTTTGACCTGGCGAGTCCAAGGTCAATAGGGTTCTTCCTCGCACCAAGGCCAACACACCTATGAAGTTTCATGATTCTAGGTTGAACCACTATCAAGTTCTCATCCGGAAACCAATTGTTGCGATATACTATGTTCAAGGTCACTGTGACCTTGACCTTTGACCTGGTGAGTCCAACATCAATAGGGTTCTTCCCCGCACCAAGGCCAACACGCCTGTAAAGTTTCATGGCTCTAGGTTGAACCACTATCAAGTTATCATCCGGAAACCAATTGTTGCGATATACTATGTTCAAGGTCACTGTGACCTTGTCCTTTGACCTGGTGAGTCCAAGATCAATAGGGTTCTTCCTCGCACCAAGGCCAACATACCTATGAAGTTTCATGACTCTAGGTTGAACCACTATCAAGTTATCATCCGGAAACCAATTGTTGCGATATACTATGTTCAAGGTCACTGTGACCTTGACCTTTGACCTGGTGAGTCCAAGATCAATAGGGTTCTTCCTCGCACCAAGGCCAACACACCTATAAAGTTTCATGACTCTAGGTTGAACCACTATCAAGTTATCATCCGGAAACCAATTGTTGCGATATACTATGTTAAAGGTCACTGTGACCTTGACCTTTGACGTAGCGAGTCCAAAATCAATAGGGTTCTTCCCCTCACCAAGGCCAATCTACCTATGAAGTTTCATGAATGTGAGTTGAACCATTATCAAGTTATCATCCGGAAACCAATTGTTTAAGATTTACTATGTTCAAGGTCACTGTGACCTTGACCTTCGACGTAGCATGTCCAAAATCAATAGGGTTCTTCCTCCCACCAAGACCAACCTACGTATGAAGTTTAATGAATGTGAGTTGAACCACTATCAAGTTATCATCCGGAAACCAATTGTTTATGCCCGCCCGCCCGCCCGCCATTCACCAAACTATAAGTCGAGTTTGACTTCGTCACAACTCGACTAAAAATGAAATCATTCCGTTGAAGCATTTCCAAAAAAAATCCGGAAAACTGATATTTTGGTGCTTTTCCATATTTCCAAGGGCCGTAACTCAAACAAGAATAATGCAATCAGCATGAAACTCAAACTTGATCTGTAAGTTATTATTCTATAGTAAGTTACCAAAAATGAAATCATTCCGTTGAAGCGTTTCCAAAAAAACTCCGGAAAACTAAAGTGTGACTGACAGATTGACGGATGGACGGAGTGCAAACCTATAGGCCTCAGGCGATGCCGGTAGGGGACTGAAAAAAGTATCACATTTGTTTTAAGGGGTTAAAATTGAGAAAAATACCCTGTCACAGTAACCACAATGGCAATATGCCAGTAAGGTGAAACTCTACTTGAAAAATATCCACTTGGAAGAAAAGAAAGACAAACTTCAAAACCTGCACATAAAAGTAAAAAAAGTATCACATTTGTTTCAGAGGGTTAAAATTTAGAAAAATACCCTGAAAGTTAAAAAATTTATAGTAATTTATATACTTTTTATACTTACCAATGACCCAGACATAGCTGGTGCTAACTCTTAAAATATAGGGCCAAACACAAATTTTGCCCCCCAATCCCCAAAATTTGCATCTAAAACTAAAGAAAACATGTCCTGAAAGGCCCTCCACACTTCGCCCCTACTGCGCATGCGCAGTGTCAAGGACGTTCCGAAATTGGCGCCATTAATCATTCTAATAACCAGTGCCTGGTAAGCGCTATGTACTCAGCGGGGAGGCAAGAGTTCCCAACTCCTGGGAGGGCCATCCCCGTCTGGGTCATTGGTAAGTATAAAAAATATATAAATTACTATAAATTTTTTAACATTTTTATACTGTACCAATGACCCAGACATAGCTGAATAGTAAAAAGGCTGGAGGGCCAAGGACATAGAGCAAAATGGAATACGCTCAATAAAATAAAATAGATTCATCCCCTGTAGGGAAAAAGAAGTAATAGGCCTTACATGTATTTCTTATTATGATAAATTAGAAAGATACAACACCTTCCAAAATTGAGCTACATACATCCATGTACTCTATTAATACTCAATATAATCCTTATACTAATAATTTTTAAAGTAAGCCAATAAATAAAGTAATTCTAGAGAATAGAGACTCTTATACTCCTAAAAGTGTCTGAGGATTGCATAATCATGTCCGTTGACATATGCAATATTCAAAAGCTATACGTTAAAAACTAAGACTTGAATGAATTTTAAAAACCTAAACTTCTCACTAAACAACCATCCCAATAACAGCTCAGAATTAGTAACTCCGGAGGAGGTATCCCCTTGTTTTCATAGTAAAACAGGTGACCCAAGGGAACACCCTCCCCCCCCCCCCCTTTTTCTTGCCCTGGGTCAAATAGCCCAGAGCGAAGAGGGCAGCCGAACGGAGACACTGCTGAAACAGACAGCCTACCTAGCTATAGTAGCAACTGTTAAGTGAATGACATTCTGAGCAGTAGATAATAGACCTAACAATAGAGGCCTCCAGAAATGGACTCGATATTTCTGAGATAAAATTCATGAATGTGGATGGCTGAGCGCAATGAGCGGCCTTCAAAAATCTATAATAGCGACACTATTAATGTAAGCCCAAGAAGTAGAAGAACTCTTACTTCATGAGCCGAAATCTTAAGCACAACTGCTAAGTCAATGATATACTATAAGCAGTACCGATAGTTAATAGAATCCATTAACAATAAAAATGGAGCATAACGTCCTTCTACTAGACATCAAAGACAGAAGAAGCTTACGCCCATAGTAATAAACAGAAATCTGTTTATAAATACATAAACTGTACCCGGAAAGAGTAAAGGCCTATGCCCATACGAAGACGGAAGGACCTTAAAATAATAGGTTCCGGATAATAGGAGCCTAACTCTTATGCAACAATCCAACCTAAATAGTAACGGAAGTATTGATTCCGAAACTATGAAAGTGAAAATCATCCATCGATAGTGCATGAAACTCACTGACTCTACAGTAAAAGAGAAACCAACAGAATTACTGTCTAAAAGGTCAGAATTTGAAAACTACTGTTTCCAGAGGCTCAAATGATTACATAGCTAAATAAGAACCGAAGTTAAAATCCGTATAGGAATTTAATCTAAAGATTCTAAGTCTATTTATCAAAAAGTTACTAACTGACTTAGATAAAGAGACAAAAGACTCAATTGTAAACTATCGTAGAGTGCATAGGTATGAGGTAACATAAACCTATAACCTAAATAATAACAGGCTGCAGTAGATCTTGTGAAACAAGTATACTAAAAAATAGCAATGAGTAGTATGGAGGGATCAACAATATGAACATAATGATCCCTACACCACGACGGAAGAGCCTCCACTTTAGCCGCATAGAATAGCGAAGAAGAGGATCTCCTATAGTAAGAAATCGCGTCCAAAGCTCGTCCAGTATAGTGCTTACAATGCAATACGGACCACACAACGGAATACATGAAGGTTGCGACCTTGCAGGTTGTGATAAAGATGACACGATTTACCGAGTGAAAAAGATCCTCACATAGAGGAAGATTTCACGTTAAGACCCACAGTAGACAAGAGAGGAAATTACTCATGATCTCTGTGAAGATAGAGATGCTATCAACAGAAATGTATAGTGGTTGTTTATCTTAGCAATACCTGCTAAAACAACAGCGCCGGAGGATACGCGTATCCTATCATTCCGTCCTATAGATCAATAGAGCGTTAAGAATATTAGCTCAGAGATCTGAACAAGCCAACACATACGTCTGCAATTGATTAGCAAGCTGTGTCATAAATAAATCATCATTGGGCGCTCCCATAGATAGCAAATCTGATTGAATACTTGTTTGTTGAGAGTCCATTCTGACAGCAACAAGCGACCCGTAAGAGAACGGGAGTCCGATAAAACAATCAGACGACCCGGAATATGACGGACCAAAACTGAACTTGGTGTACTATAACCAACAGACGGATTCTTTCCATTAAATTGAATAACGGAAACAAAAGAGTGCCTCCCTGGTTCCGGAGATACGCCACTACTGTCGAATTAAAGGACAGGAATTTGGGCATGCGTTTCTGAATAATGTTCATGCAATGACATAAAGCAAGCCTAAAGAACATTATTCCGCGGAAGAAAACTGATTGCTAAAAGACTGCGGAACCCAAAGACCCTGGCACTTCGAATCCGTAGGGATCAGAATAATATCCCAATCTATTTGACTGGCAACCGTCATAACAGCCACACTCGGGTCCGGCAACTGCGGCGGCACTCTCTGAGTCAACCACCGAATGTTTGCCCCAGTCTGAATCTCTTGTAACACTAGATAGACAAGAGAATGTGTAAATCGAGCAATTCATGGATTGCCGAAAAGTTGCCGTCGAAGAGAAGCTCCTCCGAGAACGAAGCGACTCTGAGAGAGTTCTTAACCTTACTATCCACGCGAGTGGATGTAGCTAGGGCTGCGTCACGTCTAACTAACTCCAATCAGCCACTGAAGGGCGGAGTTATACGTGAACAAACTACTGCCCTCAAAAGAAATTACATTGAGAATAATATCCCGTAAATCTTTTCTTGAAGACGTAATGATAACGCCTCAGTAAGGCGGATTACGTATAATAAAGCGTCTAAGTTAAGTCTACTATACATAATGTCGTTCCCAACATTGAAATTGGAAAAGACATAAACGGCGAAAAAGAATATATGCAGTTTTAATCACACCGTCTAGACGCATATGAACTCTCGGTATGCCCTGCTCTGCCAAAATAAACTATTTGTATAAATGATAAAATGGCAGAAATGAGCAACGCGGACAAGAAACTAAACTATCATGCTTAGTAGCAGGCTTGTATATATATATATATAGCGTCGAAAAATAAAACACATGTTGTAATGACAATATTGGACTGCGTCGGTAAGTCAGGGACAATGTCCCCGAACCGATCGAAAAATCCGAGTCCAATGACGCTATAAGTCTCTTATCCAAGATCGCAGCAATGAAGTCCGAAATAATAATCACTGGAAGATAATGCCAGAAGATATGAAAGGCATCTTCCGATACTACTAAAGGGAAAACTCGAAAACTTTCGAATCCCTTTCGCCATCCTGTCGGACCCTATAAAGCGTTCGGTCGTCCGTAGCTGATGCAACCGCGGACCGCACCGACCCAGCGCCGTCGGATAATTCCTGATTCGACCGAGAAACTGTCAATTGCTGGGATGCTGCGAAACAACTGTGCTAACTCGGATAGCACGTCCGTCACTGAGGCCTGAGGAGAAGCGGTCTTACGATGCATTGCCGCTGGAAGCTCCGTGATCGTTACCCCGTGCAAACTACCAATATGCGAGCGAACGGAGTGTATAGGCCTCGTGTCCCTTGGCTACCGGATGGTGTGACCTATTCGCCGTGGAATCACTGAATGACGAAACTGATCGGATACTCGAGGTCACGTAGCCAATGCGCGGTCGTGTGCCCTGCTGTGAGGATGAGGAAGCATTAAAGACAGTCTCTCGGACTGTCAATATAACGGAGCGTCCCGACCGACAGACATATGCTCCGAAAGTAAAATATCTGAACCACAACATGCGGTCCCCTATGTTGTTGGGCGAGAGAGGGACCTCTCTCGCTCACAGCCCGGACGGACCTGGACCAGCCAGGAACCGGACTAACAGGCTTCCTCCGATCTGTCCTCAATCTGCCGTCACTGGGTGAGTACTAAAGTAATTAAAGTGCTCGCATCACCCAAATCTCTTTCCTAGACCGCAACGGACGAACCCGGCAGCCGAACCATTCGATGAATGTACGCTACACCGGGTGAGCTAGCGAATGTCACTCCGTAGGCGATAGACATATTCCATGAGCACTTATTGCCGCTAACTCTTCATTAACTATGACGACAGAGGCACACTTTTGAAAGACATCTCCATAACTCTTCGAACAAGAAACCAGAAATGCTTGGTTAGCAAGCATAAAATAATAATATATATAGCGTCGTTCAATAATTCAAAAGTTTGAGTGACATTATTGGACTATGTCGGAACTGAGGGACGATGTCCCTGAACCGAACCAAAAATTTCTAAGTCCACCGACGCTATCAGTTTCTTATCCGGCATCGCAGCATTCTGGTCCGACGAAAGAAGCTGTAGAAGACCAAGTCAGATGACATACACAACAGCATATGTTGTTCCGAAAGGGAAAGCTCGAAATCCTCCGAATCCCTTTCGGTATCCCGTCGGACCGGATGAAACTTTCGGACGTCCGTACCCACTTCCGCGGAGCGTCCCGACCCAGCATCGTCGGATAAAATATATGCGACAGATTCAGTTGATGCTGGGATGCTGCGATAAACTGTGCTATTAAGGAAAGCACGTCCGTTCCCGAGGCTTGTGCAGTAGCGGTCTTACGATGCATTGCCGCCGGAAGCTCCGTGTACGTTGACTCCCGCACACTTCCTATGCGAACGTCCGGAGTCTGCAGGCCTCGTGTCCCTGGCTACCGGATGGTGTGACCTGGTCGCCGAAGAATCCTTGATCGGCGAAGCTGGTAATATATCGGCGGTCACGCAGCCAAGGTGCGGTCGTGTGCGCTGACGAGAAGAGGAAGCCTTAGCAGTCTCAGCGGACTGCCTATACAACGGAGCGTCCCGAGCGACGGACGTATGCTCCGCTTACGACACATTTTGTACCACAACATCTGGGGCCAGATGTTGTTGAACGAGAGAGGGGCCTCTCTCGCTTGCCGTCCGGATGGACCGGAACGAGCTATGAACCGGACTAAAAGGCTTCCTGCGTTCTCCCTCCGATCCGCCGTCACTGGGTGTGCATTAGGTTAGTTTATAGTGCTCGCATCACCCCAAAATTCCTTCTAGACCGCAACGGACGAACCTGGCTGCCGAACCATTCGGTGAATGGACGCTACACCGGGCGAGCTAGCGGACGTCAAAGGCCGACGAACCTACTAGGGTCCTCTTAGGCAATTGGCGTATTTACATGAGCACTTTTCCGCTAGCCCTTCATTAATTGTGACGACGGAGGCACACTGTTGGAAGACATCACAGATACATCACCCTAATCTTGATCGTCTGAAATAGAAATTGATAAAGTAGAGTGACCCTGCGGGGAAAGGACCGGAGTGTCCAAATCCCCAACAACATACCGTGACATACGCTTCCCATATTGTCATCGAAATCATACGATACAGAACCGGAGTTAATGCGAGTACACTGACCACATATAGAATGATAATAAAGTCAGAGGAAGACTTCCTCTTAAAACAATTGATCAATATCCTTTCAATGTGAAAAGAAAACAAGTCCTGGTACTCGCACTAACCCCTGGCAATCAAAATACATAATAATAATATGATCCATTGATATAGAAAAAATAATTGAAATCAAAATATTTTGAAAAAATATTTTTTCAGAACAGCCCAAGTTTCTGAAAAGTAACGTTGAGCCCCAATGGATCCCAAGCCTAAGTGTGGACAAAAATTTTAAAAATATTTTAAACAATTTATTCAACACTTACGAACAATAATAATGTATCTAGTTATGATTAAAATAACATCAAGATATTATTTTTTAGAAATCCCCCCCTCACACAGAGGGCTGTTGTAAATGTAAACAATGAGTGTAAAAACACTAAAATAAGACTCCAGGCACCCAGGCCCGAAATCAGTTACCAAAAATACACTATCTGATGCAAAACAGAGACTTCCAGGGAAGAAACTGCAGAACATCAGATGGTAGATGCAGAACACAACGCCTAACCACCCCTAGGTGAAGACGTAAACATGGGGAAAGAACAGAATTCATTCTGTTATTCAGCTAAAACTCCCAAGAAAATTTAGTAATAATAATTACAAAAAGTATGCCAAAAGCATGGGAGAATAGCAAGGGGGAACTTAAAGGACAGGGAGAGAGGAAAACACTTAAAAAAAACAGTGTAACTAAATAATCAGAATGACAACAAAATGGCTGCTGCCTTGAAAATAGGTAACTTAACATAATTTCATTAAAAAATTTTAAGTTACAGCCCTGATAATATTCTGTCACACATTCTTTTCCTCTCCTCCTTCTCTATCCTCCTTAGAATCACCATTTCACTAATAATTATGTGTCTGGCATCATTTAAACTGAGATTTATAAGCACAAAGATCAGTCAGATGTTAACTGATGAAGGGCCAAACTTAGAATGATTAATGGCGCCAATTTCGGAACGTCCTTGACACTGCGCATGCGCAGTAGGGGCGAAGTGTGGAGGGCCTTTCAGGACATGTTTTCTTTAGTTTTAGATGCAAATTTTGCGGATTGGGGGGCAAAATTTGTGTTTGGCCCTATATTTTAAGAGTTAGCACCAGCTATGTCTGGGTCATTGGTACAGTATAAAAATATGTTGCAGTAACCACCATAGAAATATGCCAGTGAGGTAAAACTCTACTTAAAAATAATATCAAAACCTGCACACAAAAGTCCAAAATTAAAGTAAATAAGCAGCTAAAGGGTTAAATAATATAATAATAGCCCCAAGAAGCATCCTAACATAAAATAGGAACCATGGCAATATGCTACAAGGTAAGTCACCACTTGGAAGAAAAGAAAGACAAATCTCAAAACCTGCACATAAAAGTAAAAAAAAGTATCACATTTGTTTCAAGGGGTTGAAATTGAGAAATATACCCTGTCATAGTAACCACAATGGCAATATGCCAGTAAGGTGAAACTCTACTTGAAAAATATCCACTTGGAAGAAAAGAAAGACAAACATAAAACCTGCACATAAAAGTCAAAAAAGCATCACATTTGTTTCAAAGGGTTAAAATTTAGAAAAATACCCTGAAAATGTTACAGTAACCACCATGGCAATATGCCAGTGAGGTAAAACTCCACTTAAAAACTAGAATTACTGTGAGCACTGCTCACTAAAGATACCACCCACTCCAACCAAGAAACATTTCACAACAGTAAAAAAGTATTTAATATACACAGCACATCTGTATGTTCTCCGAAAACATGAGAGCAATTTTCAATATGAGAAAGGGTAAATATTACAAAGAGCATGCAAGATGAAAAAATAAAAATACCTGAAAGCAGAATAGAAGGTGCACATCTATAATGTATATAAAAGAATGTCTGAGAGTTTCAATGAAATTCGCCCACTGGTATAAGAGGAGTAGCGGATAGCAGGAGTGTACCCCCCTAAAGCATCACAACAATTTGGCTAAGTTCATTTCGCCCTTTGGGAAAGAGTAAAAAATAAAAATACCTGAAAGCAAAATAGGAGGTGCACATCTATAATGTATAGAAAAGAATGCCTGTAAGTTTCAATGAAATCCACCCACTGGTTTAAGAGGAGTAGCGGATAGCAGATGTGTACCCCCAAAGCGTCACGGACGTACGGACGTACGGAAGTATGGAAGTATGGAAGTACGTAAGTACGGAAGTACGGACACCATGAATGCTATATACTGCCCACTTTTCAAGTGGGTGGTATAAAAATATCAAAACCTGCACACAAAAGTACAAAACCTGCACACAAAAGTCCAAAATTAAAGTAAATAAGCAGCTAAAGGGTTAAATAATATAATAATAGCCCCAAGAAACATCCTAACATAAAATAGGAACCATGGCAATATGCTACAAGGTAAGTCGCCACATGGAAGAAAAGAAAGACAAACCTCAAAACCTGCACATAAAAGTAAAAAAAAAGTATCACATTTGTTTTAAGGGGTTAAAATTGAGAAAAATACCCTGTCACAGTAAGGTGCCAGTAAGGTGAAACTCTACTTGAAAAATATCCACTTGGAAGAAAAGAAAGACAAACCTCAAAACCTGCACATAAAAGTAAAAAAAGTATCATATTTGTTTCAGAGGGTTAAAATTTAGAAAAGTTAAAAAATTTATAGTAATTTATATATTTTTTATACTTACCAATGACCCAGACTTAGCTGGTGCTAACTCTAACAAAACCAGGGCCAAACACAAATTTTGCCCCCCAATCCCCAAAATTTGCATCCAAAACCAAAAGAAATCATGTCCTATAGGACCTCCATACTTCGCCCCTACTGCGCATGTGCAGTGTCAAGGACGTCCCGAAATTGGCGCCAATTATCATTCTTACTGGCAGTGCCTGGTCAGCGCTATGTACTCAGCGGGGAGGCAAGAGTTCCCAACTCCTGGGAGGGCCATCCCCGTCTGGGTCATTGGTAAGTATAAAAAATATATAAATTACTATAAATTTTTTAACATTTTTATACTGTACCAATGACCCAGACTTAGCTGAATAGTAAAAAGGCTGGAGGGCCAAGGACATAGAGGAAAATCCAATAAGCTCAACTATACAATAAAGAGGTAACCCCTTAAGGAGAAAAGGAGTATTAGGCTTTACATGTATCTTTCTTATTTAATATTAAATTAGAAAGATACAATACCCTTTAAAATTGAGCACAATAACATTCATGTTCTCTATTAACATCCAGTATAACCCTTATACTAATTATTTTTAAAGTAAGCCAATAAATAAAGTAGTCCAGAGAATTGAGACTCTTTATAATCTTTTAAAAGTGTCCGAGTATTGTATATTAAAGCCCGTTTGACACTTGACATATACAAATGCTTCACACCGAGCTACACTTTAAAAATATGACATGAATGAATTTTAACATTAATATTACACTTTAAAACCATCCCGGAAGCGACTCAGAAATACTGACTTTGGAGGAGGCATTCCCTTGCTTTTCACTATAAAGCAGGTGACCTAAGGGAACAAAAGCCCCCCCCCCCCCCCCCCCTTCCCCTTGCCCTGGGTCAAATAGCCCAGAGCGAAGAGGGCAGTCGGACGGAGTCACTGGCGGAACAGAAAGCCTGCATAACTATAGTTGCAACTGTTTAGTGGACGACATTCTGAGCAACAGATAACGGACCTAAACAATGCAGGTCTCCAGAAATGGACTCAATATTTCTGAGATAAAAATTCGTGAATGTGGATGGCTGAGACCAATAAGCAGCCTTCATTAAGTCTGTAATAGCAATACTATTAGCATAAGCCCAAGAAGTAGCAAGAGCTCTTACTTCATGAGCGGAAATCTTAAGCACAGACTGCTGAGAAGAAGATAAACTCTCATAAGCAGTACGGATAGTTAATTGAATCCATCTAGCAATAGAATGGACCGAAATGTCCCTTCTATTAGGCATCAAAGACAGAAAGAAACGTTTCTGTCCCTTTCTGATAAACTGAGATCTCTGTTTATAGATACGTAACGCTCTAACAGGACAGAGTAAAGGCCTACGCCCATCTGAAGACGGAAGAGCCTTAATAACAATAGGTTCCGGATATTTATTAGGAGCCTGATTCTTAGCTAAAAAAAACACATTAGTAGTGAAGGTGATAGTGTTCCCGACACTACGATAGTGAGAATCATCCACCGACAGTGCATGAAGCTCACTGACTCTTCTAGCAGAAGAGAAAGCTAAGAGAAAAGCTGTCTTATAAGATAAGAATTTGAAATCTACTGTCCCAAGAGGTTCAAATGGCTTTTCCTTCAATTTAAGAAGAACCCAAGCTAAATTCCATTTAGGAATTAATCTAAGAGTTCTGGGTCTATTTATCGAGAAGTTTCTAACCAACTTAGATAAAGAGACATTAGATCCAATTTGTAAACTATCATGATGTGCATAGGTATCAGATAACATAGACCTATAACCCTTAATAGTAACAGGCTGCAGTTTGATTTCGTCAAACAAGTATACTAGAAAGTTTGCAATGTCTGGTATAGAGGGATCGAAAATATCTACAGAATGATCCCTACACCAACGACGAAAAACCTTCCACTTAGCCGCATAGTTTAGCGAAGAGGAGGTCCTCTTACAGTTAGAAATCGCGTCCACGGCTCGTCCTGTAAAGTGCTTGCCATGCAAGAAGGACCGCACAACGGAAAAACGTGAAGGTTGAGACCTTGCGGGTTGTGATGGAGTTGACGCGATTTCCCCTGCGAAAGAAGATACTCCCGTGAAGGAAGCTTTCGCGGTAGGTCCCACAACAGACACCTGAGTATATTTATCCACGGTCTCTGTGGTGACAGAGATGCTACCAACAGAATCTTGCATTGAGATTGTTTTATCTTTAGCAATACTTGCTGAATTAACGGCGCTGGAGGATACGCATATCCTATCATTCCGTCTACTGCAAATGCTCTTGGATCCGGACACGGAGACACATACGTCTGCAACTGATTGTTGAGATGTGTCGCAAATAAGTCTATCATTGGCCGTTCCCATTGGTAGCAAATCTGATTGAATACTTGTTTGTTGAGAGTCCACTCCGATGGCAACAAGCGACCCTTTCGTGAAAGGGAGTCTGCTAGCACATTCAGACGACCCGGTATGTGACGGACCGAAAGAAGAACCTGATGTTCTAGCGCAAACAGAAGGATTCTTTCCGTTAGATTGAACAACGGAACTGAATGAGTGCCTCCCTGATTCCGTATATACGCCACTACTGTCGTATTGTCGGATAGGATTTGGACATGAGCATTGTGAATAATGTCCATCCAATGACGTAACGCAAGCCAAATTGACATCATTTCCTTGATGTTTATGTGCTTGCCCAGGAATTGCGGATCCCAAAGACCCTGGCATCTCGAATCCGTTGGGATCAATGATGCACCCCAACCTGTTTGACTGGCATCCGTCATAATGGTAAAACTCGGATCCGGCAACTGCAGCGGAACTCCTTGAGTTAGCCACTGAATGTTTGCCCAAGTCTGAATCTCTTGTTTCACTTGATTTGACAAGAGAACGTCTACGTCGAGCGAATGAATTTTCACACTCCAATTCTGAGTCAAGAAAATTTGGAGAGGACGCGTGCGTAACCGCCCCATCGGAATGAGATCCGCAGTGGCTCCGCACAGACCTATCAGTCTCATAAATTCTCTCGCTGTGACTTTGTCTGCGTGCAGACAATAGCGAGCGTAACAACTGACTAATTTCGCTCTGGTTAACGGCAGACGAACGAGATTGTTGTGCATCTCGAAGCTCATTCCCAGATGTGTGAATGACTTGGACGGCACCAGATCCGACTTCTCCTCGTTTACTATAAAACCGAGACGTCGGAGCAATAGAAGTAGATTCTGAACATCGTTCTGAAGCGTTAACTCGTTGCCGTACCTCTGAAGAATGTCGTCCAGGTAGGCCGACGTTACCGCAGACGAATGAGCTTGGAAATAGATCATTACCGAGTTCATTACCCGAGTGAAAGCCCAGGGTGCTAGATTCAGTCCGAAGCACATCGCCCGGAATTGATACACCACTCCTAGGACTGCGAAGCGTAGATACTTTCTGAATGTTGGATGTACCATGACGTGAAAGTACGCATCTTTGAGATCTATGCTTGTTGCATAATCGTTCACCCGAATACTCGCTCTGACTGACCGAATCGTCTCCATTTTAAACTTCGGAGCGACGATCAGCTTGTTTATCCAGCTCAAATCTATGACTGGACTGAATGAGCCGTCTGGTTTTGGAACCAGAAACAGATGGCTGTAGAATCCCGGAGTCTCCTGGTTTTCTACGACCTCTACCGCGTTCTTCATTAAAAGAGACTGCACCTCTGATAATAGAGCGTCTCTTTTCTGCGGATTTGACGGAAGTTGAGTCCACTTTGGACTTCGAGTTAATGGAGGCTTTCGTTTGAAGGATATCTTTAGACCTTCCGAAGTCACTCCTCTCACCCAAGGGTCGTCCGTAATCGACGCCCATTCTTGTGAAAAGCTCGACAACCTTCCGCCAACCGGTACGCGATAGGGGTTTAAGCCATCACCTCCTGGACCTGCGAGGCCTGCGGTAGGAGAAACCACGTCCTCCACGAACCGCACCTCGTCCCGTCGACCGAAGGAGAGTCGCTACCCTGACGGTCTCTCGAATAAGACCAAGAGGACGCACCGGAACCTCTATAGGAACCTCTCTTGGGCGCATTAGACCCAGAAGTGCCTGTCTTATTCTTGTCTGCCGTATCCGACTTCTTAGAAGCAGATTTGAACAACAGAGAATCCGAAGCTTTCTTTGTAATTTTATCATAAATAGCAGAAAGCTTGCCGTCAAAGAGAAGTTCTCCGAAGACCGAAGCGACTCTGAGAGAGTTCTTCACCTTAGTATCCACGAGTGTGGATGTAGCTAGGGCTGCGTCACGTCTGACCAACTCCAGGTTTGCCACTGAAAGGGCGGAGTTACACGTGGAATAAGCTTCTGCCCTTGAAAGAAGTCTTAAAGAGGATTGTATATCCTGAAATTCTTTCCCTTGAAGGCGCAGTGATAACGCCTTAGTAAGGTGATCTGCGTAAGATAAGGCATCTAAATTGGCTCTGTTAGACGAAATAGCTGTTTCCAACACTGCGGTTGGAATAGAAGCCGACGACGGTAATGATAGCTCTAAGTCTTCCGCCTCGTCGTCCATACGCAGAGGAACTCTCGGAATACCCTGTCCTGCCGTGTCGAATTTATTCCTTGCATTAATGAAAGGCAGGTTGAGAGTATTGGCGGACAAGAAACCTGCTTTCCCCGTCTTGGAAGCAAGTTTAAATATAGCGTCGTTCAATAATTCAAATGTTCTTGCAACATTATTGGACTGCGACGGAAACTCGGGAGCGATGTCCCTGAACCGCTCAAAAAATTCAGAGTCCAATGACGCTATAATCCTCTTGTCCGGAACCGCAGCAGTCTGGCCCGACGGAACAACTTGAGGGAGAAAGTGCCGGATGAAGTCCACGGCAGCTTTATGTTGTTCCGAAAGGGATAGCTCCAAATCATCCGTATCCCTTTCACCATCCAGTCGGACCTCATGATGCTCCCGGTCGTCAGCCCCCGATGCTTCGGCGGAGCATACCGACCCAGCGCCGTCGGAGAATTCCTGATCCGACACCGTTTCTGTCGGCTGCTGGGATGCTGCGATAAGTTGTGCTATCTGCACAAGTATGTCCGGCGTCGAGACCTGCGGAGGCGCAGTCTTTCGCTGCTTCGCCGAGGGCAGCTCCGCATCAGATGGCTCCCGCATACTTTTTCTATGCGAACGTCCGGAGTCCATCGGTCTCGTGTCCCTGGCTGCCGGATGGTGTGACCTGGTCGCCGAAGAATCCCTGATCGGCGAAGCTGGTAAGATATCGGCGGTCACGCAGCCAAGGTGCGGTCGTGTGCGCTGACGAGAAGAAGAAGCCTGAGCAGTCACCGCGGACTGCCTATACAACGGAGCGTCCCGAGCGACGGACGTGTGCTCCGCTTGCGACACATTTTGTACCACAACATCTGGTCCCAGATGTTGTTGTACGAGAGAGGGGCCTCTCTCGCTCGCGGCCCGGCTGGACCTGGACGAGCTAGGAACCGGACTCAAAGGCTTCCTCCGATCTCGCCTACTATCCGCCGTCACTGGGTGTGCACATTGAATGTTTATAGTGCTCGCATCACCCAACATTTCCTCCTGGACCGCATCGGACGAACCCGGCTGCCGAACCATTCGGTGAATGGACGCTACACCGGGCGAGCTAGCGGACGACATTTGTTTAATCTCCATGAGCACTTTTGCCGCTAGCTCTGTATTCATTTGTGACGACGGAAGCGCACTTGCAGAAGATAACATGGAAACATCACCCTGTTCTTGTTCCTCTGAAATAGAAACTGAGAAAGTAGAGTGACCTTGCGGAGAAAGAGCCGGCATAGCCCTTTCTCCAGTAACAACATACCGTGACACACGTTTCCAATGTTTGTCATCCCAATATTGACATATAGAACAGGGATTAGTGCGAGAACACTGACTACAATTAATACAATGATCATGAAAGTCAGAGGAAGATTTCTTCCCATTACAATTTGAACAATATCCTTTCATTGTGAAAAGTCAACAACAAGTCCTAGTTACTCGCACAAACCCCTGACACAAAGATACATAATAACATGATCCATTAATAATGAAAAAACAATTGCAAAACAAAATAATTTTGAAAAAATATTTTTTCAGCGAAGCCCAAGTTTCTGAAAAGTAACGTTGAGCCCCGATGGATCCGATGGCTAAGTGTGGTCAAAAAATTTTAAATTTATATTAAATAATTAATGAGACACTTACGGATAATAGAAATGTATCTTATAGTGAGATAAACTACACCAAAGGCAAACAACCCCCCTCAAAAAAGGCTGTTGCCAATGTAAACAAACAGTGTAAACCACCAGAAAACATGACTCCAGACTCTGAAAAAACTGGCCCGAAATCAGTCATCAAAATTACACTCTATCTGATGCAAGACAGAGACTCCCAGGGGAGAATCTGCAGAACATCAGATGGAAGATGCAGAACACAACGTTTATACACCCATGGGTGAAAACGTAACTATGGGGAAAATAACAGAAAACATTCTGTAACCAAGCAACTCTCCCAAGAGAATTTTAGAAATGAACTTTCTCAAAAATATGCCAAAAGCATGGGAGAATTGCAAGGGGGGACTTAGAAGGCCAGGGGAGAGGAAACACTGAATAAGCAGTGCAACATTTTAGCAAGAATGACAACAAGAGGCCCATGCCTCGAAAATAGGCAACTTAACATAATTTCATCAAAAAATTTTAAGTACAGCCCTGATTATTTTTTGTCACTCCTTTTCCCTCTCCTCCTTCTATATCCTCCTTAGAATCACCATTTCTCCAAAAATTACGTGTCTGGCATCCTTTAAACTGAGATTTACAAGCACAAAGATCAGTGAGATGTTGACTGATGAAGGGCCAAACAGAGAATGATAATTGGCGCCAATTTCGGGATGTCCTTGACACTGTGCATGTGCAGTAGGGGCGAAGTATGGAGGTCCTATAGGACATGATTTCTTTTGGTTTTGGATGCAAATTTTGGGGATTGGGGGGCAAAATTTGTGTTTGGCCCTGGTTTTGTTAGAGTTAGCACCAGCTAAGTCTGGGTCATTGGTACAGTATAAAAATATACCCTGAAAATGTTACAGTAACCACCATGGCAATATGCCAGTGAGGTAAAACTCCACTTAAAAAAAAAAATATCAAAACCTGTACACAAAAGTACAAAACCTGCACACAATAGACCAAAATTAAAGTAAATAAGCAGCTAAAGGGTTAAATAATATAATAATAGCCCCCAAGAAGCATCCTAACATAAAATAGGAAACATGGCAATATGCTACAAGGTAAGTCTCCACTTGGAAGAAAAGAAAGACAAACCTCAAAACTTGCACATAAAAGTAAAAAAAAGTATCACATTTGTTTCAAGGGGGTTAATATTGAGAAAAATACCCTGTCACAGAACCACAATGGCAATATGCCAGTAAGGTGAAACTCTACTTGAAAAATATCCACTTGGAAGAAAAGAAAGACAAACCTCAAAACCTGCACATAAAAGTCAAAAAAGCATCACATTTGTTTTAAGGGGTTAAAATTGAGAAAAATACCCAGAAATGTTAAGGAAACCACCATGGCAATATGCCAGGAAGGTAAAACTTCACTTGAAGACAAAATTTCAAAACCTGTAGACAAAAGTCAAAAACCTGCACAGAAAAGTCAAAAACCTGAACACAAAAGTCCAAAATTCAAGTAACTAAACATGGAAAGGGTTGAATAAAATATTACTATCCCTGAAAAGCATGCAGACATAAAAAAAGCAAAAAAAAAAAAAAAATCAAAACCTGCATACAAAAGTTCAAAATGAATGAATCCGGACGCTGACGCAGAAGCCAATGCCGCCATAGGCTCACACAACTATCGTTGGTGAGCCAAAAACTGGAAATAATACATACCACCATGTGTATTGGAAGAAATTTTACCCAATAATTAACTTTAAAAAAAAAAAAATGAAAAAATTTATAGTAATTTATATATTTTTTATACTTACCAATGACCCAGACTTAGCTGGTGCTAACTCTTAAATATTCAGGGCCAAACACAAATTTTGCCCCCCCCCCCCCCCCCCCCCCCCCCCCAATCCCCAAAATTTGCATCCAAATCAAAAAATCTAATGTTCTTTCATGGTCCTCCATACTTTTACCTACTGCGCATGCGCAGTGTCAAGGAAGTACCGAAATTGGCACCAAAGCCTCATTCTTACAACCAGTGCCTGCTAAATGTTATATAATCAGCAGGGAGGTATGAGTTCCCAACTCATGGGAGGGCCGTCCCCGTCTGGGTCATTGTTAAGTATAAAAAAATATATAAATTACTATAAATTTTTTCATATTTTTATACTGTAACCAATGACCCAGACTTAGCTGAATAGAAAAAAGGCTGGAGGGCCTAGGACATGAAGGAAAATCCAATAGGCTCAATTACATATAAAGAATTATCTCCTCAAGGAGAACAGGAGAAAAAGGATTTACATATATCTTTCTTGTTTCTTAAAAATAAGAAAGACACATTACCAATCAGTAATTGAGCACAATAACATCAATCATCTCTATTAACATCCAGTATAACCCAATATACTAATTTCTTAAAGGAAAGCCAATAAATAAAGATAGTCTAGAGAATGAGACTCTTTATACTCATTTAAAAGTGTCTGAGGATTGAATATTAATGCTTGTATGACACGTGACATATACAAATGCTTCACACCGAGCTACACTTTAAAAATATTACATAAATGAGATAGACATTAGCCTTACAATTTAAAACCATCCCAGCACCGACTCGGAATTACTGACTCAGGAGGAGGTATTTCCTTGCTTTTCACTATAAAGCCGGTGATATAAGGGAACACCATCCCCACCCCCTCCCTTCCCCTTGCTCTGGGTCAATCACCACAGAACGAAGAGGGCAGCAGGACAGAGTCACTGCAGGAACAGAAAGCCTACATAACTATAGTTGCAACCGTTTAGTGGACGAAATTCTGAGCAACAGATAAAGGACCTAAACATCTAAGGTCGCCAGAAATAGACTCAATATTTCTAAGGTAAAAATTAGTGAAAATAGAAGGCTGAGACCAGTATGCAGCCTTCATCAGATCCATAATATCAATACTGTTTGAATAAACCCAAATTGTAGACAGCGCTCTAACTTTGTGCGCTGAAATCTTAAGCATAGATGCTGAGTTGAAGATAAACTTTCATAAGCAGTACGAATAGCCAACTGAATCCACCTAGAAATAGAATGGTCCGTAATGTCCTTTCTATTAGGAAGCAAAGACAGAAAGAAACGTTCTCGCCCCTTTCTGATAAACTCAGATCTGTGCTTGTAAATACGCATAGCTCTAACTGGACACAGCAAAGGCCTATGGCCATCTGTGGACGGAAGAGCCCTAATAATAATAGGCTCAGGGTACTTATTAGGAGCCTGATTCTTAGCCAGAAATCCCACATTGGTAGTTAAAGTAATAGTATTACCAACACTACGATAGTGAGAATCATCCACGGATAGAGCATGAAGCTCGCTAACTCTTCTAGCGGAAGCGAAGGCTAAGAGAAAAGCTGTCTTATGAGACAAGTATTTGAAGTCTACTGTATTAAGAGGTTCAAAAGGAGCTTCTTTGAGCTTCAGAAGAACCCAAGCTGAATTTATTTAGGAATTAACCAAAGGGTTCTAGGTCTATTTATCGAAAAGTTTTTAACTAATTTTGATAAAGAGACATTAGATCCAATTTGTAAGCTATCATGATGAGCATATGTATCCGAGAGCATAGACCTATAACCCTTAATAGTTACTGGCTGCAGTTTGAGATCGTCAAACAAGTAGACCAGAAAATTAGCAATGTCTGGAATGGAGGGATCATAAATATCAATCAAGTGATTCCTACACCAACAAGAGAAAACCTTCCACTTTGCTGCATAATTTAGCGAAGAGGAGGCCCTCCTACAGTTAGAAATTGCGTCCACTGCTCGTCTTGTAAATTGCTTGCCGTGCAAGAAGGACTGCACAACAGAAATACGTGAAGGTTGAGACCTTGCGGGTTGTGATGCAGTGTGCGTGATTTCCCCTGCGAGAGTAGGTCCTCCCATGGAGGAAGCTTCCAAGGAATGTCCCATAACAGACACCTGAGTAGATTTATCGATGTCCTCTGGGGCGACAGAGATGCTACCAACAGAATCTTGCAGTGAGATTGCTTGACTTTTAGCAAGATCTGTTGAATCAACGGAGCTGGAGGATACACATATACTATCATTCCGTCCCAAGAGATCGAGAGAGTGTCTACTGCGAACGCTCGATGATCTGGGCATGGCGACACATACGTCTGCAACTGATTGTTGAGATGCGTCACAAACAAGTCTATCATTGGGCGATCACATTGGTAGCAAATCTGATTGAATACTTGCTTGTTGAGAGTCCATTCTGACGGCAACATGCGACTTTTCCGAGAGAGCGAGTCCGCTAGAACATTCAGACGACCTGGAATATGATGGACTGACAGAAGAACATGATGCTCTAGAACAAACAGAAGGATTCTTTCCGTTAAGTTGAATAACGGAATGTCGGACAGTATTTGAACATGTGAATTCTGAATTATGTTCATCCAATGACATAGCGCAAGCCAAATTGACATCATCTCTTTGATGTTTATGTGCTTGTTCAGGAACTCTGGATCCCAAAGACACTGGCACCTCGAATCTGTTGGGCTCAATGTCATGCCCCAACCTGTTTGACTCGCATCCGTCATATTCGTAAAAAAACGGATCCGGCAGTTGCAGTGGAACTCCCTGAGCCATCCACTGAATATCTGCCCAAGTCTGAATCTCTTGCTTTACTTGGTTCGATAAGACGATACATGTTTCGAGGGAATGAGTCTTCACACTCTCAAGCCTGAGTGAAAAATATCTGGAGTGGACGTGTGCACCCCATCGGAATAAGGTCCGCGGCGGCTCCGCACAAACCCATCAGTCGCATGAATTCTCTCGCTGTTACTACGTCTGAGTGTAGACAAAAGTGAGCATAACTGACTAATTTCGCTCTGGATAACGGAAGACGAACCAGATTGTTGTGTGTCTCGAAGCTCATTCCCAAGTGAATGAACGACTTGGACGGAACTAGATCCGAATCCTTTTTGTTTACAATGAAACCGAGACGTCGGAGCAATTGAAGCAGACTCTGAACATCGTTCTGAAGAGTCAATCTGTCGTTGTATCTCTGAAGAATGTCGTCCAAGTAGGCCGATGTCACCGCAGATGAATGAGCTCGGAAATAAGTCATTACCGAGTTCATTATTCGAGTGAAGGCCCAGGGTGCTAGATTGAGTCCAAAGGACATTGCTTGGAACTGATAAACGACTCCTAGGACAGCGAAGCAAAGGTACTTTCTGAATGTCAGATGTACCATGACATGAAGTACACATCCTTGAGATCTATGCTCGCAACATAATCGTTCACTCGAATGCTCGCTCTCACCGATCTAATGGTCTTCATATAAAACTTTGGAGCCACGATCAGTTTGTTTATCTAGCTGAGATCTATAACTGGACGGAACGAGCCGTCTGGTTTCGGTACCAGGAACAGGTGACGGTAAAAACCCAGGGATTCCTGGTTTTCTACGACCTCTATTGCATTCTTCTCCAGGAGAGATTGCACCTCTGATAGAAGCGAATCTCTCTTCTGAAGGTTGGACGGAAGCTGAGTCCATCGTGGATTTCGTGTTAACGGAGGTTTTTCTCGGAAGGATAATTTTAGGCCTTTCGAGATAATGTCCTGTTCCCATCGGTCGTCCATAATTGACAACCAATTGGTCAAAAACCTTGACAGCCTTCCGCCCACTGGACTGCAATAGAGGTCCTGACCATCACCTCCTGGACCTGCGAGGCTTGAGGGAAGAATACTATGCCTCCCGTCCAGTGCCCCGACCAGTCGACCTAGGGGCATCTGACCGGTTGGCTCGGCCAGAATTACGTCCCCTACCTGAGTCGCTACTCTGACGGTCTCTGGAGTAAGAGCTGGAGGATTTTTTATATCCTCTATAGGAGCCTCCCTTGGACATATTCGCTCCAGAAGCTCCTGACTTACTCCTCTCCGCTGAGTCCGATTTCTTAGAAACCGACTTAAAGAGCAGAGAATCTGAAGCTTTCTTGGTAATCTGATCATAGATTAATGAAAGCTTACCATCAAAGAGAAATTCTCCGGAAACCGGAGCGACTCGAAGAGAGTTTTTCACCTTAGAATCCACCCTAGTGGATGAAGCCAGGGCAGAATCACGTCTGACTAACTCCAAATTTGCCACTGATAGGGCAGAGTTATACGTGGAATATGTGATTGCCCTAGAAAGAACTCTCAAGGAAGTTTGAACATCCTGAAATTCTTTACCATCGAGACGTTGAGCTAACGCTCTGGTAAGGTGATCTGCATATGATAATGCGTCTAAACTGGCTCTATTAGACGAGATCGTCGTCTCCTAAGTACTAGGGAGAATCGACATAGACGCCAGGCAAGGACAACTCTAAGTCCTCGGCCTGATCGTCTAAACGCAGAGGAACTCTCGGCATGGCCTTTCCTGCCGTAGCAAATCTATTCTTATTGTTGATGAACGGCAGATGTAGAGCTTGTTGCGATAAGAACTGGTTTTGCCTGTCTTAGAGGCTAATTTAAAAATAGTGTCATTTAGCATTCAAACGTCCGTGAGACATTGCTGGACTGGACCGGATACTCAGGAACATCTTCCTTAATCCGGCCAAAAAAGTCAGTATTCAATGACGCTATCAGTCTCTTATCCGGTATCGCAGCACTCTGGTCCGATGGAACAACGTCTGGAAGATGCTGACGGATAAAGTCCATCGCCACCTTATGTTGTTCCAGAAGGGAAAAATCCAGCTCCGTAGTTTCCCTTTCACCATCCAACTGGACCAGATGCAAATCTCGGTCGTCCCTGTCTGACGCTGCATAGGAACGGACCGACCCAGCTTCATCCGACAGTTCCTGATCTGAAACTGTTGAAGGATGTTCCGAAGGTTGCTGGGATGCTGTGATGAGTTGCGCTATCTATGATAGCAAGTCCGTCACGGAGGCCTGTGGAGCTGCGGTCTTATGTTGCTTAGCCGCTGGAAGCTTCTGGGACGGTATGTCCTGCAAAATCCTTTTACGCGAATGTCCCGACAGGTGAGGCCTTGTGTCCTTGGCTACTGGATGTTGTGGCCTAGGCGACTTGAAATCCTTTGTCAGTGAAGCAGGCTGGATATCTGAGGTCACAAAGCCAAGGTGTGGTTGTGTGTGTGCTGGCGTGTAGAAGAGGAAGCCAATAGACTAGCCGACACCGGCTGCCTATGCGACGAAGCGTCCCGAGCAGGAGTGGACGTATGCTTCGACTGACAAACGTTATGCACAACAACATCTGGCCCCAGATGCTGTTGTAAGAGAGAGGGGCCTCTCTCGCTCACGGTCTGGGTAGACCTGAACGAGCTTGCTACTGGACTGACTGGCTTCCTCTGATCCATCCTCCCTTCCGTCGTCGCAGGGTGTGCGTGATCCGAAATTATAGTGCTTGCAACACCCTTTTTCCTCTCCTGGACCGCAATGGACATATCCGGCATAACACCACTCACTTGACGAGTGATAGATCCACCGGTCGAGCTAGCTGGCGACAAGACCGTAAATCCCTTTTGGGACCTAGGCACTTGTCTGATTTCACTGAGCACTTTTGCCGCTAGTTCTTCATTGATTTGCGATGACGGCAGCACACTTCCGGAAGACATCACAGAAACATCACCCTGTTCTTGTTCCTCTGAAAAAGAAACTGAAAAACTAGAGTGACCCTGTGGTTAGAGGACCGGAATCGACCTCTCACCACTAACAATGTACCGTGACACACGTCTCCAATGTTTGTCATCCCAATTGGCACAAACTGTACAAGAATTAGTGCGAATACAGTGACTACAGCAAACACAATGAGCATGAGAATCCGAGGAAGACTTCCTCGATTTACAATTTGAACAATATTCTTTCATAATTAAAAAAATATTATACAGCCGTAGTACTCGCCCTCAAAAATACAAAGATACATAATAATAATACAATCCATAACAATATTTTCGAAAAATAATTCAAAAAGAAAATTTTCGAAAAAATTTTGACATGAGCCCAAGTTCCCAAAGGGAACAATGAGCCCAAATGGATCCAAAAAAAGCCAAAAATTTTAAAACATATCTAAAAATTAATGTTACACTTACGGATAATATTAATGTATCTGACTACATAATAAACCAAACAGAAGACAAGGAATTACTAACAGAAAGTAACCATTGTCAACGTAAACAAAAGTCAATAAAAACCGGAAACAAGACTCCAGGCACTGTAAAACATGGCCCGAAGTCAGTAACCAATTTTAAAAACTATCCGATGTAAAACGGAATCTTCCACAGAAGAAACTGCAATACATCAGATGGTAGATGCATGACCAAAAACGCCTAAACACCCCAAGGGTGAGGACGTAACAATGGGGATAACAGAATAAACATTCTGTAACTAAGCTAAACTCCCAAGAAATTTCAATAAAAAAATTTCAAAAAATATTCCAAAAGCAAGGGAGATTAACTGGGGAGGTTTCAAGGAAAGGGACAGAGGAAACACTTAACAAACAGTGGAGATTTCATAGCAAGAATGAAAACATCAGGCCCATGCCCCAAAATTAGGGAACATGAAATAATTTTGTATAAAAGTTAAAAAATTTATAGTAATTTATATATTTTTTATACTTACCAAGCTGGTGCTAACTCTTACAAATCTAGGGCCGAACACAAATTTTGCCCCCCAATCCCCAAAATTTGCATCTAAAACCAAAGCAATCATGTCCTGAATGGCCCTCCATACTTTGCCTCTACTGCACATGCACAGTGTCAAGGAGGTCCCGAAATTGGAGCCAATTATCATTCTTACAAGCAGTGCCTGGTCAGCGCTATGTACTCAGTGGGGAGGTATGAGTTCCCAACTCCTGGGAGGGCCATCCTCGTCTGGGTCATTGGTAAGTATAAAAAATATATAAATTACTATAAATTTTTTAACATTTTTATACTGTACCAATGACCCAGACATAGCTGAATAGTAAAAAGGCTGGAGGGCCTAGGACATAGAGGAAAATCCAATAAGCTCAACTATATAAAATAGTCATCCCCTCAAGGAGAAAAGGAGTATTAGGCTTTACATGTATCTTCCTTATTTATGATAAATTAGAAAGACACAACACCCTCCATAATTGAGCATCATAACATTCATGTTCTCTATTAACATCCAGTATAATCCTTATACTAATTATTTTTAAAGTAAGCCAATAAATAAAGTTAGTCCAGAGAATTGAGACTCTTTATAATCATTAAAAGTGTCCGAGGATTGTATATTAACGCCCGTTGACACGTGACATATACAAATGCTTCACACCAAGTTACACTTTAAAAATATGACATGAATGAATTTTTAAACACTAATATTACACTTTAAAACCATTCCGGTAACAACTCAGAATTACTGACTCCGGAGGAGGTATCCCCTTGTTTTCACTATAAAACAGGTGACCTAAGGGAACAACCCCCCCCCCCCCCCCTTCCCTTTGCCCTGGGTCAAATAGCCCAGAGCGAAGAGGGCAGCAGGATGGAGTCACTGCCTGAACAGAAAGCCTGCATAACTATAGCTGCAACTGTTTAGTGAACGACATTCTGAGCAGCAGATAACGGACCTAAACAATGCAGGTCTCCAGAAATGGACTCTATATTTCTGAGATAAAAATTCGTGAATGTGGATGGCTGAGACCAATATGCAGCCTTCATTAAATCTGTAATAGCAACACTATTTGCATAAGCCCAAGATGAAGAAAGAGCTGTTACTTCATGAGCCGAAATCTTAAGCACAGACTGCTGAGTTGAAGATAGATTATCATAAGCAGTACGGATAGTTAATTGAATCCATCTAGCAATAGAATGGACCGTAATGTCCTTTCTATTAGGCATCAGAGACAGAAAGAAGCGTTTACGTCCCTTTCTGATAAACTGAGATCTTGTTTATAAATACATAAAGCTCTAACCAGACAGAGTAAAGGCCTATGCCCATCTGAAGACGGAAGGGCCTTAATAACAATAGGTTCCGGATATTTATTAGGAGCCTGATTCTTAGCCAAAAATCCAACATTAGTAGTAAAGGTAATAGTGTTCCCGACACTACGATAGTGAGAATCGTCCACCGATAGTGCATGAAGCTCACTGACTCTTCAAGCAGAAGAGAAAGCTAAGAGAAATGCTGTCTTATAAGATAAGAATTTGAAATCTACTGTCTCAAGAGGCTCAAATGGTTTTCTTTTAGTTTAAGAAGAACCCAAGCTAAATTCCATTTAGGAATTAATCTAAGGGTTCTAGGTCTATTTATCGAAAAGTTTCTAACTAATTTAGATAAAGAGACATTAGATCCAATTGTAAACTATCATGGTGTGCATAGGTATCAAATAACATAGACCTATACCTTTAATAGTAACAGGCTGCAGTTGATCTCGTCAAACAAGTATACTAGAAAGTTTGCAATGTGTGGTATGGAGGGATCAAAAATATCAACAGAATGATCCCTACACCAACGACGAAAGACCTTCCACTTAGCCGCATAGTATAGCGAAAAGGAGGTCCTTCAACAGCTAGAAATCGCGTCCACTGCTTGTCCTGTACAATGCTTGCCGTGCAAGAAGGACCGCACAACGGAATATGTGAAGGTTGAGACCTTGCGGGTTGTGATGAAGTTGACACGATTTCCCCTGCGAAAGAAGATCCTCTCGTGGAGGACGTTTTCGCAGTAAGTCCCACAGCAGACACCAGAGTAGATTTATCCATGGTCTCTGTGGAGACAGAGATGCTACCAACAGAATTGTATTGTGACTGTTTTATCTTTAGCAATATTTGCTGAATCAACGGCGCTGGAGGATACGCATATCCTATTATTCCATCCCACGAGATCGATAGAGCGTCTACTGCATATGCTCGGGGATCCGGACATGGTGACACATACGTCTGCAATTGATTGTTGAGTTGTGTCGCAAATAAGTCTATCATTGGCCGCTCCCATTGGTAGCAAATCTGATTGAATACCTGTTTGTTGAGAGTCCATTCTGACGGCAACAAGCGATCCTTCCGTGAAAAGGAGACTGCTAATACATTCAGATGACCCGGAATATGACGGACTGAAAGCAGAACTTGGTGTTCTAGAACAAACAGAAGGATTCTTTCTGTTAAATTGAATAACGGAACGGAATGAGTGCCTCCCTGGTTCCGGATATACGCAACTACTGTTGTATTGTCGGACAGGATTTGGACATGCGCTTTCTGAATAATGTTCATCCAATGACGTAGTGCAAGCCAAATTGACATCATTTCTTGGATGTTTATGTGCTTGCCTAGAAACTGCGGAACCCAAAGACCCTGGCACTTCGAATCCATTGGGATCAATATTGTACCCCAACCTGTTTGACTGGCATCCGTCATAATCATAAAACTCGGATCTGGCAACTGCAGTGGAACTCCCTGAGTCAACCACTGAATGTTTGCCCAAGTCTGAATCTCTTGTTACACTTGATTTGACAAGAGAACGTGTATATCAAGCAATTCATAGATTGCTGAAAGCTTGCCGTCGAAGAGAAGCTTCTCCGAGACCGAAGCGACTCTGAGAGAGTTCTTCACCTTACTATCCACGCGCGTGGATGTAGCTAGGGCTGCGTCACGTCTAACCAACTCCAGGTTTGCCACTGAAGGGCGGAGTTATACGTGGAAAAGCTACTGCCCTTGAAAGAAAGCTCATTGAGGATCATATCCTGGAATTCTTTCCCTTGAAGACGTAATGATAACGCCTTAGTAAGGTGGTCTGCGTATGACAAAGCATCTAAGTTAAGTCTGTTAGACATTATTGTCGTTTCCAAAGTTGTGGTTGGAATTGACATAGACGAGGGTATTGACAATTTCAAGTCTTCAGCCTCATCGTCTAGATGCAGAGGAACTCTCGGTATACCCTGTCCTGCCGTTTCGAATTTATTCCTTGAATTGATGAAAGGCAGATTTAGAGCATTTGCGGACAAGAAACCAGACTTGCCTGTTTTGGTAGCAAGCTTATATATAGCGTCGTTCAATAATTCGAATGTTCTTGTGACATTATTGGACTGTGTAGGAAACTCAGGGACGATGTCCCTGAACCGATCCAAAAAAAATTCTGTGTCCAATGACGCTATTAGTCTCTTATCCGGCATCGCAGCATTCTAGTCCGACGGAACAACCTCTGGAAGATAATGCCGGATGAAATCTACGGCAGCTTATGTTGTTCCGAAAGGGAAAGCTCGAAATCATCCGAATCCCTTTCGCCATCCTGTCGGACCCTATGAAGTGCTCGGTCATCCGTACCTGATGCTTCAGCGGAGCGTACCGACCCAGCGTCGTCGGATTATTCCTGATCCGACAGAGATTCTGTCGTTTGCTGGGATGCTGCAATAAGTTGTGCTATTTGGGATAGCACGTCCGTCACTGAGGCCTGTGGAGTAGCGGTCTTATGTTGCTTTGCCGCTGGAAGCTCCGTGTACGTTGACCCCTGCATACTTCTATTATGTGAGCGCCCGGAGTCTACAGGCCTCGTGTCTCTTGGCTACCGGATGGCGTGACCTGTTCGCCGTGGAATCCCTGATTGGGGAAGATGGCTGGATATCCGTGGTCACGTAGCCAAGGTGCGGTCGTGTGTGCTGCCGTGAGGATGAGGAAGCCTTATCGACAGTCTCTCGGACTGTCTATATAACGGAGCGTCCCAAGCGGCGGACGTATGCTCCGAATGCGAAACGTTTTGTACCACAACATCTGGTCCCAGATGTTGTTGTACGAGAGAGGGACCTCTCTCGCTCGCAGCCCTGATGGACCTGGACGAGCTAGGAACCGGACTAATAGGCTTCCTCCGATCTCTCCTCTGATCCGTCGTCACTGGGTGTGCACTTTTGTCTTATTATAGTGCTCGCATCACCCAAATCTCCTTCCTGGACCGCAACGGTCGAACCCGGCCACCAAACCATTCGATGAATGGACGCTACACTGGGCGAGCTAGCGGATGTCAACGCCGTCAATCCTTCTAGGGACCTCTTAGGCAATTGACGTATTTCCATGAGCACTTAATGCCGCTAGCTCTTCATTTAACTATGACGACGGAGGCACACTTTTGGAAGACATCACGGAAACTTTTGCGAACAAGAAACCAGACTTGCTTGTTTAGTAGCAAGCATATATATAGCGTCGTTCAATAATTCGAATGTTCCTGTGACATTATTGGACTGTGTCGGAAACTCAGGGACGATGTCCCTGAACCGATCAAAAAAAATTCTTGTGTCCAAAGACGCTATCAGTCCCTGATCCGGTATCGCAGCATTCTGGTCCGACGAAACAACCTCTGGAAGATAATGCCGGATGAAATGTACGGCAGCTTATGTTGTTCCGAAAGGGAAAGCTCGAAATCCTCCAAATCCCTTTCGCCATCTTATCGGACCCTATGAAGTTTTCTGTCGTCCGTACCTGATGCTTCAGCAGAGCGTACCGACCCAGCGTCGTCGGATATTACCTGATCCGACAGAGATTCTGACGTTGCTGGGATGCTGCGATAAGTTGTGCTATTTGGGATAGCACGTCCGTCACTGAGGCCTGTGGAGTAGCAGTCTTACGTTGCTTTGCCGCTGGAAGCTCCGTGTACGTTGACTCCTGCATACTTCTCTTATGCGAACACCCGGAGTCTACAGGCCTCGTGTCCCTGGCTACCGGATGGCGTGACCTGGTCACCGTGGATTCTCTGATTGGCGAAGCTGGCTGGATATCCGAGGTCACGTAGCCAAGGTGCGGTCGTGTGCGTTGCCGTGAGGATGAGGAAGTCTTATCGACAGTCTCTCTGGACTGTCTATATAACGAAGCGTCCCGAGCGGCGGACGTATGCTCCGAATGCGAAACGTTTTGTACCACAACATCTGGTCCCAGATGTTGTTGTACGGGAGAGGGGCCTCTCTCGCTCGCAGCCCTGATGGACCTGGACGAGCTAGGAACCGGACTAATAGGCTTCCTCTGATCTCTCCTCTGATCCGCCGTCACTGGGTGTGCACTTAGTTGATTTATAGTGCTCGCATCACCCAAAACTCCTTCCTGGACCGCAACGGACGAACCCGGCTGCCGAACCATTCGATGAATGGACGCTACACCGGGTGAGCTAGCGGACGTCAACGCCGTTGATCCTACTAGGGACCTCTTAGGCAATTGACGTATTTCCATGAGCACTTTGCTGCTAGCTCTTCATTTAATTGTGACGACGGAGGAACACTTTTGGAAGACATCACGGATACATCACCCTGTTCTTGTTCCTCTGAAATAGAGATTGATAAACTAGAGTGACCCTGCAGAGAAAGGACCGGCATGGCCATTTCCCCGCTAACAACATACCGTGACACACGCTTCCCATGTTTGTCATCCCAATTGACACATACTGAACGGGAGTTAGTGCGAGTACACTGACTACAATTAATACAATGATTATGAAAGTCAGAGGAAGATTTCCTCTTATTACAATTGAACAATATCCTTTCATTGTGAAAAGAATACAAAAAGTCCTAGTACTCGCACCAACCCCTGAAAACAAAGATACATAATAACATGATCCATTAACATAGAAAAAATAATTGAATTCAAAAAAATTTTTTGAAAAAATTTTTTTTCAGAAAAGCCCAAGTTTCTGAAAAGTAACGTTGAGCCCCAATGGATCCCAAGCCTAAGTGTGGACAAAAATTTTAAAAATATTTTTAAAAATTAATGCAACACTTACGAATAATAATAATGTATCTTGTTATGATTAAACTAACACAAAGACAAGAAATCCCCCTCCACAGAGACTGTTGTCAATGTAAACAAGAAGTGTATAAACACCAGAAACATGACTCCAGGCACTGATAACCATGGCCCGAAATCAGTTACACTATCTGATGCAAAACAGAGACTTCCAGGGAAGAAACTGCAGAACATCAGATGGTAGATACAGAACACTACGCCTAAACACCCATGGGTGAGGACGTAAACATGGGGAAAAGAACAGAATTCATTCTGTTACCCAGCTAAAACTCCCAAGAAATTTTAGTAATAATATTACAGAAAATATGCCAAAAGCATGGGAGAATAGCAAGGGGGGACTTAAAGGAAAGGGAGAGAGGAAAACACTGAACAAGCAGTGTAACTTTATAGCAAGAATGACCACAACAGGCCCATGCCTCGAAAATAGGTAACTTAACATAATTTCATTAAAAATTTTTAAGTTACAGCCCTGATTATTTTCTGTCACTCATTTTTCCTCTCCTCCTTCTATTTCCTCTTTAGATCCACCATTTCTCTAATATTTATGTGTCTGGCATCATTTAAACTGAGATTTACAAGCACAAAGATCAGTCAGATGTGAACTGATGAAGGGCCAAACAAAGAATGATAATTGGCGCCACTTTCGGGACCTCCTTGACACTGCGCATGCGCGGTAGAGGCAAAGTATGGAGGGCCATTCAGGACATGATTTCTTTGGTTTTAGATGCAAATTTTGGGGATTGGGGGGGCAAAATTTGTGTTTGGCCCTAGATTTTTAAGAGTTAGCACCAGCTATGTCTGGGTCATTGGTACAGTATAAAAATATTATAAGTTACAGCCCTGAACACATCCAACCACTGTTTCTTCCTCTCATCCTCTTATTTCATCCTTGGATCCACCATTTCCATCATGATTTTGTGTCTGGCATCATTTTAACTGAGATTTTTAGCACAGAAGTCAGCGAGATGTTACTAAAAGAAGGGTCAAACAAAGAATGAGGCTTTGGCGCCAATTTCGGTACTTCCTTGACACTGCGCATGCACAGTAGGTAAAAGTATGGAGGACCATAGATAGGACATTTGATTTTTGGCTTTGGATGCAAATTTTGGGGATTGGGGGTGCAAAATTTGTGTTTGGCCCTGAATATTTAAGAGTTAGCACCAGCTAAGTCTGGGTCATTGGTTACAGTATAAAAATATAATATTATGCTGGTGTCATATTGTAAACAATGTCTCCGGGAATTGTTTTACATGACAACCAAGGGAAACCGAAAGCATCTTTTTAAAACAGACTATAATTCCAGGAATTGTTGAAGTGTTTCCAGGAAACTGGGTGATTGCCATGTGCTTTTTTAGAACAATAAACAACAAAGATTAACGCCTGACCAATGTCTTGTTTATTTTGATGAGCTTGAATTTGTGTCACTTTGTTTTGATATTGATTATCACTCAACCTTCTGACATCAATTCATTAGATGAAAACTTGCACCAGAGAATCAAAATATAGTCAAGAAAAAGTAAGTTTAAAGTAAACAATAACAGAAGCAAGACACTTTGCAGAAGCTCGTTTGCATTGCACTGGAGTCATGACACTATGGCCGGCTGCTGATTGGTCATGATTCCTTTGTAGGCATGGTCTATGCTCAAGTCTTCAATTTTCAAAGATAACTGAAGACAGTGAAGTGACATGTGGTCTGTACATTGCACATGGGTAATGGAAATTTTCTTTTGTTGACAATCGAAAATAGGTGATAAATGAATAAGAGCGCAACACTGAACAGTGATTTATTTGAATAAAATATCACTTACTATGTTGTAATTATATGGAGAATAGTATTAAAAGTTATAAAGTTAAAACCCAACCTGAACTCTACAAATTTGTGCGTAATTTGAACTTTACAGAATACATCAATAAGCCAAACATTCTTTTCAGTTCCATTAATTTATATTTTGTCAGACTGATTACGTTTCGACTTTGTTCACACACTGCACTGGGTAAGCAAGTTTGCAAAATCAACCTAAATTCGATGAATGAACTTGGCCTCTTCCACCACTGATAACCGTACTGCAACCACAGTTTTACTTCTTAAAAAACTCTGACACAGACTTGAAAATTCACCACCGACCCACCTCTAATGGGAGGGGATTGGGAATTTTTTTTGGAAGGGAAGAAATATACAAAGATTTAGAAACTTTACTTTCAAATTGAACTGAGAACATTAACACCAACACAACTACATGCATACCAGATGTCGTAAGTTTTATAACAAACAGATACATAAATTCACATCCACTCCAGTTTCTGTAGTTATTGATAACCCTTTACCCAACGTAACGGCCAAAACCGGCCAGCGCTGTTCTCAAAAATCGCCAATTAATTTTCAAAATATTTTCATTTTTTGTCTCAAAAACATAGGTTATGACCCCTCATTGGAACGAGCTCGACGAGCTCGTTCCAACGAGGGGTCATAACCTATGTTTTTGAGACAAAAAATGAAAAAAATTAGTTATTCAAGAATTTTTTTGGCAAGTGTCGTCTGCTTTTCATGTTCGGTAAAGGGTTAAAATGTTCTTATACTCCGAAAGAAGAACCTACTGTTTACCTTTGAATTCAGACTCTATGCTTCTTTGGGTTAGTAATTTTATTTAATGCAGAATTTGTGTCCTTAGCTGGGTGGTCATAAGGCCTCAGAAAACCAATGGTTTAGGACACCAATTGTTCATTAAATTTTTGGTTAAGTAGGGGCAGAATTTGGGACATTTGTGCCTGGGAATTGAGAAAAAATTATGCTCAAATTAGGGGCCTGTGAATATTCGAGATTCAATTCGATATCGATACCATACGTATGCTTCGAGATCGATCCCGAATCAGTCTCAGGATTCGATTTTTTCGAATCTCTCGTACTAACTTCAATTTGTTACATTTCCAACAAAAAATAGGATAAAACTGTCCTTAGAAAGTTAAAAAATTTATAGTAATTTATATATTTTTTATACTTACCAATGACCCAGACTTAGCTGGTGCTAACTCTAACAAAACCAGGGCCAAACACAAATTTTGCCCCCCAATCCCCAAAATTTGCATCCAAAACAAAAAGAAATCATGTCCTAAAGGACCTCCATACTACGCCTCTACTGCGCATGTGCAGTGACGCAGACGTCCCGAAATTGGCGCCAATTATCATTCTTACTGGCATTGCCTGGTCAGCGCTATGTACTCAGCGGGGAGGCAAGAGTTCCCAACTCCAGGGAGGGCCATCCCCGTCTGGGTCATTGGTAAGTATAAAAAATATATAAATTACTATAAATTTTTTAACATTTTTATACTGTACCAATGACCCAGACTTAGCTGAATAGTAAACAGGCTGGAGGGCCTAGGACATAGAGGAAAATCCAATAAGCTCAACTATATAGTAAAGAGGTAACCCCTTAAGGAGAAAAGGAGTATTAGGCTTTACATGTATCTTTCTTATTTAATATTAAATTAGAAAGATACACTACCCTTAATAATTGAGCACAATAACATTCATGTTCTCTATTAACATCCAGTATATCCCTTATACTAATTATTTTTAAAGCAAGCCAATAAATAAAGTAGTCCAGAGAAATGAGACTCTTTATAGTCATTTAAAAGTGTCCGAGTATTGTATATTAAAGCCTGTTTGACAATTGACATATACAAATGCTTCACACCGAGCTACACTTTAAAAATAAGACATGAATGAATTTTAACATTAATATTACACTTTAAAACCATCCCGGAAGCGACTCAGAAATACTGACTTGGAGGAGGCATTCCCTTGCTTTTCACTATAAAGCAGGTGACCTAAGGGAACACCCGCCCCCCCCCCCCCCCTTCCCCTTGCCCTGGGTCAAATAGCCCAGAGCGAAGAGGGCAGCCGGACGGAGTCACTGCCGGAACAGAAAGCCTGCATAACTATAGTTGCAACTGTTTAGTGGACGACATTCTGAGAAACAGATAACGGACCTAAACAATGCAGGTCTCCAGAAATGGACTCAATATTTCTGAGATAAAAATTCGTAAATGTGGATGGCTGAGACCAATAAGCAGCCTTCATTAAATCTGTAATAGCAACACTATTAGCATAAGCCCAGGAAGTAGAAAGAGCTCTTACTTCATGAGCAGAAATCTTAAGCACAGACTGCTGAGAAGAAGATAAATTTTCATAAGCAGTACGGATAGTTAATTGAATCCATCTAGCAATAGAATGGACCGAAATGTCCTTTCTATTAGGCATCAAAGACAGAAAGAAACGTTTCCGTCCCTTTCTGATAAACTGAGATCTCTGTTTATAGATACGTAACGCTCGAACAGGACAGAGTAAAGGCCTACGCCCGTCTGAAGACGGAAGAGCCTTAATAACAATAGGTTCCGGATATTTATTAGGAGCCTGATTCTTAGCTAAAAAACCCACATTAGTAGTGAAGGTGATAGTGTTCCCAACACTACGATAGTGAGAATCATCCACCGACAGTGCATGAAGCTCACTGACTCTTCTAGCAGAAGAGAAAGCTAAGAGAAAAGCTGTCTTATAAGATAAGAATTTGAAATCTACTGTCCCAAGAGGTTCAAATGGCTTTTCCTTCAATTTAAGAAGAACCCAAGCTAAATTCCACTTAGGAATTAATCTAAGAGTTCTGAGCCTATTTATCGAAAAGTTTCTAACCAACTTAGATAAAGAGACATTAGATCCAATTTGTAAACTATCATGATGTGCATAGGAATCAGATAACATAGATCTATAACCCTTTATAGTAACAGGCTGCAGTTTGATTTCGTCAAACAAGTATACTAGAAAGTTTGCAATGTCTGGTATAGAGGGATCGAATATATCTACAGAACGATCCCTACACCAACGACGAAAAACCTTCCACTTAGCCGCATAGTTTAGCAGAGAGGAGGTCCTCCTACAGTTAGAAATCGCGTCCACTGCTCGTCCTGTAAAGTGTTTGCCATGCAAGAAGGACCGCACAACGGAAAAACGTGAAGGTTGAGACCTTGCGGGTTGTGATGGAGTTGGCGCGATTTCCCCTGCGAAAGAAGATCCTCTCATGGAGGAAGCTTTCGCGGTAGGTCCCACAACAGACACCTGAGTAGATTTATCCACGGTCTCTTTGGCGACAGAGATGCTACCAACAGAATCTTGCATTGAGATTGTTTTATCTTTAGCAATACTTGTTGAATTAATGGCGCTGGAGGATACGCATATCCTATCATTCCGTCCCAAGGGATCGACAGAGCGTCTACTGCAAATGCTCTTGGATCCAGACACGGAGACACATACGTCTGCAACTGATTGTTGAGATGTGTCGCAAATAAGTCTATCATTGGCCGTTCCCATTGGTAGCAAATCTGATTGAATACTTGTTTGTTGAGAGTCCACTCTGACGGCAACAAGCGACCCTTTCGTGAAAGGGAGTCTGCTAGCACATTCAGACGACCCGGTATGCGACGGATCGAAAGAAGAACATGATGTTCTAGCGCAAACAGAAGGATTCTTTCCGTTAGATTGAACAACGGAACTGAATGAGTGCCTCCCTGATTCCGTATATACACCACTACTGTCGTATTGTCGGATAGGATTTGGACATGAGCATTGTGAATAATGTCCATCCAGTGACGTAACGCAAGCCAAATTGACATCATTTCCTTGATGTTTATGTGCTTGCACAGGAATTGCGGATCCCAAAGACCCTGGCATCTCGAATCCGTTGGGATTAATGATGCACCCCAACCTGTTTGACTGGCATCCGTCATAATGGTAAAACTCGGATCCGGCAACTGCAGCGGAACTCCCTGAGTTAACCACTGAATGTTTGCCCAAGTCTGAATCTCTTGTTTCACTTGATCTGACAAGAGAACGTCTACATCGAGCGAATGAATTTTTACACTCCAATACTGAGTCAAGAAAATTTGAAGAGGACGTGTGCGTAACCGCCCCATCGGAATGAGATCCGCGGCGGCTCCGCACAGACCTATCAGTCTCATAAATTCTCTCGCCGTGACTTTGTCTGCGTGCAGACAATAGCGAGCGTAACAACTGACTAATTTCACTCTGGTTAACGGCAGACGAACGAGATTGTTGTGCGTCTCGAAGCTCATTCCCAGATGAGTGAATGACTTGGATGGCACCAGATCCGACTTCTCCTCGTTTACTATAAAACCGAGACGTCGGAGCAATAGAAGAAGATTCTGAACATCGTTCTGAAGCGTTAACTCGTTGCCGTAACCTCTGAAGAATGTCGTCCAGGTAGGCCGACGTCACCGCAGACGAATGAGCTCGGAAATAGATCATTACCGAGTTCATTACCCGAGTGAAAGCCCAGGGTGCTAGATTCAATCCGAAGCACATCGCCCGGAATTGATACACCACTCCTAGGACTGCGAAGCGTAGGTACTTTCGGAATGTCGGATGTACTATGACGTGAAAGTACGCATCTTTGAGATCTATGCTCGTTGCATAATCGTTCACCCGAATACTCGCTCTGACCGACCGAATCGTCTCCATATAAAACTTCGGAGCGACGATCAGCTTGTTTATCCAGCTCAAATCTATGACTGGACAGAACGAGCCGTCTGGTTTCGGAACCAGAAACAGATGGCTGTAGAATCCCGGAGATTCCTGGTTTTCTATGACCTCTACCGCGTTCTTCATTAAAAGAGACTGCACCTCTGATAACAGAGCGTCTCTTTTCTGCGGATTTGACGGAAGATGAGTCCACTTTGGACTTCGAGTTAATGGAGGCTTTCGTTTGAAGGATATCTTTAGACCTTCCGAAGTCACTCCTCTCACCCAAGGGTCGTCCGTAATCGACGCCCATTCTTGAGAAAAGCTCGACAACCTTCCGCCAACCGGTACGCGATAGAGGTTTAAGCCATCACCTCCTGGACCTGCGAGGCCTGCGGTAGGAGAAACCATGTCCTCCACGACCCGCACCTCGCCCCATCGACCTCGGGGCGTCCGACCGATTGTCCCGGCCTGAAGGACGTCCCGAACGAGAGTCGCTACCCTGACGGTCTCTCGAATAAGACCAAGAGGACGCACCGGAACCTCTATAGGAACCTCTCTTGGGCGCATTAGACCCAGAAGTGCCTGTCTTATTCTTGTCTGCTGAATCCGACTTCTTAGAAGCAGATTTGAACAACAGAGAATCCAAAGCTTTCTTTGTAATTTTATCATAAATAGCAGAAAGCTTGCCGTCAAAGAGAAGTTCTCCTGAGACCGAAGCGACTCTAAGAGAGTTCTTCACCTTAGTATCCACTAGTGTGGATGTAGCTAGGGCTGCGTCACGTCTAACCAACTCCAGATTTGCCACTGAAAGGGCGGAGTTACACGTGGAATAAGCTACTGCCCTTGAAAGAAGTCTTAAAGAGGATTGTATATCCTGAAACTCTTTCCCTTGAAGGCGCAGTGATAACGCCTTAGTAAGGTGATCTGCGTAAGATAAGGCATCTAAATTGGCTCTGTTAGACGCAATAGCTGTTTCCAACACCGCGGTTGGAATAGAAGCCGACGACGGTAATGATAGCTCTAAGTCTTCCGCCTCGTCGTTCATACGCAGAGGAACTCTCGGGATACCCTTTCCTGCCGTATCGAATTTATTCCTTGCATTAATGAAAGGCAGGTTGAGAGTATTAGCAGACAAGAAACCTGCTTTCCCCGTCTTGGAAGCAAGTTTAAATATAGCGTCGTTCAATAATTCAAATGTTCTTGCAACATTATTGGACTGCGACGGAAACTCGGGAGCGATGTCCCTGAACCGCTCAAAAAATTCAGAGTCCAATGACGCTATAATCCTCTTGTCCGGAACCGCAGCAGTCTGGCCCGACGGAACAACTTGAGGGAGAAAGTGCCGGATGAAGTCCACGGCAGCTTTATGTTGTTCCGAAAGGGATAGCTCCAAGTCATCCGTATCCCTTTCACCATCCGGTCGGACCTCATGATGTTCCCGGTCGTCCGCCCCCGATGCTTCGGCGGAGCGTACCGACCCAGCGCCGTCGGATAATTCTCAATCCGACACCGTTTCTGTCGGCTGCTGGGATGCTGCGATAAGCTGTGCTATCTGCACAAGAATGTCCGGTGTCGAGACCTGCGGAGACGCAGTCTTTTGCTGCTTCGCCGAGGGCAGCTCCGCATCAGATGGCTCCCGCATACTTTTCCTATGCGAACGTCCGGAGTCCATCGGTCTCGAATCCCTGGCTGCCGGATGGTGTGACCTGGTCGCCGAAGAATCCTTGATCGGCGAAGCTGGTAATATATCGGCGGTCACGCAGCCAAGGTGCGGTCGTGTGCGCTGACAAGAAGAGGAAGCCTTAACAGTCTCTGCGGACTGCTTATACAACGGAGCGTCCCGAGCGACGGACGTATGCTCCGCTAAAGACACATTTTGTACCACAACATCTGGTCCCAGATGTTGTTGTACGAGAGAGGGGCCTCTCTCGCTCGCGGCCCGGCTGGACCTGGACGAGCTAGGAACCGGACTAAAAGGCTTCCTCCGTTCTCGCTTACTATCCGCCGTCACTGGGTGTGCATCTATTATGTTTATAGTGCTCGCATCACCCAAAATTTCCTCCTGGACCGCATCGGACGAACCCGGCTGCCGAACCATTCGGTGAATGGACGCTACACCGGGCGAGCTAGCGGACGACATTTGTCTAATCTCCATGAGCACTTTTGCCGCTAGCTCTGAATTCATTTGTGACGACGGACGCACACTTGTAGAAGATAACATGGAAACATCACCCTGTTCTGGTTCCTCTGAAATAGAAACTGAGAGAGTAGAGTGACCTTGCGGAGAAAGAGCCGGCATAGCCCTTTCTCCAGAATCAACATATCGTGACACACGTTTCCAATGTTTCTCATCCCAATATTCACATATAGGACAGGGATTAATGCGAGAACACTGACTACAATTAATACAATGATCATGAAAGTCAGAGGAAGATTTCTTCCTATTACAATTTGAACAATGTCCCTTCATTGTGAAAGGACAACAACAAGTCCTAGTTACTCGCAAAAACCCCTGACACAAAGATACATAATAACATGATCCATTAATAAATGAAAAAACAATTGCAAATCAAAATAATTTTGAAAAAATATTTTTTCAGCGAAGCCCAAGTTGCTGAAAAGTAACGTTGAGCCCCGATGGATCCGATGGCAAAGTGTGGTCAAAAATTATTAAATTTATATTAAATAATTAATGAGACACTTACGGATAATATAAATGTATCTTATAGTGAGATAAACTACAGCAAAGGCAAACAGCCCCCCTCAAAAAAGGCTGTTGCCAATGTAAACAAACAGTGTAAAACACCAGAAAACATGACTCCAGGCACTGAAAAAAACTGGCCCGGAATCAGTCATCAAATTACACTCTATCTGATGCAAAACAGAGACTCCCAGGGGAGAATCTGCAGAACATCAGATGGAAGATGCAGAACACAAACGTTATACACCCATGGGTGAAAACGTAACTATGGGGAAAATAACAGAAAACATTCTGTAACCAAGCAACTCTCCCAGGAAATTTTAGAAATGAACTTTCTCAAAAATATGCCAAAAGCATGGGAGAATTGCAAGGGGGGACTTTAGAAGGCTAGGGGAGAGGAAACACTGAATAAGCAGTGCAACATTTAGCAAGAATGACAAGAGGCCCATGCCTCGAAAATAGGCAACTTAACATAATTTCATCAAAAAATTTTAAGTACAGCCCTGATTATTTTTTGTCACTTCTTTTTCCTCTCCTCCTTCTATCCTCCTTAGAATCACATTTTCTCCAAAAATTACGTGTCTGGCATCCTTTAAACTGAGATTTACAAGCACAAAGATCAGTGAGATGTTGACTGATGAAGGGCCAAACAGAGAATGATAATTGGCGCCAATTTCGGGACGTCTGCGTCAGTGCGCATGCGCAGTAGAGGCGTAGTATGGAGGTCCTTTAGGACATGATTTCTTTTTGTTTTGGATGCAAATTTTGGGGATTGGGGGGCAAAATTTGTGTTTGGCCCTGGTTTTGTTAGAGTTAGCACCAGCTAAGTCTGGGTCATTGGTACAGTATAAAAATATTCATTCATGTAGACTCAATTCCTATTTATTTGAGTAATTGACAATGTTTAATTGTTAGGTAGGGTGTGAATTTGGCCCAGAACATTATCCATAGTTTTGGTTTTTGAAGGCTTAACTTGTTACTATTCACGTTCTTAAGAACGTGAATAGTAACAAGTTAGGCCTTCAAAAACTAAAACTATGGACAATAGGCCTAGCTGTTTCAGTGACGGTGCTACAGAGAATATTTAGTTATTGGTGTTTAAGGTGTTCACTCCGTCGCGTAAGGGCCATCACAGTGTTTCGTAACTTCCGTTTGATGCAATGTGAAATAACTTGTCTTTTAAGATTTGATTCAGGATTCGATTCGATGTCGATCTCAGAGACACGATTCGATTCGAGATTCGATTCGAGAAGAAATTTGTGATTCGCAGATCCCCAGCTCAAATGCCACTTGGAATGGGTCCCATATTCGACCACTGTAGACAGCCAAGAGAATTCCTGAAAGGTAATAGAGAACAAGTAAAATATGTTAATGATACAAAATACATTTTACAATACAGAGATCAAAAAAGAAATTAAGACCATAAGTTCCATTCCATGATGTCTTATGGACCTATTCACTTGTGTCTTGTCCTTGTAAATATATTTTGTTGCATAGCACAAAACTAAAGGCATAGTCAAATGTCACAATTAATATTTTGTCTAGCTCCAGATGACTCATATGTACTGTGTATACCATGATGTGGTTCACTTCCTGTAACAGGGTTCATACACCTGACTATGGAAAAAAATTCATGAATTTCCCGAAACTTTTTCGAAAAAATTCCAAGACTTTGAGGAAAAATAATTTCATGACTTTTCCAAAACTTTTTCACAAAAATGATAAATTTTAAGCAATTTGTATATTTTTTTATACTTTCCAATGGCCCAGACAAGCTGGTGATAACTCAAATTAATCCATGGCCAAACACAAATTTTGCCACCCAATCCCCAAAATTTGCATGCAAAACCGAAAAAATTAAGTCCTAGCTGGTCCTCCATACTTTTGAGATCTGCACATGAACAGTATCCAGGAAGGTAACGAAATTGGTGCCAACAATCATTCTTTCTACAGTGCCTGCTAAATGTTATAATCAGCAGGAAGGAATGAGTGCCCACTCATGGGAGGGCCATCCCCATCTGGACCATTGGTAAGTATAAAAAGTATACAAATTACTTAAAATTTATCATATTTTTATACCACAACCAATGGCCCAGACTAGCTGAATCGTAAAAAGGCTGGAGGGCCTAGGACTTAAGGAAAATCCAATCTCTCAATTACTTCAATAAAGGATAGCTCCTAACAGGAGAATAGGAGAATAGGAATTATATATGTCCTTCTCTTTTACGAGAAAAGAGAAGGGCACAACACCAACAATGTAATTGAGAATTACATAATTTCTGCTAATTTATGCTAATTAGGTGAAGGAAACCAATATATAAAGCTAGTCCAGAGAATAAGACGCTTTATATTCATTTAAGGGTTCTAGGGTGTGAAAAGTAACGCTCGTTTGACACGTAACATATACAAATGCTTCACAGTGAGCTACACTTTAAAAACAGTACATAAATGAGATATAGTTATCGCTTCACACCGAGCTACACATTAAAACTACCCAGCACCAACGCAGGACTACTGTCACTGGATGAGGTATTCCCTTGCTTTTCACTATAAAGCCAGATAATCATAAGGGAAAAACCATTCCCCCCACCTTCCCCTTGTTCTGAGGTAAAATTCCTCAGAACGAAGAGGGCAGCGGAACGGTGTCAGTGCTCGAGCAGACTGCCTAAAGACCTTATAGATGTAACATTAATGGATGACATTCTGAGCAACAGAAAGCGGACCCAAAGATCTGAGGTCACCGGAGATGGACTCTAAATTTCTCAGGTAAAACTTGGTAAATGAAGAGGGCTGTGTCCAGTAAGCAGCCTTCATAAGATCAGTAATGGCTATACTGTTAGAATAAACCCAAGAAGTGGACAGTGCTCTAACCTCGTGCGCTGAAATCTTCTTGACAGAACGTTGATCCGAAGATAGATTTTCGTAGGCAATATGTACTGCCAACTAAATCCATCAAGTGACAGAATGAACAGAAATATCTTTTCCGTTAAGAATCAAAGAAAGAAACGTTTTCTTCCCTTTCTAATAAAATCTGATTAACGTTTATAAAAGCGCATTGCTCTGACTGGACACAGCAAAGGTCTACGGTTATCCGAGGATGGTAAAGCCTTAATGACGGTAGGCTCCGGCCGCTCATCCGGAATCTGATTCTCAGCCAGAAACCCCACATCTGCATTGAGGGTAATTGTATTACCACACTACGGTAATGAGATTCCTCAACAGATAATGCATGAAGTTCACTGACTCTTCTAGCAGATGCAAAGGCTAAGAGAAATGCTGTTTTATAGGTCAAGAATTTGAACTCTACAACGTCTTAACGGCTCAAAAGCAGCTTCTTGAAGCTTCAACATAACCCAAGCCAAATTCCACTTAGGAATTAATCTGAGGGTTCTAGGTCTATTTATAGAGAAATTTCTAACTAGCTTGGATAAAGAAGTATCTGATCCAATAACAAAGTTATCATGATGAGCGTAAGTGTCTGAAAACATAGACCTATAGCCCTTAATAGTGACAGGCTGCAGTTTGAGTTCGTCAAACAGGTAGACAAAGAAATTGGCAATCTGTGGAATGGATGGATCATAGACGTCTATCGACTGGTCCTTACACCAATGGAAGAAAACCATCCACTTAGCTGCATAATTCAATGAAGAGGAGGCCCTCCTACAGTTAGAAATTGCGTCCACTGCTCGTCCTCTAAAATATTTTTCATGCAAAAAGGACCGTACAACGGAAATATGTGAAGGTTGAGACCTTCTGGGTTGTGATGCAGTGCGCAGGACTTCCCCTGATACAGAAGGTCCTCTCATGGAGGAAGCTTCAGGGGAATTAACAGACAACTGAGAAGATTGATCCACGGTTTCTGTGACGACAGAGGTGCTACTAGCAAGATTTTGCAGTGAGACTGTTTGATCTTTAACAGAATCTGCTGAATCAACAAAGCTGGAGGATATGCATACCTATCATCCCGTCCCATGAGATCGACAGAGCATCTACTGCATATGCTCGATGATCTGGGCATGGAAACACGAACATCGGTAACTGATTGTTTAGGTGTGTCGCAAAAAGATCTATCATGGGACGATCCCACTGGAAGCAAATCTGCCTGAATATTCGCTTGTTGAGAGCCCACTCCGATAGCAACAGGCGACCTTTCTGAGAGAGCGAGTCTGCTAATATGTTCAGATGACCCAGTATATGACGGACTGAGAGATGAACGTGAAGATTCAGAACTAATAGGAGAATCTTCTTTGTTAATTTGTATAACGGAATCGAGTGAGTGCCACCTTGGATCCTGAGGTAAGCAACTACTGTCGAGTTGTCATACAGAATTTGAACATGGACATTCGCTATTAAACAAATCCAATGTTAAAGTGCCAGCCAGATTGACATCATCTCCATGATGTTTATGTGCTTTTCTAGGAACCGAGAGGCCCAAAAACCCTGGCACTTCAAGTCTGTGGGACTTAGGGACGTGCCCAAGCCCATCTGACTCGCATCTGTCATAATCGTGAAAGCCGGATCCGGCAGTTGAAGTGGAACTTCTTGAGTTGACCACTGAAGATCTGCCCAAATCTGAACCTTTTGTTTTACTAGGTCCGTTAAAACAATCCTGGTTTCGAGTGAATGCGTCTTCACACTCCAATTCTGAGTAAAGAATATCTGAAGGGGATGCATGCACAGGCAGCCCATTGGAATAGGATCCGCAGCAGATCCGCACAGCCCCATCAGTTGCATAAACTCCCTCGCTGTTACTGCGTCTCAGTTTAGACAAAAGTGAGCGTAACAACTGACTAATTTCACTCTGGGTAACGGCAGACGAACCAGATTGTTGTGAGTCTCGAAGCTCATTCCCAAGTGAATGAATGACTTGGACGGAGCTAGATCCGACTTTTTCTCGTTTACTATGAAACCGAGACGTCGGAACAATTGCAGCAGACTCTGAACATCGTTCTGAAGAATAATTCTGTTGCTGTATCTCTGAAGAATGTCATCCAAGTAAGTCGACATTACTACAGACGAATGAGCTTGGAAGTATGCCATTACCGAGTTCATTATTCGAGTGAAAGCCCAAGGAGCTAGGTTCAGACCAAAGCACATCACTCTGAACTGATGAACCTCTCCTTGCACGGCAAACCGCAGGTACTTTCTAAATGCCGGATGTTCCAGGACATGAAAGTAAGTCCCCCTTTTAGATCTATGCTTGCGGCATAGTCGTCTACTCAAATGCTCACTCTTACCGACTGAATGGTTTCCATATAGAACTTTGGAGCCACGATCAACTTGTTACCGGTCGGAACGAGCCGTCTGGCTTCAGTACGAGGAACAGGTGACTGTAAAAACCTTGAGAATTTTGATTCTCGACGACCTCTATTGCTTCCTTTAATAAGAGAGCCTGTACCTCCGGTAGGAGAGACTCTCTTTTGAAAGGATCCGCCGGAAGATTTGTCCAACGTGGACATCTTGTAAGTGGGGGTTTCACTCGGAATGATAGCCATAGGCCTTCCGAGACAACACTTCTCACCCACTGATCTTCTGAGACTGCTATCCAGTTTCTTGTGAAGTTTGATAACCTTCCACCAACTGGCAAGCAATAGCAGTAGTCCCAATCAGACTTACACCCCTTTCCTGAGTCGCTGTACTGATGACCACCGGAGTAATTATAAGAGGGATTCTTGTACCCTCGCGAGGAGTTCCCTTTAGATTCCTTAAATGCAGAACAACCTCGTTTACCCCAGTCTGCTGAAGCATGTTGTTGAGACACCGACTTCAAAAGCAGTGCACTGGAAGCTTTCTTTGTAGTCTGCTTATAGACTAACGAAAGCTTGTCGTCAAACAGAGTATGTCCAGAGACCGGAGCAACTCGGAGAGAGCTTTTTACCTTGTCATTTATAAGTGATGACGATGCAAGGGCAGCATCACGCCTGATCAACGCCAAATTTGCCACTGTCTGGGCAGAGTTGTACGTGGCATACATGACTGCCCTGGAAAGAACTCTTAAGCGAGGAACAAACATCCTCAAATTCCTTTCCATTAAGATGTTGCGCCATAGCTCTGGTAAGGTGATCTGCATAAGACATCGCATCCAGATTCGCTCTATTTGATGAAATAGAACATTCCATCATATCCGAGCATATGTTGAATGAAGCAGGTAGGGACATATCTAAATCCCTGGCCTACTCATCTAAACGCAGAGGAGCTCTCTGGACATCTTCCCCAACTGTTTTAAATGAACGTGGTCCAAGGAACGGTATATTTATGGAAGATGTTGATAAGAAACCGCCTTTCCTCTTAGCAATAGAGGCCTGCGACACATGTCTAGACTGTATCAGGAAGGAAAGAACGTCCTCTTTCCTCCGCATGAAGTCAGCATCCAAAGACGACAGCAGTTTCTCTCTAGTAGTCGCAGCTTGCTGATCAGATGGAACCAATTCAGGATAGTACTGATGGATAAAATCCATCGCTACCATATGCTGTTCCGAAAGGGAAGGGTAATCCTCTTCCTTGTCCCTTTCACCATCCGACTGAATCAGCTGTGATGTTTGGTCCTTCGCATCTGCGACCCAGCACCATCCGACAGCTCACCACCAGAGTCTGCTGGGATGCTGTGATCAGCTGTGCAATCTGCGACAGTAAGTCCATTACCGAGTCTTGAGGAGCAGCGGTCTTGTTTTTTGCCGCTTTCTGCTCCTGGGACGAAGAGCGCGACGATGCTAGCACACTTTTGATGGGTGTCACCATACCATCACCATGTTCTTGTTCCTCTGAAAAAGAAACTGAAAAACTTTAATTATCTTGCGGTGAGAGTTCCGCATAGGAATCTCACCGCCAACAATGTACCATGACACCCGTCTCCAATGTTTGTCATTCCAATTAACACATGTAGGACAAGAATCCGTAGGAGTGCATCGACTACAGGCAAGGCAACAAGCATGTAAATCCAAGGTAGACTTCCTCGCCTTGCATTTAGAGCAGTGAGCTTTCATAATTTCAATCAAAATACAAAGTCAGCAGCAGTCCTACAAACTCCACAATAAAATATATGATAAAGATACATGAATAAGAGCAATCAAAACTAAATTCGAAAAATTAAACAAAAACATTTCTCGAAATTTTTTTTAAAAAGCCTAAGTTCCCAAAGGGAACATGATGAGGCCAAGGGCATCCCGATAGAGCCTAAGTGTGGACAAAATTCAAATTTTTTGAGCTACGCTACCGGAATCATAATCAATGTATCCTACAATAATCCTACAATAATATAATACTAAATACTACATATATTTGAAGACGTTGCCAATGTAAACAACGTCAAAGGAAAAAAACGGAAACAAGACATCAGGCACACAAAAAAAGGCCTAAGGTCAGTAACCGATTTAAATGCTACCAGATGTAAAGCTAGATCTTCATACGAAGAAAAAACGATACATCGGATAGAAGATGCAAGACCAAAACGACCCAACACCCCTAGGGTGAGGACGTAACCATGGGGATAAACAGAATAAACATTCTATAATACACGTTAAACTCCAAAGAAATTTAATCAAAAATTTCAATCAAAAATAGCCAAAAAGCTTAGGAGTTTAACAGGAGGGCTTCAAGGAAGGATAGAGAAGGAACACTTAACAAACAGAGGATAAATCATTAGCAAGAATGATGTTGTCAGGGGTATGTCCCGAAATTGGAAAACATGAAATCATTTTTATAATTATTATAAAGTTACAGCCCTGAATGTTTCCAACCACCATTGTTCACTTCCATCATCCATTTACAGCCTTGGATCCACCAATTCTTTCATTGATTTGTGTCTGGCATCCTCAAAAAAGGAGATTTAAAAGCACAGATGTCAGTTCATTGTTACTGACTTTAGGGCCAAATAAAGAATGATGGTTTGTGCCAATTTTGGTACCTTCCTGGATACTGCGCATGCACAGATCACAAAAGTATGGAGGACCAGACAGGACTTATTTTTTTCGGTTTTGTATGCAAATTTGGGGAATTGGGGGGCAAAATTTGTGTTTGGCCCTGAATTAAATTGAGTTAGCACCAGCTAGCCAGTCTGGGCCATTTTGTGGTATAAAAATAATTTTCTGATAGGTGTGCGTCAATCAAACAGTTTAATGCAAGAGAATTTGTACTTTTGTCTTGGGTGAAACCAAGAGTTGACAATTTGCGTGATTTTAAAGATGACCAAGAGGCAGACACCTAATTCTCCTTGTGTGTCAAGTGTACTTGAGCACTTATTTACGCCTAATACCTCTTTAAACATTGAACAAGTTATATTTGTTTTGTTTTATATTTCTTAATTTCTGATTAATGTCCAGCTGATAGAGAATAAGCCTATCAACTCCCAAACTCTGCATCCATAGGTGAGGATGGGGTGTAGCCAAGCCTGGCAATAAGCAATCTGTCATTTGCAGATGGTGGTCCCCAGAGGGTGAATTTGCTGATGCTATTCCATACAGTGGTCTAGAATACCCCAATATATCTTGTGTTCCTCTTTCTGTTTAAGCCTGAGACCTTGATTCAGACTGAGGTTCACAGATGATAAATTTAGTGATGCTACCCTGCTGTGCTATTATAAACTTAATTTAAGTCAATTTTGCTGGATAACTTAAGTAACCAATATAACTGTATGGACCCTACATACCAATAACAATGTTTTTTTAATAATTGAGTGTCAAGTTCAGACATTTCCCACGTTTATTAAAAATCTTCTTTTTTTTCTGTATTGAGTTTCAGTGACCAAGAATCAGGATTAGTACTCAGTGTTTAATGATCTTCGTAGCTCACTTGTGCGAGAAGTACGAGATCATCCAAATACATTAGGCAGTGTGTGTTTATCTATCAAGGCTAGTTGACCTTTATAAATCCTAAAAAAATTAAAAATCAGTTTCTCAGGCCCTCCTGCTTGGTCATTCTGGTTGCCGGATGCTCTCCTTTTAAAAAAAAAATTGAATGGTTTAGGTCCGATATTTTACCCAAGTTAATAAAATTGATAAATTTATCCCTTGAGTGCAACAAGACTTTGCAATGCATTAGCATTGCAAAACCGTTTTTGCACTCAAGGGATGAAATACACAACCACCTATGCTATTATGTAGATTATGAGGCCTAAAACAAAAACAAACCAAGAACATGAACTTTTGATGGCAAAGAAATAATTACAAAAATAAAAAATAAAATAAAAAAACCGACCACCTACATGCAATTTTACAAAATATGGCCGATGAAACAGAAAATCCACTTTGTGGGGCCCCATATTCAAATATAAATGGAAACTCCTGACGAAAATGCCAAATTGCAATATTCCCTATTGAGGTTTGACCACAGACTCACAGAAAACCATCCCACGTTACTCCTTGAACAGAATAATATCAGCATTATAAATCTGAACTTTATAGCTCAGAATGCATAGTTAACAAAAGCAGAGAGAGATTCACATTTATACATTAGATGATGGGTTATTTTTGACTGAAGCAGTTTTTTATATTACAAATTATGTGCAATATGCTCCTGCGGGTTACTACCCACAGCTAAATAATTTATTTATGGTTAGCCAATATCTAGGCTGAAAATATTCAATCATCTCAAGAATCTCAAGGATGAAGAATATTGTGGATAAAAATGATTACCTGAGGAAAATTCCTTCTAAGGCCAATTTCAAGATACCGCTATTTCAAAGAACTATTAGGACAAGTGTACATATGAGGATGTCCTCTATGACAAGGGATTTTTCAATTCAGTGGAGAACTGACTGATTGGTATATTCCATGATACCAGTGTTGAAACGATCAGTTGACAAGTCATTGTTGAGGCACTTGATCAGTTCAGAGAGTGAAATCAACAACAACAGCACACAACTGACCTCAACCTAACTTCAACCATACTGTCATTATTTTGCAATACTGGATATTGACCTGTCAATAATGAATCATGTGGCAGTAGCGGTCTTCATGTGGCATTGGCTGTCTTTGGATGTTACCACAGATTAAGGTAGTGAATTTAATTTTTTCATTTTTCATTAGGAGTAGCATTCGTCTTTTATATCTCACCTTTTGGTACACTCTACAACCTATATGTTGGCCACCAAATTTGAAAACTTTGGATTGAATTGAATTGAACTAGTTCTTTGCCACTGAATACAAATTTATATTGTTCAAAATCACAGAGTAAAAGTAAATGAGAAAAGAAATTTGGTACATATGAATCATATATGTATAGGTGATGTGTAGTGGCTATAGGGGTTGTATATGTTATTGCAGAAAATGCCATTCAGGTACCTATCAATGATGAAGAAAGTGTGGGGGGGGGGGGGGATGTGCCCCCAGCTGAGCCACCCATGAATGAAATGGACCTTTTGTTAACAACTTACCCCAAAATATAATCCAAATATAGCCCATCATGCCTATGCATGTCACCCATGAAGCTGCAGCAGTAAAGTGCGCATGTGGAGAAAAATATTCATCTGCAGAAGCGTTGCTATATAAATCTTGCCGGCAGAAAGTGGGGTCCCGACTAGTCGACTTCGACATGACTTTTGGGTGTTGACTAATCAACTTCAGAATCCCAGAGTCGTTTCAACACTACATGATACAGTTGACATTATATTGTAAACAAATCTGGGATTGAACCCATATACCCCACCATGTGTTCAGGCCTGAAAATAAGCAGCCTGACATTTGCAGAATGAGGTCCCCAGAGGGTGAATTTGATGATGCTAAGTGGGCCAATTTATCCTCTGGGTACGTCTTTCTGTTTAGTTTTGAGACCCTGAGTCAGACTGAGGTTCACAGAGGGTAAATTTAGTGATGCTACCCTACTATGTAGGGTAGCATCACTAAATTCACCCTCTGGGGACCTCATTTTGCAGATGGCAGTCTGCTTATTTTCTGGCTTGCATAGGTTATCATTTGAGGTCACCACTTACATCTGAGTGTGCTTTGAAAAACAGGGATGCTGTGAATATCAATACCTGAAGCAACAATAACCTGCGACTCGAAAAAGCTCTTAACAGAAAAGTCAAATCACTGTTCACACTTCTATTCTGTACTCAAGTATTGGTGCAGAAGAACTTGAAGAAAAAAGTGAATTCAATGTACCTGGTCTCTGAGACAAGTTTGTAGCACCATTTGGTAGAATTCTTGAAGCACCCTGAGATCGAGTAGAAGCTGGTTTGGAAGTAGAACCATTGCAATAACCTGAGGTAGATGGTATGTTATAATCAGGATCAGACAATGTTGATCTGTTCCTATATTTTGATGGTGAAGTAACTGAACTGCTAGATGGACTAGGCATGCTGTAAATGAAAATACCAACAAAGTATTATGGTTGATTATTAACTCCCTGCATGCTGCAGGCAGATACTCCTGGCCAAGACAAAAAATCTCTTTCCATTCAGTTAAGTAAAATTTGAGGATATTTAACCCAATTTTCGCTTCTTAATTGTATTGATTTTTTTACCAATGATTTCTAAAGTCAATTTTTCATGAATTTTTCATCAAATCTAGTCATGGCTGCTGTGAGGCAGCCATTGCTAGATTTGACGAAAATATTTAAAAATTACTCAGCAGGTTAAGCATTAACCTATAATCACCCAAATACAGTGAACCCTGCTAACTGAATAACCATTTTGCCTGTAAACAAGTTCAAAATTGTCCATTAATAGAAAATTGGTTATTTTCATGTACTCTTGTGACAAACTGAGCATTTATTCTACTACATCTTGTGTGAATGAGCTCCTGGAGAGAATTTCAAACTGCAATTTTTTTTTCATAATACAACTAGGAATTTAATCAATTCCATCTTGCTCGACAGAGCTCAATGATTTGGTAATATTCCTTTTTGCATTATGGGAAAATTTTTCTGCTTGACATTTTTCTATCTCTACATCAGAGTCAGAGTACAGAGAGTTACATCAATATGAAATTGAGGCAACAAGCAAGCATTTAAAGTTCATGATCCCGTATTTCTCTGATTGCCAAAAAATGGTGCAGACTTTTATTTCAGGTAATAATATTAAGCAAACAGCAAATTTGCAACTTGCAACATTCAACTTTAAGCCCCAAAGTGAAAGGAATTATAGAATTTGCAGGAAAGAGTTGACAGACAAATATAAAAATAAATAAAATATCCACTATTTTCATCTGCAAACTTTTTTTTACCATGATATTCTCAAATCAACTGTAAATGAAAGTGTCAATAACACTGCAGCTCAACTTCACCAAGAACTGACTGAACTAAATAACTAACTAAAGAATGTGCTATAGGATTGCAGATAATTTAATCCCAAAATCTGTGATGGCCACTGGCAGCCACGTCTTTTGATGAAATTAAAAAAAAAACATGGTGGCCCTGATGTAGATATCCCCCTGAAGCCACATATCAGAGTTGAAAAAGATTGAGTGAGAGATACATCCCATAGGGTATGTGTGCAAAAGGAATTGTTGACAATTTATATGCCAAATCCAAGATAGCTACAGCGGGCAACATTTTTCAACGAAATTCAGAAAAGGTTGATCGCCCCATCTAGACATCACTCTAAAGCTATATATACAATTTGAAAAAGATCGGGTAAAGGAGCGATCTATAGGATGTGCTAATGGAATTGTTGACAATTTATATGCCAAGATGGCCCTGCTTTTCATAAAAATTCAGACAAATTTTATAGCTCCCATCTAGACACCAAGCCAAAGCTACATATAAAATCTGAAAAGGGTCACGTGAGGGGCATGGCCTGTAGGGTATGCTAATGGAATGGTTGAAAATTGATCTGCTAAACCCAAGATAGCTGCTGGCAGCCATGTTTTTCAACAAAATTCAGAAAAATTTGATAACTCCCATCTAGACATCACACCAAAGCTACATACAAAATTTTAAAATGATCGAGTGAGAGGTGCAGCCTGTATGGTGTGCTGATGGAATTGTTCACAATTTACATACCAAATCCAAGATGGCCACTGTGGCCATGTTTTTCAACCAAATTGAGAAAAATTTGATAGCTCTCATCTAGACTTCGCACCAAAGCTACATATAAAACTACATATAAAATTTGAAACAAAGATCCGGTGAGAGATGCGGCCTGTAGGGTGTGCTAATGGAATTGTTGACAATATATATTTCAAATCCAAGATAGCCGGTGGCGGCCACCTTTTTCAATGGAATGCAAAAAAATTTGATAGCTCTCATCTCGACATCACACCAAAACTAAATAAGATATTTGAAAATGATCGGGTGAGAGGTGCTAATGAAATTGCTAACAATTCATATGCCAAATCCAAGATGGCCACTGGCGGCCATGTTTTTCAACGAAATTTCGAATAATTTGATAGCTCCCATCTAGACATTACCAGAAAGCCATTATGAAATTTGAAACTAATCGGGGGAGAGATGCGGCCTGTAGGGTTCGCTAAAGGAATTGGGGATGGATAGAGGGTTGTACAGACATATGGACTGCAACTCCTCCCAATAGCACATACCTCACATTGTCAAGTTGAGCTAAAAACCCAAATATGGATCATAAAACTCTGATTACCAATACTAATCTACCTCTAACAGTCAATCAGTTCAGTGGCAAAGTGATTTACAATGCTCATTTAAATTCGATATATTTTTTCCTTTTACATACATGACTAGTGGATGACACAATCTTTTTTTTATAAATAAGGGTATTAAAAAGAAAATTCTTGTTTCTCCTGGTTTCTCAGGAAATTTTTTAACCTTGAAGGCCTGGAGATTTTTATTCAATTTTGCCACACTTTGACAGTCTGCATCCTGTGTCTGTTCAAATGGTTCTTAGATAAGTCTTGGCTATTTAACTTGGAAGCCCAAACCTGCCCAAATAAAAAAAACTTTCAAAGTACTTAGATCGTATTTATGTAATGGTGTTTAAGGTCATTTTTGATCTATGGCTATATCATGTTCACAACATAGGTATGAAGTCAAATTTAGCTAATTGTTTATACCCAAATTGACCACGTTAGAGGACTTCCACCAAAGATGCTGGTTACCAGGCCCTACTTTTTGGTTTGGATATGGGTGTTACGATAGGTAAATGTTTATTTATTTATACCTCAATCTATAAATAAAATCTTTCTGGTGATTATTCAGAGTGGTCAGCATTCACATAAAATAGATAAATGTTGATAACTACTTACATGTTCCGAGTGCTGGTGTTTGCCATTTTCTTGGCTACTTTCCAGCTGGAGAGAATATCTTTTGCTTGCTCCTCAAACATAGCAGATAGTCTCAAAGTCATTGTATAAATCTGAAAGAAGAAAATACATCAGATATTCGATATCGACAGAAACTGAAAGATAAGTTGATATTGGATTTTTATGTGAAACATTATTTATACAAACTCAAACCTTAGATACCCCAGTTCTGCAGATCTTGCTCCCTAAAAAACATGTAGACAGCCCAACTCCTACCAAAAAGGAACATTCTTCTCTTCCTTGTCCTTCTCATCCTCAAAAAAATTCAAACTTCATTTAATTCTATCAAAAACACTGTCTTGTGAATGAGCTTATATCCCTCGAGGAATCAAATTGTTTTGGTTCAAGAGAGAGATAGTGATGTTTTTAAAAAAAAAAATACATGCAGTTCCATACTCTTGATTTGGGAGAATAAATTACTTTTCATTAATTAGTATGAAAATGATAAATTTAAAGTAATCTGTATATTTTTTATACTTACCAATGGCCCAGTCTAGCTGGTGCAAACTCAATATAATTCAGGGCCAGACACAAATTTTGAACCCCCCAATCCCCACAATTTGCATACAAAACCAAATGAAAGTGTTAATGACACTGTAGCTCAACTTGACAAACTTGAACTTGGTAAATTTTAAATGAAATGGCAAAACTGAAGATCATTGGTACCAATGTTATTTGATGAAATTTCAACTTAACAGCATTGTGTGTGCACAACGTCAGAGTAATCCATGCATTTTTAAAAGTAAACTGTAGGACTGGCTAAAGGAAGAATGTTGATACACAAATGCAGTATGTTCAGAGGTTATTGTAAATGGCAACTTTTTTCACAGAAATGAATGCTAATCAATAGCTCTTATCTAAAGGTTTGCCTAATGAGCACACCAAGTTCAAAAACAATCCTATGATAAATGTGGCCTGTAGACCATGTCAAAGAATATTGATGCACAAATGCAATAAATTCAAAGATTGTTGCTAACAGCAACAGTTTTTGATGGAAATGAAAAGCAAATCAATAGCTCCTATCTTTGTCACCCTGCATAAGCATACAAAGTTTCATAACAACCTGATAAGGCATGCCAAAGGAAGATGTTAATGCACAAATGCACTAAGTAGAAGGTCATTGCTTGAGGTCTCCCCAAACAAGCATGCCAGGTTTCAAAGCAATCTGATCATAAATGTGCCCTGTAGGGTGTGCCAAAGGGAAATACTGAGGTCTGACTAAACTAAGGTCTAAGAACATTGGCCGCGGCAACATTTTTTGACGGAAATGGAAGAAAGTTAAAAAATTTATAGTAATTTATATATTTTTTATACTTACCAATGACCCAGACATAGCTGGTGCTAACTCTAAAAAATCCAGGGCCAAACACAAATTTTGCCCCCCAATCCCCAAAATTTGCATCTAAAACCAAAAGAAATCATGTTCTAAAGGACCTCCATACTTTGCCCTTACTGCGCATGTGCAGTGTCAAGGACGTTCCGAAATTGGCGCCAATTATCATTCTTATTGGCAGTGCCTGGTCAGCGCTATGTACTCAGCGGGGAGGTAAGAGTTCCCAACTCCTGGGAGGGCCATCCCCGTCTGGGTCATTGGTAAGTATAAAAAATATATAAATTACTATAAATTTTTTAACATTTTTATACTGTACCAATGACCCAGACATAGCTGAATAGTAAAAAGGCTGGAGGGCCTAGGACATAGAGGAAAATCCAATAAGCTCAACTATATAATATAGAGTCAACCCCTCAAGGAGAAAAGGAGTATTAGGCTTTACATGTATCTTTCTTATTTTATGTTAAATTAGAAAGATACAATACCCTCATAATTGAGCACAATAACATTCATGTTCTCTATTAACATCCAGTGTAACCCTTATACTAATTATTTTTAAAGTAAGCCAATAAATAAAGTTAGTCCAGAGAATTGAGACTCTTTATATTCTTTAAAAGTGTCCGAGGATTGTATATTAACGCCCGTTTGACACTTGACATATACAAATGCTTCACACCGAGCTACACTTTAAAAATATGACATGAATGAATTTTTAACATTAATATTACACTTTAAAACCATCCCAGAAACGACTCAGAAATACTGACTTCGGAGGAGGCATTCCCTTGCTTTTCACTATAAAGCAGGTGACCTAAGGGAACACCCTCCCCCCCCCCCCCCCCCTTCCCCTTGCCCTGGGTCAAATAGCCCAGAGCAAAGAGGGCGGCCGGACGGAGTCACTGCCGGAACAGAAAGCCTGCCTAACTATAGTTGCAACTGTTTAGTGGACGACATTCTGAGCAACAGATAACGGACCTAAACAATGCAGGTCTCCAGAAATGGACTCAATATTTCTGAGATAAAAATTTGTGAATGTGGATGGCTGAGACCAATAAGCAGCCTTCATTAAATCTGTAATAGCAATACTATTAGCATACGCCCAAGAAGTAGAAAGAGCTCTTACTTCATGAGCCGAAATCTTAAGCACAGATTGCTGAGAAGAAGATAAATTTTCATAAGCAGTACGGATAGTTAATTGAATCCATCTAGCAATAGAATGGACCGAAATGTCCTTTCTATTAGGCATCAGAGACAGAAGGAAACGTTTTCGTCCCTTTCTGATAAACTGAGATCTCTGTTTATAGATACGTAACGCTCTAACAGGACAGAGTAAAGGCCTACGCCCGTCTGAAGACGGAAGAGCCTTAATAACAATAGGTTCCGGATATTTATTAGGAGCCTGATTCTTAGCTAAAAACCCCACATTAGTAGTGAAGGTGATAGTGTTCCCGACACTACGATAGTGAGAATCATCCACCGACAGTGCATGAAGCTCACTGACTCTTCTAGCAGAAGAGAAAGCTAAGAGAAAAGCTGTCTTATAAGACAAGAATTTGAAATCTACTGTCCCAAGAGGTTAAAATGGCTTTTCCTTCAGTTTAAGAAGAACCCAAGCTAAATTTCACTTAGGAATTAATCTAAGAGTTCTGGGTCTATCGAGAAGTTTCTAACTAACTTAGATAAAGAGACATTAGATCCAATTTGTAAACTATCATGATGTGCATAGGTATCAGATAACATAGACCTATAACCCTTAATAGTAACAGGCTGCAGTTTGCTTTCGTCAAACAAGTATACTAGAAAGTTTGCAATGTCTGGTATGGAGGGATCAAAAATATCAACAGAATGATCCCTACACCAACGACGAAAAACCTTCCACTTAGCCACATAGTTTAGCGAAGAGGAGGTCCTCCTACAGTTAGAAATCGCGTCCACTGCTCGTCCTGTAAAGTGCTTGCCATGCAAGAAGGACCGCACAACGGAAAAACGTGAAGGTTGAGACCTTGCGGGTTGTGATGGAGTTGACACGATTTCCCCTGCGAAAGAAGATCCTCCTGTGGAGGAAGCTTTCGCGGTAGGTCCCACAACAGACACCTGAGTAGATTTATCCACGGTCTCTGTGGAGACAGAGATGCTACCAACAGAATCTTGCATTGAAATTGTTTTATCTTTAGCAATACTTGCTGAATTAACGGCGCTGGAGGATACACATATCCTATCATTCCGTCCCAACGGATCGACAGAGCGTCTACTGCAAATGCTCTTGGATCCGGACACGGAGACACATACGTCTGCAACTGATTGTTGAGATGTGTCGCAAATAAGTCTATCATTGGCCATTCCCATTGGTAGCAAATCTGATTGAATACTTGTTTGTTGAGAGTCCACTCCGACGGCAACAAGCGACCCTTTCGTGAAAGGGAGTCTGCTAGTACGTTCAGACGACCCGGTATATGACGGACCGAAAAAAGAACTTGATGTTCTAGAGCAAACAGAAGGATTCTTTCCGTTAGATTGAACAACGGAATTGAATGAGTGCCTCCCTGATTCCGTATATACGCCACTACTGTCGTATTGTCGGATAGGATTTGGACATGTGCATTGTGAATAATGTCCATCCAATGACGTAACGCAAGCCAAACTGACATCATTTCCTTGATGTTTATATGCTTGCCCAGGAATTGCGGATCCCAAAGACCCTGGCATCTCGAATCCGTTGGGATCAATGATGCACCCCAACCTGTTTGACTGGCATCCGTCATAATGGTAAAACTCGGATCCGGCAACTGCAGCGGAACTCCCTGAGTTAACCACTGAATGTTTGCCCAAGTCTGAATCTCTCGTTTCACTTGATCTGACAAGAGAACGTCTATGTCGAGCGAATGAATTTTCACACTCCAATTCTGAGTCAAGAAAATTTGGAGAGGACGTGTGCGTAACCACCCCATCGGAATGAGATCCGCAGTGGCTCCGCACAGACCTATCAGTCTCATGAACTCCCTCGCTGTGACTTTGTCTGCGTGCAGACAATAGCGAGCGTAACAACTGACTAATTTCGCTCTGGTTAACGGCAGACGAACGAGATTGTTGTGCGTCTCGAAGCTCATTCCCAGATGTGTGAATGACTTGGACGGCACCAGATCCGACTTCTCCTCATTTATTATAAAACCAAGACGTCGGAGCAATAGAAGCAGATTCTGCACATCGTTCTGAAGCGTTAACTCGTTGCCGTACCTCTGAAGAATGTCGTCCAGGTAGGCTGACGTTACCGCAGACGAATGAGCTCGGAAATACATCATTACCGAGTTCATTACCCGAATGAAAGCCCAGGGTGCTAGATTCAATCCGAAGCACATCGCCCGGAATTGATACACCACCCCTAGGACTGCGAAGCATAGATACTTTCTGAATGTCGGATGTACCATGACGTGAAAGTACGCATGTTTGAGATCTATGCTTGTTGCATAATCGTTCACCCGAATACTCGCTCTGACCAATCGAATCGTCTCCATATAAAACTTCGGAGCGACGATCAGCTTGTTTATCCAGCTCAAATCTATGACTGGACGGAACGAGCCGTCTGGTTTCGGAACCAGAAACAGATGGCTGTAGAATCCCGGTGTCTCCTGGTTTTCTACGACCTCTACCGCGTTCTTCATTAAAAGAGACTGCACCTCTGATAACAGAGCGTCTCTTTTCTGCGGATTTGACGGAAGTTGAGTCCACTTTGGACTTCGAGTTAATGGAGGCTTTCGTTTGAAGGATATCTTTAGACCTTCCGAAATCACCCCTCTCACTCAAGGGTCGTCCGTAATTGACGCCCACTCTTGTGAAAAACTCGACAACCTTCCGCCAACCGGCACGCGATAGAGGTTGAAGCCATCACCTCCTGGACCTGCGAGGCCTGCGGTAGGAGAAACCACGTCCTCCACGACCTGCACCTCGTCCCGTCGACCTCGGGGCGTCCGACCGGTTGTCCCGGCCCGAAGGACGTCCCGCACGTGAGTCGCTGCCTTGACGGTCTCTTGAATAAGACCAAGAGGACGCACCGGAACCTCTACAGGAACCTCTCTTGGGCGCATTAGACCCAGAAGTGCCTGTCTTACTCTTATCTGCCGTGTCCGACTTCTTAGAAGCAAATTTGAACAGCAGAGAATCCGAAGCTTTCTTAGTAATTTTATCATAAATTGCAGAAAGCTTGCCGTCGAAGAGAAGTTCTCCGGAGACCGAAGCTACTCTGAGAGAGTTCTTCACCTTACTATCCACGAGTGTGGATGTAGCTAGGGCTGTGTCACGTCTAACCAACTCCAGGTTTGCCACTGAAAGGGCGGAGTTACACATGGAATAAGTTACTGCCCTTGAAAGAAGTCTTAAAGAAGATTGTATATCCTGGAATTCTTTCCCTTGAAGATGCAGTGATAACGCCTTAGTAAGGTGGTCTGCGTAAGATAAAGCATCTAAACTGGCTCTGTTAGACGAAATAGTCGTCTCCAACACCGCGGTTGGAATAGACGCAGACGACGGTAATGATAATTCTAAGTCTTCTGCCTCGTCGTCCATACGCAGAGGAACTCTCGGGATACCCTGTCCTGCCGTATCGAATTTATTCCTTGCATTAATGAAAGGCAGGTTGAGAGTATTGGCGGACAAGAAACCTGCTTTTCCTGTTTTGGAAGCAAGTTTGAATATAGCGTCGTTCAATAATTCAAATGTTCTTGTGACATTATTGGACTGAGACGGAAACTCGGGAGCGATGTCCCTGAACCGCTCAAAGAAATCAGAGTCCAATGACGCTATAATTCTCTTGTCCGGAACCGCAGCAGTCTGGCCCGACGGAACAACTTGAGGAAGAAAGTGCCGGATGAAGTCCACGGCAGCTTTATGTTGTTCCGAAAGGGATAGCTCCAAGTCATCCATATCCCTTTCACCATCCGGTCGGACCTCATGATGCTCCCGGTCGTCCGCACCCGATGCTTCGGCGGAGCGTACCGACCCAGCGCCGTTGGGATAATTCCCGATCCGACACCGTTTCTGTCGGTTGCTGGGATGTTGCGATAAGTTGTGCTATTTGAACAAGCACGTCCGACATCGAGGCCTGCGGAGGCGCAGTCTTTCGCTGCTTCGCCGAGGGCAGCTCTGCATCTGGTGACTCCCGCATACTCTTCCTATGCGAACGTCCGGAGTCCACCGGCCTCGTGTCCCTGGCTACCGGATGGCGTGACCTGGTCGCCGAAGAATCCCTGATCGGCGAAGCTGGTAAAATATCGGCGGTCACGTAGCCAAGGTGCGGTCGTGTGCGCTGGTGAGAGGAAGAAGCCTGAGCAGTCTCCGCGGACTGCCTATACAACGGAGCGTCCCGAGCGACGGACGTGTGCTCTGCTTGCGACACATTTTGTACCACAACATCTGGTCCCAGATGTTGTTGTACGAGAGAGGGGCCTCTCTCGCTCGCGGCCCGGCTGGACCTGGACGAGCTAGGAACCGGACTCGAAGGCTTCCTCCGATCTCTCCTACTATCTGCCGTCACTGGGTGTGCACGTTGAATGTTTATAGTGCTCGCATCACCCAACATTTCCTCCTGGACCGCATCGGACAAACCCGGCTGCCGAACCATTCGGTGAATGGACGCTACACCGGGCGAGCTAGCGGACGACATTTGTCTTATCTCCATGAGCACTTTTGCCGCTAGCTCTGTATTCATTTGTGACGACGGAAGCGCACTTGCAGAAGATAACATGGAAACATCACCTTGTTCTTGTTCCTCTGAAATAGAAACTGATAGAGTAGAGTGACCCTGCGGAGAAAGAGCCGGCATAGCCCTTTCTCCACTAACAACATATCGTGACACACGTTTCCAATGTTTGTCATCCCAATATTGACATGTAGAACAGGGATTAGTGCGAGTACACTGACTACAATTAATACAATGATCATGAAAGTCAGGGGAAGATTTCTTCCTATTACAATTTGAACAATATCCTTTCATTGTGAAAAGTCAACAACAAGTCCTAGTACTCGCACAAACCCCTAAACACAAAGATACATAATAACATGATCCATTAATATTGAAAAAACAATTGAAAATCAAAATAATTTTTGAAAAATATTTTTTCAGCGAAGCCCAAGTTTCTGAAAAGTAATGTTGAGCCCCAATGGATCCCAAGGCTAAGTGTGGTCAAAAATTTTAAAATTATATTAAATAATTAATGCAACACTTACGGATAATAATAATGTATCTTATAGTGAGATAAACTACTCCAAAGGCAAACAGCCCCCCTCAAAAGAGACTGTTGCCAATGTAAACAAACAGTGTAAAAACACCAGAAAACATGACTCCAGGCACTGACAATACTGGCCCGAAATCAGTCATCAAAATTACACTCTATCTGATGCAAGACAGAGACTCCCAGGGGAGAATCTGCAGAACATCAGATGGTAGATGCAGAACACAACGTTTATACACCCATGGGTGAAAACGTAACTATGGGGAAAATAACAGAATTCATTCTGTAACCAAGCTAACTCTCCCAAGAAAATTTAGAAATGATCTTTCTCAAAAATATGCCAAAAGCATGGGAGAATAGCAAGGGGGGACTTAGAAGACCAGGGGAGAGGAAACACTGAATAAGCAGTGCACCTTTATAGCAAGAATGACAACAACAGGCCCATGCCTCGAAAATAGGCAACTTAACATAATTTCATAAAAAATTTTAAGTACAGCCCTGATTATTTTTTGTCACTCCTTTTTCCTCTCCTCCTTCTATATCCTCCTTAGAATCACCATTTCTCCAATAATTACGTGTCTGGCATCCTTTAAACTGAGATTTACAAGCACAAAGATCAGTGAGATGTTGACTGATGAAGGGCCAAACAGAGAATAATAATTGGCGCCAATTTCGGAACGTCCTTGACACTGCGCATGCGCAGTAAGGGCAAAGTATGGAGGTCCTTTAGGACATGATTTCTTTTGGTTTTAGATGCAAATTTTGGGGATTGGGGGGCAAAATTTGTGTTTGGCCCTGGATTTTTTAGAGTTAGCACCAGCTATGTCTGGGTCATTGGTACAGTATAAAAATATCGATAGCTCCCATCTAGAGGTCACCCCAAACAAGAATGCCAAGTTTCAAAGCACTCCGATCATAAATGTGCCCTGTAGGGTGTGTCAAAGGGAAATATTGAGGTCTGACTAATCTAAGTTCTAAGAACGTTGGCCGTGGCAACATTTTTTGATGGACATGGAAGAAAATCGATAGCTCCCATCTAGAGGTCACTCCAAACAAGCATGCCAGGCTTCAAAGCAATCCGATCATAAATGTGCCCTGTAGGGTGTGCCAAAGGGAAATATTGAGGTCTGACTAAACTAAGTTCTAAGAATGTTGGCCGCGGCAACATTTTTTGACGGAAATGGAAGAAAATCGATAATTCCCATCTAGAGGTCACTCCAAACAAGCATGCCAGGTTTCAAGTAATCCAATCATAAATGTGCCCTGTAGGGTATACCAAAGGGAAATATTGAGGTCTGACTAAACTAAGTTATAAGAACATTGGCCGTGGCAACATTTTTTGATGGAAATCGATGAAAATTGATAGGTCCCATCTAAAGGTCACCCCAATCTAGCATGCCAGGTTTCAAAGCAATCCGATCATAAATGCGCCCTGTAGGGTGTGCCAAAGGGAAATATTGAGGTCTGACTAAACTAAGTTCTAAGAATGTTGGCCGCGCCAACATTTTTTGACGGAAATTGATGGAAATTGAAGAAAATCGATAGCTCCCATCTAGAAGTCACCCCAAACAAGCATTCAAAGCAATCTGACCACAAATGCAACCTGTGAGGTGTGCCAAAGGAAATTGTGGACGTACGTACCAACGTACGTATGTATGTACGTACGTACGCCGACGGACGAGAAGTGATGGCAATTTGTCAAGTTTAGCTAAAAATTCCAAGTCCTATCTGGTCCTCCATACTTTTGTTACCTGCGCATGCGCAGTATCCAGGAAGGTACCGAAATAGGCGCCAACCATCATTCTTTCTATAGTGCCTGCTAAATGTTATAATCAGCGGGGAGCTATGAGTGCCCACTCATGGGAGGGCCATCCCCATCTGGGCCATTGGTAAGTATAAAAAATATACAAATTACTTTCAATTTATCATATTTTTACTTTACAACCAATAAGATATAAGAAAAGAGAATGACATAACACCAATAATGTAATTGAGAATTACATAATTTCTCCATTTAATGCCAGCATAACCCATTATGCTAATTTGGTGAAGGAAACCAATTATAAAGCTAGTCCAGAGAATGAGATGCTTTATACTCATTTAAAAGTGTCCGAGGATTGTATAGAGACGCTCGTATGACACGTGACATATACAAATGCTTCACACTTGAGCTACACACAAAACCACCCGGGACCGACGCTGGACTACTGTCTCTGGAGGAGGTATTCCCTTGCTTTTCACTATAAAGCCAGATAATATAAGGGAAAAGCCGTCCCCCCCCCCCCCCCCCCCCCTTCCCCTTGTTCTGAAGGACAATTCCTCAGAACGAAGAGGGCAGCGGAATGGCGTCAGTGCTTGAGCAGACTGCCTAAACACCCAGATGTAATATTAATGGATGACATTCTGAGCAACAGAAAGAGGACCCAAAGATCTAAGGTCACCGGAGATGGACTCTAAATTTCTAAGGTTAAACTTGGTAAATGAAGAGGGCTGTGTCCAGTAAGCAGCCTTCATCAGGTCAGTAATGGCAATACTGTTAGAATAAGCCCAAGAAGTGGACAGTGCTCTAACCTCATGCGCTGAAATCTTTCTGACAGAACGTTGATCCGAAGACAGACTTTCATAGGCAATACATAGGCAAACTGAATCCATCAAGCGAGAGAATGAACAGAGATAGCTTTTCTGTTAGGAATCAATTAAAGAAAGAATCTTTTTCTTCTCTTTCTAATATTACCCGATCGACGTTTATAAATGCGCATTGCTCTAACTGGACACAGCAAAGGCCTACGTTTATCCGAGGACGGTAAGACCTTAATGATAATAGGCTCTGGCCGCTTATCCAGAATCTGATTCTTAGCCAAAAATCCCATTTCCGTAGTGAGGGTAACAGTATTACCCACATTACGTTAATGAGATTCCTCAACAGATAATGCATGAAGTTCACTAACTCTTCTGGCAGATGCAAAGGCTAAAAGAAAAGCCGTTTTATAGGTAAAGACTTTGAACTCCACATCGTCTAACGGCTCAAAAGGAGCTTCTTGTGAAGCTTCAGCAGAACCCAAGCCAAATTCAATTTAGGAATTAATCTGAGGGTTCTAGGTCTATTAATAGAGAAATTTCTAAATAGCTTGAAGAATCTGATCCAATAGCCAAGTTATCATGATGAGCATTAAGTGTCTGATAACATAGACCTATAGCCCTAAGTAGTGACGGGCTGCAGTTTGAGTACGTCAAACAGGTAGACCAGGAAATTGGCAAATGTGGAATGGATGGATCACAGATGTCTACAAACTAGTCTGTACACCAACGGAAGAAAACCCTCCACTTCGCTGCAAAATTCAACGAAGAGGAGGCCCTCCTACAGTTAGAAATTGCGTCCACTGCTCGTCCTCTAAAACGTTTTCCATTCAAGAAGGACCACACAACGGAAATAAGTGAAGGTTGAGACCTTCCGGGTTGTGAATCAGTGCATGGGACTTCCCATGATAGAGAAGATCCTTTCGAGGAGGAAGCTTCTGGGGAATGTCCTATAACAGACACCTGAGAAGACTGATCTAAGGTTTCTGTGGCGACAGAGGTGCTACTAGCAGGATTTTACAGTGAGACTGTTTGATTTTTAACAGAATCTGCTGAATCAGCAGAGCAGGAGGATATGCGTATCCTATCATTTCGTCCCATGAGATCGACAGATCTGAACATGGCGACACGAACGTTGGTAACTGATTGTTCAGGTGTGCCTCAAAAGGATCTATCGTGGGACGATCCGACTGGTAGCAGATCTGATCGAATACTCGCTTGTTGAGAGTCCACTCCAATGGTAACAGGCGACTTTTCCATGAGAGCGAGTCTGCTAGTACTTTCAGACGACCCGGTATATGTCGGACTGAGAGATGAATGTGATGACTCAGAACGAATAGGAAAATCATCTCTGTTAATTCGCATAACGTAATCGAATGAGTGCCACCTTGGTTCCTGAGGTAAGCTACTACCGTCAAGTTTTCCGACAGAATCTGAACATGGACGTTCGCTATTTGAAGAATCCAATGTTGTAGTGCTAGCCAGATAGACATCATCTCTTTGATGTTTATGTGCTTCTCTTGGAACCGAGGGTCACAAAGACCCTGGCACTCCAAGTCTGCGGGACTTAGGGATGTGCCCCAGCCCATCTGACTCGCATCCGTCATAATCGTGAAAGCCGGATCCGGTAGATGAATTAGAACTCCCTGCATCAGCCACTGGAGATCCACCCAAATCTTAACCTTTTGTTTTACTAAGTCTGTTAAAACAATCCTGGTTTTTAGTGAATGTGTCTTCACACTCCAGTTCTGAGTTAAGAATATCTGGGAGGACCATGCGCAGACGGCCCATCAGAATAAGATCCGCAGCCGTTCCACACAACCCCATCAGTCACATAAACTCCCTCACAGTCACTGCGGAAGAGTTCAGACCAAAGTGAGTAAAACAACTGACTAATTGTGCTCTGGGTAACGGCAGACGAACCAGGTTGTTGTGAGTCTCGAAGCTCATTCCCAAGTGAATAAAGGACTTGGACGGAGATAGATCCGACTTTTTCTCATTTACTATGAAACCGAGATGTCACAATAAGTGAAGCAGACTCTGAACATCGTTCTGAAGAATAATTCTTTTGCAGTATCTCTTCAGAATGTCATCCAAGTAAGCCATCGTTACCACAGATGAATGAGCTCGGAAGTATGACATTACCGAGTTCATTATTCGGGTGAACGCCCAAGGAGCTAGGTTAAGACTGAAGCACATTGCGCTGAACTGATAAACATCTCCCTGCATGGAAAACCGCAGGTACTTTCTGAATGCTGGATGTACCAGGACATTAAGTACTCGAATTGTTTCAATATAGAACTTTGGAGCTACGATCAACTTGTTTACCAGCTCAATCCGACTTTTTCTCGTTTACTATGAAACTGAGACATCGGAACAATTGCAGCAGACTCTGAACATCGTTCTGAAGAATAATTCTTTTGCAGTATCTCTGAAGAATGTCGTCCAAGTAAGTCGACATTACTACAGACGAATGAGCTTGGAAGTATGCCATTACTGAGTTCATTATTCGGGTGAAAGCCCAAGAAGCTAGGTTTCAGATCAAAGCACATTGCTCTGAACTGATGAACCTCTCCTTGCACGGCAAACCGCAGGTACTTTGAATGCCAGATGTTCCAGGACATGAAAGTAAGTGTCCTTTAGATCTATGCTTGCCGCATAGTCGTCTACTCGAATGCTCGCTCTTACTGACCGATGGTTTCCATATAGAACTTCGGAGCCACGATCAACTTGTTTATCCAGCTCAAGTCTATTACCGGTCGGAACGAGCCGTCTGGCTTTGGTACGAGGAACAGGTGACTGCAAAAACCTGGATAATTTTGATTCTCGACGACCTCTATTGCTTCCTTTAATAAGAGAGCCTGTACCTCCGCATGGAGAGACTCTCTTTTGGAAGGATCCGCTGGAAGATTTGTCCAATGCAAACATCTTGTAAGTGGGGGCTTTGCTCGGAATGATAGTCGCAGGCCTTCCGAGACTACATTTCTCACCCACTGATCTTCCGTGACTTCCATCCAGTTGCTTGCGAAGTTTGATAACCTTCCGCCAACTGGAAAGCAACAGAGGTCTTGTCCATCACCTGTATGACCTACGATGCTTGCAGGAGGAGAAACTATGTCCTCCGTGGGAAGAACCTCGTACCGTCGACCTAGGGGCGTCTGACCAGACATGCGCTCCTTTCCCGAGGTGCTATACTGATGACCTCCGGAGTAACTATAACAGGGATTCTTATGCCCTCGCGAGGAGTTCCCTTTAGTTGATTGTGAAGTGGAATGACCTCGCCTACTCCGGTCTGCAGAAGCGTGTTGTTGAGACGCAGATTTAAATAGCAATGCACTGGAAGCTTTCTTTGTAGCCTGTTCGTAGACTAACGAAAGCTTGTTGTCAAATAGAGTATTCCAGAGACCGGAGCGACCCGGAGAGAGCTTCTCACCCTGTCATCTATAAGTGATGACGACGCAAGGGCTGCATCACGTCTAACCAACTCCAAATTTGCCACTGTCAGGGCGGAGTTGTACGTAGCATACATGACTGCCCTGGAATGAACTCTTAGCGAGGAACAAACATCCTCACATTCCTTCCCACTTAGACATTGCGCCATAGCTCTGGTGAGATGGTCTGTGTTGGGCATCGCGTCCAGACTCGCTCTATTGGATGAAATAAGACATTCCAAGCATAACTTGAATGACGTAGGGAGGGACATATCTAAATCCCGGCCTGCTCATCCAAATGCAGAGGAGCTCTCTGGGCATCTTCTCCAACCATTTTAAAAGAACGTGATCCAAGGAACGGTATATTGATTGAAGATGCAGATAAGAAACTGCCTTTCGTCTTGGCACTCACTAGGTTGAATATGGCGTCGTTAACATGGCCGAAGGCCTTCAACACCTGCCAAGATTGTTTCGGGAAGGAAAGAACATCTTTCCTTCGCACGAAATGTTTGTTCAGAGACAGCGGTTTCTGTCTAGTAGTCACAGTTTGCTGATCAGGTGGAACAATGTCAGGATAGTATTGATGAATAAAATTCATTGCCACCTATGCTGTTCCGAAAGGGAAGAGTAATCCTCTTCCTTGTCCCTTTCACCATCCAACTGATTCAGCCGTGAATTTCGGTCAACTGCATCTGTATGTACAGATGACCAGACCGCCCCAGCACCATCCGACAGCACACCACCAGATTCTGAGGAAGGCTGCTCTTGCACTTGCTGGGATGCTGCGATGAGCTGCGTAGTCTGCGAGTCCATTACAGAGGCTTGAGGAGCAGGGCTCTTGTTTTTTCGCCGCTTGCTGCTCCTGAGACGGAAATCTGGAGGTAGATCTCTTCTATGCACGTCCCAATGAATGAAGCCTTGTATCGCTAGCTACCGGATGGTCCAACTTCATGGGCAAAGAGTGACTCCGTCCTTGCTCAGCTGGCCGAATATGCAAAGTTGGGTAACTAGCGTGCTTTTCTGAAGTTGCGGAGGAAGCCTTGACTGTAGCCGACCCCGGCTGCAGTCGAGACGGAGAGTCCCGAACGGCGGGTGTGGACGTTAGTTCTGGCTCAGGCAAGTTTCTCAAATCAACATTTGGCCCCAAATGTTGCTGGGTTAGAGAAGGCTCTTCTGCTCGCGGTCTATCAGACCATCGACGAGCTTCCCGAAGAGAAACTTGCAGACGTCCTCCCTTTTTCCGTCGTCGCTGGGTGAGCTATAGTTTTTGATGTGCTCACTCCACCCAATTCAACACTTCCTTTGACCGCAGTGGACTTACCCGGTGTCACGGCTCCCACCATCGGGTTGGCCGCTTCACCAGTCAAACTGGCTGCTGGAAGAAGAGACCTTATTCCTTGCTTTATATTCAAGAGCACCTTAGCAGCCAGTTCTGTTTGCTCATCAGAGCGCGATGACGATAGCACACTTTGAATGGGTGTCATAAAACCATCTCCATGTTCTTGTTTCTCTGAAAAAGAAACTGAAAAACTCAAATTATTCTGCGGTGAGAGATCCGGCATAGGAATCTCACCGCCAATGATGTACCGCAACACCCATCTTCAACATATGTCAACCCAATGTACATATGTAGAACAAGAATATGTAGGAGTGCATCGACTATAGGCAAGGCATCAAGCATGTAAATCTGAGGAAGACTTCCTTGCCTTGCATTTAGAGCAGTAAGCTTTCATAATTACAATCAAAAGACAAAGTTGATAGCACTCCTACAAACTCCACAACAAAATACATGATAAGGATACATGAATAATAGCAATTAAAATTAAATTTGAAACAATTATAAAAAAACATTTCGAAATTTTTTTGTGAAAATGCCAAAGTTCCCAAAGGGAACATCATGAGCCCAAGGGCATCCCGATAGAGCCTAAGTGTGGACAAAATCCAAATTTTTTGAGCTACACTACCGGAATCATAATCAATGTATCCTACAGTAATTCTGAGGTATTATAATACTAAATACTACATATTTAAGGCCATTGTCAATGTAAACAACGTCAAAGGAAAAAACTGGAAACAAGACATCAGACTCACAAAAAGGCCCAAAGTCATGAACCGATTTAAATACTACCAGATGCAAAGCTAGATCTTCATATGAAGAAAAAACGATACATCGGATAGAAGATGCAAGACCAACACGATCCAACACCCCTAGGGTGAGGACGTAACCATGGGGATAAACAGAATAAACATTCTGTAATACACGATAAACTCCCAAGAAATTTAATAAAAAATTGCAATAAAAAATAGCCAAAAAGCTTAGGAGTTTAACAGGAGGGGTTCATGGAAGGATAGGGAAGGAACACTTAACAAACAGTGGATTAATCATTAGCAAGAATGATGACGTCAGGCGTATGTCCCAAAAATGGGAAACATGAAATAATTTTTATAAAGTTTCAGCCCTGAATGTTTGAAACCACCATTGTTCACTTCCATCATCCATTTACAGCCTTGAATTCACCAATTCTTTCATTGATTTGTGTCTGGCATCCTGTTTTATTTATTTATATTTATTTATTAGTGTTTATGGTCACATACCTATGCACAATGGCTAATCGTGACCGTGACAGTTTTACGGGTGGAGGAAGCAGGAGTACCCGGAGAGAACCATCGAGCATCGACGAGCAACTGTCAGTTCCTCAACATTCTAACTCTGTTCAAGCTCCACTCAAGCAGGGTTACAGTGGTTGAAGACATGTACACCATTGCATACAGTACGCCTTAGTACACGGCGTCATCGTGCCCCCATGTAGGCAACTGGGATAAAGTGCCTTGCCCAAGGACACAACGTGGGTCGTCCCAGACGGGGATCGAACTCGGGACCTCTAGCATAGAAGTCCAACAGTCTACCACTGAGCCACCGCGCTCCCTCTGGCATCCTCAAAAAAGCAGATTTAAAGCACAGTTGTCAGATCATTGTTACTGACTTTAGGGCCAAACAAAGAATGATGGTTTGTGCCAATTTCAGTACCTTTCTGTATACTGTACATGCACAGATAACAAAAGTATGGAGGACCAGATAGGACTTGACTTTTTTGGTTTTGTATGCAAATTTTGGGGATGGAGGGGGGGGGGGGGGTGGGTGGTTCAAAATTTGTGTTTGGCCCTGAATTATATTGAGTTTGCACCATCATGTCTGGGCCATTGGTTGCAGTATAAAAATAGAGTCATTCAGTGGTGGGTCATTTGGGGAGCATATAGACTTATACAGCAGAGCACCATGGCAAGCCTGAATATAAGCAATCTGACATTTGCAGAATGAGGTCTCCAGAGGGTGAATTTGATGATGCTATCCCATACAGTGGGCCAATTTATCCTCTGGGTACCTCTTTCTGTTTAGGTTTGAGACCCTGATTCAGATAGAGGTTCACAGGGGGTAAATTTGGTGCTGCTACCCTGCTGTGCAGGGTAGAATCACTAAATTCACCCCCTGGGGACCTCATTTTGCAGTTGACAATCTGCTTATTTTCTGTGCTTGCACCATGGCCTGGGCGTAACACATGCATGGACAGTGATGTTCACACATATGTTAACCAGGTAAAAAAATCAGCAGCAAAATTTTAATTCATTTTTTGATGATTATTCCCATAATTAGTGTATATAATCTAATATTATTGCATCCAAGGAAATATTGCCCACCAGTGGAAAGTGACCACTCCACGGCAGCTGTACTGTAAGATCATTGCAAGTCTTATTGGCTTGACCACCACAAACTTGAGGTTTCAACAAGCCAATCATTTTGTTGTTGTCCTGGTGGTCTATAAACTACAGATTCGCTTTCTGGATTTCAAGATGCTGCACTTGTTCAGCAACTAAGTTAATCTTTTTTGTCTTACCTGATCAGAAGAAAACATTTACCAACAAAATTCTTGAATAACTATAATATACTTTCTAACAACTTTCTGTTTTTGCCTTTGGACCATATCTTGTAACCTCTCACTGGAATGAGTATTATGAGCTCATTGCAATAAGGGGTCATAACCTATGTTTGTCAGGGGTTTTTTTCTATCAAATGATAAGAGACTCCTCATTTTGTAAATTTTTTTTACTAAAATGACTAGTAAATTAGATCTGCTGTTTTGTAAATTTCACAACACACTGTGGACTCCAGGGAGATCCTCTTCATGTATAACTCCTGGCATGCGGCTGGAAGATATTCCAGCCCAGGACAGCAAAACTCATACCATTGGAGCAATAGAGTGAGTATGATTTGGGCAATTTTAACAAAACTGGCAACTACCCAGTCCTCTACCCAATACACACAATATCAATATTTATTACCTTTTTATTCAAATTTTTCACAGAAATTCAACAAAATCATATCATGTGACCCCTCAGCAGAATGAACTTGGTGATGAGCTCATTCAAATAAGGAGTCACATTATATGGTTTGGCTGCAATTTAAAAAAAATTTCAACTACTTAATTTGTAAATTATGCTGGTGGATGTGACCGATTTGTTAACTGGGTATTAATTTAATTTATTTTTCAAATAATTATTTTTTTTAGTTACACTATCAGGAATGTTTCATAAAATGTAGTCATGGCTGCTCAATGGCAAGTTATTTTTAGTCATCAAAATTTGTTTATGTGTCTTTGCCTTGTTACAATTTATGGGAGAGTGCCAAGAGGCACTTCCCCATAAATTGTAACAAGGCAAACCTGTGTAGATTAGGTAATTTCACTTCTGAGATAATATGAAGCACATCCATAGAATATGACACCTTTAGGCAAGGGTACCTGATCTTCATATTAAAGCCTTGATAGTGGCTTCTAGCACTCTACCAGCTAAGAGATGATCAAGAATTATTTGCATCTGGAAGAATAAGATCAAATATTGATTTTGGAAGCCCAACAAGTTATTATAACAAATGTGGGGGAAGAATAAGGAAAAATGAGAAAAACTACTTACTCTTGATCTTTTATTTGTATTGTACATTTTGGAATTCTGAAACATCAACCGAGCATCTTTAATAAACTGTACAGGATCAGAATAGCTGGAAGACTGGAGTTTCTCATGAACTGTGCACAGATCCATTGGATTAGTGATCAATGAATGATAATCCTGAAGAAGGAAACAGTAGTTAGAAACATCAAAATTATGATAATTTTTATTAACTTTTCACCTAGCATGCCATCAAAATTTAATCAGCTCAAAACATAAAAATCACCATTTAATTTTTTTTCAACATTTGGTTCCAAAACAGTGTTACAAACACACCAAAATGGTTCCAAAACAGTGTATGACCCTTCATTGGATCAATGGTGACAAACTTGATCCAATGAGGAGCCATAAGCTATGTTTTGGAAGTAAAAGCAAAAAACAAGAACTGTTTAGTAATTTATCAAAAAAAATAGTGCAAATGTTTGTAGTTATTTTAGGTAAAGGGTTAATATTGGTAGTTTCCCGCTGTATAAAATTAATTATCATTATCGTATTAAGAGTGGAATTCTGCTAATTGATTATCGATTTTGCAATAAAAATACATTCAAATAAAATGGATATTTCATTACCTCAAATTTTGTTAACCCCTATACACAGATGTCAAAATTTCAAGCAAAGGATATTTCACTTGGAATTTCATTTGCATTTTTCTCCATGCAGCGCTGTTCCTGCATCTCAAAGTGTTTTGAATTCCAAGCTTTCTTCTTATATCTCTGAAGCTCATTTTGGCCATCAGTTGCTCTCATGAACTATTTTTTTTCATTATACTCCATGAATAAAACAAGACAAAAGACGTCTGATTGGACAGATACAATTTGCTAATTTGTGTGATCATGCCTGTTGACTCCGCCCATTCTTGACAATGTGTGATAGTCCATCGCGACGGTTGTTGTTGTTTGTAATAACACATGCTATGACGCGGTGATTTTGTAATATCACACGCTAAATCCGGAAATTGCCGAAAGGGATAAAATAACACACGCTGTTTCAGAAGATTTCTGAACTTTTTCTCTCGCCTTAAATCAGATGACAACAACAAATATGGCTTTCGCAAATATTACCGATGAAAATATCGAGGCACTTTTAAGGTCAAAGGACAGTCCATCAACTAAGCGAAGTGTTGACAGAAGTGTAAAGTTGCTCAGAGAGTTTTTGGGCACAAAGGGGAAATCAACTGAATTTGAAACATTCGACGTACGTGAACTGAATCAGTGTCTTAGTCTGCCTATTTGTTATTGATTTATTTATAACTCTCAAAGAAACATTCCTTTCAAAGGTCATTCAGTATATAGACAATAAACATATAGTGTGTTTTTATATCTGTGTTATACAACGAGTTGAAATATGGTTTATTTTTTCGAGGCTTCGCCGAGAAAAAATAAACCATATTTCAACGAGTTGTATAACACAGATATAAAAACACACTATATGTTTATTGTTTTTATCTGATAACAAACAGACACCCGTCTCGTGCGTCTACCCGACTTATATATGCTTCCCATGGGCCTCCAAAGAAAACCAGTCTACGAGACAAAAGAAATAGGACAAGATGCATAGAGTTGTGTCCTTTACATTACAAAATCGATGACGGCGATTGTAAAGTGCGATTGCACTTCTTGCATCATGTAACTGCGCTGGAACAAAATAAATTTCAACTATTTTATTAACAGTAACAAAACGGTGTTTCAGTAGAGTTATTCTTTTTTTGACATAGTTCCAGTTTTCTTCCGTGTTTTATGCTGTAGTCCCAATATAACAAATAATTTTGCGTTTGTTTACAATTTTTACGAAGTGTTTTTTTATCAGGTAGAGCAGACAAACTTTTAATTAGCGCAGTTCCGCGAGTACTTTAGATCGAGGCCGTGACTATAAATAGTTTGCAGTCGCCACATACTAATTACTATTAACATTCAAGTAATTTCTACAATGTTTTGAAGCAAAATTTTAGGTTGCCTTTATTGAAGCAAAATAAATAAGAAATGACACCATCAAAGGATTTTGACAAAGTGCAATAAGCGTACAATTAAAACCTGCCCTGTGATATAACGATGTTTCATGAATGAATGAATGAAAATGGAATTGAAAGAGGTCAGAGGTCGTTTGCATAAATTATAATTATATACAACACCCGTTGTATATACTTCAAGTATATACAACGGTTGTTATACTGTACGGTTATCAGATAAAATAAAAAACATAGTGACCGTTGTTCAGTGTGTTGTGGTAGATTAGCCCCCTCAGAAAAAAAATTAATGCCCTTCACTTCGTCTCCGGCTTTAATTTTTTTTTCTTCGGATGCTAATCTACCATAACACACTGAACAACGGTCACTATGTTTATAATAACCTGTTCAGGAACTTTTCATGCCTGCCATCAACTGGACAAGTCAAAAGCATGTATATTTCATGTTCTATATACCAAAACTTCATTTTAGTGTATAATCTGTGTATATTTATTTGAATTTTATGGAATTTAAAACGTAAGATTTTCATCATAAATATTTGTTTGTCGTTACTTATATTGCACATTGAAGTTTTATTTTGTTATAACACATGTATAAACAACTGGAAAAAGTGCAGGATTTCAAATATGTAACTGAAAGTTGGACAGCCAAAGTGGATTAGTAACATAAATGCATAACAAAGTTCTGACAATTTTCAGCAGATCCAACAATTCTTTGCTAAAAAAAACTTTAACCCTTACAGGTCCATTTCTGAATTGTACATCCTCAGAACATTTACACTTAACATCCAATCATGCTGAAAATAGACATATCACCTTGCCAGTGGTTTCTAGTCATGTCTTGGCTGCTGAAATGGGCAGCCAAGACTTTACTAGAAGTCACTACTTAGCTACTGGCAATGCGCAGGTGGTGGTCTAGCAGGTATTCTAGAAATTTGTCCAGTTCCTTAAGGGTAAAAAAAAGACTTTCAGTGGAAACATGCACGAATTCCTAAGACTTTGAACCATAAGCTAGAAAAAACTTCTGACAATAAAAAGAAACAAAGCAAACATAGCAATACTCCTGTATACTTCAGCAACAGCCAAGACTTGCCTAGGAATAAATGATCAGTGAAATGTTAAGTTTCATGGTTTTGACAGGATGCTCCTGATTTTCAGTGCCATATGCCATCTCAAAGTCATGATTGGGGATGAATACTCACGTTTATGAGACCTCGTTATTAGGTTTTGCTAAACTTGATACTTGATTTTACAGCTTACAGTACTCTAAATAATTTGATGGAAAGACAGAAAAGTACTTCAAGGCCCCACAAAGTAGATCTTCTGTTTCTGAGGCCATTTTTTGTAAAATTGCATGTGGGCGGGCGATGTTTATTTTATTTTTGTAATTACATGTATTTCTTTCATGTTCTTGGTTTGTTTTATGTTTTAGGCCTCATAATCTACAGAATAGTATAGGTGGTGGTGTATTTCGTCTCCTGAGTGCAAGAAGGCTTTTTGCAGTGCTAAAGCATTGCAAAGCCTTGTCGCACTCAAGCGATAAATTTAACAATTTTATTAACTTGGGTAAAATATCAGACATAAACTATTTAATTTTTATTTTTTAAGTTTGCACTGCCTATAAAAAGAGAGCATGCGGCAACCAAAAGGACCATGCAGGAGGGCCTGAGAAACAGATGCTCGATTGGTGAAAGGTCTGGACTTAGTGCTGGCCAAGGCAGTGTAGAGATGTTCTGCTCCCGGAGGAACTCTATAGCACCACAGGCCCTGTGTGCTCTTGCATTGTCATCTTGGAAAATGAATCGACGGCCGTGATGTCACACAAATGGCACCACATGAGCTGCTAACATGTTGTCACAGTAGTACTGCCCTGTGACACACCCTTGGATGACATGTAATGCTGTTCCGCTTGTCATGGTTATGCTTCCCCACATCATAACTGATCCACCACCAAAACGATCGTGCTGCCTAACAGTTACGTCATGGTATCGTTAGTTCCGCCACTGCCACACTATGTTTTGCCTGTTGTGGAAGTCGAGAGTGAACCTCGATTCATTGGAAAACATGACATTTCTCCACCGACAATTGTCCCAGTGCTGTCGTGCTCCACACCAATTATGCCTTGCTGCGATGTGAAGTTCAGTCAAACATGGAATTATTCGAGGTCGTCAAGCGTACAAATTCCAGCTGTGTAGGCGAATTCGGATAGTCTGACCAATGACTCGTACATCTGTCGCTCGGTGCAGCTGCTGTCCAATTTCTGAGGCACTTTGATGTTGGTTACGTGATGCTGTGGTTCGAATGAAATGATTCTGGTTAGTAGTTGTCACCCTTGGACGACCTGATTTCTGTCATCAACATTGCCTGCCTGACGGTAGCGTGACCACAACCTGCTAATCACCAATTGAGTAACGTTGAGAATTTGAGCGCCTGCAGTCCGTTTGTTGCCAGCTTCCAACATGCCAACGGCATGTAAACATTCATCACGTGTCAGTGTTCACATACCTCAAAAGTTAGGTTTCGACCAGAAACCATTGATGAAAGAGTTTATACCAAGAAAAGAACGATGAGACCGAAGAAAAAGCTCGTCTAGTACAAATAAAAATTTCAAAACGTACCCCACAGACATTAACGCTGTCTGTGGGGTACGTTTTTGTGGGCCAGCGACATTCATGATGCACACTAAACTTGGTAACATATCCATTTTTCAAAAATATCAACATTAGTTTGGATATCCCTTACTTTTTGTGTATAGTATATATTAAGTCAAATTGATTTTTCTCTTCTGAAATCAAAACAGGAACTTGCTTTTTCAAGTCTCATTGAAACCAGATTTCATGGTGAGAACCTGACAAATATGGGGAACTCCCCCAATTATGCTGAAATGATGTTTCGAGAACAACTCAAACCACATTGTGCACACATGTAAATAAATGTTGGTCATTTGATGTAGAGTGTTTTGACACTAATTAGTCTGGTAAACCTTTCTCCTAGTAAACATTTAATCGGCTTTTAAGAAAAAACGAATAAAAGAGCAATCTTTATTAATCAAATACAGTTAAACTGAATTTGGTACGTCCATCCACATGTGTTTCAAAGCTGAAAGAATCTCTCAGTTTAATGAAACCGACTTCGAAAAGTTTTTATTTATGCAGTTATTTTTATTTTACCAATTTAACCAGAGTAATTTTCATACTGCAGATCTATTGGCTGAAACTGTGCTTGTGTTCAAGCAACCTTCTCACATTTTTAAAATTTATTTATTCCTCTTTTTCTTCTTCTAGCTTAAATTTAAATTTTTTTTTGTTTTGGGGGGGGAGTGGGTGCATTTGTTTCCTTTAAAGTTTATTGTGCAATTTTTTTCCTGTGTAATTTTTATAACAAAGATCCATTTGCTGAAACTGTGCATGTATTCCAGCAAATTTCTCAAATACTCACATTGATTTTTTTTTTTGTTCTTTTTTTATCTTGAATTTTATGGTGAGTAGTGTGGTGCATTTGGGTTATTGTTTTGAATTTATTTTATGCAAATTTTTTCAACCCCAGTTTTCATAATGGGGGTCTATTTGCTCACCAATGTTTCACCAACCTGACTAGTATTTTCTTTTACTTATTTGGATTTTTTTATTAGCAAGAATTTCAGAATTGATGGGGGGGGGGGGGGGGGGGGCTGGGGGAGGGGGGAGAAGAATTATTGCTTTTGTCCAGTATGGAGAAAAATCACAAGCTCTGTATTTTGAATTTTCCAAACCTAATGTGTCTGCTGCTCTGCCACAAATTCTTAAAATTTATCAAGATCATCTAAGTTGACGATGAACAAGTCTTCAGAAAAAACATCTGTTATAATACTCCTTAACTAATTAAGGCTCAGGTGTTATATTATAACCCTTTACCCAACACAAGTAGAGGACACTACCAAGCAAATATATTTCTTGAATAAATTCCCTAGAATAACTGGAAATTTTAATTTTTACTCCCAAAACATAGCTCATGACCCCTCAAAGAAATGAGCTCTGTTTTTTGAGACAAAATGGTCATAAAAATTGAATGCCAATTTTCCCTTTTTTGGCTGTTGTATTAGGTACGAGGTTCAGTTAATACAAAGTCAACTGATCACAAAGGCCAAACGATGTGTCACTGTTTCATGGGTAAAATCATTAAAAGACGACATTTGGGATATCATATTACATACAGGATACTCCTCCTCTCTAACTGGGCTACGGAATGGTTCTGAGTCTTGACAGTCAATCATTGCTCTCAGCAATTCATTGCACTCATCTTTCCATGCATTGGGATCGAGCCTTTGTCTTTTGCTTGATCTCTCACTAGCACTCTACAAAAAAAACCCAAAATGCAGCAGATAAATTATCTTCAATAAACTAATCGAAAAACTCAACAAATTGGCTTGTGCATTTCTTAGCAAACTCATTAACTAAAAAAGACATTTCTGTCATAGAATGTTGCAAAATCTTCATACATGTAACATATATGCAAAGACAGGTACATAGATTCAACAGTTAAGGCTTGTTCTCATGTATACATGCACAAGATTAGTATTATGTGTAACCAGCATGTAAACTGGCAAGAATGCATACAGCCATACAGGGATTCTTCTGACCTCTTTGGAAAAGGGTCCGGAGCCCATGCCATTGGGAAATTTGTGTCATTGGGCTACAATTGGGAATTTGTTTTGGAGGGGAAGAACATACAAAGGCTAAGAAATTTTACATTCAAACTGAGCAGAGAACATCAAGACCGACACATAAGCAACTTTATGTATACAGTAGAATCCTCTTAATTGAATATCCATTTTGCCAGTGAAAATTATTCAATTAACAGGAGTATACAATTAACAGGGATTTGGTCAGTTTCCTGTGTTCTGGAGGTAAACTGAGCATTTATTCTATTATATCTTGTTTGACAGAGCTCACAGAGCTCTGTAAAACAAGATATAATAGAATAAATGCCTGTATTGGATGTAGTGAGGCCAAAAAGGTTGATAAATAAGGGGAATTTGGTGCGTGTCACAGTAATTTTTTCGACATATTACAAAAATTTATATACAATTAACAGGAGTTTACTCTACATCCCATATGCAATTAACAGATCAAATTTGTACTGAACGTATGATAAATGGTTTTGTGTTTGAAAATTATATTCAATTAACAGGGATATACAATTAAGAGATATCCAATTAAGTGGGCTCCACTGTACATCAAGTTTTGGAAGAAACAGTCACATGGAATCATTTCACACAGTCTCTGTAGTCTCTGTTTAACTGTTCTTATACTATTAAAAAAGAACTTGTCATTTGCCTTTGAATTAAGACTTTGTTAGGCAAGCAATTTAAATTTAATGTACAATTGATGTCATGAACTTGGTAATCATAAGACCTCATGGTTTTCTGAGGCCTTCTGATGACCCAGTTCAGGGCACCAGTTGTGCATTAAATTTTTGTTTGAGTGAGAACTGAGATTGGGAAATTTGGGGTTAACCCTTTACCTAACATGAAAAGCAGACGACACTTGCAAAAAAAATTCTTGAATAACTAATTTTTTTCATTTTTTGTCTCAAAAACATAGGTTATGACCCCTCATTGGAACGATCTCGACGAGCTCGTTCCAACGAGGGGTCATAACCTATGTTTTTGAGACAAAAAATGAAAATATTTTGAAAATTAATTGCCGATTTTTGAGAATAGCGCTGGCCGGTTTTGGCCGTTACGTTGGGTAAAGGGTTAAGAAATGGGTAAAATCATGTCCAAATGTCATTAGAAAAGGTCACATAAATGGCCCCTGTAAATACCCAAAAGAACCCCTGCTCAAAGACCTCTGTTTCATATAAAGTCTTAATTAACATTGCATTGTATTTGTATAAATGGTTAAAATGTCTATTTTTTTGTTTCACACCTCCATATCTAAACTCTAGATCACGCACAATTGAAGAGTAGGCAATAAACTTGTTTTACAAACCAATGCCTGCTCAATGAATACTGGAGTCACAGAGATTATCAACTTAAAATTTGGTCATTTTTCCATATCTGTTTGTTATTGGAGTTTAATGACAATTTCAACAGCCATGGTCATATCAAATCCAACAGTATTAGGAGTGGAGGTAGCCAGAGTACTCTTAGAGAACCACAGTGCAGTCTCAAGTAACTTACCAACCTAGCTGGAATAGCATTTGTTGAAGGCAAATTTCCCATCAATGTGCTGGACATTTTAATATATGCAGCTACTATGCTCCCATTTGAGTAATAAGGACTGAGTGTCTTATGGTCACTTTCCAAGGCTTTTTCAAATACTTATAATTTTTTTTAGTCGTTTTTCAGTCCTAAAAAAAATGTAATATTCTATTTTGACTCTTTTACTGCTCTCTGTCACTAACTCCATGTTTTGACTGCTATTAATTTTCCTTCATTTTTAATACCAGTTTCTTACTTTATTTCTTCAACGGCTCTCATAGAGAGCTTTTCCAGGAATGATATAAGATACTCCTAGCTATTAACAAAGGTCAACTTTTCAAAGGGCTTTCCTACAAATTTTGCACAGTTATGAAATTGTGACAAGATCTGAGTACTTTCCAACAACTATGTCAAAAATACATAGAGAAATGTACACTTGTTTATTACAAGACTGGATTTGATCATTTGAATCATGGCCAACAGATGGCAAAGTGGGCAATATCTTCACCTTGGCACTGCTGTTCACTTTGCCTAATTTCTATTTTTGGGCAAAATCAAAGTCGCCTTGTGATGTTTAGAAGCTGTAGTTGGAAAAGTGGTTCATCTTGAGTCATTTCAATGCAACCCTTATATTTAATGTTAGGTGACAAAACGAAGGACATAAAATCTATTTGATACTCTAACTTATGTTTGTCCTTAAAAGAACAGATTAAAAACAAAGAAATAAAACTGAAAATATAATTTTGTAAAAACCGAACCCCTACAGTCAAAAGTAGGAGAGATATTAATGAAAACAACGGAGTGAGTAACCAACAAAAGCTATTCATTATCATGACATACTCCAATAAAAGTTAACAAAATCACAAGAATATGATTTGTGTTGTGTTTCTTTCATTTCACTGGCATTTAAAATGGGAACCATAAAGACACTGGGGCAGTTTTTAGTGTATCTTGAAGTGATGACTAATTACTGAAATAAGCACAACAATTGCACATTATCCTTCAAAACCATGGTAAGAGCTTAGAGACTCCTCAAAAAATAAGGAAATGTAGCTTTTCTTGTCAATTTTTCCATGTTGAATAGCCCCAAATCTCACGGAGAGAATAAGGCAGATTCCACCAGTAGCAGAGCCATGGTATGGGGTGACTATGCTAGTGAAGATGTGGGTGGGGGGATTTTCTGGACAAAAGCTTGTAGAGAGGGCAAGAAATCATAAAAAGTCTGGGATTGAGAAGGGAGTGGTGGTGGGGTTTTGGGGGGAGGTGGGGGGCTTCCTAGGCACCCCATGGCTCCACCACTGGATCCCACTAACTTATCTTTAGTGTTTGACAGGTCTATTGACAAACTTTGAAATATTAAATTTTAAATTAATTTTTCTTCTCGGCATTTCTTTCTTTAAAAATTTCACTTCTCCCTGATAAGCTCTCACTTGGGAGGGAGAAGTCACTTCTCCCTAAAAATCCACTCCTAGGCTAGTCACAGATCTTGAGAGTGGGTTTTTTGTAGTAATTGTCTGTTCAGCGGCTTGATCGACTTGGAATCCAAAAATAAGACAACAATTAGAAGCAACAAGAAAAACACTGGAAATATTTACTATTCAAAAAAAGTAGGGAATATCCAAACTGATGTTGATATTTTCAGAAAATGGTACTGGATACGCGTGATTGGACACATCAATTTGTTACCAAGTTTAGTGTGGATCATTAATGTCACCGGCCCCTAAAAACTTTGTGCAGGTTTTTTGCACGTTAATGTCTATGGAGTACGTTTTGAAATTTTCATTTGTACTGGACAGGCTTTTTCTTAGGTCTCATCATTCTTTTCTTGGTATAAACCCGTTCATCAATAGTTTCCAGTCGAAATGTAACTTTTGAGGTACGCGAAGACTGACATGTGACAAACGTTTATGTGCCGTTGGCATGTTGGAAGCTGGCAACAGATTGTAGTGACTCAAATTCTTGACAATACTCAATTGGTGATTAGCAGGTTGTGGTCACGCTACCTCAGACAGGCAATGTTGATGACAGATGCCGGTCAGGTCATCCAAGGGCGACAACTGCTAACCAGGATTGTTTCATCCGAACCACGGCATTACGTAACAGCCCCATCAAAGTGCCTCAGAAATTGGACAGCAGATGCACCAAGCAACAGATGTGCGCGTCAATGGTCAGACTATCTGCAAATGCCAACACAGCTGGACTTTGTATGCTTGAGGACCTCAAATAATTCCACGTTTGACTGAACGTCACATCGCGGCAAGGCATAATTGGTGTGGAGCTCAACAGCACTGGGACAATCGTCGGTGGAGCAACGTCATGTTTTCCAGTGAATTGAGGTTCACTCTCGACTTCCACGACAGGTGAAACAAAGTGCGGCAGCGGCGGTTGAACGAACGATACCATGGCGTAACCATTAGGCAGCACGATCATTTTGGTGGTGGATCAGTTATGGTGTGGGGAGATATAACCATGACAAGCAGAACAGCATTACATGTCATCCAAGGGTGTGTCACAGGGCAATACTACCGTGACAACATGTTAGCCACTCATGTGGTCCCAATTGTCACGGCCGTCAATTCATTTTCCAAGATGACAATGCAAGAGCAGACAGGGCCCGTGTCGCTACAGAGTTCCTCCAGGAGCAGAACATCACTACACTGCCTTGATCAGCACTAAGTCCAGACCTTTCACCAATCGAGCACGTCTGAGATATGCTTGGCAGGCACCTACGAGAAGGCCAACAGCCCTCTACCAATGTCCAGGAACTCGGCGCTGAACTGCTGGAAGAATGGAATAACATCAGTCAAGCTGATATTGGATGCTTGGTGAGGAGTATGTCATGTCGGATCTACGCTTGTCTCGCGAACTGAGGAGGATTTACGAGGTACTAGACTGAATGTGGTAAATTCTCTGAATAAAACCGATCAACCCTCTTCACAAAATATCGCTATTCAGATTTGATCATTTCTTTCAACTTTTGCCTCAAAAACATTACTTATGTCCCATATTGAAATGAGCTTGTTCCAGCAAGATGTCACTAACTATGTTTTGGAGGCAAAAAATTAACATTTTAATTTCCATAAATTTTTTTGGCCGATGTCATCTGCTAGCCCTGTTAGGTCAAGTGTTAAATGAAGCGTTTTATGTTTTTATACCCCCATATACTTTCGAAGAAAATGGGGGTATACTGGATTACATGCGTCCGTCTGTCCATCCGTCCGTCCGTCTGTTTGTGCGTCCGTGTGTGAGTCTGTCCGAAAATATTCATAACTTAAGTAAATTATTATTTTTTATAATATTTGTTGGTCATAGGTATGCCCACACTAGTTATTTTTTTTTTTATTATTTTTTTTTTTTATTATTTGTTCACTTAGAAATTGTGTCCGTCCGAGCCAAATTTTGTCTGTTCAGCCTGTATCTCGGGTATCGAATGTTCTATTGCAATGAAATTTGCCCTGAACACTGCTTATGGTATAGGCTTTAAAAAAAAGGATTCAATGATATTTCTCACATTCTCCTTTTTAGAATTATCCCCCTTTTTTGACTTAGAAATTGTTGGAAATAGACATTATTTGTCTGTTCAGCCTGTATCAAAGGTATGGGTTATTGGATTTTGGTGAAATATGGCATGCAGTTTGCCTAAGACAAAGGCTTCTGCCTCATTGCATAAAACTTCCAAACACCAAACAATTTACCATAACTTTTGATTTGGAAATTGTTGAAAACTTTCGAAGAAAATGGGAGGGGGGGGGGGGGGGGCATACTGGATTGGGGTCATCAGATTTCAGTGAAATATGGCATGCAATTTGCCTATGACAAAGGCTTCTTCCTCACTGCATTAAACTTCCAAACACCAAACAATTTACCATACCTTTTGACTTAGAAATTGTTGGAAATTGTTGAAAACCTTCGATGAAAATGGAAAGTGGGGGGGGGGGGAGGTATACTGGATTGCATCTGTGTATCTGTGCATCCATCCATCCGTCAGTCCGTACGAGAATATTCATAAATGATATTTGTTGGTCATAGGTATGCCCACACTAGGCGGTACACCATGTGGGGGTATGCACCAGACGAAAGTCCAGCTCTTGTTTTCTCTGTGTGTAATTATTCAATAAACACAAGTTTAAACGTTTAATTCAACCACCAATTATTACCACAAAAACTGCATTTTGACATGACAGAAAGGCGTTGCCCATATCCAAACTGTTTAGATCTGCTAACTGGCATGTTCTTGAAGTATACCATTCAAAAAAAGTAGGGGATATTGATAAAAGTGAGATATATGAAGAAATATATTTATATTTTCATCAAAAAGACAGTTATGGCATTACACTGTGACACAGTGTAATGCCTTAACTGTCTTTTTGATGAAAATAGGGGGCAATAATGTAAATCATTTACTATTTGTTACTATTTATTGAATATTACAAGCTTTCGAAATCTTTTGAGACTGAGCTTGTACATTTCCTATACGAAAAGAAAAAAACACAAACCCACTTCTCTCAAGTATAATTACTTATAAAAAGTGTTGTTTCAGAGTCTCACTCTTATTTCTAAGACTATAGCTCAACTTGTCTTCAACTTGTCAAGTTATGGCCTTACAAATCCATTCTCATAGTGAATAAAATTAGCCTAATATGGAATTTTGTCATTCATCTTGTTTCTGATTGAAAGCATGCGGGTGAGATGGCACCATGACAGTTTCATTAGTTTAGAAAAGTTATTACTAGCCCACAAACTGTCCAATCCTTTTATGAAACAGGGACTTTAATAAATGAATTGAGTGGTACCTTCCACAGCTGCAGATGGGAAGGAAAAATAATCCAGCTGGGTGGCATCAGGAAAGTTCCGACAGGGCGGCTGATTGGCGCCGACAGGAGGGGGAGACTTTGGCCCCCTTCTGGTTGTCGGAATCTGCATAGCCCCCACCTCTGTCAGCACCATCATTTTCTGGCATCGCCCCTGTTATGTAAATGTTAATTACGCCACCTAGGCCACACAAAGAGCCAAGTGATATTTCACACTCATCAGATGAGTGAAGTCATCCGATGAAAATGGCGGAGTTCCATGATGGGAGAAAAGGGGGTGAAACGTTCTTTCTGCATTTATTGAAAAAATACTCTAAGATCTAGCCGAGAGTATTTGTCATTGTAATAATACTTTACAAGAGCAAAACAAACGTACATATGCGAATTATCCCTACGTGTTTGAAATGCATTCCAGATAATATCGCGATAATATCGAATATCCCGGTGCTTAAATACCGCAATATTTTTTTTTTCACAATATCGCCCAGCCCTATGGCGACCTGACCCTTATCAACTCAACGTGATACCATGATCCATATCACTTCACTGAAGTGATATTTATATATATGATAATTAGTGAATCACACATACCCGCTTCCTCTTCCTGTTATTATGCCTATCTTCACTCTCAGTGTCGCTGTCTTCACTCTCTGAGGATGTGTTTTTCCATCGGAACTCCTCTCCATGACTTAACTTATGTAGTATTGGCATAGGATCTACACAGCTTGTTTCACTGAAATAAACATTTGTATTCATATCAAATCTTTTTGATAAACAAATATAAATGACCCATGGGATGAGTTTGTTTGTTTATTGGGGTTTGATATTTGTTTATTGACAAGTAATATAAGTTGAAAAACTTTCTCACAAATCCTTGTAAAATAATAGGCTTAAAAAACACTTTCAAGAGCTAGGCTCACATCCTGTTGGACAGTTTTACGTGAGGAGGAAGCAAGAGGATACAGCATAGATGACTTGGATCTGGAGTTAAGAGTCAACATTTTCTGTTTAAAGTCTAATGCAACAAAGATGCAACGCCACAGGCATCCCCTGCCAAGGGGGATTCTAAGTAGAAATAAGCGGAAAAAGGCCCATAACTCTAAAAAAAAAATGGACAAACATGTTACTTGTGAATATCCTTTCCCCCATGGTGGTCTATCAGCATACCAAAGATAGTTTAAATCCAACATCCACTGGCTGAGATATGAAGGTCTAAAGTTGTTACAGATGGATGAATAGATGTAGGGATGGAGGGACAGAAGGAACCCATTTCTATATCCCCGCAAAACTTCGTTTTGGCGGGGGATAACAACCAATGAGCCACCATACTCTCCATGGGACGAGTAAAACAAGAATGTCTTGTACACAATGAGGTTTCATCAACAGAAAAAATTTTCTGCATAAATTATTAGTGGCCATTTAGATATTTACAACAAAATTCAAGAATATTTGCAGGTAATTTTCAGCTCAAAATTGTCAGAGCTTTTGGCAGTTTTAACTCTTAACCTGCTGAGTATTTTCAAGATATTTTTCATCAAATCTAATCATAGCTGCTTCATAGCAGCCATGACTAAATTTGATGGCATGTGATGCAAGAGTGAAGAAGACTAGATTTGATAGTGAGAGTGAAGAAAGACTAGTATACAGTGGACCCTACATATGTAGGCAGCCAAGACTTGCATAGAAACTTCTGCCATGGTACTTAGAATGTAACATAATAGTTTCTCCAGAGCCCGCATGAAGGAGCACCTGAGTTGTTGTAGTAAAAAAGCGATCAAAATCGGAATTAGGCCCTAAGGGTAAAAAACATCAATGACATAGGTTATACTACACTATATATGTATTTAGTGAAATTAACCCTTTACCAATCAATGCATGCAATATCAAAATTTATTATTTTAAATATTATTTTTCAAAATTTTTCAAAAAATTTCAGTAAGGGGTTCACATGATATGGTTTTCCTGAAATCTGTGGAAAAATAATATTTTTTTAACTGCCCAGTTTGGAAAATTAAGTGAACGGATATGGCTGATTTGTTAAGTAAAGGGTTTTAAAAAAAAGAATTGTTTTTTCAGGGATTTCAGGAACTTGACAATGGGATGACAGGGATTTGGCCAGGTCCATGCACTTGTAAAAAAAAACTGCTTCTCACAATCAAATTTGGCATTAAAAGTTATTAAAGGGTACGTACCATTTCTTCCACACAGGCAAATTCTTTTTAAAGAAATTTCCTCATATTGCACTATGTTAAAATTTGGGCCCCCATAGGGCACCCAAATATTAACTGAGGGGTTGAGTTGAACAAACTTGAATATTCCCCCACAGAGATGTTGTATACCAAATATCATTGTGGGCATGGCACAAAGCAGTTGAAACTACTCGACTTCCTTCTCATAAACCTCCTGTTAAAGTTCGGCAAAATTGGCTTAACGCTAATGATACTCGTGCACCACCTTCTATTCTGGAAAAAATTCATAGTGCCAAAGATTGCACTCCATCGTGACCGTAACGATCTGTCGGTTGACCCTTTTGACTCCGACAACATCAATACTTTTACAGGAATCAACAAGCATGTGGCATTTTTTCAACACAAAATACTCGATTTGATGGGTAACACCATCTTTATATGCACATTTCTCCTCATCATAATTATCTTGTCCGGTGACATTGAACTAAATCCGGGGCCTGCAAGCGACTGCTCTTCACTGAGTGAAACAGATGAGTCAGTCCTGTCTAATAATTCCCTACATGAAGCTAAAGCCCTATCCCTCATACACCTAAACATGCAGAGCTTGAAACCGAAACTTGATATTTTAAGGTGTGAGGCAATAAAATACGATATATGTGTCTTTACCAAAACGTGGCTGAAAAACGAGGACTCCGACTCAGATCTTCTTATTCCCGGATTCCATGCTCCAATAAGAAAGGATAGAGCTAGTCGTGGTGGGGGGATCGCTGTCTACATAAGGTCAACAATTGCATTTAAACTCCGGCCGGACTTGGAACTTGACAACATCGAGTGTCTCTGGCTCCAAATTTACACTGAAAAACGAAGTTTTCTTCTTGGTTCCTTTTATAGACCACCCAGTGCGAGCCCAGAAGCATGGGACCAAATATTTAGTTCCATTGAGAAGGGTGTAGAGAGTAATAATATACCGATAATAATTACTGGCGATTTTAACAGTAATCAGCTTAACCAGCCAGATGATCCCATCCACAATATTCTCCAACAACTAAGCCTGGCCCAACTAATTACCCAACCAACATTCTTCACAGAAACATCTTCATCCCTCTTAGATCTGTTTATTACTAATAGTCCAGAACTGTTCGAATCGTGCGAAGTTGGTGACCCCTTTTTTGGAACATTTACCCGATATCATTGCCCAATAATCTCGGAATTAAAGTTTGCTTCTAGGATTCACAAATCAACGCGTCGAAAAATATGGCTTTATAAAGATGCTGACTTTGAACATTTTAAACATGAACTTAGTGGAATAAACTGGGATGGCGTCCTATCTGTCAACAGCCCCGAGAAGGTTGTTGATCATCTCACAAACCATCTCAACAAACTCACTGAAAAATACGTCCCTAGCAGGGTAATTTCGTTCCGCCCCAACGAACCAAATTGGATGCATAATGGTATAAGGCGCCTAATACGCCAACGCAAGCGTCTGCATCGAATCGCGAAGCGAAAAAACTCGGATCAGGCTTGGCTGCGATACCGTGCCAAACGGAACGAAACAACAACTGCCATTTGAGACGCAAAATCACAATTCTTGAGAAAAATAGAGAAAACCCTGAACTCTTGCGTAACACCACCCCAAACTTGGTGGAAAACTCTAAAGCTACTTTTTGACAAGAGACAAGTTGAAATTCCAAACCTATCCCACAATGGTATGCTTATTTCTGGCGATCATGAAAAAGCGGAAGCGCTGAATGACTATTTTTGTTCAATAGCTAGAGTCAATGATGGTAATGTCAAGTTGCCACCCGCCTCATTTGACCCAAGCCGTCCTACACTTGACAATATCTTCCTCGAACAGGCTGACATAGAAAAATCGATAAAACACCTAGATCCATCGAAGGCATGCGGGCCTGATGGTATTAGTCCAAAAATATTGAAAGAATGTTGTTCTTCTCTGTGCAACCCCTTGACCAATATTTTTAACTTTTTTCTTGACCACCGTCTGTTTCCTCAGGAGTGGAAAAGAGCAAATGTTACCCCTATTTTTAAAAAAGGGGAAAGTAGTCAAGTCACGAACTACCGCCCAATATCTCTGTTAAGCTGTCTTGGTAAGCTATTCGAAAGATGCATTGCTGACAAAATCATGGATTTTCTTCAGTCAAATGGCTTACTAACACGCTTTCAATCGGGATTTGTTTCAAAAGATTCTACAGTTCTACAGTTAACTGAAATTTATCACACTATCTGTGAAACACTCGACGAAGGAAAAGAAATAAGGCTTGTTTTTTGCGACATTAGTAAAGCCTTCGATAAAGTTTGGCATAAAGGCCTACTTTACAAATTGGAACGTGTTGGTATAACGGGTAACTTACTACAGTGGTTTCATTCTTACCTCAGTGATAGACAACAAAGGGTTGCAATCAAAACAGGATGCTCCGCGTGGAAGAGTATTGAGTCTGGTGTCCCACAGGGTTCAATACTAGGTCCTATTTTATTTTTAATATATATCAATGATATTGTCGACAATGTAGCTTGTAACATCCGACTGTTCGCTGATGATACATCTTTGTATATCGTAGTTGAAGACCCCCAAAGAGCAGCTGCGCTTCTAGCCAGCGACCTTAATAACTTTGACAAGTGGGCAGCACAGTGGTTGGTCGACTTCAACCCATCAAAAACAGAATCATTAATTATCTCACGGAAAACTATCAAAAGTTGTCATCCCTCTCTCAAAATGTCTGACTCTGCTATACAGGAAGTAAATCAACATAAGCACCTAGGTTTGATAATCAACAGCTCTGCATCTTGGAAAGACCATATTTCAGAAATTACACAAAAAGCATGGAAAAGGTTATCTCTTTTAAGGAAATATAAATTTCTTCTTGACCGTAAAACACTAGAAAAAATATACTTCGCCTTCATACGCCCAATCTTAGAATACGGCGACACTATTTGGGACAATTGCACAGAGGCTGAATCTGCCGAAATTGAAAAAATACAAATCGAAGCTGCCCGAATAATAACTGGCGGAACGCGTAGCGCAAGTAGGATATCTCTGTATGCCGAAACTGGGTGGGAAACACTTCGAAGTCGACGAGAAAAACATAAACTCACACAGTATTTTAAAATGACCCACCGTCTTGTTCCTGACTATGTATCTACTCTTGTGCCTCCATCCGTGGCCGAAACCCATTCATATCTTGTCCGAAACCGCAACGACCTACGTGTCCCATACTGTAAAACCAATCTTTTTCAAAACTCTTTCCTACCGAGCACAACAAAACTTTGGAACAACTTGCCTACCGCCATCAGAGAAAACAATTCGCTTTCAAACTTCAAATCATTTCTGAACAGAGACAAGCTTCTGAATCCCAAATGGCTGTATTTCCAAAAAACAAGAAAACTTCACATCTTTCATAGTAGACTACGCCTAGGGTGCAGCAACCTAAACGACCATCTATTCAATAACTTCCTCACAAGTTCGCCTCTCTGTGGCTGTGGCGAACGGGAAACAACCCACCACTTCTTCTTCGAGTGTCCATTGCATATCGATACTAGAGCCACCACTCTGGATCGACTTCCGTATGGGGTTGACGTGAATACATTACTATATGGATCGCATTTGTTCAGCACTGGAATTAATCTGGAGATATTCCTCTGTGTACAAAAATACATTGAGGAGACGAACAGATTCAAATGACTACCAATATGCCATGCCAATCATTTCTCGGCGGACATGAAGCAAAGTCCTTCTATCACTGCCATGTCCTTTCAGATGTCATAACTTCCTGTATTTTACACCACAAAACGCTCACTGGCGTAAGGGAACTCACACTGTTTAAAGACATAACGCCTAAACCTGCCTAAATGCTGTCCCATTGAGATACCTTTAGATTCACATCATGCGCGCGTACTGAGGTTTATATCTCGTGTCGCTATGTACCACACGTCGTAGGCAAAGTCGCGACCTGAGTTCCGTGGCGTCCCAGGTGCAATAAAATACTACTGAACTTGTGACGGCACGGAACTCACGTCGCGAAGCACAAAATAGGCACAGGCGACACAGCTGTTAACGAGTGTCCACATATTGGTCGAGTTATTTTGTTGTAACAATAGCGGATCCCTACCAAGTGGTAGCGCTAGCATTTACTCTGATATGTCGTTTCTGGGACTTCAAACAGACATAGGCGAAATCCGGAAAGGCGTCGCCTATGAAAGTTTGGAACTGTGGGCCACCACCACCCTATCATTGTACTGCGCCAGCAGCTTCACCACTAAAACTTCAACCCAGGAGAATTTCGAATCTCACTTTCAGATTAATTGAATATTTGCACAAGCCATCTACCTGTGTGGTCGGCCAGCCGCCAATTGTCAGTCTTACGTCAGTGAGTGTTGTTCTTCTTCTGTCTACTTCCTTAACATCTTTTGCACAGTGACCTCAGTTGAAAACAGTCTACATTATTTAAATGATACTTTTTCACGTGAACAATAGCATTTTTTTCATTCATGGTGGAGACAGCTTACATAAGCTATAGCTTGTTGCTGAATCCATTTTTAGCTTCTGAATGTAAATCTTAGTAATGTTAACCCGTTGTAATTTATTTGTAAGAAGTATCTTCATAGAAATAAAATACTGTTACTACTAAAATATCAAAAGATTCTAATTTATGGTTCTGGAGAAGAAGATTTTTAAAAAAAATTCCCTCATGTTGCACAAAGTTAAAATTTGGTCTACCATAGGAAGCCCGAATATTAACCCAGAGACTTGATTTGAACAAACTTGAATCTGACCCCCTCCCTAGAGATCTTGTATACCAAATATTGAAAGATTCTAATAGATTGTTCTGGAGAAGATTTTCTTTTTTTAAATTTCCAATATATGGGTACTATCAGAGTTATACCCCTTGTGGTGCCCTCTGTAGGTGTGGCAACTTTATTTGAACAAACTTGAATTGACAAATGATAAGAAACATGCATACCAGATTTGGTTCAATTTGGTCCAGTAGTTTCTGAGGAGAAGTCGATAATGTAAAGTTAATTCGGGACGATGGACAATGGATGGACAACAGATGGATAACAGACGAAAAGTGATCAGTAAAGCTCCCCCGAGCTTTGCTCAGGTGAGCTAAAAACCACCAGCACACAGGCAATTTTACAAAAAATGGCCTGTGAAACAGATTATCTACTTTATGGGGCGTAACTAGACTTTTAAAGATTAGAATAGATGAAGACTGTAAAGTAATCAATTATGTTTCTAGAAAACTCACCTAATAAATGTTAATAATGTTTTTACTAGTATTTTTGCACTTCTTACAATCTGGGATCTTGGTTCGTTGAACTTTTGAGTGTTGCTCTCTAAAAATCTCACATCAAACTGAATGGCAGTGACTCGTCTGTTGAAGAAATAATACAGTAAAGTTTACTTGATGCTCATATTAAATGAAGCCGATGAACTAGGTTGCCATTTTATTTACATACACTTGTTCATCATATCACTGCAGACATACCACTATTATCTTTACAAGGACAGAAATCCTGTAAGGTTCCAACAATGTCATTTTTATGAACCCAAAACATCTTTTCTTGGATTCAAGTAAATTATGTATGGTTCAATATAACCAATATTTCTATTTGGAAAAATAAAATCTTAAACATTACATAACATGATATTATGAATAGTATTATACACATAAAAAATATTGTATGTAAACAAAAGAAATAAACAAAAACAAATAAATTCAACATGCAAATGTACCTTTCATGCTCCATATATTATTTAATATTTGTATGGTTTGATTAAAGGTAGCATATGTACAAACAAGCACTGGAAAAAAATACTTGCGGCCATAGTATTTTGTATTATATTTTACAAGGCACGATCAAAGATGGTGGAAAGGTATCCTGTGTTACTTCTTGGAAAAAATTACACCAAAGTGCCAAATTTGAGCTCAATATTTTAAACAGTTGGAATAGATATACAACAAAGATAGAAAGAGAAATAATAACATATCCAACAAAGATAGAGAGAGAAACAATAACATTTATTTATTTATAAACAAAGTACTTTCATGTTCTATTATTAGGCTGAAGTCAATTATTTTGATTCTATAATATGAATTGAAATTTTAAGCAGGCTAAGAAGTCAAGTACACATATTTTGATTTAATCTCACTTTGCCAGCACACCTAATTCACACCTTCAGTATAGTCAGTACCAGTAATTAGTGTTGACTAGTCACAGTTTATGATTCTTAGTTTACCAGCAAAGTTTGTCAAAACAAGCATGTTAGCAATGATTACTGGTCATCAATTAATGAGTAGCCAATCACTAGAGTAAACAATATGGTAAATAGTGTTCTCACTTCAAAGGTATAAACAAAACAATTTTTACAGTTAACAGTATATATACGATGGCAATTCAGAGTTTTCTACATCGGCGACGCCAACATTCACCACTGACGGTGATGTATCTTTTGCCGACAAGGTAAGAGCCCTTTCTAAACAACCTCAAAAGGATAATACGGCCAAACACCGGACGAATAAACAACCACATCAACCGCTGCAAAACCCCTGCGTAGTCGTCACAAGGGTTCCCACAAAGATCAATGATGGGGATATTGATGAAGCCTTGTCGGGATACTCGTGGGGGAGACTAATATCTAAGACTACAGGCAACCGTACGTGGAAAATTAAAGTAAAATGCCCCAATAGAGCCATAAAACTTAACTTCATTAACAAAGGTGTTTGTATAAATGGACAAAAATATGAGACTGAGGAGTATCGTGTTTTGCCTCAGCCCACACAATGTCATAAATGCCAGAAATTTGGCCATATGTCGAACAGATGCAAAGGAGAGTTGCGTTGCATGAAATGCGGCGAAAAACATATAACAAAGTCGTGCAAGGTTTCAACACTGAAATGCCCAAATTGTAACGGGCAACACCCAAGCAATTATCGGGGGTGTCCCCACTACAAAAAAGTTAAAACCGACATAGAACTCAAAGCTATTAATGTCAACAGCGTAGAAAACTCAGCCTCTCCACATTCGATGTGCAGCCTAATGGCTGGTTCAATTTTTAATATAATGAACAAACACTTCGACGTCAGTCTTTCCGACATATGTAAAGAAGTTGGGAAAACAGCATCCAAATTATATCGAACTCAAATTTCTTCCTCGCTAATAGAAGCCGCCATAAATAAAATATAAATCACACCCACAACACGTTAACTAGTAAAATTACGTCAGGTACTGAACACCTATGGATAAGTTGAAAATAATTCAGTGGAACGCTCGAAGCGTTAACTGCAAAAGCTCACAGATGTCCGATTACTTCACCAACGTAGATGTAATTGGTATCAGCGAAACATGGTTAAAGCCAAGTAAGACATTTTTGCTAAGTGGATTCAACATCATTAGACGAGACCGTCCCACACAACGTGGAGGCGGAGTCGCTCTACTCATAAGGCAGGACTTAAAATATAAAACGATATCAAGCGATCATCTCAACGCAGAGGTGATTGCCGCTGAGATTGAACTAGATCATAAAAAAGTTGCCGTAATCTCATATTATAATGAACCGAAAAAAACAGTTGACAGCAAAGTCTTTGAATTCTTTGTGAAAAATCACAAACACTGTATTTTCTTAGGTGATTTCAATGCCAAACATCAGGTTTTCGGATGCAATAAAACGGAGCCCAATGGCGACGCTCTCTTCAATATCATCGAACAATTTGATCTTTTTGTATTAAATAACGACCACGACATTACTCACGTCAGTAACAACACCCTCCACCAATCCGACATCCTTGACCTAATTATAACCAGTAAATCACTAACTAATCAAATGCAAGACATATATGTGGGGGACGATGATTTAGGTAGCGACCACCTGCCTGTTCATGCTACATTACACGGTTGCAGCGGACCCGCAAGATACCCCACAATGAGGAGGAGGAATCTATCCAAAATTGACTGGGACCTCTTCAGAAAAATAATTCAGGTTAAAATAAACAAAAACGACCCAATGAATACCTGCGAGCTCGAGCAAGCATGTACCAATCTCAGTGAAGTCATTAACAACACTCTTGATGAGATTTGTCCCAAACAGACAGTTAAACCGCGGGCCAACAGAATAACTGAAACCACACTCCAAATAATAAAACAAAAAAGAAAGGCCTTCCGTGCATACAAATCAGAAAAACTTCCAACTAAAAAGGTCGAACTTAAAGCCGCGTATAATCGCCTCCACGGCGAAGTTAAAAAAGCAATAGCAAACGACAATCGCGTGAGATGGAAAAAAGCAACGGAAAATCTAAATGGACTCAGGGAGACTAAAAAGTTTTGGGATACTTTTAAAACCCTTACTGGACAAAAACATAAAGACGCCAACAGTAAGGCACTAAAGATCAACGATGGAACTACGGCCCTGGATGACAAGGCGAAGGCTAGCGCCTTTGCTGAGCTCCTTAAGAAATATCATCGTCCACATGAGGGCGATAGGTTTGATGACGAGTTCAAAGAAAAAGTAAACAAATTTGTTCAAGACAACAAGACAACGTTTAACGATGCCAACTTCAGCCAAACGCCCGAGGACGGGGATGGCCATGAACTCACGGAACCGATAAGCAAAGAAGAAGTGGCTAACACAATTAAAAAATGTAAGTCTTCTTCTTCCCCAGGAGGGGACGAGGTCTCATACAAAATCCTGAAACAATGTCCCAACACTTTTTTCGGTAGACTCACTAACCTCCTAAACTGCTGTCTCTCTAGTGGATACTTCCCAAAATGTTGGAAAGTAGCTACAGGAGTCATGATACCCAAACCCGACAAGGATTTGAGCAACCCAGCTAATTACCGCCCAATCAGCCTACTCAGCTGTATTGGAAAAATTTTCGAACGGATTCTCACGACTAGACTCCGCAGCCATCTCGAATCAATCAGCTTTTTCAACAAGTGGCAAAGGGCATACAGGAGCCAAAGAGAGGGAATTGAGCATGTTTATAGACTGGTAGATTATATGAAAACGGCGTTCAGTCAAAATGAAATAGGAACCGCGCTACTACTCGACGTAGAAAAAGCGTTTGACTCTGTCTGGCACAATGGCATGAGATACAAACTAGCTAAAATGGGGCTACCTACCAAAATTCTAAGGATCATATCATCATTTTTATCTGATCGCAAAATCAAAGTGAGAGTCAACCGCGAAGTGTCAGCCGAGGTAAAACTCGAAGCGGGCACTCCACAGGGTTCGGTCCTCAGCCCGCTTCTATTTATAATATATGTGAATGACATTGACAAACTAGGGAAGAACCATGTTGAGCTATCTCAATTCTCAGACGACAAAGGAATGTGGACGGCCAGTAAGTCTGGAAACATAATACAAAACCGCCTGCAGGATACCATCCGCGACCTGCAAGACTGGTGCGCTCTGTGGCGCATCAAGCTAAATGCCACGAAAACACAAAAAATCACATTCTATAAAAAACAAAGGAAAAAGCCTGTCCCTAATATTGAGCTTAAGCTTTACGATCATAAACTTGAAGCTAGTAATGAGGCAAAGTTTCTGGGATTCAACCTGGATAGCAGTCTCAATCTAAACAATCACATAAACTCAGTCACCGTCAAAGCCACTAAACGCATCAATTTGCTGAAAATGATCAGAGGTAAAAATTGGGGAGCCAATAAAGAAATTCTCCTCAATCTTTACAAATCATATATACGCCCAGTACTAGAGTATGGGGCCATAATAACAAGTGACCTGAATAAAACCAACATTGAAAAACTACAACGGGTCCAAAATCATGCCTTGCGCGTGGCTCTGCGCAAGCCCACGTGGACATCGATAAAACAACTTCACGAGATAGCAAAAATAGACACTATAGCAATGCGCTTAAAAGATCTTCAAAGCAAAACTCTAAATAGACTTCAAGACAGCGAATTAATAATAGAACTCAATGCGCATCGCGTCCTCAATAGGAAAACTAAATAATCTGGGGCATGTCTATCGAAAGGGTTAAAGATTACATCATTGTGATGGGGTGAGCCAGTTATTCTGTGACCTAAATTTAGAACTGGCTGCGGGTGACACGATACGCACGAAAGCTTGCCTCTGTTACCAGTGGGAGTTGCAAACAGCGAGGAAAATCTCCACCTGCTGCCGGGTCTCCCCTCCTTGAGATATAAATCTCGGGGAAAAAATGCTGGCTTCCCCATCCAAAAGGACGGAAAAGGTGTAAATTAAAAACCGAATTGCTCTAATTTCCAGCTCTCTATCTTTTCTCCCTCCTCTATCTCATCAGACACACGACCAAACTGAATGACATACTATGAGGGATTGAAACAATCCTCAAGCAAAGATGTGCAGAAAACCTAACAAGACCAAGGCAAGGATTGAAACAATCTTGCCAGCAAACAGGCCTTTTAAGGGCTTTTTTTTTTTTTTTTTTTTTTTTTTGGGGGGGGGGGGGGGGGGGGGGTGGAGGTCATTTGGAATTCCCGAAGGATAACCAGATACCTCAAAATCACATACGGCATCCTATCTCCCAGAAGGCTTGATGGATGACTCCCGGTTTCTTTCAAACTAAACTGTTGGAGCTTTCTCCATTCCTTTTTTGTAACCGCTATGGTCATATACCGGGGCCGCTACCAAACCGGCGTTGCTGTTTGGTTTTCTTTTTTCCTTTTCCCTTAAAATTGCCATCGCACAACATTATATTCTGGCTCGCCACCATGGTGGGACTCAAACCTCTACCATCGCCAAGCTTGAACCGAATAGAGCCCACTCTCCAATAGTCTTAATGGCTTTGAGGGTTTGGTCTTTGACAATCTATCACTCCAATGCAAACTGCCAGGAATTCTAACCGCGTGCATACCCCTTCAGACCCCATTTGAGGCAATAGGAAAGCTAGGCCTGTGTGATCCAAGATCCAAGTGAAATAAAATAAGGCTAACCGGGTCGCAAGGGATTTGTAAATCCCACATCGTCCCTGCGCGCCTTCGGCGCGCTAAAACCTTTCATTCATTCATTTCATTCATTCGTTTTCTACATCAAAATGGCTAATGCACAAGTGAATGTCAGGTTTATTCCCAATGCCTGAGGTGGACAAAGTTTGATTTATGATGGTTTTAAGTTCCGCATAAAAACAAGAAGACGAGACACAGTACATTGGAAATGCTGTAAAGCTGGATGCCCAGCTACTGTCAATACAAAGGACAATTTAATAACTACTTTCGGAATCCAACACAACCATCAGCCTGATAATGTGAAAATTGTTGTGGACACTTTTTTATGTGAAATAAGAGAAAAAATCAAGCATGACCATAGAACTATCCCAGCCATTTACAAAGAAGAATTGAACTGTTTACGAGCAAATGATGTTCCTGAAATAGTTAAGTGTGTTCCAACCTTGTATTCAGTACATTCAAGTTTATACAGGGCTCGATCTAAAACTCTTCCTCTTTGTGGAGGGAAAAATGTTCCCCCTTGTGTATGGCCTATTGCCAAATAAAAAACAGACAACTTATCAACAGTTTTTTGAGATAGTGAAAGAGAAAGCACAGCACTTAAACAGTGAATTGTCACCATCTACTATCATGACTGACTTCGAGACAGCAGCACAAAATGCAGCCAGAAATGTGTTTCAGACCAACATTAAAGGCTGCATGTTTCATTATCGACAGGCAATTTGGAAAAATACACAACGGTTTGGTCTTCAAGTGGTGTTTAACAATGACCAAAGTGTAAAAATGTTCGTGAAACGGGCTTCAGCACTTCCTCTTTTGCGACCTGGTGACATATCAGACCACTGGTGGTACGCAATTGAGAATGTGGATATGGATATTCCAGGAGTCCGTAGTTTTGCGGATTATGTGACGGAACAATGGGTAGAAGGTGGTGACAGTTTAATGTGGAACCATTTTGAAACGACAGGTCCAAGGACCACAAATCATGTTGAAGGATAGCACAACAAGCTATCCAAACTTGGAGCTTGTCATCCAAACATTTATAAATTCATAAACTTAATCAAAGACGAACAAGGCTTCAACGAAGCCACTATTCTACAGCTTCAGAATGGTGGTAGCTTAAGGCCACGCAAAAAGAAATATCGACGCATTGACCATATGTTGGACAATGAAAAAAGGCAGCTGTTGGATGGTAGCAAAACATTATATGAATATGGCAACTCTGTAGCACAGCTTGTTGGGTTGTGAAAAATTGTGATAGTACAAGTGTCTAATGGCATCCATATTTGTGTGATTTTATTAAAAATTGTGACTTTTTCAAACTATTAAATTTATTTTCTGTGTGGATGTACAATTATTTTCAATGGATGTAAAATATCGTATCTATATTCTGACTTGGTATATGTATATGTAATGTTTAAGATAACACTATAAAACAATCAATGATTAAAGAATGTTTGCACAGTTTCAATGTTGGTTGGTATTCTGTTTCTCAAATTCACACCAATTTATAGAACAGACTATACTATTTATCCCTATTGTTTAACCTGTTATCACCTTTTTAGGAAAACAATACCTGCTGGCAAAGTGAGAACCCCCCCATATTTTGTCACTTTAAACCCTTTACTTAACATGATTTGAAGACCATAACTGCCAATTTTTTTTTTAATTACTAACAAGTTTCATATTTTGCCTCATCAACATATCTTGTGATTCCTTTCTGGAAAGTGTTTGATGAGATCTCTCTAATTATAAATCATAAGGTATGTCTTGGAGGCATAAGTTGAAATTAAAAAAAACTCTGAATGACAATTTTTGTGAATGGTGCTTGTTGGATATCACCACTGCATGAGGTAAAGGGTTAACTCTTTGCATGCTGCTGGGGGATATTCCTGCCCAGGATACAAAATCTCTTGCCACTGAAATAAGCATAATTATGGGACATTTAAACCCCAGTTTCCTTTGTAAAATGAATGTACTTTTTTGACCAATGATTTCTCAAGTTAAATTTAGATGAATTTTTCATCAAATCTAGTCATGGGCGCTTCACAGCAGCCATGACTAGATATGATGAAAAATATTTTAAAAATACCCAGCATGTTAAGAATTAAGGCTCTACATGCTAGAAAATCTCCAAAATTACTCTACTAGATGATATGATGCAAATTTCACAAAAATCATTTGTTAACTTGACAAAACCAATAAATTCAACATACAAAAGTACCTTTCATGCTCCATAATTATTTGGCTGAATTCTGATTCAATAAAAGAGTTTGAAAGTGGCAAACACACACCAATTTAACCCTTTACCTAACATACTGGGCATATTTAATGCCGTCACTATTCCCAAAACCCATCATTTAAATTAGGGCCCTGCAAATCACTCATTTTTTATTTGAATCAAATCTCAAATCAAACTGAGTCTATTATTCAAAATTGAATCGAACCTCAAATCGAATTAAGGGCATCTTGAAGATGACTGATGGTGGGGAGTAGGTGGACGTAAACCAGATTTACTCAGACTGTGAAAATGCAAATTCCAGCTGATAAAATATTCCAACTGCATCATCAAGGCATGCTTTTGTTGAAGGCATGCCTTGATGATATAGTTGGAATATTACCTGGGAAGGATTATAGTTAAAACAGGAATGGGTGCAAAAATTACCATTATCGGGACTAGTTACTACACAAGGCTAGACGCTACCAAACACCTCTTTGGTGACATTGTTTGGAAATTTTGAATTTGCTCTCAACAGCGAAAATATATCCATCTTTATTAACAGTATCATTTATGTACAGTTTCCATCTGATCTGTACGTTTTGTGAGACGATGTAGATGACAGATAAAACCAAGCTATATTCTGGTGAAAAGACTCAAAAGGTAATGAATCAGGAAGCTGATTTCGAATCGAACTGGACAGCAACTTAAAATTTAAAACTGAATAGAATCTCAAAGCTGCGTAGGGACCTAATTTAAATTTTATTATTTTTATTTTTGCCTCCAAATGCATGGCTCATGACTCTTCCTTGGAATGAGCTTATCACATTTTATTTTAAAGAAGACAGTCTTCAACAGCATACTAACCTGTAATAACCATTCTCCAATCTAGATTTGATTGTTGTCAGATCTATGGGATACTCAATTATCATCGCATAAACAGGAAAAGTATTCAAGTCAACAGGTGTGAGGAAGGGTTCAGCAATGGAATGTTCCATTATCAATTCCATTCCTCTAGCTATTCTTCCACACTCCTGGTCTCGTCCAGGGGGAGGCCACTCTGCTTTTGATGGAACATACATTAAAGATTTGAATTCTTCTGGCGTTACTGGAACTCCACCACCTGGATCATCTGGTAAACCTGCAGAATAGAATTAAGAATAACCCTTTACCCAATGCACATGATAGCAACATTTATTTTTTCAATTCTGGTTATTTTTTTTTTAAATTTAAAATAAAAGGTATCAACAAAACCATATCATGTGACCCTCATTGGGACAAGCTTGACAAGCGCATTCCAATGAGGGGGTCACATGATATGGGTTTGTTAACCCTTTACCCAACGTAATGGCCGAAAATGGCCAGCTCTATTCTAAAAAATCGCCAATTAATTTTCATTTTTTGTCTCAAAAACATAGGTTATGACCCCTCATTGGAACGAGCTCAGTGAGCTCGTTCCAACCAGGGGTCATAACCTATGTTTCTTAGACAAAAAATGAAAAAAATTAGTTATTCAAGAATTTTTTTTGCAAGTGTCGTCTGCTTTTCATGTTAGGTAAAGGGTTAACACTGCTTGAAATTTTTTTTTTCCACCTGCTCAGTTTGTAAATTATGCAGGCAGATGCAGCCAGTTCATTAGGTAAAGGCTTAAGTGCTGACATTTCTCTTTTATCCATTTTAACACTGTTAACACTTAACCATTATCTGGCTGAGAGATAGATTATTTTTGGTGGTCAGAATTTGTTATTCAAACTTTGTTCTATTACAAATTATTAGAGAGTACCCACATTCACCCTCCAATAATTTGTAATATAACAAATTTTATATAAATAAAATTTATTTACGTTTGTCTGAATACAAAACATGGGCAAGGAAAATGTTAGCTTTTACTATGTTACCATCATTTCTTTGAAAGCCCCGATAGTGGCTTCTGGCACTCAACAAGTTAAGGGCCTAGAGATTTTTACATATTTATGCTACACTTTGACAGTCAACATCCTGTGACTTTATTGTTCTTTTGGGGCACATCTTGGCTGCCTCTATAGGAAGCCAAGACTTGCTTAAAAACATCTACCAAGGTGCTTTGAATGTAAATTGTGACTTAACCCAAAAACTGCTTATTAGGGCACCTGTTCTGTTGAAAAAAGTGTGATCAAAGTTGGAATTAGGCCCTTAAGGGTTAAGGGCCTGGTAATTTTTTGTTTTAAATCCAGAATAAGAAACTTGTGTGCTTTTGAGACTGACAGTGATTTTAAAAAAGTTGTTACTGCCTCAATAGATTACCTAGACTTAACTGGGAAGCAATGTTCCCAGAATTCAAAGTAGTCTTAAAATCTTCAAGAGTTCAACTATTTTGAGGCAATAAAATTTGCTCAAGTCGGAATTAGGCCCTTAGCTGGTAGAGAGTGGAATTTTTCCGGGTTGCCAAAATTTGGTCACATATCTCTGTATTGTAACAAATTATGGGAGATTGTCTATTGATACTCTCCGATATATTGTAACAAGTGAAATACATACAGATGAAATAAATTCAAATCAAGGTTAATGTGACCCACATCCACAGAATATGAAACCTTTAGAATGGAGCCCAAATATGGGCTTCCAGCACTATAGAAGTAAGGGTTAAACAATATCAATCTCTTATATGAAAAATTTCCATCAGAAATGCATTTTTTCCTCTTTTTAGGAAGGAAAAAACTTGTTAACATTATATTTTGTAAAAGGAAGTAGAAACATATATTTGGAATTTGTTTAAAGCGTTGTGAGTTTGGTGAGTTCTGTCAAAGAAGATATAATGGATTAAGTAGAATAGGTGCCCCAGAAAATCATTGCTAGATCACAAGACCTACAGGGTGTAGTGTGGAGGAAATACTGGAAAACTGAATTTATTATGTTGATTATATATTAAAAAAAAAAATTAGCACTGCAAAATAATTTTTTTGTATGAGAAATTAAATTGACAGTTAAACTTTTGAATGCCCATAGAACTTCAACTTAGTTCTGCTATGACCATTCTATCATCTGCTGCAATTCTTAAGGTTGGACTGTTCTATCAGGATTTAGCATGAACAATTTCCATTTGAGAATTCAATGATGCAACGGAAGAAAATACTTACAGCGTTCATCTATAGGTTCTAAATCCCATGGACTTAATTTTTCATATTCTCCATTATCCCACCTGAAATGAAAATGCAAACAGGAAGTTGAAATACTACAGGGAAATGTGTTCTGGTGCCAGTGCTCAAAATTCCGATCCGAAAATACCGTTCAGGTAAATTTTTTTTGACTGGGCGAATTTTTGAATTTTTTTTTGACTGGGTATTAGAACATAGGCTTTTTTTTAATGGCCTTACATTATTCACTTCTTGCCAGCTGCCTAAAACTCATGATGTTATAGTCTATCAAACAATATTGTCAAACAATATTTTCTCAAGAAAACTCTGCATCAGTTTATTCTTTTGACATTTAAGAAATGTAGTTATGTTTGGGTGAACTTTTTTACGATGGCACATTTAAGGTATCTAGAAAGTGCATGTCACTGTGTAATGCAACATAGTCAGAGCTGCTTTGAAGTTTTACAACCGAAAATGTTGACCCGTTTTGAGTGAGTTTCTCTTCAGTTGAAAAGGAAAATATTCCAAATCAAATTTACTGGACGTGTTTCATAACAAACAGTATCAATGGGGACTCGTTTGACATCTTTTATTTATTTCATTAATTGTTTATCTGACAAGGCTAGAAGACATTTGCAGCTTTAAACCCAGAGTAACAAAGTTTTCATTTTTTACCTCAAAGACAAAGCTTGTAACCCTCAATGAGCTCATTCCCATGAGGGGGTCATACATTGTATTTTCGGAGCAATGTAACTTTTGATATTATTTTCTAAATTAAGGACATGATGTCCATCTCTAAAGATTAAAGTGAAGGATTAAGTCTTAAGGGTTTTTTTTTTTGAGGGGGTGGGGAGTGGAGGGGGGCAGGGTGTCCTAAGAGGATTGGGCCCAAAGGGATTTTGTCTGACAATCCAACAGCCAGAACAGCTTTCATCATTTTTCAAACCAAATCTTAAACCTCTTACTTGAAGTGCACTTGCTGAACACATTCCATTGACAGATAACTATAACTTGGAGCATGAAAGGAAATAGTTTTATGTATTTTGGAAAGAAAGTGGCATTTTAACCACAACTTATGTTGGGGCAAGATTGAATAATACTTACGCTACATTGTAACACTGATACAGGCTGTCAGGAAATATTTCTTGAAAAGGTTCATGGGATATTATTTTCCCTGTCCACCAGGCATCATCAATTACTGATCTAAAGCATACACCTAATGAAATGGAAAAAAACAGAAGATCAGCTTCACATGCACCAAAGTCTTCAAGGTTCGCCATTCTTGCATGATGTTCTTACTCATAGGTTGGATTCCATGCAAGGCGTATCTATACATTTCTCAGTGTCTGTATTGTATTGGGTAACAATGAATACACACAGCATTCATGGTATAATATAAACAAAATAAGTTCTCTTCACGATATTTTCTTGAGGACAGATTCCACTGAATATTTTTGCAGCAGCCAGGACTTGATTTTATGAAATATTCAAGATAATACCTAGCAGTTAAGAAGAGTTAAAAGTTAATAATGTAAATATGATGGGTCTGTAGAATTCTCCATACTTATAATGCTGAAACGATTAACACTTTATTCAAGGAAAATTGAAGATGACAGTATCCAATTTTCTTACAAATCACTTTGATCCTTTACTGAAAAAAATAATAGCTAGAATGATTCACAAAAAATAACTCTATACAAATTTTATTACATTTTCAATTTTTCCCTTAAAACATGTTACTTATGATACTTCATTGGAATGAACTGATAGCTCATCACCAAATTTAGTAAAAATAAAAAATGCAAGAAGAGATAAATGGACAAACTTTCACCATAAAAATCTAGCTATAAAAGGGCCATAAGTTAATAAAAATCTATCATATCAAAACTTCCTTTTCACATGCACATCTACACTTCATAATTCACACCATATTTCATAAAAATCCAATGAAAAAGTGATGGGAGTACTTAGAGTACAAACTTTTGTGATGTACACCATTTCAGTATCCCCCTACCAACTTTGTTGGCAGGCGAAAGAGAAAACCAAGCATTTGACCAGTTAACAGACTGCTGTCTCATCAACCAGCACTGACTATTATCAGATCACTAAATGCCATCAAATTATGATACTCTTTCTGATCCAACTTTGATTTTTATGTAGCCACATTGATAGAGTCAGCAGAGAGACAGCCAAAAACAGAAACAGGTCAAATGTGTTTTTTAAACCCTTCAAATACTGGACAGATCACAACCCGTAAGCCTAGTGGCTTCTGGTCAAGTCTTGGATGCCTGTATAAGATGCCAAGAGATGACCAGAAACAACTGTCAGAGGGTTTTAACTGGTCGAGTGCTGGAAGCCCATATTTGGGCTTTCTTCTGAAGTGCCGGTACCACAATTTAAAGGCTTCATATTCTGTTGATGTGTTTCATATTACCTTTGAAGTGATATTATTTTATTTGTTACGATTTGCCTTGTTACAATTTATGGGAGAGTGCCTGCAGGCACTCTCCCATAAATTGTAACAAGGCAAAGATGCTCAAAGATATTTTAAGGACCAAAAATAATTTAGCACTCTACCAGTTAATTATCTGAAATGCATACTCGAAATGGCTTGTTGGGACACCTGTTTCAAGGCAAGAAAAAGCTTGTAAAGTTAGAATTAGCCCTTTAAGCATTAAATTAGGTGAAAATGTCAATTTATATTCTTCTAAACCATTGTTAAGACTGGAAATAAAATGAGTGAAAAATAACTAATGAAAGTGTCAATGACACTCTAGCTCAACTTGACAAACTGAACTTGGTAAGTTATAAGTGAAATGGCAAAATTGAAGATCATTGGTACCAATGTTATTTGGTGAAATTTCAACATAACAGCATTGTGTGTGCACAACGTCTGAGTAATCCATGCATTCTTAAATGTAAACTGTACGACTGGCTAAAGGAAGAATGTTGAAACAGAAATACAGTAAGGTCAGAGGTTATTGTAAATGGCAACTTTTTTCACAGAAATGAATGCTAATCAATAGCTCTTATCTAAAGGTCTCGCCTAATGAGCACACCAAGTTAAAAAACAATCCCCTGATAACTGTGGCCTGTAGGTCATGTCAAAGAAGAATGCTGATGCACAAATGCAATAAATGCAAAGATTGTTGCTAACAGCAACAGTTTTTGATGGAAATGAAAAGAAAATCTATAGCTCCTATCTTTGTCACCCTGCATAAGCATACAAAGTTTCAAAACAACCTGATAATGAATGAAATTTGAAGGTCATTGCTTGTGGCAATGTTTTTTTCTCTCTTTTTTATGGAAATTCATAAATATACCCTGCAGAGAGGGCAAAAGGGATAAGATGCTGCACAAATGTAGAAAGTTCAAAGGCTGGTGATAACGACAATAATCTTTTATGGAAATGAAAAAAAATCAATAGCTCACATCTAGAGGTCACCCCGAACACACATACCAAGTTTCAAAGTGGTCCGATCATAAATGTGCCCTGAAGGGTGTGCCAAAGGGAAATATTGAAGTCTGACTAAACTAAGTTCAAAGGTCATTGCCAGCGGCAACTTTTTTTGACAGAAATGGACAGAAATGGAAGAAAATCAATAACTCCCATATAGAGATCACCCCACACAAGCACACCAAGTTTCCAAGGGATCCAATCACAAATGTGCCCTGCAGGGTGTGTCAAAGGGAAATATTGATGCATAACTGCACTAAGTTTTTACTAAGTTCATCAGAGGTCATTGCCAATGGAAACTATTTTTGATGGAAATGGAAGAAAATCGATAGCTCCCATCTAGAGGTCACCCCAAACAAGCACACAAAGTTTCAAAACGATCTGGTCAAAAATGTGCACTGCAGGGTGCGCCAAATGGAAATATTGATGCATAATTGCGGGAAGTTCATCGAAGGTCTTCGCCAGCAGCAACATTTTTTGACAGAAATTGAAGAAAATCGATAGCTACCATCTAGAGGTAACCCCAAACAAATATACCAAGTTTCAAACCATTCCATAAATGTGCCCTGTAGGGCATGCCAAAGGAATATATTGATGCCTGACTAAACTAAGTTCAAAGGCCGCTGCCAGCGGCAACATTTTTTTATGGAAATGGAAGAAAGTTAAAAAATTTATAGTAATTTATATATTTTTTATACTTACCAATGACCCAGACTTAGCTGGTGCTAATCTCCATAATTCAGGGCCAAACACAAATTTTGCCCCCCCCAATCCCCAAAATTTGCATCAGAAACCGAAAAATACATGTCCTATATGGCCCTCCATACATCGACTCCTCTGCGCATGCGCAGTGTCGAGGAGGTCCCGAAATTGGCGCCAATTATCATTCTTACAACCAGTGCCTGGTAAGCGTTATGTACTCAGCGGGGAGGTATGAGTTCCCAACTCCTGGGAGGGCCATCCCCGTCTGGGTCATTGGTAAGTATAAAAAATATATAAATTACTATAAATTTTTTAACATTTTTATACTGTACCAATGACCCAGACTTAGCTGAATAGTAAATAGGCTGGAGGGCCTAGGACATAAAGGAAAATCCAATAAGCTCAATTATGTATAATAGAATATCCTCTCCAGGAGAAAAGAAGAGATAGGCTTTACATGTATCTTTCCTATTTATAATAAAGAAGAAAGACACAACACCGATCAGTAATTGAGCATAATAATCAATGATCTCTATTAACATCCAGTATAACCCTTTATACTAATATTTTTAAAGGTAAGCCAATAAATAAAGGAAGTCCAGAGAAATGAGACTCTTTATATTCATTAAAAGTGTCCGAGGATTGTATATTAACGCTCGTTTGACACATGACATATACAAATGTTTCACACCGAGCTACACTTTAAAAATATTACATGGATGATTAAACATTATCTTTACACTTTAAAACCATCCCAGTACCGACTCGGAATTACTGACTCTGGGGGAGGTATTCCCTTGCTTTTCACTATAAAGCAGGTGACCTAAGGGAACACCTGCCCACCCCCTTCCCCTTGCCCTGGGTCAAATACCCCAGAGCAAAGAGGGCAACAGGACAGAGTCACTGCAGGAACAGAAAGCCTACATAACTATAGTTGCAACTGTTTAGTGGACGATATTCTGAGCAACTGATAACGGACCTAAACAATGGAGGTCTCCAGAAATGGACTCAATATTTCTGAGATAAAAATTAGTGAATGTGGAAGGTTGAGACCAATATGCAGCCTTCATTAGATCAGTAATAGCAATACAATTAGCATAGGTCCAAGAAGTAGAAAGAGCTCTTACTTCATGAGCTGAGATCTTGAGTGCCGACTGCTGAGAAGAAGATAATTTTTCATAAGCAGTTCGAATAGTTAACTGAATCCATCTAGCAATAGAATGGACCATAATATCCTTTCTATTAGGCATCAAAGACAGAAAGAAACGCTTACGCCCCTGTCTGATGAACTCAGACCTACGTCTGTAAATACGTATTGCTCTAACAGGACACAGTAGAGGCCTACGCCCATCAGATGATGGAAGGGCCTTAATAATAATAGGTTCAGGATACTTATTAGGAGCCTGATTCTTAGCCAAAAATCCAACATTAGTGGTAAAGGTAATAGTATCACCGACACTACGGTAGTGAGAATCCTCCACAGATAGTGCATGAAGCTCACTAACTCTTCTAGCAGAAGAGAAAGCTAAGAGAAAAGCTGTCTTATATGTTAAGAATTTGAAGTCAACTGTGTCAAGAGGCTCAAAAGGCGCTTCTTTTAGCTTAAGAAGAACCCAGGCCAAATTCCACTTCGGAATTAATCTAAGGGTTCTAGGTCTATTTATCGAAAAATTTCTAACTAACTTAGATAAAGAGACATTAGTTCCAATCCTCAAGCTATCATGATGTGCATAGGTATCAGATAGCATAGACCTATAACCCTTAATGGTGATAGGCTGCAGATTAATCTCATCAAACAAGTATACTAGAAAGTTTGCTATGTCTGGAATGGAGGGATCATAAATATCTACTGAATGATCCTCACACCACTGACAAAAGACCCCCCACTTAGCAGCATAGTTTAGCGAAGAGGAGGTCCTCCTGCAGTTAGAAATCGCGTTCACTGCTCGTCCTGTAAAATGTTTTCAGTGCAAGAAGGACCGCACAATGGAAATATGTGAAGGTTTAGACCTTGCGGATTGTGATGGAGGATGCGCGATTTCCCTTGCGAAAGAAGATCTTCCCGTTGAGGAAGCTTCCTCGGCATGTCCCACAACAGACACCTGAGTAGATTTATCCACGGTCTCTGTGGAGACAGAGATGCTACCAACAGAATCTTGCATTGCGATTGTTTTATCTTGAGCAATATCTGCTGAATCAACGGCACTGGAGGATACGCATATCCTATCATTCCATCCCAAGAGATCGAGAGAGCGTCTACTGCAAACGCTCGAGGATCCGGACAAGGTGACACATACGTCTGCAACTGATTGTTGAGATGTGTCGCAAATAAATCTATCATTGGCCGTTCCCATTGGTAGCAAATCTGATTGAATACTTGCTTGTTGAGAGTCCATTCTGACGGCAACAGGCGACCCCTCTGTGAAAGGGAGTCTGCTAAGACGTTCAGACGACCCGGAATATGACGGACGGAGAGAAGAATCTGATGTTCTAGTACAAACAGAAGAATTCTTTCCGTTAGATTGAGCAACGGAATGGAATGAGTGCCACCTTGGTTCCGAATATACGCAACTACTGTCGTATTGTCGGACATAATTTGCACATGTGCATTTTGAATAACGTCTATCCAATGACGTAGAGCAAGCCAAATCGACATCATCTCTTTGATGTTGATGTGCTTGCTTAGAAACTGCGGATCCCAAAGACCCTGGCACTTCAAATCCGATGGGCTCAGTGTCGCGCCCCAGCCTGTTTGACTGGCATCCGTCATAATCGTAAAGCTCGGATCTGGCAACTGCAGTGGAACTCCCTGAGTTAATCACTGTATGTCTGCCCAAGTCTGAATCTCTTGTTTCACTTGACTTGACAAGAGTATGTCCGTTTCGAGCGAATGAATCTTCACTCTCCAATTCTGAGTCAGATAGACCTGGAGAGGACGAGTGTGTAGCCGCCCCATCGGAATGAGATCCGAGGCAGCTCCGCACAGACCTATTAGTCTCATGAATTCCCTCGCTGACACTTTGTCTGAGTGAAGACAATAGCGAGCATAACAACTGACTAATTTCGCTCTGGTTAACGGCAGACGAACGAGATTGTTGTGCGTCTCGAAGCTCATTCCCAGGTGGGTAAATGACTTGGACGGCACCAGATCCGACTTCTCTTCGTTTACTATGAAACCGAAACGTCGGAGCAATAGAAGCAGATTGTGCATGTCGTTCTGAAGCGTTAACTCGTTGCCGTATCTCTGAAGAATATCGTCCAGGTAAGCCGAAGTTACCGCAAACGAATGAGCTCGGAAATGAGTCATTACCGAGTTCATTACTCAAGTGAATGCCCAGGGCGCTAGATTCAGACCAAAGCACATCGCTCGGAACTGATAAACAACACCTAGGACAGCGAAGCGAAGATACTTTCTGAACGCCGGATGTACCATGAGGTGAAAGTATGCATCCTTGAGGTCTATGCTCGCAGCATAGTCGTTCACTCGAATGCTCGCTCTGACCGATCGAATGGTCTCCATATAAAACTTTGGAGCCACGATCAGCTTGTTTATCCAGCTTAAGTCGATCACTGGACGGAACGAGCCGTCTGGCTTCGGAACCAGAAAAAGATGGCTGTAGAAACCTGGAGATTCCTGGTTTTTTACGACCTCTATCGCGTTCTTCGTTAAAGGAGACTGGACTTCTGATAGAAGTGCCGTTCTTTTCTGACAATTTGACGGAAGCTGAGTCCATTTTGGACTTCGAGTTAATGGAGGCTTGCCTTTGAAGGACAGTTTTAGTCCTTCTGAAATAACCCCTAGAACCCAAGGGTCCTCCGTAATTGATTCCCAATTGCTTGAGAAACTCGACAGTCTTCCGCCCACCGGAACGCGACAGAGGTCTAGACCATCACTTCCTGGATCCGCGAGGCTTGCGGTAGGAGAAACCACGTCCTCCGCGACCCGCACCTCGCCCCGTCGGCCTAGGGGCGTCTGACCAGTTATTTCGGCCAGCATAACGGCCCCTAGTCGAGTCGCTACTCTGCCGGTCTCTAGAGTAAGACCTAGAGGACGCATAGGAACCTCTATAGGAACTTCCCCTGGACGAACTCGTCCCGGAAGTGCCTGGCCTACTCCTGTCTGCTGGTTCCGATTTCTTGGAAGCAGACTTAAACAACAGAGAGTCCGAAGCTTTCTTTGTTAATTTATCATATATATCAGAAAGCTTGCCACTGAAGAGAAACTCTCCAGAGACCGGAGCGACTCTAAGAGAGTTTTTCACCTTACTGTCCACGTGTGTGGAAGTAGCCAAGGCCGCGTCACGTCGAGCTAACTCCAGATTTGCCACTGAAAGGGCGGAGTTATAAGTGGAAAACGCTATGGCCCTGGACAGAACTCTTAAAGACGTTTGTACGTCTTGAAATTCAGGTCCTTCAAAGCGTAATGACAACGCTCTAGTAAGGTGATCTGCGTAGGAAAGAGCATCTAAACTAGCTCTGTTAGACGATATCGTGTTTCCATCGTAGATGACGGAAGTGACATAGACGACGGCATGGATATATCAAGGTCTTCAGCCTGGTCGTCTAAACGCAGAGGAACTCTCTGGATGCCCTGACCTGCCGTATCAAACTTATTCCTTTGATTAATAAACGGCAGCTGTAGAGCAGATGCCGGTAGGAAGGCTGACCTGCCCGTCTTGTTGGCAAGTTTATCAATAGCGTCATTCAATAACTCAAAAATCCGAGAGACATTCTTGGATTGTGACGGAAATTCCGGGACAATGTCCCTAAACCGATTAAAAAACTTGGTGTCCAGTGGCGCTATCACCCTCCTATCCGGCTGCACAGTATTTTGGTCTGGCGGAACAACTTCTGGAAGGTAAGACCGGATGAATTCTACGGCTATTTTATGTTGTTCCAAAAGGGAAATATCTAATTGATCAGAATCCCTTTCGCCATCCTGCTGGACCTCATGTAAATCATGTAAATCTCGGTCGTCCGCACCGGATCCAGCGGCGGAACCTACCGACCCAGCATCTTCTGACATTTCATGTTCCGACAGAGGCTCTGACGGTTGCTGGGATGCTGCGATTAACTTTGCTATCTGTGATAGCACATCCGTTACAGAGGCCTGGGGAGCGGCGGTCTTACTGGATTTAGATGCCGGAAGCTCCCTGGACGTTGCATCCTGCATACATCTTTTATGCGAACGTCCGGATGAAGAAGGCCTCGAATCCCTGGCTACCGGATGGCGTGACCTGATCGCCGAGGAATCCCTGGTCGGCGAAGCTGACTGTAATTCACTGGTCACATAGACAAGGTGCGGTCGAGTGTGCTGCTGAGAGGATATGGAAGCCTTATAGGTAGCCTCGGCAGACTGCCTATATACCGGAGCATCCCGAGCGGCGGACGTATGCTCCGACTGCGTAACACTACGGACTACAACATCTGGTCCCAGATGCTGTTGTCTGAGAGAGGGACCTCTCTCGCTTGCAGCCCGTGTCGAACTGGACAAGCTAAACACCGGACTGTCAGGCTTCCTCCGATCCATCCTCCTTTCCGTCGTCACTGGGTGTGCACGTGGATGTTTTATAGTGCTCGCAACACCCGACTCTCTCTGCTGGACCGCAACGGATGAACCCGAGTGCTGCCCCATTCGGTGAATGGACGCAACCCCGGTCGAGCTAGCGGACGTCAACCCCTTCGGGTTCCTTTCAGGGAATTGACGAATCTCCATGAGCACTTTTGCCGCTAGCTCTTCACTTGTATGTGACGACGGAGGCACACTTCTGGACGACATCACGGAAACATCACCCTGTTCTTGTTCCTCTGAAAAAGAGAGTGAAACACTAGAGTGACTCTGAGGAGAAAGAACCGGAATGGATCTTTCTCCAGGAACAACATACCGTGACACACGTTTCCAACGTTTTTCATCCCATTTGAAACACACAGAACAAAGATCAGTGCGAGTACAGAGAGAACAATTAATACAGAGATCATGAGAATCATAGGAAGACTTCCTCCTATTACAATTTGAACAATAATCATTCATAGTGAAATGTAAACAATCAAAGTACTCGCACTAATCCTTGAAAATAAAGATACATAATACAACAATCCATTATATTCATTAATAAATAATGATTTGAAAAGAAAAAATTTAAAAAAAAAAAATAAAATTTTTTCAGAAGAGCCCAAGTTCCCAAAGGGAACCCTGAGCCCAATGGATCCCAAAAAAGCCTAAGTGTGGACAAAAATTTAAATTCATTTTGAAAAAATTAATGAGACACTTATGGACAATAATAATGTATCTTACTATGAATAAGAGATGCAGAAGACAAAAAATCACTATCAGCAGTAACTGTTGTCAACCTAAGCAAAAGTGTCAACAAACCGGAAACATGACTCCCGGCACTGAAACAACATGGCCCGAAATCAGTCACCAATTAAAACACTATCTGATGCAAAACAGAGGCTTCCAGAGAAGAAACTGTAGAACATCAGATGGTAGATGCAGACCAAAACGCCTAAACACCCCTAGGGTGAGGACGTAAACATGGGGAAAAAACAGAAATAAATCTGTTATGAAGCCAAAACTCCCAAGAAATTTTAGTAATAAACATTACACAAAATTAAGCCAAAACATGGGAGAATAGCTAGGGGGGGAATAAGGAAGGTAGAGAGGAAACACTGATCAAACAATGGTACTTCATAGCAAGAATGACAACATCAGGGCTATGCCTTGAAAAAAGGCAACTAGAAATAATTTCATAAAATAATTTTAAGTTACAGCCCTGAACATTTTCTTGCACTAAATATTTTCCTCTCCTCCTAATGTATCCTCTTTATTTCCACCATTTCACTCATGAATATGTGTCTGGCATCATGAAAACTGAGATTTGAAAGCACAAATAACAGAGAAGTGTGACTGTTTTGAGGGCCAAACTAAGAATGATAATTGGCGCCAATTTCGGGACCTCCTCGACACTGCGCATGCGCAGAGGAGTCGATGTATGGAGGGCCATATAGGACATGTATTTTTCGGTTTCTGATGCAAATTTTGGGGATTGGGGGGGCAAAATTTGTGTTTGGCCCTGAATTATGGAGATTAGCACCAGCTAAGTCTGGGTCATTGGTACAGTATAAAAATATTGATAGCTGCAATCTAGAAGGCACCCCAAACAAGCATGCCAGGTTTCAAAACAGTTTGATCATAAATGGCCCTGTAGGGTGTGCCAAAGGGAAATATTGAGGTCTGACTTAACTAAGTTTTCAGAACGTTGCCAGCAGCAACATTTTTTTGACGGAAATGGAAGAAAATCGATAGCTTCCATCTGGAGCTCACCCCAAACAAGCATACCAAATTTCAGAGTGATCTGGTCAAAAATGTGCACTGCAGGGTGTGCCAAAGGGAAATATCACTAAGTTCATCAAAGGTCATTGCCAGCGGCAACATTTTTTGACGGAAATAGAAGAAAATCGATAGCTCACATCTACAGGTCACCCCAAAGAAGCATGCCAGATTTCAAAGCAATCCGATCATAAATGTGCCCTGTATATATTGAGGTATGACTAAACTAAGTTCTAAGAACATTGCCAGCGGCAACTTTTTTGATGGAAATAGAAGAAAATCGATAGCTCCCATCTAGAGGTCAACCCAAACAAGCAAACCAAGTTTCAAAGCGATCCGATAATAAATGTGCCCTGCAGGGTGTTCCAAGGAGAAATTCTGATGCATAACTGCACTAAGTTCATCAAAGGTCATTGCCAGCTGCAACATTTCTTGGCGGATATTGAAGAAAATCGATAGCTCCCATCTAGACGTAACCCCAAACAAGCATACCAAGTTTCAAACCGATCTGATCAAAAATGTGCCCTGTATGGGGTGCCAAAGGAATATATTGATGCCTGACTAAACTAAGTTCAAAGGTCGCTGCCAGCGGCAACATTTTTTGATGGAAATTGAAGAAAATCGATAGCTCCCATCTAGAGGTCACCCCAAACAAGCATACCAAGTTTCAAAGCGATGTGGTCATAAATGCGATCTGTGAGGTGTGCCAAAGGAAATTGTGGACGTAACGTAGGTACGTATGCCCACCCGGACGTATGTACGTACGTACGCCGACGGACGAGAAGTGATGGCAATAGCTCAGCTTGACTTTATCAAGTTGAGCTAAAAATCAAATGTGGATTTTTGTGAATACAACTGTACAGTTCTGTGGCCAATAAGAGAAAAAGTTACAAGTATAACAAGTTCATTATCATTTTTTTTTATTTTTGTAACCTGTCAGAAAATGGCAATTTATATTCTTCTAAATTATTGTTAAGCCTGAAAATAAAGGGGGTAAAAAATAACTAAAAATCAAATGTGAATTTTTGTGAATACCATTGTACAGCTCTGTGGCCAGTCAGGGAAAAAGTTATAAGTATAACAACTTCATTATCATTTTCTCATTGTTGTAATCTATCAGACTGTTAATTATAACTGACATCAATTAGTTATAATTAACAATCAAAACACTCTTCTGCATCTCAGACCCATTTTTACTCTACACAACAGGGTTCTGTACATTATAAAAAAATAAACTGTTAAGAAGTTGATGAATATAGAATAAACTTACAGTGTTTTCAAGTAAAAAATTTATTGTATGAGTATGTTTAAGAATGAAACCGACCAGCCTCCGGCGAGTCGGTTTCATTCTTAATTCTATGAGTAGAATAAATTTTTTGCTTGAAAACACAGTATGTTTATTTTGTTTATCCCATAAATCTTTTACAGGGCAGTCGTGGCGAAATCGTGCTATTACTCACTACAAAACACAGCGAGAAGTGAGGAACACATTGGTCCAATTCGATCGACCAGCAAAATTGACAAAAATAAACAAGGCGCAGTAATACATTTCTGTCTAGAAATAATTCCCCACAAACTTGAGCTAAACTTGCAAAAATACTTTATTAAATGTACAGTGTGTGGTGTTTTCTACTGGCATTGTGTAATACTTTCAAAAAGGTTTAAAGAAAAAAACAATTGAACTATTAATTATGCTACACAAATGCGGTGGAGGTCAGAGGTCAGCAAGTCTGTCTCTACTGCAGGAATAAATTCTTTCAGTGTTAAACCTACGTGGAAAATTTATCACCCTATTAGGTGAATAAAACGAAAATTTATGCAAGGCTTTTATTGTTTGAATAAACAGCCATCTATGGGATAAAATTCAATAATTACACACCAGGTTTCCATTTCCTCTTCTTTGATAAATTATATAATTTTTTGAGCACTAAAAAGTCTATCACATCTGGCATATCATGGTACCTAAAAAAAAAAAAATCAAGTACCTGTAACATCAAAACTATTTTGGATTTTTGTTCTTGATTTTCTAAATAACTTTCCAACAACTTCAAGACTAGTTTACAGCCCTGATATATACAGAGTATCATGATTATGTGCATGGCTTTGCCGGCAAGTTATGATCGCATTTTTGAACACCAACGATAATCTGATGCAAATCACAGTACATGCACATTATGTAAATCATTTATCTAACAATTCTGTCACATAAAAAGATTAAATCTTAAATTATTAAAACAGTTTTGGGACATAATGTTGAGTCGATCACTGAAACGCACATAGAATGTATTCATGCGCCTGTTATGATAGCCCATCGCATTACCAGAAACCAGTTGTCTACATGATACGAAATCAGAATGAGTCATCTATATGATACGGAATCGGAACACATTATGTGATACATACTGTTTTCCGTGTTTTTCAGGCCAAAATCAAAATGATTGTTAGATAAATACTATGCATCTAATGTGAATCAGTTTTCTCATACTTTGAAATAAACAGTAACATAAACAGATGTCATATATATGCACTGAAGTCATGAGCACTGAAAGCAGAAAAGGGTTTGATGGGGTGGTGTTTGTGGGTTAGCCTCACTTTTAGGAGGGCACTTTTGGAAGATTACCTGGGTATGCATTGCAGGTAAAAAACTCACCAAACCATGAGGCTTGCTTGACATTTTCTCTGCAAATGAAGGATATAGAATATAATGGTGAGTCACTTGCTTGTAATATCAAGGTTCATACAGACTAGGCAATTTGGTTTTCCATAATATTTCAACACTTTTTCCATACCCCGGACATCAAATTTCCATAACCACAAAGGTTAAACGTAACTCAATATATAATTCTATTTTATCTTTCTCCTCAGACTCCTTGACAACTCTCTGAACCCTAAAGGTCCCCAATTCCAACTCTTGAGAACTTTGTACTTCAATAAAACCGAGGCTCGAACACTGAGGCTTAAGGTAAATTTTTAAGTTATATCCTAAACACCTTGGCAGTTGTTTCTAGGCAAGTCTTGTCTGCCTGTACAGGCAGACAAGACTTGCCTAGACACAACTGCAGGGCCACCAGATGTACTCTATCAAAGTGTAGTAAAAATGTATACAAACCACCAGGAATTTTAGCATTAAGAAGTCCCAAACACCAATGATTCAAGTACAGATTTTTAGTGACTCTTAAAATTGGGAGTACAAGGATTTTTTGAAAGGTCACATTAGACAGAAATTCCCTATTTACATGAATCTGTTCGTTTTCCGTAACTTTTCCAAAACCCACCCCAATTTTCCAGCGCCTGGAAAATCAATTTACTGTTTTCCAAGACTTTCCATAACCTGTATGAAGCCTGTAATATTTCATCACATAGGGTGGGTGAAGTGTCTTGCTCAAGGACACAACGCAGTTGGGATTCGAAACGAGGACCTCTCGGCTTGCAGTCTGCACCTCTACCTACTGGGCTACCGTGCCCCACTCTAAACTCTGTCCAATAAGATGTAATAAAACAGATTTGAACTTTATCAGTTGGGTTTAATCCTTAGGGAAAGAGGAAATTTTCGCCACACTACTGCCCACAAGTCTACAGGATTGGCAGTAGTTTATTATTATTATTTATTGGTGTTTAAGGTCATATATTTATGCACAATGGCTAATCATGACCGTGACAGTTTTATGGGTGGAGGAGTACCCAGAGAGAACCACCGAGCATGTCAGCTCTTCAACATTCTAACTCTGTTCAAGCTCTGCTCAAGCAGGGTTACAGCAGTTGAAGACATGTGCACCATCGACGTGCAGTATGCCTTAGTACATGGCATCATCGTGCCCCCATGTAGGCAACTGGGATAAAGTGCCTTGCCCAGGGACAAAACGTGGGTTGTCCCAGAAAGGGATCAAACTCAGGACGTCTAGCATAGAAGTCCAACAGTCTACCACTGAGCCACCGTGCTCCCTTAGCAGTAGTTTAAGTCTTGGCTTGGATACCTGTTTTGAAGACACATAGCTTACCAAAGTTGGAAATACACACATAAGGTTTAACTATCTACATGCTGCTGGCAGATATTCCTGCCAGGACATAAAACCTCTTGCCACTGAAATAAGTATAAATTGGGCACATTTAACCACATTTCTCTCCTGTAAATAGAATGGACTATTTGATCAATGATTTCTTTAAATGAATTTCAATGATTTTTTTTTATCAAATCTTGTCATGGCTGCCTCATATTTGATGAAAAATATTTTTTGAAAATACTCAGCTGGTTAAGAGTTAAATCTGGACAATGGCATATACCTGTTGTTAAAAAATGACTGGCTGGGAAAATCAAATTGGCAAATTGGTTGGTTGGTTGATTGGTTGAGAAAATCAAAATAGCTTTTCATTTATTAATATTTTGCTGAAAAAAAAACCCAACAAATATCTGCACACTAGCAAAAAAAAGTCTTACTTTATAGCGAAGCTGTCACCCGTCATTTTGCCAGTAACAGGATCAACAAAGGCCAATTTCAAGCAACACAGTCTTGGAGGACGGATTTCATATTTTATCCCAACAACTTTCACTAATTCTTGAGCCTGAAAGATTTTGAAATGTAAACAGAAAAGTAGAAACAAAATATTTTCTGTCAAAGTAAACCATCACTGAATGAGTCAACAAAATCTGTGCAGTACTCCATACAAATATCAACATTCAAAATTTGTGGGTGAGGATGTGGGTTGGAGCAGGAGTGATGGGCAGAGAATCCATTGTGATTTTTTTGTTGGTTGGGTGGGCAGGGGATAACATTACTCAAAATCCTTCAAAACTCAAAAACTCATTTGAAAGGAAAAAAAAAAAAAAAATTCATCTAATGAGGGAGAAGTCACTTCTCCTTAATAGACTTTAGGGAGAAGTCAACTGAAAACAGGGAGAAGTGGGCCAGAAGGAGAAGTATGAATAAAGGGCTCCTGCATGTTTGCACAATATATAGTTTTCTCACGTGGTAATAACTTATAGAAGTTGAGAGAAACAAGAGGCCCCAAGGGGCCTTAATCGCTCCCCGGCCACAGTGGTTCAAAGAAGTATTTGGGGTAACATTCAGTTAGACATGGTTCATCAACACTACAAAGAATTGAAGTCCTGAAGTCATGAGAGGCAAATTTTATGGAAAAACACTAAGGAATAGATTTGAACAAACCTGAACCTAATATGCCCCCCCACCCCACCCCTGCCCATAGAGCCCAAATATTAAGCCAAGGACTCAAATTGAACAAACTTGAATCTGATCCCCTTGAGATATCATATACCAACTACAGTTAAAACTAGAAGTCCTGTCACGAATAGTGCGCTTATCTAGGCTTAATTGCGCGTTGGATCTGCGCGCAATTGCCAAATCGAATGGCATCCAAAGCACGGCAGGTTCTCTTGGTTACTCATAGCAAACACATACAATGTTTCTGCCAATGGACCTCCGGGTTACCCGGAGGTCCATTGGCTGAAACATTGCTTGTGCACAGGCCATATGTACAGAATTTGATAGCTTTACTTGGGCCATAACGCGTATATTAATGCACATATTAACGTGCTATTTGTGCGCATTTCATGACAGGACTTCTAGTTTTAACTGTAGGAAAGAATTCTGACTGGTGGATATGAAGAAGGTTTTTAAAGAAATCACCTCACATTGCACTAAGATAAACTTTGGGCTCAAATAGGGGGCCAAAATATTAACCCAGGGTCCCGATCTGAACAAACTTGAATCTGACCCACCTAGAGATGTTGTATACCAAATATGAAAGGATTCTGATTGGTGGATCTGAAGAAGAAGATTATAAAAGAAATTCCCTCATATTGCAGTTAGTTAAAATTCAGGCTCCCATAGGTAGCCCAAATTAATAACCCCGGGACCAGGACCCCCCCTCCCCCCTAGAGATGTTGTATATCAAATATGAAAGCACGCTGACTGGTGGATCTGAAGAAGAAGATCTTTAAAGAAATTTACTCATATTTCAGTAAGTTAAAATTTGGGTCCTACAAGGAGCCCAATTATTATCCCAGCGACTCGATTTGAACAAACTTCTATCTGACTCCCCTACAGATGTTGTATACCAAACAAGAAAGGATTCTGACTGGTGGATCTGAAGAAGATTTTTAAAGAAATTTCCTCAAATTGAACCAAGTTAAACTTTGGGTGCTATCAGAGTTATGCCCCTTCTGGTGCCCCCAGTGGGCGCGGCAAGTTTATTTGTACAAACTTGAATTGACATATGATAAGGAACATGCACACAAAATTTGGTTCAATTTGGTCGAATAGTTTGTGAGGAGAAGTCGATAATGTAAAGTTCACGATGGACGGCAAGTGATAAGTTAAGCTCCCTTTGGTGAGCTTATAAAGAGAGACAAAAAACATGTTTATGTTAATTATTACGAAAAAAAAAAATCGGCAAATAAATGTCAGGATGCCCCTCACACCCTTCAACAGACATAATAACAGTCTCACATTCGAGTCTCAGCATATTCATTCAACTTCATACCTGTGATTCTGTGTGATTGTGCATGATTTTGAGTGCTTGTGTATGATTTTGGGTGATTACATATCACTTCATGTCATTGCAGTATTTAGGCATACCCATATTGAATAGTAACGTATCATTGCCTGCATTATTTTTTGGAACGTTCTCTTTGAAAACATTCCAAAAATTGGCTGTCATATCCGAATATTAAAAATACAACACACTGCTGATAACCTCCAGTCGATATTCACTGAATAAATTTTATGTTTATAAGCAGTGAGATTGCGTTTCGTTTCTGAGAAATGATGGACGAATTGCCCAATGGACAACGAGACCAGGTTATTTGCGAACGATTTGGATACCCAGATAATTATTCTCTTTCAACAATATTAAATGCAAAAATTTCCCCAAGATGACCTCACAATCACTTTTTATTGATTAACCCTTTACCTAACATGAAAAGCAGACGACACTTTCAAAAAAAAATTCTTGAACCATTTTTTTAAATTTTTTGTCTCAAAAACATAGGTTACGACCCCTCATTGGAACGAACTCATTCCAATGAGGGGTCATAACCTATGTTTTTGAGACAAAAAATGAAAAAATAATTAAAATTAAGAGACGATATTTGAGAATAGCACTGACCATTGACCGTTACATTTGGTAAAGGGTTAAAGATCGAAGTCTGTCGATTCAAGGTGACTTCTTTGCTCAAGTTGCCCTGTTGGCTAGTCTCTGCTAGAGTCTTTGGGTGGATATCAACAATTATCTAATTTGTGGGCACAAGAAATTATGTACTTCCAACCATGGCAAAGCCTTGTGGGCAAATACATATTTCTTGTGCCCGCAAATGAGATAATAGTAATTATCTATACAATTATCTTGTCAATATCTAGACAATGACACTAGATGCCCTCTATGTATCACATTTCAGCTAGAATGCGTTTTTGGCAATTCTCAATAAAATCCTAGATAAAAGCTTTTAGAATTAACCCTTAAAGGCCTATTTCCGACTTTTACGACCTCAGAACAGGTGCCCATAACATGCCATCATGCATAGGTCCTGCTGACAATAGACAAATTACATAGGCAGTGGTTTCTAGCCAAGACTTGACTAGAAATCACTGGAAAGCCACTGGACATATATAGGCTGTGGTCAGGTATGAAATCAGGACAATGATCCAGGCCCTTAAGGGCTAAACCATTGTCTAAGAGCAGAAAAAAAATTAAAAAAAAAAAGTAGGGTTGAAAAAAAAAAAATGTCAAGTTTCTGTAAACTCGAAAAGTGTGATGTGTGTTATGCATTCATCATTATTGTAAGAGCATTACTTTATTACATGAACAAACAACAATGATTGGATGAAGGATGCTATCAATGAAGGATGACCCAACTTGAATAATAGGAAGATCCTGAAGTGTTTTTACGCCTTCTATCACTTGAGACTAAAATACTACATAATACACTTAAGCCCACTCGATTGTATATCTCTTAATTGAATAAACCCGCTAATTGCATTAATTTCAGAACACCAAAACCTTTACCATACCTTCAATACAAATTTGACCTGTTAAGTATATATATGCTATGGAGAAAACTCCTGTTAATTGAATAAAATTAATTGTGATATATCTAAGAATTACACCGATAACCAATGAATTCCTTATGTGTATAGACCTATTTGGTCTCAGTACACCCAATATAGGCATTTAATCTATTATATCTTCTTTAATAGAACTCCATGAGTTCTGTCAAACAAGATGCAATAGAACAAATGCCAAGCTTGCCTCTAGAATATAGATTCCTGTTGAATGAATACTCCTGTTAATGGAATATTTTTACATTGGCAAAGTGGTTATCCAATTAACAGGGTTCCATTATCTGATTAAACTATTCAACATTTCCACCCTGTCTTCCCAAATAAAATTGTTGCATGGAAAACTATCCAAAGAAACGAGCATATTGATTTGGTATTCAAATTGAGATTCAGTCATAATTTGATTCTACAACTCCATAGTAAAAATGTGATCATTCAGCCCTATAGTAACAAGAGTAATGCAAAGCAGGCATGTTTGAAGTAGTCTTAAAGGTATTGTGGGACATGAAAATTTTCAAAAATTTTCTAAGTCAAAAAAGTGCCATAACTATGGAAAAATTATTGGACAGAACCCATTCCTTTCGCACATCCATTCCCCCATGCAGGTCTATCAGCATACCAAAGGCGATCCAAATGCAACCAATGGTTTTGAAATTACAATGCAAAGTGTTTGTATGGACAGACAGAAGGACGGACAGATGGCTTCACTAGATACCCCTGAATCCTCCTTCGGAGGTCGGGGCATAATAATTTGATCTTTCAGCCCTCTAGTAGTAATTTGAACATACAGCCATCTTGTAATAATTTGATCCTACAGCCCTTATAGTAATAATTTAATCCTATGGCTCCTATTATAATAATTGAATACTACAGACCTATAGTGATAATTTGATCATACAGCCCTATAGTAATAACTTAATCGCACTGCCCTATAGTAATAATTACAGACCCTATAGCAAAAAGAGGCTCTAAAGAGCCTGTAATCGCTCACCTGGCATCTCTATATATCGTTCAGTTATTCTAATCAAAATCAAAGAATGTAGCTGGCTGCCATGCTCCTTCATCTGTGCAAAACAGAATGATGATTGTTTTCTGAGGACTTTCCATACATTATTTGTGCCAAGTTTGGTTCACACTGGCCAAGTACTTTCAGATAAGAAGATAAAAATGTGATTTCCCATGGGTAACTATAAGCTGCAATTACTGGGGTCAGGTGAACTAAAAAGTCTGATTTAACAAAAATAAACAAGAGGCCCCAGTGGGCCAGAGGGCACTCACCTGACATAGTAGCCTAAATATCAACCCAGGGAATTGATTTGAACAAGTTGCATCTGCCCCTCCTAAAAAAAGCTTCTATCAAATATCAAAAGATTCTGACCGGTGGATCTGAAAAAAAGATTTTTAAAGAATATTCCACATGTTGAACTGAATTATAATTCGAGCTCCCACAGGGAACCCAAATATGAACCCAGGGACTTGGTTTTAACAAACTTGAATCTCACCTCCCTAAGGATGCTGTATACCAAATATCAAAAGATTCTGATTGGTGGATCGGAAGAAGATTTTTAAAGAATATTCCTCATATTGTACTAATCTGAACATTTGGGTTCCGTAGGGATTTGATTTCAGCAAACATGTGAATGAATCTTCCAAAGATGTTATATGTGAAATATGAAAGCTTTTGGAGCAGCGGAATGAGAGAAGAAGATTCTTTAATGTTTTTCCCATTACTCACAGTGTTAAAAAATGTTGCCTCAGCATTTTTCAAAGTCCTGGAAAAGTACCGTATGATAAAACAATGGCAATTTTTGGGGGACCATTCCTTTCTGCTGTTCCTAAGGAAGCTTCACACAAAATAAAAATTCTCAGTGCCGTGTAGTTTTGGAGATATGGGCATTTTAACTTTTTTCTATTTTTTGTTCCTGTGGTTCTCGTGGGATGATGGGAAAAATGTTTTTGGCATAAATTAGGTACTTATGACCCAATAAGCCCTCATATCATATTTGGTTCAAATTGGCCTCTTAGTTTGGAAAGTTAAAAAATTTATAGTAATTTCTATATTTTTTATACTTACCAATGACCCAGACATAGCTGGTGCTAACTCTTAAAATATAGGGCCAAACACAAATTTTGCCCCCCAATCCCCAAAATTTGCATCTAAAACCAAAGAAAACATGTCCTGAAAGGCCCTCCACACTTCGCCTCTACTGCGCATGCGCAGTGTCAAGGACGTTCCGAAATTGGCGCCATTAATCATTCTAAAAACCAGTGCCTGGTAAGCGCTATGTACTCAGCGGGGAGGCAAGAGTTCCCAACTCCTGGGAGGGCCATCCCCGTCTGGGTCATTGGTAAGTATAAAAAATATAGAAATTACTATAAATTTTTTAACATTTTTATACTGTACCAATGACCCAGACATGGCTGAATAGTAAAAAGGCTGGAGGGCCAAGGACATAGAGCAAAATGGAATACGCTCAATAATATAAAATAGAGTCATCCCCTGTAGGGAAAAAGAAGTAATAGGCCTTACATGTATCTTTCTTATTTATGATAAATTAGAAAGATACAACACCTTCCAAAATTGAGCTTCATACATCCATGTACTCTATTAATATCCAATATAATCCTTATACTAATAATTTTTAAAGTAAGCCAATAAATAAAGTAAGTCTAGAGAATAGAGACTCTTATACTCCTAAAAGTGTCTGAGGATTGCATAATCATGTCCGTTGACATATGCAATAATCAAAAGCTATACTTTAAAAACTAAGACTTGAATGAATTTTAAAAACCTAAACTTCTCACTAAACAACCATCCCAATAACAGCTCAGAATTACTAACTCTGGAGGAGGTATCCCCTTGTTTTCATAGTAAAACAGGTGACCCAAGGGAACACCCTCCCCCCCCCCCTTTTTCTTGCCCTGGGTCAAATAGCCCAGAGCGAAGAGGGCAGCAGAGCGGAGACACTGCCGAAACAGACAGCCTACCTAGCTATAGTAGCAACTGTTAAGTGAATGACATTCTGAGCAGTAGATAATAGACCTAACAATAGAGGCCTCCAGAAATGGACTTGATATTTCTGAGATAAAAATTCATGAATGTGGATGGCTGAGCGCAATGAGCAGCCTTCAAAAATCTATAATAGCGACACAATTAATGTAAGCCCAAGATGTAGAAGAACTCTTACTTCATGAGCCGAAATCTTAAGCACAACTGCTAAGTCAATGATATACCATAAGCAGTACCGATAGTTAATAGAATCCATTAACAATAGAAAGGAGCGTAACGTCCTTCTACTAGGCATCAAAGACAGAAGAAGCTTACGCCCATAGTAATAAACAGATATCTGTTTATAAATACATAAACTCTACCCGGAAAGAGTAAAGGCCTATGCCCGTACGAAGACGGAAGGACCTTAACAACAATAGGTTCCGGATATTAGGAGCCTAACTCTTATGCAAAAATCCAACCTAAATAGTAACGGAATAGTGATTCCGAAACTATGAAAGTGAAAATCATCCATCGATAGTGCATGAAACTCACTGACTCTACAGTAAAAGAGAAACCAACAGAATTACTGTCTAAAAGGTCAGAATTTGAAAACTACTGTTTCCAGAGGCTCAAATGATTACTTAGCTAAATAAGAACCGAAGTTAAAATCCATATAGGAATTTAATCTAAAGATTCTAAGTCTATTTATCAAAAAGTAACTAACTGACTTAGATAAAGAGACATAAGACTCAATTGTAACTATCCTAGAGTGCATAGGTATGAGGTAACATAAACCTATAACCTTAAAAAAAACAGGCTGCAGTAGATCTTGTGAAACAAGTATACTAAAAAATTGCAATGAGTAGTATGGAGGGATCAACAATATGAACATAATGATCCCTACACCAAGGACGGAAGAGCCTCCACTTTAGCCGCATAGAATAGCGAAGAAGAGGATCTCCTATAGTAAGAAATCGCGTCCAAAGCTCGTCCAGTACAATGCTTACAATGCAATACGGACCACACAACGGAATACATGAAGGTTGCGACCTTGCGGGTTGTGATAAAGATGACACGATTTACCCAGTGAAAAAAGATCCTCACATTGAGGAAGATTTCACGTTAAGACCCACAGAAGACAAGAGAGTAAATTACCCATGATCTCTGTGAAGATAGAGATGCTATCAACAGAAATGTATTGTGGTTGTTTATCTTAGCAATACCTGCTGAAACAACAGCGCCGGAGGATACGCGTATCCTATTATTCCATCCAAAAGATCAATAGAGCGTTAACAACATTAGCTCAGAGATCTGGACAAGCCAACACATACGTCTGCAATTGATTAGCAAGCTGTGTCGTAAATAAATCATCATTGGGCGCTCCCATAGATAGCAAATCTGATTGAATACTTGTTTGGTGAGAGTCCATTCTGACAGCAACAAGCGACCCCTAAGTGAACGGGAGTCCGGTAAAACAATCAGACGACCCGGAATATGACGGACCAAAACAGAACTTGGTGTACTATAACCAACAGACGGATTCTTTCCATTAAATAGAATAACGGAAACGAAAGAGTGCCTCCCTGGTTCCGGAGATACGCCACTACTGTCGAATTAACGGACAGGATTTGGGCATGCGTTCCTGAATAATGTTCATGCAATGACATAAAGCAAGCCTAAAAAACATTATTCCGCGGAAGAAAATTGGTTGCTAAGAGACTGCGGAACCCAAAGACCCTGGCACTTCGAATCCGTTGGGATCAGTATTATATCCCAATCTGTTTGACTGGCAACCATCATAACAGCAACACTCGGGTCCGGCAACTGCGGTGGCACTCTCTGAGTCAACCACCGAATGTTTGCCCCAGTCTGAATCTCTTGTAACACTAGATAGACAAGAGAACGTGTAAATCGAGCAATTCATGGATTGCCGAAAAGTTGCCGTCGAAGAGAAGCTTCTCCGAGAACGAAGCGACTCTGAGAGAGTTCTTAACCTTACTATCCACGCGTGTGGATGTAGCTAGGGCTGCGTCATGTCTAACCAACTCCAATCAGCCACTGAAGGGCGGAGTTATACGTGAACAAACTACTGCCCTCAAAAGAAATTACATTGAGAATAATATCCCGTAAATCTTTTCTTGAAGACGTAATGATAACGCCTCAGTAAGGCGGATTACGTATGATAAAGTGTCTAAGTTAAGTCTACTATACATCATGTCGTTTCCAACATTGAAGTTGGAAAAGACATAAACGGCGAAAAAGAATATTTCCAGTCTTTAACCACACCGTCTAGACGCATATGAACTCTCGGTATGCCCTGCTCTGCCAAAATAAACTATTCGTATAAATGATAAAACGGCAGAAATGAGCAACGCGGACAAGAAACTAAACTATCATGCTTGGTAGCAGGCTTGTATGCATATATAGCGTCGAAAAATAAAACACATGTTGTAATGACATTATTGGACTGCGTCGGTAAGTCAGGGACAATGTCCCTGAACCGATCGAAAAATCCGAGTCCAATGACGCTATAAGTCTCTTATCCAAGATCGCAGCAATGAAGTCCGAAATAACAATCACTGGAAGATAATGCCAGAAGATATGAAAGGCAGCTTCCGATACTACTAAAGGGAAAACTCGAAATCTTTCGAATCCCTTTCGCCATCCTGTCGGACCCTATAAAGCGTTCGGTCGTCCGTACCTGATGCAACCGCGGACCGCACCGACCCAGCGCCGTCGGATAATTCCTGATTCGACCAAGAAACTGTCAATTGCTGGGATGCTGCGAAACAACTGTGCTAACTCGGATAGCACGTCAGTCACTGAGGCCTGAGGAGAAGCGGTCCTACAATGCATTGCCGCTGGAAGCTCCGTGATCGTTACCCCGTGCATACTACCAATATGCGAGCGAACGGAGTGTATAGGCCTCGTGTCCCTTAGCTACCGGATGGCGCGACCTATTCGCCGTGGAATCACTGAATGACGAAACTGATCGGATACTCGAGGTCACGTAGCCAATGTGCGGTTGTGTGCCCTGCTGTGAGGATGAGGAAGCATTAAGGACAGTCTCTCGGACTGTCAATATAACGGAGCGTCCTGACCGACAGACATATGCTCCGAATGTAAAATATCTGAACCACAACATGCGGTCCCCTATGTTGTTGGACGAGAGAGGGACCTCTCTCACTCACAGCCCGGACGGACCTGGACAAGCCAGGAACCGGACTAACAGGCTTCCTCCGATCTGTCCTCAATCCGCCGTCACTGGGTGAGTACTAAAGTAATTAAAGTGCTCGCATCACCCAAATCTCCTTCCTAGACCGCAACGGACGAACCCAGCAGCCGAACCATTCGATGAATGTACGCTACACCGGGTGAGCTAGTGAATGTCACTCCGTAGGCGATAGACATATTCCATGAGCACTTATTGCCGCTAGCTCTTCATTAACTATGACGACAGAGGCACACTTTTGAAAGACATCTCCGTAACTTTGCGAACAAGAAACCAGAAATGCTTGGTTATAGCAAGTAAATAATAATAATATATATAGCGTCATTCAATAATTCGAAAGTTTGTGTGACATTATTGGACTATGTCGGAACTGAGGGACGATGTCCCTGAACCGAACCAAAAATTTCTAAGTCCACCGACGCTATCAGTTTCTTATCCGGCATCGCAGCATTCTGTTCCGACGAAAAAAGCTGTAGAAGACCAAGTCAGATGACATACACAACAGCATATGTTGTTCCGAAAGGGAAAGCTCGAAATCCTCCAAATCCCTTTCGGTATCCCGTCGGACCGGATGAAATTTTCGGACGTCCGTACCCGCTACCGCGGAGCGTCCCGACCCAGCATCGTCGGATAAAAAATATGCGACAGATTCAGTTGATGCTGAGATGCTGCGATAAACTGTGCTATTTAGGAAAGCACGTCCGTTCCCGAGGCCTGTGCAGTAGCGGCCTTACGATGCATTGCCGCCGGAAGCTCCGTGTACGTTGACTCCCGCACACTTCCTATGCGAACGTCCGGAGTCTGCAGGCCTCGTGTCCCTGGCTACCGGATGGTGTGACCTGGTCGCTGATGATTCTCTGACTGGTGAAGCTGACTGGATATCCGTGGTCACGTAGCCAAGAGCGGTCGTGTGCGCAACTATGAGAATGAGGAAGCCTTATTGACAGTCTACTCCGGACTGACTATATGTCGGAGCGTCCCGAGCGACGGACGTATGCTCCAAATGCGAAACATTTGTACCACAACATCTGGGGCCAGATGCTGTTGAACGAGAGAGGGGCCTCTCTCGCTTGCCGTCCGGATGGACCGGAACGAGCTATGAACCGGACTAAAAGGCTTCCTCCGTTCTCCCTCCGATCCGCCGTCACTGGGTGTGCATTAGGTTGATTTATAGTGCTCGCATCACCCCAAAATTCCTTCTAGACCGCAACGGACGAACCCGGCTGCCGAACCATTCAGTGAATGGACGCTACACCGGGTGAGCTAGCGAACGTCAAAGGCCGTCGAACCTACTAGGGTCCTCTTAGGCAATTGGCGTATTTACATGAGCACTTTTCCGCTAGCCCTTCATTAACTGTGACGACGGAGGCACACTGTTGGAAGACATCACAGATATATCACCCTAATCTTGATCGTCTGAAATAGAAATTGATAAAGTAGAGTGACCCTGCGGGGAAAGGACCGGAGTGTCCAATTCCCCAATAACATACCGTGACATACGCTTCCCATATTGTCATCGAAATCATATGATACAGAACAGGAGTTAATGCGAGTACACTGACCACATACAGAATGATTATAAAGTCAGAGGAAGACTTCCTCTTATTACAATTGAACAATATCCTTTCAATGTGAAAAGAAAACAAGTCCTGGTACTCGCACTAACCCCTGGCAATCAAAATACATAATAATAATATGATCCATTAATATAGAAAAAATAATTGAAATCAAAATATTTTGAAAAAATATTTTTTCAGAACAGCCCAAGTTTCTGAAAAGTAACGTTGAGCCCCAATGGATCCCAAGCCTAAGTGTGGACAAAAATTTTAAAAATATTTTAAACAATTTATTCAACACTTACGAACAATAAAAATGTATCTAGTTATGATTAAAATAACATGAAGATATTATTTTCCAGAAATCCCCCCCTCACACAGAGGGCTGTTGTAAATGTAAACAATGAGTGTAAAAACACTAAAATAAGACTCCAGGCACCCAGGCCCGAAATCAGTTACCAAAAATACACTATCTGATGCAAAACAGAGACTTCCAGGGAAGAAACTGCAGAACATCAGATGGTAGATGCAGAACACAATGCCTAAACACCCGTAGGTGAAGACGTAAACATGGGGAAAAGAACAGAATTCATTCTGTTATTCAGCTAAAACTCCCAAGAAAATTTAGTAATAATAATTACAAAAACTATGCCAAAAGCATGGGAGAATAGCAAGGGGGGACTTAAAGGACAGGGAGAGAGGAAAACACTTAAAAAACAGTGTAACTAAATAATCAGAATGACAACAAAATGGCTGCTGCCTCGAAAATAGGTAACTTAACATAATTTCATTAAAAAATTTTAAGTTACAGCCCTGATAATATTCTGTCACACATTTTTTCCTCTCCTCCTTCTCTATCCTCCTTAGAATCACCATTTCACTAATATTTATGTGTCTGGCATCATTTAAACTGAGATTTACAAGCACAAAGATCAGTCAGATGTTAACTGATGAAGGGCCAAACTTAGAATGATTAATGGCACCAATTTCGGAACGTCCTTGACACTGCGCATGCGCAGTAGAGGCGAAGTGTGGAGGGCCTTTCAGGACATGTTTTCTTTGGTTTTAGATGCAAATTTTGGGGATTGGGGGGCAAAATTTGTGTTTGGCCCTATATTTTAAGAGTTAGCACCAGCTATGTCTGGGTCATTGGTACAGTATAAAAATATAGAAATTTTGGTACACTTCGGGCTCCCACTGGAAGACCAAATATGAACCCCGGGACTTAGCATTAACAAACTTATACTTCACCTCCCAAAGGATACTGTATACCAAATATCAAAAGATTCTGACAGGTGGATGTGAAGAAGAAGATTTTTGAAGAATATTCCTCATATTGAACTAAGTTATAATTCAAACCCAGGGACTTGGCTTGAACAAACTTGAATCTGAACCCCCTAAGGATGCTGCATACCAAATATCAAAAGATTCTGATTGGTGGATCTGAAGAAGAATTTTAAAGAATATTCCTCATAGAACATTTGGGCTCCCATAGAGAGAACAAATATGGAAACAGGGAATTGATTTCAACAAATATGTGAACAAATCTGCCAAAGATTTTATATGTGAAATATGAAAGCTTTTGGAAAAGTGGTTTGGGAGAAGAAGATTCTTTAATGTTTTTCCCATTACCCACAGTGTTAACTGGTAGAGTGCTAAATTATTTTTGACCATCAAAATTTGTTCACATGTCTTTGCCTTGTTACAATTTGTGGGAGAGTGCCCCAAGGCACTCTCCCATAAATTGTAACAAGGCAAACCTATACAGACTAAATAATTTCACTTCAATGATAATATGAAGCACATCCACTGAATATAAGGCCTTTACATTACGGTCCCTGCATGTCAGAGTAAAGCCCAAATATGGGCTTCCAGCACTCAACCAGTTAAAAAATGCTGACTCAGAGCTTTTTCAAAGTCCCAGAAAAGTACCCTATGATAAAACCGATGGCAATTTTTTTTTATCATTCCTTTCTGTTTGTCCTAAGTAAGCTTCACACCAAATAAAAATTCTCAGTGCCGTGTAGTTCTGGAGATATGGGCATTTTTTCTATTTTTTGTTCCTGCAGTTCCCATGGGGCGACAGGAAAATTTTTTTTTGGCATAAATTAAGTCCTTATGATCCAATAAGCCTTCATATCAAATCTGGTTCAAATCAGCCTCTCAGTTTGAAAAAATAGAGATTCTGGGCATGGCTAAAATTCTTGCCCCTCCCATAACAATGGCAAATATAGCGCCTCGAACTTCTCTTGAACAAGTCTGAGCCAACACCTCAAAAGGAAACTGCACACCAAATATCAAGTCTCTGTTACTGCTGGTTAACGAGTAGAAGATTTATTAAGATTTTGTTGGCACACTTTTTGGGCGTGGCCCTACCCAGAGGTGGGGCAACTTGATTTGAACAAAATCAAAATGCGATGTCATAACAAACAATCATCTCAAATTTCACTTAAATCGGTTCAGCGGTTTTGGAGAAGTCGCAAACACAATGTTCATGGACGATGAACGAAGAGTGATCACTAAAGCTCACCCCGACTTTCAGGAAGGTGAGCTAAAAAGACTTTGTGATAGCTATCCTGCTATGCAGATGCCATAACAAAAATGAAAGTGTCAATGACACTGTAGCTTAACTTGTGTGTTGTGTTTGATGAAAAGGATAATGTTCTATGTTTATGAAAGGATTATGAAATAAAACAAGAATTGTGATAATTGGGAATATGTTCATTTCTGTTCCCTGTGTGCTATGTTTATGATAAAAATAATATGAGGTGTACACTGTACTAAAGAGCTGAGGGGTGGGTTAATATGACCTCACAGTTAATGTATGTGGCCCTCACAGTTAACGTATATCAACAAAAGTTACCAAGTTACAGTGAAATTATTCCAAAACGAGTCATCCTATCAAGTTACATTAAAATCCCCTCATAAATATGGCCTGTAGACTGTGCTAAAGGTTTTCGGGCTTCGGGCCCCTGTAGCCGTCAGTTTCCCAATTGCGTCCAAAGGTGATGTTCTCATCTAGACATTATATGAAGTCAATCTACCAAGTTAGAATGAAATCCCTTAATAAATATGACCTGTAGACTGTGCTAAAGGTTTTTGGGCTTTGGGCTCTGGCAGCCATCATGGTTGAATGATCGCAACCAAAAGGGGACATTCTCATATGGATACTATTTGGAGTCATCCTACCAAGCTACAATGAAATCCCTTCATAATTATGACCTGTAGACTGTTATAAAGGTTTTCGGGCTTTGGGCCCCTGAAGCCGTCACAGTTGCCCAATCGTGTCCAAAAGGGGAGGTTCTCATCTAGACATTATATGAAGTCAACCTACCAAGTTACAATGAAATCCCTTCATAAATATGACCTGTAGACGGTGCTAAAGGTTTTCGGGCTCGGGCAGCCATCATGGTTGAATGATCGCAACCAAAGGGGACAATCTCATCTGTGCATCATCTGGAGTGATCCTGCGAAGTTACAATGAAATCCCTTCATAAATATGACCTGTAGACTGTACTCAAGGTTTTCGGGCTTCGGGCACCTGTAGCAATCACAGTTGACCAATCACGACCAAATGGGGATGTCATCATCTAGGCATTATATGAAGTCAACCTAACAGGTTACAATGAAATCCTTCTATAAATATAACCTTTTGGCTATGCTAAAGGTTTTTGGGCTCGGGCACCCATCAAGGCTGAATGATCACGGCAAAAATGGGATGTTCTCATCTAGACATTATTTGGAGTCATCCTACCAAGTTACAATGAAATCCCTTCATAAATATGACCTGTAGACAGTGCAAAAGGTATTCGGGCTTCGGGCACCTTTAGCCGTCAAAGTTGCCCAATCATGTCCAAAAGGGGACGTTCTCATCTAGACATTATATGAAGTCAACCTACCAAGTTACAATGAAATCCCTTCATAAATATGACCTGTAGACTGTGCTTAAGGTTTTCGGGCTTCGGGCTTGGGCAGCCATCATGGCTGAATGATCGCAACCAAAGGGGACAATCTCATCTGGGCATCATCTGGAGTGATCCTACGAAGTTACAATGAAATCCCTTCATAAATATGACCTGTAGACTGTGCTCAAGGTTTTTGGGCTTTGGGCACTTGTAGCCATCACAGCTGACCAATCACGACCAAAAGGGGATGTCATCATCTAGGCATTATATGGAGTCAACCTAATAGGTTACAATGAAATCCTTCCATAAATATGACCTTTTACCTATACTAAAGGTTTTGGGGCTTGGGCACCCATCAAGGCTGAATGATCGCGATCAAAATGGGATGTTCTCATCTAGACATTATTTGGAGTCATCCTACCAAGTTACAATGAAATCCCTTCGTAAATATGACCTCTAGACTGTGCTAAAGGTTTTCAGGCTTTGGGCTTGGGCAGCCATCATGGCTGAATGATCGTAACCAAAGGGGACAATCTCATCTGGGCATCATCTGGAGTGATCCTGCGAAGTTACAATGAAATCCCTTCATAAATATGACCTGTAGACTGTGGTAAAAGTTTTTGGGCTTCGGGCACCTTTAGCCGTCACAGTAGCCCAATCATGTCCAAAAGAGGACGTTCTCATCTAGACATTATATGAAGTTAACCTACCAGGTTACAATGAAATCCCTTCATAAATATGACCTATTGACTGTGCTAAAGGTTTTCAGGCTTCAGGCTCGGGCAGCCATCATGGTTGAATGATTGCAACCAAAGGGGACAATCTCATCTGGGCATCATCTGGAGTGATCCTGCGAAGTTACAATGAAATCCCTCCATAAATATGACCTGTAGACTGTGCTCAAGGTTTTCGGGCTTCGGGCACCTGTAGCCATCACAGTTGACCAATCACGACCAAAAGAGGATGTCATCATCTAGGCATTATATGGAGTCAACCTAACAGGTTACAATGAAATCCTTCTATAAATATAACCTTTTGCCTATGCTAAAGGTTTTTGGGCTCGGCCACCCATCAAGGCTGAATGATCACGGCAAAAATGGGACGTTCTCATCTAGACATTATTTGGAGTCATCCTACCAAGTTACAATGAAATCCCTTCATAAATATGACCTGTAGACAGTGCAAAAGGTTTTCGGGCTTCGGGCACCTTTAGCCGTCAAAGTTGCCCAATCATGTCCAAAAGGGGACGTTCTCATCTAGACATTATATCAAGACAAACTACCAAGTTACAATGAAATCCCTTAATAAATATGACCTGTAGACTGTGCTAAAGGTTTTCGGGCTTCGGGCTCGGGCAGCCATCATGGTTGAATGATCGCAACCAAAGGGGACAATCTCATCTGGGCATCATCTGGAGTGATCCTGCGAAGTTACAATGAAATCCCTTCATAAATATGACCTGTAGACTGTGCTCAAGGTTTTCGGGCTTCGGGCACCTGTAGCCATCACAGTTGACCAATCACAACCAAAAGGGGATGTCATCATCTAGGCATTATATGGAGTCAACCTTACAGGTTACAATGAAATCCTTCTATAAATATAACCTTTTGCCTATGCTAAAGGTTTTTGGGCTCAGGCACCCATCAAGGCTGAAGGATCATGGCCAAAATGGGTTGTTCTCATCTAGACATTATTTGGAGTCATCCTACCAAGTTACAATGAAATCCCCTCATAAATATGACCTGTAGACTGTGCTAAAGGTTTTCGGGCTTCAGGCACCTTTAGCCGTCACAGTAGCCCAATCATGTCCAAAAGGGGACGTTCTCATCTAGACATTATATGAAGTTAACCTACCGAGTTACAATGAAATCCCTTCATAAATATGACCTGTAGACTGTGCTAAAGGTTTTCGGGCTTCGGGCTCGGGCAGCCATCATGGCTGAATGATCGCAACCATAGGAGACAATCTCATCTGGGCATCATCTGGGGTGATCCTGTGAAGTTACAATGAAATCCCTTCATAAATATGACCTGTAGACTGTGCTCAAGGTTTTCGGGCTTCGGGCACTAGTAGCCATCACAACTGACCAATCACGACCAAAAGGGGATGTCATCATCTAGGCATTACATGGAGTCAACCTAACAGGTTACAATGAAATCCTTCCATAAATATGACCTTTTGCCTATGCTAAAGGTTTTTGGGCTCGGGCACCCATCAAGGCTGCATGATCGCGATCAAAATGGGACTTTCTCATCTAGACATTAGTTGGAGTCATCCTACCAAGTTACAATGAAATTCCTTCATAAATATGACCTCTAGACTGTGCTAAAGGTTTTCGGGCTTTGGGCCTCTGTAGCCGCCACAGTTGCCCAATCATGCCCAAAAGGTGACTTTCTCATCTAGACATTGTATGAAGTCAACCCACCAAGTTACAATGAAATTCCTCAATAAATATGACCTGTAGACTGTGGTAAAGGTTTTCGGGTTTTGGGCTCGGGCAGTCGTTACGGTTGGCAGATCATGCCCAAATGGGGAAATTCTCATCTAGACATCATAAGGAGTCATCCTACCAAGTTACAATGAAATCCCTCCACATTAAACATGACCTGCAGACTGTGCTAAAAGTTTTTGGGTTTCGGGCTTGGGCAGCCATCATGGTTGATAGATCAAGCCCAAATGGGGACGTTCTCATCTAGACATTATACAGAGGCATCCTACCAAGTTACAATGAAATCCCCTCATAAATACGACCTGTAGACTGTGCTAATGGTTTTCGGGTTTTGGGCTCGGGCAGCCATACCGGTTGCCCGATCGCGACCAAAAGGGGACGTTCTCATCTAGACATGACCCCAAACCTGCATATGAAATTTTGTGACGATCAGACAAGAACTGCGGGGTGTAGCCTGTGCTAAAGGAAAATGTAAACAGACGTCACAGACTAACAGACTTCCGCACGCGTGATGGCAATAGCTTATCTTGACTGTGTCAAGTTAAGCTAACAACAAGAGGGGGTGTCCATCCTCATTAGCTCACCAACGCATGGGATGCAATAAATCTAGGTCTATTACAAATCTGCAAAAAATGTATGATCAAGGGTTAATGTTAAATTATATTGATGTATTTAACACATATATGAAATATAAAAGCCACAGTATACCCGTGGTAACCTCCACTCATGTACATATGTGTACAGCATAACAGGTTAGAATTTTTCTAAGCCCACACTTACAAAAAAGTCTAACACAGCATTAAAAAAATCAAAAATCCGCAAAAAATGTCTGGGCAAGGGTTAATGTGATCTGATATTGATGCATGTAACATATATATGAAATATAAAAGCTACAGCATGCCGGTAGTAGCCTCCACTCACATATAACAAAACAGGTCAGAAATTTTCTAAGTCCACACTTACAAAAAGTCAAACATTGCATGAAAAAGTCACAAATCTGTATAAAATGTCCGGTCAAGGGTTAATGTTGACTTTAATTTATGCATTTAACTCATATATGAAATAAAAGAGGCCCCAAGGGGTCTTAATTGCTCACCTGACAAAGTGGTTCAAAGATGTATTTGGAGTTGCATTCAGTTAGACATGGTTCATCAACACTACAAAGGAATTATGTCATAAAGGCAGTACACTATTACATAAGTTCATAACAAAAATAAAGTAATATACAAGGTAATAGTCTACTGCATGGAAACGACATAGCCATAAAGTCTGTCTTCCTGCCGCTCCCATTTAGAAAAAAAACACAAAAAACATCAGAGTTGGAGGTGGGGGTGGTCGAGCCTAATTTTCTTTTTTTCCTGGGCGTGAGAGTAGCATGGGTTAAAGACTAGAACTGTATGATTAGGGTTGAAAATCGATGTGGAGAGTTAAGTAAATCATTGGGCTCCAATAAAGAGCCAAAATATTAACCCAGGGACCTGATTTGAACAAACTTGAATGTCACCTAGAGATGTTGTATCACAAATATGAAAGGATTCTGACTGGTGGATCTGAAGAAGAAGATTTAAAAAAACAGTAACTCATATTGCATTAAGTTAAAATTCAGACCCCTATAGGTAGCCCAAATTAATAACCCAGGGGCACAATTTGAACAAATATGCATCTGAATACCTTATAGACGTTGTATACCAAAAATGAAAGAATTCTGACTGGTGGATCTGGAGAAGATTTTTAATGGAATTTCCTCATATTCCACTAAGTTAATTTGGTCCAGTGGTTTATGAGGGGAAGTCGATAATGTACAGTTCACACCGGATGGACGACAGACAGAAAGTGATCTCTTAAGCTCCCCCTGACTTTCAGTTAGGTGAGCTAAAAACTAGAAGGCCAACCCATTCCAGGATGGGTGGCCCCACCCATGCAACAGAAAATTTCCAGTTGCATTGCATATCAATTTCTAGCTGGATCTGGATGGAATCACGGAGTCACACACTCCCCATTTATACAGAAGTTTTAATCCTACAGCCCATTAGTAATAATCTGACCACACAGATCTATAGTAATAATTTGATCGCCCAGCCCTATCATAATAATTTGATCATACATGTACAGCCATATACTAATAATTTGATCCTACAACCCCTATTGCAATAATTTGATCTTAGTACCCCTAAAGTAATACTCTGGACGGCTGCAGGATCAAGTAATTGCTGATTTTTCTATATGATTTTGATGTGTGTCACCAGCTAGTAGATTGTGAAACTTTACTTGAAGCCAACATTCATGCATTACTGGTCGAAAGAATAATGTTTGTTAACTTTCCATATTTAGCCACAGGTACTCGGCACAAGCTGGGAAATCGAAAGAAAAATGATATTTGATACCATTTTTGAATTATGTTGACGTACCCCTGTAATGGTATATAAATATTAACAAGGTAAACAACTCGCTTTTCGAAAACGATAGCACTCATCTTTGTTTTTCCCCCCTCAAATTTGATTCACACAACGTATCCAACAATACCCAGTATCAATGGAAAGGAGAATGAATAAGCTTTACAGTGGTGTATTACATGACCGTTGGGTGTTCTTGGGTTGTTCATGATAACTGGGAGAAGTCGCAGAAAAGGCCAAAAAACATTTAATCGGACAAGAAAGTGCACGGTGAAATGAGGTTTACGAGCGACAATTATCCAATTTATTATAAATAATTCGAGGTTCCATTGTATATGGAGGACAGATTCATATATTAACCGTATACCTTTATCAATTACTAATCTCGGATCCACATTTATTAATTTCTGGAGTTCACATTTAACGTTTATACACTTTTTAGCCGTAACTTTGACATCTTTTCCCCAAGTTGACCTGAGTGGACGGCGTCCTTGGATACACGACTTGCGCAAAAGCTTTCCCCATTCTCCCATTGGCTTATTTTTATCGATGATTTTCTTGGCATAAATAGTAGCCAATGTGATGTCATTGTGCTTCTATGGATGCCTCTAGCTTTTTTTTATTCCAAGGGAACGTTAAAAAAATGTATAAACGGCAAATGTGAACTCCAGAAATTAATAAATGTGGATCCGAGATTAGTAACTGATAAAGGTATACGGTTAATATTTGAATCTGCCCTCCATATACAATGGGACCTAGAATTATTTATAATAAATTGGATAATTGTCGCTTGTAAACCTCATTTCACTGTGCACTTTCTTGTCCGATTAAATGTTTTTCGGCCTTTTCTGCGACTTCTCCCAGTTATCATGAACAACCCAAGAACACCCAACGGTCATGTAATACACCACTGTAAAGCTTATTCATTCCACTTTCCATTGATACTGGGTATTGTTGGATACGTTGTGTGAATCAAATTTGAGGGGGAAAAAAACGAAGATGAGTGCTATCGTTTTCGAAAAGCGAGTTGTTTACCTTGTTAATATTTATATACCATTACAGGGGCACGTCAGCATAGATTCAAAAATGGTATCAAATATCATTTTTCTTTCGATTTCCCAGCTTGTGCCGAGTACCTGTGTATTTAGCAACTCCTTTTCATGAAAAATTTGCATCTGCCCCATGTGAATACCCACCCTAAGAGGTCTTTTATTCCAAGGTAGGTTTTTGTCAGGATCAAGTGGAAATACTTTGTGTTTTTTCACAGCCAAACAATACTGTTGATGTCCCTGTCTGAAGTAGATGACCTCATCTCCCATCTGTGGAACATATGGAGCTTTTCTTGGAACACAATCTGTAAGCCACTCAGAAGGTCTAAATTGTTCAGGAAGTTCTGTAACATTCTGTGGAATTTCCTTTTTCTAACAAATAAAGAAAATAAAAAATAGTAAAGCTTGATCAGCATCAGAACTGTGAAAATGAAAAAATTTATAGTAATTTATATATTTTTTATACTTACCAATGACCCAGACTTTGCTTAGCTGGTGCTAACCCAAAAATATCTAGGGCCAAGCACAAATTTTGCCCCCCAATCCCCCAAATTTGCATGCAAAACCGAAAATTAGAAGTCCTAACTGGCCCTCCATACATTTTACCCTCTGCGCATGCGCAGATGCCAGGAAGTCACTGAATCTGGCGCCAATAAAATCATTCTTTGTAGAAAAAAGATTATAATAATTCAGCGGGCAGGTATGAGTGCCCAGTACAGCCCACTCATGGAAGGGCCATTCCCATCTGGGTCATTGGTAAGTATAAAAAATATATAAATTACTATAAATTTTTTCATATTTTTATACTGTAACCAATGACCCAGACTTAGCTGAATCGTAAAAAGGCAGAGGGCCTAGAACTTCCGAAATATTAGATCAACATAGATCAAATCCTTCAATCCATGATGAAATTAGAATTTACATGAATGTCTCTTAATACCATAATAGAAGAGACATAACATAATATGGATCCCAATAATGTAAATCCTAAATCTAAGCATAAAATCATGTTAATTAGGATGTAACAAATAAAACAATTTTAGAGACTAGACTGGACTAGGCCCTAAAAATTATTATGGCATACTGAGAATGAGAGAAAATTTCCCATAAACCTACGCCACACAATAATACTGCAGCTGTTTGTCGAACAGAGTATGGACAAGACAGCTTCTTCAATAGTTACATATCCCATAAGGCAGAGAAGTGGACAAAATGACCCACCCCCCTTTTTTTTTTAACATAACTTCAAAAGAAAGAGGAGAGAGCTCTGAAATCAATAAGCATAAACCGGAAACGATTCAAATAAATATCGATCAGGCACTCAGCAAATGAATTCATGAATAATAAATGGTGCTTAACGTCACTTCACAAGCCAAGGCTATAGTAATGATTTTGGTAAATAACATTATCCGCTATAAATATGCACTGCAGATGCCGTATACAGGTACAACAAAATCAGTGAGAAATTAATTAGAACATATACATACAAAAGCGGGATAAGATGAACAATCTCTGCAGAGAAAACACGCTTCAAGATCATTCACAGGAGGCCTCTGTAATATTAAATCCGGTAAAAAAAACTCTCCAACGTGTACTATTTGGTATCTACAACTATAAACACGTGAGAATATGCGATTTGAGAACCGATAAAATAGAGAACAGGATCTAGAAATGGAGGTAGGAATGATAAACCGGCTCCAAAATCAGAAAATAAATACCAGAAACAAATGCAACAGAACAGCATATATGCGTATGATGGTGCCATCCAGCACGACTCAGACGCAAAGTATGTATTATTAAAAAATATATACGCGATAGCGTGAGTGTGTGTGTGTGTGTGTGTGTGTGGGGGGGGGGGGGGGGGAGGGGGGAATTCAAATATATGTCAAACCTCCTCACCCACATTACTTAATCATTGCTGCTGCAGACAGCAATAATATAGTGATCATAAAGCTCTTTCACGTCTGAATACTCCGTAATGCCACTGAGAATGGAGAATGACATGAAGAATAAAACTTCCCTTAAAGAAGAAAACCCTCTCATGGGGAAGCTTCTGGCGAATGCCCAATAACAGACCCCATAAGTTCAATGAAATCAATAGAAACAAATGAATTGAAGGGTACACGTATCCTATCATTCATTCCCATGAAAACGGCTGAGGGTCAATGTATGCGCTCAAAAGCCTTATACTAGCGACAAAATTAATGGAAACTATTATTCCCATGTGCCGAAAACTTAACTATCCTGAAGTGATCCCACATAAGATCATATAATAGCCAAACAGTTAGAATAAGTGCTTACTTATGCGCTGAAATCTTAAGCATTGACTGCTAATAGGAAGATAAATAACCCAAGCAGTATGAATAGCTAACTGACTTATTTAGCAATAGAATGAACATAACGCCACTTCTATTGAAAAATAATGACAACAAAAGCGTAACCTCTCTTCTGATAAACTCTGATGTGCATAGAAAGACCATCAGACTCAGGATTGTAAAGCAATATATGAACTCACATCCGAAATAATTGAGAAAACCGTAATATATGTCCAAACTTGAGCTTATTTTAAAAGATTCTCCAAAACAAAACAGGTCAAGAGGGAAAAAACGTCTACCACTCTAGTTAATAACTGGAGTAGACATGTGTGTAAGCGACCCATCGAAATAACATTCCAAGCCACTCCACATAACTCTATCCAGTGCGGAAAACTATCGCTGTTAATGAGTCTGATAACCAATAAAAGCAAGCCAAACAGCTAGTTAATTCGCTCTGTGAAACAGATGAACCAGCCAAATGAATAGTGGGATACATGAATCCTATCATAAATCCCATGAGACTTATCTAGTTCACAAAACAAGTGATCTAAAGAACTATACGCGCTACAATTGCCGAACGTTCGCTTATCGACTGAAAGATAATAATAAATAACCTAATTATCCACTTCCAGTCAAAATTGGCCGAACTGAGTTCTATAAGAGCCTAGAACCACCGGCTCAGGGGAGTCTGATCAGTAACTCATACTGACGAGAAACCCCTATCCAAGTGGCTGTATAGACAAACCTAAAGAATTATATATAGGAGAGATACCTATACCTTCGCTATGAGCCTTATAAGCGAAATGAGTCTAGGACAAACTCTCCTGCTCTTCTGTTGGCTGTGGTCGATTAGATCCCAACTTAAAGAGTCGAGAATAGATGCTTTCTTGTAGTTTAATCCTACAATAATGAAAGCTTACCATCAAAGACTTAGGTATACCTATACCTTGCTATAAGTCCTTATAGACGATTTGAGTCTAGGACAACCTCTCGTACTCTTTCTGCTGGTGATGGTAGATTAGACCCCAGCTTAAAGAGACGAGAATTGATTCTTATCATAAAAACTAGAGTTGGAAGACTAAAGCGACACAAGGCTTCGTTGCATCAGAAGAACTTCCACTTAACATTAGTTAAGATCAAGAAATAAATACTAGGTCTGGAAAGAATTTAAAAAGGTATAAAGGTATATAGACGATGCATCACAGTACTTAAAATTAAAGTACATAAGACCATGAGACTAAATTCGCTCTGACTAAGAAATTATCTTCTCAACTGCGTCCGAGCGAACAGCTAAATGATGAAGGTAAGGCTAAAACTAGGATCTTAGCCTGCTCAATCAACACTGAGGAACTCTCCACATCTTCCTCTGTTGTTTTTAAAAGTACGTGAACCATCACAAATGATTAATGAAAGTGTCAATGACACTGTAGCTCAACTTGTCAAGACAAAGACATGTACATGTGTAGCATGTGACGCAGCAATGACAAACATCTAGGTAATGACCTGATAACAAAGGTACATATAAAGTATTGTAATGGTCTGTACATAAATACTGACCGTTGCCTGTAACAAATGTATAGGTAAAGTATTGTAAAGGTGGGTGACAGTCAGATGCTAAACTAGAAAAAAATCTTTGAGTCCCAGAGTGGGTCTGACTGAACCCCAAAATATTTGTTCTCATAGCACAGTGATAACAAAGGCACCCCAAAACACAATCATTCCTGTCCCAAGGTGAAAACAAAGGTACCCAAGAAGTTTCGTGAAGATCAGTTCACAAATATGAGCTGTGTAGAAGTTGTGACAAAAAACTGATTGGACCTAATTTCGATACAAAATGGCCACTGGCAGCCATCTTGAATTTTGGACCGCACCCAGAAACACTCGTTCTCGTCCCAAGGTGATAACAAAGGTACCCAAGAAGTTTTGTGAAGATCGGTTCATAAATACAGCCTCTAGCCCAAGCCGTATTGACATGTGCACTTACAGTGTATAAGTAGCACTGAATAAATCAAAGTTCATCTAATTTGCATAATTTCTGAACGAGAAAAAAACCCATACTATATGTGATGTATTCCATGTTACTAAACATTCATACAAAAATTTATTCAAATCAGAACTTTCATACAGAAGTTCTGTATAAAAGACTGATTGCACTAATTTTGATACAAAATGGCTGCTGGTGGCCATCTTAAATTTCGGACCACACCCAAAAACACTCGTTCTCATCCCACGGTGATAACAAAGGTACCCAAGAAGTTTCGTAAAGATCGGTTCATAAATACGGCCTCTAGCCTGAGCCGTATAGAAGTTGTGTACAAAAAACTGATTAGACCTAATTTCGGTACAAAATGGCCACTGGAAGCCATCTTGAATTTTGGACCACACCCAGAAATACTCGTTCTCGTCCCAAGGTGATAACAAAGGTACCCAAGATGTTTCGTGAAGATCGGTTCATAAATACGGCCTCTAGCCCGAGCCGCATAGGGATTTGCACTTACAGTGCTGAAAGTAACACTAAATAAATCAAAGTTAGTCTAATTTGCATAATATAAGCACGAGAAAAAAACCCATATGATATGTAATGTATCTCATGGTACTAAACATTCATACGAAAAATTATTCAAATCAGAGCTTTCATATGGAAGTTCTGTACAAAAAAAAAATTTCTGCATCGTCGGTACAAAATGGCTGCTGGCAGCCATCTTGAATTTCGGACTGCACCCAAAAACACTCGTTCTCATCCCACGGTCATAACAAAGGTACCCAAGAAGTTTCGTAAAGATTGGTTCATAAATATGGCCTCTAGCCTGAGCCATAGCAGCTTGGCACTTACAGCTCTGAAAGTAACACTAAATAAATCAAAGTCAGTCTAATTTGCATAATTTACGCACGAGAAAAAAACCCGTATTATATGTGATGTATCCCATGGTACTAAACATTTATACAAAACTTTATTCAAATCAGAACTTTCATACAGAAGTTCTGTACAAAAAGTTAAAAAATTTATAGTAATTTATATATTTTTTATACTTACCAATGACCCAGACATAGCTGGAGCTAACTCTTAAAATATAGGGCCAAACACAAATTTTGCCCCCCAATCCCCAAAATTTGCATCTAAAACTAAAGAAAACATGTCCTGAAAGGCCCTCCACACTTCGCCCCTACTGCGCATGCGCAGTGTCAAGGACGTTCCGAAATTGGCGCCATTAATCATTCTAATAACCAGTGCCTGGTAAGCGCTATGTACTCAGCGGGGAGGCAAGAGTTCCCAACTCCTGGGAGGGCCATCCCCGTCTGGGTCATTGGTAAGTATAAAAAATATATAAATTACTATAAATTTTTTAACATTTTTATACTGTACCAATGACCCAGACATAGCTGAATAGTAAAAAGGCTGGAGGGCCAAGGACATAGAGCAAAATGGAATACGCTCAATAAAATAAAATAGAGTCATCCCCTGTAGGGAAAAGAAGTAATAGGCCTTACATGTATCTTTCTTATTTATGATAAATTAGAAAGATACAACACCTTCCAAAATTGAGCTTCATACATCCATGTACTCTATTAATATCCAATATAATCCTTATACTAATAATTTTTAAAGTAAGCCAATAAATAAAGTAAGTCTAGAGAATAGAGACTCTTATACTCCTAAAAGTGTCTGAGGATTGCATAATCATGTCCGTTGACATATGCAATATTCAAAAGCTATACTTTAAAAAACTAAGACTTGAATGAATTTTAAAAACCTAAACTTCTCACTAAACAACCATCCCAATAACAGCTCAGAATTACTAACTCCGGAGGAGGTATCCCCTTGTTTTCATAGTAAAACAGGTGACCCAAGGGAACACCCTCCCCCCCCCCCCCCCCCCCCCCCCCCTTTTTCTTGCCCTGGGTCAAATAGCCCAGAGCGAAGAGGGCAGCCGAACGGAGACACTGCCGAAACAGACAGCCTACCTAGCTATAGTAGCAACTGTTAAGTGAATGACATTCTGAGCAGTAGATAATAGACCTAACAATAGAGGCCTCCAGAAATGGACTCGATATTTCTGAGATAAAATTCATGAATGTGGATGGCTGAGCGCAATGAGCGGCCTTCAAAAATCTATAATAGCGACACTATTAATGTAAGCCCAAGAAGTAGAAGAACTCTTACTTCATGAGCCGAAATCTTAAGCACAACTGCTAAGTCAATGATATACTATAAGCAGTACCGATAGTTAATAGAATCCATTAACAATAAAATGGAGCGTAACGTCCTTCTACTAGACATCAAAGACAGAAGAAGCTTACGCCCATAGTAATAAACAGAAATCTGTTTATAAATACATAAACTGTACCCGGAAAGAGTAAAGGCCTATGCCCATACGAAGACGGAAGGACCTTAAAATAATAGGTTCCGGATAATAGGAGCCTAACTCTTATGCAACAATCCAACCTAAATAGTAACGGAAGTATTGATTCCGAAACTATGAAAGTGAAAATCATCCATCGATAGTGCATGAAACTCACTGACTCTACAGTAAAAGAGAAACCAACAGAATTACTGTCTAAAAGGTCAGAATTTGAAAACTACTGTTTCCAGAGGCTCAAATGATTACTTAGCTAAATAAGAACCGAAGTTAAAATCCGTATAGGAATTTAATCTAAAGATTCTAAGTCTATTTATCAAAAAGTTACTAACTGACTTAGATAAAGAGACAAAAAGACTCAATTGTAAACTATCGTAGAGTGCATAGGTATGAGGTAACATAAACCTATAACCTAAATAATAACAGGCTGCAGTAGATCTTGTGAAACAAGTATACTAAAAAATAGCAATGAGTAGTATGGAGGGATCAACAATATGAACATAATGATCCCTACACCACGACGGAAGAGCCTCCACTTTAGCCGCATAGAATAGCGAAGAAGAGGATCTCCTATAGTAAGAAATCGCGTCCAAAGCTCGTCCAGTACAGTGCTTACAATGCAATACGGACCACACAACGGAATACATGAAGGTTGCGACCTTGCAGGTTGTGATAAAGATGACACGATTTACCCAGTGAAAAAGATCCTCACATAGAGGAAGATTTCACGTTAAAACCCACAGTAGACAAGAGAGAAAATTACTCATGATCTCTGTGAAGATAGAGATGCTATCAACAGAAATGTATTGTGGTTGTTTATCTTAGCAATACCTGCTAAAACAACAGCGCCGGAGGATACGCGTATCCTATCATTCCGTCCTATAGATCAATAGAGCGTTAAGAATATTAGCTCAGAGATCTGGACAAGCCAACACATACGTCTGCAATTGATTAGCAAGCTGTGTCATAAATAAATCACTGATTGAATACTTGTTTGTTGAGAGTCCATTCTGACAGCAACAACGACCCGTAAGAGAACGGGAGTCCGATAAAACAATCAGACGACCCGGAATATGACGGACCAAAACTGAACTTGGTGTACTATAACCAACAGACGGATTCTTTCCATTAAATTGAATAACGGAAACGAAAGAGTGCCTCCCTGGTTCCGGAGATACGCCACTACTGTCGAATTAAAGGACAGGAATTTGGGCATGCGTTTCTGAATAATGTTCATGCAATGACATAAAGCAAGCCTAAAAAACATTATTCCGCGGAAGAAAACTGATTGCTAAAAGACTGCGGAACCCAAAGACCCTGGCACTTCGAATCCGTAGGGATCAGAATTATATCCCAATCTGTATGACTGGCAACCGTCATAACAGCCACACTCGGGTCCGGCAACTGCGGCGGCACTCTCTGAGTCAACCACCGAATGTTTGCCCCAGTCTGAATCTCTTGTAACACTAGATAAACAAGAGAACGTGTAAATCGAGCAATTCATGGATTGCCGAAAAGTTGCCGTCGAAGAGAAGCTCCTCCGAGAACGAAGCGACTCTGAGAGAGTTCTTAACCTTACTATCCACGCGAGTGGATGTAGCTAGGGCTGCGTCACGTCTAACTAACTCCAATCAGCCACTGAAGGGCGGAGTTATACGTGAACAAACTACTGCCCTCAAAAGAAATTACATTGAGAATAATATCCCGTAAATCTTTTCTTGAAGACGTAATGATAACGCCTCAGTAAGGCAGATTACGTATAATAAAGCGTTTAAGTTAAGTCTACTATACATAATGTCGTTCCCAACATTGAAATTGGAAAAGACATAAACGGCGAAAAAGAATATATGCAGTTTTTAATCACACCGTCTAGACGCATATGAACTCTCGGTATGCCCTGCTCTGCCAAAATAAACTATTTGTATAAATGATAAAATGGCAGAAATGAGCAACGCGGACAAGAAACTAAACTATCATGCTTAGTAGCAGGCTTGTATATATATATATAGCGTCGAAAAATAAAACACATGTTGTAATGACAATACTGGACTACGTCGGTAAGTCAGGGACAATGTCCCCGAACCGATCGAAAAATCCGAGTCCAATGACGCTATAAGTCTCTTATCCAAGATCGCAGCAATGAAGTCCGAAATAATAATCACTGGAAGATAATGCCAAAAGATATGAAAGGCATCTTCCGATACTACTAAAGGGAAAACTCGAAATCTTTCGAATCCCTTTCGCCATCCTGTCGGACCCTATAAAGCGTTCGGTCGTCCGTACCTGATGCAACCGCGGACCACACCGACCCAGCGCCGTCGGATAATTCCTGATTCGACCGAGAAACTGTCAATTGCTGGGATGCTGCGAAACAACTGTGCTAACTCGGATAGCACGTCCGTCACTGAGGCCTGAGGAGAAGCGGTCTTACGATGCATTGCCGCTGGAAGCTCCGTGATCGCTACCCCGTGCATACTACCAATATGCGAGCGAACGGAGTGTATAGGCCTCGTGTCCCTTGGCTACCGGATGGCGCGACCTATTCGCCGTGGAATCACTGAATGCCGAAACTGATCGGATACTCGAGGTCACGTAGCCAATGTGCGGTCGTGTGCCCTGGTGTGAGGATGAGGAAGCATTAAAGACAGTCTCTCGGACTGTCAATATAACGGAGCGTCCTGATCAACGGACATATGCTCCGAATGTAAAATATCTGAACCACAACATGCGGTCCCCTATGTTGTTGGGCGAGAGAGGGACCTCTCTCGCTCACAGCCCGGACGGACCTGGACCAGCCAGGAACCGGACTAACAGGCTTCCTCCGATCTGTCCTCAATCTGCCGTCACTGGGTGAGTACTAAAGTAATTAAAGTGCTCGCATCACCCAAATCTCCTTCCTAGACCGCAATGGACGAACCCGGCAGCCGAACCATTCGATGAATGTACGCTACACCGGGTGAGCTAGCGAATGTCACTCCGTAGGCGATAGACATATTCCATGAGCACTTATTGCCGCTAACTCTTCATTAACTATGACGACAGAGGCACACTTTTGAAAGACATCTCCATAACTCTTCGAACAAGAAACCAGAAATGCTTGGTTAGCAAGCATAAAATAATAATATATATAGCGTCGTTCAATAATTCAAAAGTATGTGTGACATAATTGGACTATGTCGGAACTGAGGGACGATGTCCCTGAACCGAACTAAAAATTTCTAAGTCCACCGACGCTATCAGTTTCTTATCCGGCATCGCAGCATTCTGATCCGACGAAAGAAGCTGGAGAAGACCAAGTCAGATGACATACACAACAGCATATGTTGTTCCGAAAGGGAAAGCTCGAAATCCTCCGAATCCCTTTCGGTATCCCGTCGGACCGGATGAAACTTTCGGACGTCCGTACCCACTTCCGCGGAGCGTCCCGACCCAGCATCGTCGGATAAAATATATGCGACAGATTCAGTTGATGCTGGGATGCTGCGATAAACTGTGCTATTAAGGAAAGCACGTCCGTTCCCGAGGCCTGTGCAGTAGCGGTCTTACGATGCATTGCCGCCGGAAGCTCCGTGTACGTTGACTCCCGCACACTTCCTATGCGAACGTCCGGAGTCTGCAGGCCTCGTGTCCCTGGCTACCGGATGGTGTGACCTGGTCGCCGAAGAATCCTTGATCGGCGAAGCTGGTAATATATCGGCGGTCACGCAGCCAAGGTGCGGTCGTGTGCGCTGACGAGAAGAGGAAGCCTTAGCAGTCTCAGCGGACTGCCTATACAACGGAGCGTCCCGAGCGACGGACGTATGCTCCGCTTACGACACATTTTGTACCACAACATCTGGGGCCAGATGTTGTTGAACGAGAGAGGGGCCTCTCTCGCTTGCCGTCCGGATGGACCGGAACGAGCTATGAACCGGACTAAAAGGCTTCCTGCGTTCTCCCTCCGATCCGCCGTCACTGGGTGTGCATTAGGTTAGTTTATAGTGCTCGCATCACCCCAAAATTCCTTCTAGACCGCAACGGACGAACCCGGCTGCCGAACCATTCGGTGAATGGACGCTACACCGGGCGAGCTAGCGGACGTCAAAGGCCGTCGAACCTACTAGGGTCCTCTTAGGCAATTGGCGTATTTACATGAGCACTTTTCCGCTAGCCCTTCATTAATTGTGACGACGGAGGCACACTGTTGGAAGACATCACAGATACATCACCCTAATCTTGATCGTCTGAAATAGAAATTGATAAAGTAGAGTGACCCTGCGGGGAAAGGACCGGAGTGTCCAAATCCCCAACAACATACCGTGACATACGCTTCCCATATTGTCATCGAAATCATACGATACAGAACAGGAGTTAATGCGAGTACACTGACCACATATAGAATGATAATAAAGTCAGAGGAAGACTTCCTCTTAAAACAATTGATCAATATCCTTTCAATGTGAAAAGAAAACAAGTCCTGGTACTCGCACTAACCCCTGGCAATCAAAATACATAATAATAATATGATCCATTGATATAGAAAAAATAATTGAAATCAAAATATTTTGAAAAAATATTTTTTCAGAACAGCCCAAGTTTCTGAAAAGTAACGTTGAGCCCCAATGGATCCCAAGCCTAAGTGTGGACAAAAATTTTAAAAATATTTTAAACAATTTATTCAACACTTACGAACAATAATAATGTATCTAGTTATGATTAAAATAACATCAAGATATTATTTTTTAGAAATCCCCCCCTCACACAGAGGGCTGTTGAAAATGTAAACAATGAGTGTAAAAACACTAAAATAAGACTCCAGGCACCCAGGCCCGAAATCAGTTACCAAAAATACACTATCTGATGCAAAACAGAGACTTCCAGGGAAGAAACTGCAGAACATCAGATGGTAGATGCAGAACACAACGCCTAACCACCCCTAGGTGAAGACGTAAACATGGGGAAAGAACAGAATTCATTCTGTTATTCAGCTAAAACTCCCAAGAAAATTTAGTAATAATAATTACAAAAACTATGCCAAAAGCATGGGAGAATAGCAAGGGGGAACTTAAAGGACAGGGAGAGAGGAAAACACTTAAAAAAAACAGTGTAACTAAATAATCAGAATGACAACAAAATGGCTGCTGCCTTGAAAATAGGTAACTTAACATAATTTCATTAAAAAATTTTAAGTTACAGCCCTGATAATATTCTGTCACACATTCTTTTCCTCTCCTCCTTCTCTATCCTCCTTAGAATCACCATTTCACTAATATTTATGTGTCTGGCATCATTTAAACTGAGATTTATAAGCACAAAGATCAGTCAGATGTTAACTGATGAAGGGCCAAACTTAGAATGATTAATGGCGCCAATTTCGGAACGTCCTTGACACTGCGCATGCGCAGTAGGGGCGAAGTGTGGAGGGCCTTTCAGGACATGTTTTCTTTAGTTTTAGATGCAAATTTTGGGGATTGGGGGGCAAAATTTGTGTTTGGCCCTATATTTTAAGAGTTAGCTCCAGCTATGTCTGGGTCATTGGTACAGTATAAAAATACTGATTTTTGCATCATCGGTACAAAATGGCCGCTGGCAGCCATCTTGAATTTCGGACCACACCTAAAAACACTCGTTCCCGTCCCAGGGTCATAACAAAGGTACACAAGAAGTTTCGTAAAGATCGGTTCATAAATACGACCTCTAGCCCGAGCCATAGCCAATTGTTGACGTACGGACAGACGGGCCATGACAATAGCTCAAATTTGACTTCGTCAAAGTTGAGCTAAAAATACAGAGGAAGAAGATAAGAAACCGAATTACTTATTCCCGCCGGAAGTTAAATATGGTGTTGTCTACAGAATCAAAGACCTGTGAGACCTGTGTAGACTTAACCGGAAAGAGATCTTATTACCCTGCTCTTTACCCGGTGAAGTCAGCGTCGAACTACGCTAGCAGTTTCTCATAATTGCTCGCAGCATTTTGAATCACTGGAACAAGATCAAGGAAATGATAATGTATGGTACTGCTATTATCCAAGAGTTGTTCCGGAAGGAAAAATTATCCTATCCATCATATGTTCAATTCAGTTAGAATCATAGTCACCAGCATCTAAACAGGCAGCTGACTGGACCAAATAAGCACTATGCAACAGCTCAAGATTTGAGACTGACGTTGAGTGCTTCTGCCTTTGCAGGAATACTTCGATTAGCTGTGCAACTGCGACAGCAAGTCTGTTATAGAGGCCTGAGGAGCAGCGGTCATGAATAGCTTCTTCGCCAGCTGCTCCTAGGACAGGGAGTCCAATATAGTTTTTATTGCGGACGACCCGATGAATGAAGCCTCATCTCCTTGGCTACTAGATGGTGTGACTTTCTTTACTGAAGATGGACCTTTTGACGATGCAGACCGGAAATCCTGAGTCACTTAGCCAAGGTGCGGTCGGGAGTGCTTGGTAGACGCTAAAGAAGCAAAACTGTAGCCGTCCCGGCTAAGAATTGAACTAAGCGTACCGGACAATAGCTAAGTAAGTAAGCTCTGACTGACACAAGTTCCTACCAACAACACCTAGCTCCAGATGTTGTTGAAAGATAGAGAGGAGCTCCCTTTTGCTCGTGCATACCTTAGAACTTGCCGTCTTCTTCCTTCCATCAACACTAGGTGAGCATGGATTCGATCAACAGTGCTCGCTACACCCTTATTCTCTGTCGACCGCCACGGACATACCCGGCCTCACGTCACCCACATACGAGTGAGATCTGCCGGTTGAGCTAGCTGTATTTAGACAAGGGACGTAAGCCTCCGTGAAACCTAGACCTTGTCTTTAGCCGGTGTCACAGTTCTCAGGGACCTGAGTAACTACTTCACCGTTTGAGCTAGCTAGCGACAACAGACCTGCGCGGCCGCGTGTGCTTTTCGAACATAGAGGAAGCTATAAGACTGGCCGGCCCTGGCAGTCTATGGAAGGAGCGTCCCGTGGACGTAAGTTCCAACTGACAAGTTCCTACCAACAACCTCTGATTGCAGATGTTGTTATAAGAGAGAGGGATCTCTCTCTTGCTAGCAATCACGGAAGACCTGGACGAGCACACCTCAACTTGTCTGACAAGTTCCTACGAACAACCTCTGGCCCCAGATGTTGTTATAAGAGAGAGGCATCTCTCTCTTGCTTGCGATCACGTAGACCTGGACGAGCATACCTCAGAACCTGTCTACTTCCTCCTTCCCGTGCTTCCTCCTTCCCGTCATCGCAGGGTGAGCATGTTCGTTTGTTTCTAGTGCTCGCTACACCCTTATTCCTCTTCACGACCGCTACGGACATTCCCGGCATCACACACCACTAGTCAACATGATAGATCTGCCAGTCGAGCAAGCTGGCGACAAGGTCATCAATCCTACTAAGGATCTAGGCCTTGTCTAATACCTGAGCACTTTTGCCGCTAGCTCTTGATTGATTTGCGATGACAGCACACTCCTTGACGGCGTCACGAAGCCAAATCATATTCCTGTTCCTCTGTAAATAGAAACTAAAAAACTATAGTGACCTTTTGACGAGAGGACCACCGAGTCCCCTCGCCGCGATAGGACCGATAATGTCCACTCGCCTAACACAAACCATGACACCCGTCATTCAGATTATCAAATCTGATACATGGAGTAGAATTAGTGGTAGTACATCAAGTAAACTCATTACAACGACAAAGTAAAAGTAGGAAAGGTTTCCTCTATTTGCCATACTATTAGATAAAAATAATTACCTAAAACTAATATATGTCATTGTACCACCACCAAATCTACATATAATATAAGATAACATTAAATATAATCAATGAAATAAATATATCCAAAAGAAAAACTCTTTCAAAAATAAAATAAAAATTTTGGAAAAAATTTTCCGAATATGAGAGCCCAAGTTCCCAAAGGGAACGATGAGCCCAAAAAAGCTAAGTGTGGACAAAATTTTAAAAACTGTGTAAAATTAACTACCACACTATCAGAATATTTAATGTTACTTACAACTGTTGTTCCTAAACAAAAATAGGAAACTACCTAGAGTAATGTAATGTAAACAAAACACCGGAATCAAGACCCCAGGCAACACAGCCTGAAGTCAGTAACAGAAACAAGACTATCCGATATAAAGCAAGATCTTCCTCAAAAGAAAAAAACGATACATTGGATGTAAGATGCCTGACCAAAACGCCCGACACACCCTAAGGATGAGGACGTAAAGGAAAGGAATACTAAATAAACAGTGGATAGATCATAATCAATCAGTGAAAACTTCAGGCTCATGTCCCGAAATTAGGGAACATGAACTAATTTTAATAAATATTATAAAATTACAGCCCTGAATGTTTCAAACCACCGTTTCTTCCTTCCTTCATCCATTTCTGTCCTTGGATCCACCAATTTAACCACTGATTTGTGTCTGGCATCGTTATTAATTGAGATTTAAAAGCACAAATATCAGTTTGTTGTTATCTGACAAGGGCCAAACAAAGGATGATTTTATTGGCGCCAGATTCGGTGACTTCCTGGCGTCTGAAATGCGCAGAGGGCAAAATGTATGGAGGGGCAGTTAGGACTTTTCGGTTTTGCATGCAAATTTTGGGGATTGGGGGGCAAAATTTGTGTTTGGCCCTAGATATTTTTGGGTTAGCACCAGCTAAGCTAAGTCTGGGTCACTGGTTACAGTATAAAAATATAATGCGTGCTGTCACCCTTTCAACCCTACAACCCGGATGGTATCATCTCATACGATAATGTCTACTGTGGAAATCCATTGTGCATTTGTTGGGAGGTTCAGTGAAAATTTAATCCCACAGCTCTATAGAGCTGTTGCATTAACCCTTTACCCAATGTAACAGCCAAAACTAGACAGCGCTATTCACAAAAATCACCATCCAACTTTCATTATTTTTTGCACATTTTGTCTCAAAAACATAGCTTATGAATCCTCACTGGAACGAGCTCAACGAGCTCGTTCCAATGTGGGGTCATAAGCTATGTTTTTGATGCAAAAAATGAAAAATTATAGTTATTCCAAGAATTATAATTGCAAGTGTCGTCTGCCTTTCATGTTAGGTATAGGGTTAAATTATTACATAACCTCACTTCTGATTTATTCTTTATTGAGTAGTCGTCTTGTCCAGTGCCAAATTTTCTTCACGAAAAAATGTATGCATACCAGGCTGAAAGAATAAGTCAGCTCAATGTGTGATTTACAGTGGAGATCCCTTAACTGGTTATTTCTTAACTGATAGCATGCCAAATTATTTTGGGTTGTTAAAATTTACTCACATGTCTTTGCCTTATTACAATTTTTTTTGTTTTTTTAATTGGCCTAAAGCACAAATAGGGGCTTCCAGCAACCTACTAGTTAATTAATCCTGCAAATTGCAAATAACTTATGAACAGCAAAGCATTTTTCATACCTTCAGTACAAATATGATTTGTTAATGGCATATAGTGTATGTTGTAAAAACCTGTTAATTGAACATAAGCCATGTTGTAAACTCCTGCTAAATGAATAACAATTTTGTGATTTATTGAAGAATTGCTCCAACAATCACTGACTTTCCCATGTTTATAAACCCATTCAACCCCAGTAGATCCAATATATAGCATCCATGAGCACTGTTAAACAAGCTATAATAAAATAAAGCACAATTTATCACTAGAACACAGGAAAATAACCAAATTCAAGTTAACTGAAAACTTCTGTTAATTAAATTCCACTGACAAAGTGACTATATATTCAAGTGACAGGTTCATCTATAGCATAAGGCATCAATCAATGCTCAGATATCAGTTGGACAGTTCTTGTGACTGAGCTTATTGTTAATAAAATTCTTATAATATGACTAAAGAATGCTTCTGCAAAGTCTCTTTTGGAAAAAAAGAGTTATCACAGAGGGAGAATGTTTCAGAAAAATGACCCTAAAATTTATTCATCTCTCAGAAATGCTGACACTTCTACCTAACATACTTCCCTCAAAATTGAAATATTTTACCCTAAAATAATTTAAAAATTTTTCACTGAGCAGTTGTAAATCACGTTTGGGTGAAAGAAAAAGAAAACCCCACTGTTTTAGAGGGTGGAGAATAATTTTTATACAAACTGTCGGTAGTTTTAGTTGATTTTGCAATTAAGAAGAGAAAGTTAAAATATGGACATTTTGTTTAACTTTCTTCGCTGTGACACCAAGTCTTAAAACACACTGGCAGCATGCATAAGCAAAAGATGTGTTGAAAATATATTACATTATATATCATATTATATAAGTTTTGTAAGCTCCGTCAAATAAGATACATATTACTGATTAATAAAAACCACAAGTATTAAAAACGAAACAAAAACTTCTTCCACACATAAGCACTGTATCTTACCACTCAGCTTTTGAATTTGTACTGATCAAACCAAATAGAGTATGAGACATGTACCACATATTAATTCATCTTGGGCAATACAATTCTAAAATAGTAAGAAACAAGATCAAAGAAAAGAAATTACCTTTCTGTATGGTCTTGTCTTCCTAGGTTTTGTTTTTTTCTTTGGAGATTTTTTTGCCCCTTGGCTGCCACTAGCAGTATCTTCCTCTTCAACATCAACTTCTTGTCCTTCTTCTTCTGAAGATGAAAATTTCCTTCTCTTCCTTTTTCGCTGCGACGTCCGTGTTGGTGGCTGGAGATTAGAGCTGGCATCAGGCATCCAGTCCGAGTAATCTGAAGAATCACTAAAATAAAAAACAACCTACTAACAGAGAGCAATTCAGTTAAACTTATATATATATATCTTAAGCATACAATGCAGTTGGATTTTTCCAACCTCAAAAAAAAAGATTTGGGCAAAAAAGAGAAATTATGAATAAACGTCTCAGAGGAGCATGAGAGAGCCTAATCTTTCAGGTATCCTGTATAGCAGCTTAGGTTTGGCCTAGCCGGTTTCGTTCAATTTGAACTTCGTCAGAGGCAAGAATTCTGTTGATTGGTAGTCCCTTTATATAGCTTTCTTCAGGACTGAATTGGCGGTCCCAGTTTTGGCAGCCACATATTGTTTCACAGCTGCAGTGAGTTGGGTACTTTGGCAGCCACAGGAGCTTGTGGCCACAAAGTCTTTCTGAAATGTTTTGGAGGCCACAATGAGTGGTGCCATATTTTTTTGTTGTTATTTTGGCGGCCACACTAATTGTATATTTTTGTGTGTTATTTACAAGTTTCAGAAGAAATGTGTGTTGAGGGAAAAGCAGAATATCATACAATCTGATGAGCTACACATAGATTCTTAAGCTGCGCAGGGTGACATGACAAGATACGAACTGATTGTTCATACACCAGTGTGTGTTTTTGGATTAACCCTTTACCCAATGTAACGGTCCAAACAGGCCAGCGCTATTCGCAAACCAGAGGCTCAAGTGAGCCTAAAACGCGCACCTGGCTGAAATTGTCAAAAGAGATGAGTGTATCAGTAAGTGATCAGCAGCGAGAGCAATTTTTTTGATTTGCTATGACTCAACCAAAGGCAACTTTTTTGGCCATTCATTTCTGCTGGTCCAAGGAAAGCTTCCTAGCAAGCTCTGTTCTGTGAAGTATTAAAAAACAACAACCGAACAAAATTTTTGTTTTGTTTTCAACTACTGTGGTTCTCTCTAGAATCCCCCCCCCCCCTCCTCCTGCAAAAAAAAAGGAAAAAACAAGCAACTCGATTTGAACACAACTTGAATTTGACACCCCTAGAGATGTTACATATCAAATATGAAAGGATTCTCACTGGTGGACCTGAAGAAGAAGAATTTTCAAGACATTTTCTCATATTGCACTAAGTTAAACTTTGGGCTTCAATAAAAAGCCCAAATATTAACCCAGGGACCTGATTTGAACAACCTCCCACCCCCCCCCCCCCACCCCCCACCCCCCCCCCCCCCACCTCCCAGAGGTGTTGCACACCAAATATCAAAAGAATCTGACTGCATGATCTGAAGGAGAAGCTTTTAAATGATAATTCCCCATATTGCACTAAGTAAATATTTGGGCTCCCTTGAGGAATCCAATTATTAACCCAGGAACTCGATTTGAACAAATTTAAACCTAACACCTCTAGAGATGTCAAATACTAAATATGAAAGGATTCTCACTAGTGGGTCTGAAAAAGAAGATTTTTAAAGAAATTTTCTCATATTGCTCTAAGTTAAAATTTGGGCTCCAATAAAGAGCCCAAATCTTCATCCAGGGATCACTTTTGAATCAACTTGAATCTAACCCACCTAGAGATGCTGCATACCAAATATCAAAAGAATCTGACTGGTGGATCTGAAGAAGAAGATTTTTAAAGATTATTCCCCATATTGTACCAAGTTAATATTCAGGCTCCCACAGGAAGCCCAAATATTAACCTAGGGACTCAATTTGAACAAATTCGAATCTTACACCTCAAGAGATGTCACATACCAAATATGAAAGGATTCTCACTATCAGGTCTGAGAAAGAAGATTTTTAAAGAAATTTTCTCATATTGCACTAAGTTAAAATTTGGGCTCCAATAAAGAGCCCAAATATTCATCCAGGGATCCCATTTGAACAAACTTGAATCTAACCACTCTAAAGATGCTGCATACCAAAAATCAAAAGAATTTGACTGGTGGATCTTAAGAAGATTTTTAAAGAATATCCCCCATATTGCATCAAGTTAATAATCAAGCTCCCATAGGAAGCCCAAATATTAACCCAGGCACTCGATTTGAACAAATTCGAATCTTACATCTCTAGAGATGTCACATACCAAATCTGAAAGGATTCTCATTAGTGAGACTGAAAAAGAAGATTTTTAAAAAAATTTCTCATATTGCACTAAGTTAAAATTTGGGCTCCAAAAAGAGCCCAAATATTCATCCAGGGATCCCATTTGAACAAACTTGAATCTAACCCTCCTAGAGATGCTGCATACCAATATCAAAAGTATCTGACTGGTGGATCTGAAGAAGAAGAAGATTTTTAAAGATTATTCCCCATATTGTACCAAGTTAATATTCAGGCTCCCACAGGAAGCCCAAATATTAACCCAGGGACTCAATTTGAACAAATTCGAATCTTACACCTCTAGAGATGTCACATACCAAATATGAAAGGATTCTCACTATCAGGTCTGAAAAAGAAGATTTTTAAAGAAATTTTCTCATATTGCACTAAGTTAAAATTTGGGCTCCAATAAAGAGCCCAAATATTCATCCAGGGATCCCATTTGAACAAACTTGAATCTAAGCCCACTAGAGATGCTGCATACCAATATCAAAAGAATCTGACTGGTGGATCTGAAGAAGATTTTTAAAGATTATTTACCATATTGCACCAAGTTAATATTCAGGCTCCCTTAGGAAGCCCAAATATTAACCCAGGGATTCAATTTGAACAAACTTCAATCTGACCCCTGTAGAGATGTTGTACACCAAGTATCAAAAGAATCTGACTGTTTGCTCTGAAGAAGAAGAATTTTAAACCTTATTCCCCATAGTGCCCTAAGTTAATTATTTGGGCTCCTGTGTTGAGCCCAAATATGAACCGAGGGGCTCGATTTGAACACACTTGTATTTGACCGTCCTATAGATGCTGTATTCCAAATATCAAAAGATTCTGATCAGCTGGTCTGAAAAAATTGTTTTTTTTTCAAATTTTGCAAATAAGCTGACTCAAACGCCCCTGTAGAACACTCTGACACAACCAATGGCCATTTTTTTTTAATCCATTCTACTGGTCAAAAGGATGCTTCATACCAAATAACAGTTCTCTGTTCTGTGCAGTTTGGGAAATATTTTTTTATTTTGATACTTCATCATGGTTCTTTTGGTGTTCTCTTGCTAAATTATTAATGAAAGTGTCAATGACACTGCAGCTCAACTTGTCCAAGAAGGGACTGAACAAACTAGACAGATCCAGTAATGCCATGTCATTCACTCAAGTTTCTACAGAAAAGACATCACACCACAGCCACATATGAAATCTGAAAAAATCGGGTGAGGGATGGGGCCTGTTGGGTGCCCTAATGGAATTGTTGACAATTTATATGTCAAATCCAAGATGGCCAGTGGTGGCTATCTTTTTCAATGTAATGCAGAAAACTTCTATAACTCCAATCTGGACATCATACCAAAGTTACATATAAAATTTGAATGAAAGTGTCAATGACACCATAGATCAACTTGTTAAGACATGTACATGTATAGTATGTGACACAGCAATGACAAACATCTAGGTAATGACCTGATAACAAAAGTTCATATAAAGTATTGTAACGGTCTGTACATAAATATTGACCGTAGCCTGTAACAAATGTATAGGTAAAGTACTGTAAAGGTGGATGAACTAGAAAAGAAATCTTTGAGTCCCAGAGTGGGTCTGACTGAACCCCAAAATATTTGTTCTCATTGCACAGTGATAACAAAGGCACCCCAAAACACACTTGTTCCTGTCCCAAGGTGAAAACAAAGGTACCCAAGAAGTTTCGTGAAGATCAGTTCATAAATACGAGCCAGGGTTCATACAAAAATTTGCTCACAAAGTTCAAGGGTTTTTCAAGGGTTTTTCAAGGGCTTCTCTATTTTTTTTCAAGGGCTACACATACTATTCAGCTTGTTGTATGAGCTCTAAAAATCTAAGATTCATGTGACACGGATCTGACATTGGAAGTCAGGAAGTACTGGTACCCAAAGTGTGATCTGTGTTACAGTAATCTTAATGTTACTAATACATGTATCTGCACTGCATGTCACATGTAAATGTATACATTTACACTAGTCACAATCTAATAAAAAAAATAAAAAGCACACTCACCAAAAAAAATTAAAGTTTGTTCTCTGTAAAGGAATCATGTTTCCCTTACTGTTTCAGTAAGAATTTTTGTGCAATTGCACTGTCATTGAACATACATGAAAACAATTTCGAAACGTTTTCATTTGATTTATAGGACTGGTGGGTGGTGATTGTATGCATTGTCCACATAATTTCAGCTCGCAGTGTATCATTTTTTGAAAAAACGTTCAGGGTGGACTGTTTCACTTCGTTACTCAACTTACTGGGGCCAGCAACAGCCGTATCACTATCATCACTTCGCGAACTTATAAAGTCTCCATGGCTGGCACCGACACCTTCACACGCTTTCATCGTGGACGGGCTGTTCGTTTTTAGAAATGACATGATGGTTTGCAAACCACTAGTGTGGCCTGAGCTGTCCCCCACAAGAGACTTATGTTTTTTTCCTCGTGCATGTGACGACAGAGCATATTCGCCCATTTCAGACAAATTTATTGATTTATTACACAAAGTACAGAAAGCTGAATACTTATCGCTTTTCAACTCACGAATCCAATTTTCATATCGTTTGTCAGTCAGCCAGCTCTTGTTGAAAACACAACGCCCCATTTGAATATATATTTGGAAAAACAAACAACAGAAGTCAAGACGAAAATAAAACCCGCCATTGAACACGTGTGCTGCAGTAAATAAACTAAAGGGAGCTTACTCTCTGACTCTTCACTAAAAAAAAAATCCCAAGCACAACTACCTGCTATTAATTCGCCACAGTCAACTCGGCCCAATTATGGTAAAACGTTCCATACTTTTTTATGTTTTTTTTTTAACTGAACGACACGAGTGCAACAAACAAGTAAAAGGTGAGTACACATACATTTACAATGCCCAGGAAATAGCTTGGTATTCAAGGGTTTTTCAAGAGATTTCTGAAAGTTCAAGGGTTTCTCAAGGGCTAATTTCAAATTCCAGGGTTTTTCAAGGAAAAACTCATTTTCAAGGGTTTTTCAAGAGCTGTGCGAACCCTGCGAGCTGTATAGAAGTTGTGACAAAAAACTGATCGGACCTAATTTCGGTACAAAATGGCCACTGTCAGCCATCTTGAATTTTGGACCGCACCCAGAAACACTCGTTCTCGTCCCAAGGTGATAACAAAGGTACCCAAGAAGTTTCCTAAAGATCGGTTGATAAATACAGCCTCTAGCCCGAGCCGCATAGAAGTTGTATACAAAAAACTGATTGGACCTAATTTCGGTACAAAATGGCCACTGGCAGCCATCTTGAATTTTGGACCACACCCAGAAACACTCGTTCTCGTCCCAAGGTGATAACAAAGGTACCCAAGAAGTTTCGTGAAGATCGGTTGATAAATACAGCCTCTAGCCCGAGCCATATTGACATGTGCACTTACAGTGTATAAGTAGCACTGAATAAATCAAAATTCATCTAATTTGCATAATTTTTGCATGAGACAAAACCCAGTACTATATGTGATGTATTCCATGTTACTAAACATTCATACAAATATTTATTCAAATCAGAACTTTCATACAGAAGTTCTGTACAAAAGACTGATTGCACTAATTTTGGTACAAAATGGCTGCTGGTGGCCATCATGAATTTCGGACCACACCCAAAAACACTCGTTCTCATCCCACGGTGTCCCAAGGTGAAAACAAAGGTACCCAAGAAGTTTTGTAAAGATCGGTTCATAAATATGGCCTCTAGCCTGAGCCGCATAGAAGTTGTATACAAAAAACTTAGACCTAATTTTGGTACAAAATGGCCACTGGCAGCCATCTTGAATTTTGGATCGCACCCAGAAACACTCGTTCTCATCCCAAGATGATAACAAAGGTACCCAAGAAGTTTCGTGAAGATCGGTTCATAAATACAGACTCTAGCCCGAGCCGTATTGACATGTGTACTTACTGTGTCTGAGTAGCACTGAAAAAATCAAAGTTCATCAAATTTGCATAATTTCTGCACGAGAAAAAAACCTGTATTATATGTGATGTATCCCATGGTACTAAACATTCACACAAAAAATTATTCAAATCAGCGCTTTCATATGGAAGTTCTGTGTAAAAATCTGATTGCACCTAATTTTGTACAAAATGGCTGCCAGCGGCCAACTTGAATTTTGGATCGGACTCAAAAACACTCGTTCTTGTCCCATGGTCATAACAAAGGTACCCAAGAAGTTTCGTAAAGATCGGTTCATAAATACGGCCTCTAGCCCGAGCCATATTGAATTGTTGACGGACAGACAGCCAGATGGACAGACAGCCAGATGGACGACGGATGACTGGCCATGGCATAAGCTCAAATTTGGCTTTGCCAAAGTTGAGCTAAAAATAGAGGTGCGGCCTGTAGGGTCTGCTAATGCAATTGTTGACAATTTATATGCCAAATCCAAGATGGCCACTTTCAACCATGCTTTTCAACAAAATTCAGAAAAATGTGATAGCTCCCATCTAGACAGGCACCAAAATTGCATACAATGAAAAATATTGGGTGAGAGATGTGGCCTGCAGAGTGTGCTAATGGAATTGCTGACAATTCATATACCAATCCAAGATGGCTGCTGGCAGACATAATTTTGAATGAAATTCAGAAAAAATTGATAGCTCTCATCTACACATCACACCAAAGCTATATATGAAATTCAAAAAAGATCAGGTTAGAGATGCTACCTGTCGGGTGTGCTAATAGAATTGTTGACAATTTATATCTGAATCCAAGATGGCTGCTGGTGGCCATGTTTTTCAACACAATTCAGAAATATTCGATAGATCCCATCTAGACAGCAAACCAAAGATACATATGAAAAAGATCGGGTGAGAGATGCAACCTGTAGGGTGTGCTAATAGAATTGTTGACAATTTAAATGCCAAATCTAAGATGGCCACTGGCAGCCATGTTTTTCAATGAAATTTGGAAAAATTTGTTATCTCCCATTTAGACATTACCCCAAAGCTACATATGAAATTTGGGACTGATCAGGTGAGAGCTGCAGTCTGTAGGGTGTGCTAAAGGAATTGCGGACAGATGGAGACGAACGGGGGGATCACAACACATCCCAATAGTTCACACTTGACGCTGTCGAGTTGATCTAATAAAAATGGAATGATGGTACAAAAAATTTGAAAAGGGATTGGTGCAGCACATTTATAGTAAACATGCCGAGATAGTACTACAGCTTAATGTAGCTGGTGTTCACGTGAGATATGAGCATTATAAATGAGATTATCCTGAGAAATTCCTATGTACTGGGTAAAGAAATGTTCAGCTCCTAAAATTTTTAAGAAAAGTTTCAAATTTGTCCCGATTCAATGGCAGCATTTCAGAGTAGGGAAATTAGTTATTTAATTCATTATCGTATAACACAAAAAAAAACAATCACATAAATTATGAAATACCTCTTCTAAAATGGGGGAAGTATGAAAAACAAGAAGCCCCACAGGGCCTGTAGCAATCACCTTGAACAGAACCCGATAAAAACAGAGTCCAAGAATGAATCTACATTAAGCAATCAATGTCCATAATATACAAGCATCATGCCTTTTCTTCAGTTGATCATAATGTAAAAAGTGGAGCTCCCCTATAGGGCCCCTTGATTCAACCTATGTGGATTAATCTTAGTTACACACCTCTAGAGGGTACTTAATACAAAATTTCTAATTCTTCAACTACAGAGAAAATTTCAGCTCCTGTAGGCAGCCTAAATATTAACCCAGGCTCTCGATTTGAACAAATTTGAATTTCACCCCACTAGATGTTAGACACCAGATATGAAAGCAATCTGACTGGTGGATCTGAAGAAGATTTTTAAAGAAATTTCCTCATACAGCACTAAGTTAGAATTCGGGCTACCATAGGAGCCCAAATATTAACCTAGGATCCCGATTTGAACAAACTTGAATCTGACTCCCCTACAGATGTACAACCAAATATGGAAGGATTCTGGCTAGTGAATCTGAAGAAAATTTTTCAAGAAATTCTCTCATATTGCACTAAGTTAATAATCAGGCTCCCACAGGAAGCCCAAATATTAACCCAGGGACTCGATTTGAACAAATCCAAATCTTCCACATCTGGAGATGTCACATACCAAATATGAAAGAATTCTCACTTGGTTCCCAAAGGGAGCACAAATATTAACCCAGGCACTCGATTTGAACAAAGTTGAATCTGCTCCCCATAGGAAGCCCAGTTAACCTATGGACTTGGTTAGAACAATCTTCAATCTGACCCTCATAACAATGATGGACACCAAACATAAAAAGATTCTGACTATAGATGATTTTTAAAAATTATTCCCCATATTGCCCAAAGTTAAAAATGTGGGCTCCTGTATTGAGCCCAAATATGGTCACCCCCTTGTGATTTGGGAAATATGGGCATTTGAAAATATTCCCATTTTCAGCTCCATGGGGACACAGGAAAATTTTTTCTTCCATGAGTCAAGTACTTAAGACCCAATAATACCACATATGAAATTTGGCTCAAATCGGACCATTAGGCCATATAAAAAAAATGAATTGATTCTCAGACAATTTTTTTTTCAAATCAGTGAGGGAGGGAGGATTTTTTTTTTTTTTTTTTTTTTTTATTTTTTTTTTTTGCGGAAAGGGTTGAGTATACCGAGTAAATCTTTTTGCTGTCTTTCCACTTGAAAAATAGAAAAGGTTGTATTTTAGTGTAATTATTGTATACCTTTTATAACTAACTGCCGTAACAACAGCTAAAAGGATTTGTATTTTATTGTTCTTTTTAATGTTATAGATCTGTCAAGTATCATGATCCATTAGAAGAGGTCCCAGTAACCAATGCTTGGGGTAGGAGTCCTTTAAAATGGGAAACATGGCTCTAAATGATTGGTTAAAGTTGAGTTTATATCGGTGTTGCGGCCATTATTAGCCATTGTGCAGAAATATATGACCTTAAATGCCAGCAAATAAATAAATAAATCATGATCCAGTATATCAGAATTTGCCTTGTTACAGTTTATGGGAGAGTGCCTCTGGGCACTCTCCCATAAACTGCAACAAGAAAAAAACAATTTACTGCAAACACAGCTAAATAATTATATGTCGAGAAATGTGAAAAAATGACCATTCCAAGTTTTCACAAATTCTTTAAAAAAAATGACATAATAAAAATAATAAAAATGTCTAATGAGGAGGTTCAAATCCAATGAGGGAGGTCCTGAGAATCAAAACATTATTTTTTTTTAGCCTTAGTTCAGAAAATAGAAATTTTGGGCAGGCCAAAAATCTTACCCCTCCCATTACACAGGCAAATATTGATTCACGCACTTTGTTTGAACAAACTTGATTCTACACCTCAAAAGGAAGCTCCATACCAAATATCAAGTCATTCATTGTACCCACTGGTTCATGAGAAGAAGATTTAAAAAATATTTTGGAGCATTTTCCCCCACCCTCCTCCCTATGGGGCTGGGCATGTTGAGTTGAACAAAAATGCAACGCCCCTTTGGGACCATCACTCACACAAACTTTCACTTGAATTGGCCCAGTGGTTTTGTAGGAGAAGGCCAAAATGTGGTGTTGACAGATGACAGATGGAGAGCGATTTGATGAGCTCCACTTGACTTTGTCAAGGTGAGCTAAAAACTATGTTACATAATAACCTCTTCTGTGTCAAAAAGTGCTCTTGTAGTAAGGCGGTTCCAGTAACACATAAAAACATGTTCAATATCTGAACAACATAACTATGGATTTAAAAAAAATTGTTAAAGTACCTGAGGATACTATTTTAAAGGAATATATATGTAATATTGACTAAGTAAGGACAGAAGCAAAATGGCCTGATTGGAGAAGGTGAAATTTATCTCCAAAAGGATACCTTAATAAAGACAAAATGAAGAGTAGAGAGAAAACTTTCTTTCCATGAAAAAGGGAAACAAAGAATCTCTACCAGCCGTTCCTGATCAGCAAAATCCACATACGTCCCAATGGCAATAATACTGCAAAATAAGGTTTCCCCCAAGATAATGCTCTGGTAGAAAAAACAAATAGACTTAATGCAGACTGGTACAATGATTGGCTGCAAAAATATTCTGGTTCAACATGTATAACAAAAAGAGTATTAATGTATGTAGAATGAGCAGAGGCAAACCAGAAAACCGTTTGGCGCTTGAGAAAGTAAATGAATACAGAGGATAAGAAAGGCACCTCCCCCTCCACTAGATGCATACAGAATTGTACTACACAATTGAAAGCAATCACTACGATAGAGACAGGACTGAAAAAGATTGGTGTGAAGGTGCAACCACCTTACGTCAAAAGGAAAACTCCTTGCTCTACACTGATGTAAAAGAAATGACTAAAATGGAGGCGGATCAAAGTGGCTTGAGAAGGTGGTCTGAATAGAATGATTCATATTTCAGCAACATAAGTGGATCAAGAGAAAAGATACAGCAGTGAGAGGACCAGACAAGTTGAGAATGCACTGCACTAATGGTTAAGTGGAAAGGCAAAGCTGTCGATCACATCAAGTCAATCCATAAAGAGTTGACTGTAATGTCAAGAAGAAAAGGACAAGATAAAAACACTGTGTTTAGTTGTCTGTGTTCAGCCTTGTCAAGCAAAAGGTTGATGCGAAGGAAAACCACACCTCTGGTAAAGCGACATGAAAACTTCTTAAGCATCCATTCTAACGACTGAATTGTGCCTTATAGAGACAGAGTAATGGCTAGCACCTCAAGCTGACCTGGTTATTTATTGTGGTTTAACGACACTTTCAACAGCCAGGGTCACCTCATGTCGGATGGTGACCTGGTACGTTTTTGACTAGAATTTGAACATTCTAGTATTGTGCACACAAACAATAGGTCCCTTGTTAATGAATACATTGAAATCGAATGTGTTGTTAACTGATCCCTGATGTACACCAAGATTGTCAAGTAGTTTGGTGTTGTGAATTTTCAACTAAAAAGTTTAAAAAAAAAAAAACAGCTTATGACCCCCTCCTTCAATGAAACAAACTTGATGACCTTGTTTCAATGAGGTGTCATAAGCTTTGCTTTGATTACCATACTGTTAGGTAAAGAGTAGACAAATTTTACCTTATAGCTCCTGCGTCTGACTGCCAATTATTTGCTCCGTCCTCATCTTCCTGAAAGAAAAATTATTCAATCAATCAAAGAAACAAATCAGAATTTTTTGCTGATTAATTACATAACCTTTGAAGCAGAAAGTAAAACCAAAAAGGAGAACTTATTCCACTGAGGACTCAAAAGCTCTGTTTTGGAAAAAATTGAGAAATTAACATTTTTTTCAAGAGATATTTGAAATTGCATTTAACCCTTAAGGGTGTGGAGATTTTTATACATTTTTGCTATACACTGAAAGTCTACCTCTTGTGGCTTTGCAGTTTCTGGTCAAGTCTTGGCTGTCTAGCTAAGACTAGCCTAGAAACAACTGACAAGGTACTCAGAAAACAAGTTTTGAGTTTACACGAACAATGCATGATGGGGCACCTGTTCCTTTGCATTAAAAAGTTTTAAAAGTTGGAATCAGGCCCTTAACTCTTTGCATGCTGCTGGCATATTTTCCAGCCCAGAACAGGATTTCTTTTGCCACTGTAATATGTATAATTTAGGCATATTTGATCCAATTTCCACCCTGTAAATTGAATGGATTTTTTAACCAATATTTCTAAAGTTGAACTTAGATGCATTTTTCATCAGATCCAGTTATGGCTGCTTCACAGCAGCCATAACTAGATTTGATGAAAAACATCTTAAAAATATTCAGCAGGTTAAGAGTTAACCCTTTACCCAATGTAATGGCCAAAACCGGCCAGTGCTATTTACAAAAATCACCACACAGTTTTCATTATTTTTTTCATTTTTGTCTCCAAAACATAGCTTATGATCCTCATTAGAACAAGCTCGTTGAGCTCGTTCCAATGATGGGTCACAACCTATGTTTTTGAGACAAAAAATGGAAATTTTTAGTTATTCAAGAATTTTATTTGCAAGTGTCGTCTGTCTTTCATGTTAGGTAAAGGGTTAAAAAATTGTGGTAGACAGTATCATCTTTATTACATGTGAGCTGTGCATGAATTTATGAAACTGTCAACACCATTAAACAAGACCAATGAAGTGTTATGAACTTATCGTCTCAAGAATGTTTTTTTTTTTACAATCTTTGTTCTAAACAATGCACTCAGCGAACAAAGATCAGTGAAATAGTGTTCCACATCCTTGGACACAATGAAACTTTCTGGTTTTAGCCTTTTACAGGCATTTGTATTTTCTAATGTAGCTGGTGTTCGTGTGAGATATGAGCATTAAAAATGATATTATCCAGAGAAATTCCTATGTTCTGGGTAAAGAAATGCTCACCTCCAAAAATTTTAAAGAAAAGTTTCAAATTTTTCCTGATTCAATGTCTGCGCTTTAGAGTAGAGAAAATTAGTTATTTCATTCATTATTGCATGCTCAAAAGAAATCACCAAATGTAGAACACAGAAAAAACAATCACATAAATTATGGAATACCTCTTCTGAAACGGGGCAGTATGAAGAAAGGAAACTATGTTAAATAATAACCTCTTCTGTATCATAAAGTGCTCTTGTAGTAAGTCGATTTCTTCCTGTTTCTTCATTCTCTGTCCTTGAACCCCGAGTTCCATATCCATGATTCTTCTGATGCTTTCTTGTCTTCATGTAACCCCCAGAATCACTAGACTCATTCTAAAAATGTGAAGAAAGTAAAGCTAAAAATTACAGATAATGCAAAATAAGCTAATCACTTTGTCATGTGGGGTTTGCATTCCAAAGCCAAGAAAACAATTTTCAATTTTTAGAGCAGTCCAAATTCAATGATTTTGGAAGTTTATTTTCTACACAAGATCGACTGTATTCTGAGGGGTCATAAGCTATGTTCTGTTGGCAAAGAATAAAATTGTTCAATTATCAAAAAATTATTTAGCATGTGCCATGCACTAGTCAGGTTAGGCAATTGTTTCCAATACTTGACTAAAACTTCTATCAGTAACAAGAATGGAGTTAACGCTTCTTCAAACAAATAGAAAACGATATATACACATGAATCACAAACCTTTTATTTTTTAATTTAAGTTCAAGGTCATTGTGACTATTGCTTCAAGGTGTGTAATAGTGTTGAACCGATTAGCCGACTAATCGATGTCGACGCGATTATTAAATTAGTCGATCCCTAAATCTGCTAGTCGATTAGTTGGAACATCTGCCCCAACCATACACCATCCCCTTAAATTCACCCAACATTGTTGCGAACATCACAAGTAAACTCCCGAAATCAAAAAACAACCCATGGAAATAACGCGTTTGATGTTTCCGACTGCATGAATAACAACCCTAGTTGGCCAACTGACCAGAGATTGAATAAGACCAGGGGTGCGTGAAGTAAACAGGGAAAAATATATGGGTGAGCTTATTCTCGAGGGAGCAGCCTGCAGGAAAATTAGGACCCAAAGTTGACATGAAATTAGGCCACCTACGGACATCAATTTGTTCACCAGGTACTGGTAAGTTCGAAATGTCTTACAGAAACATCAAAGAGAAATTATGGAAGAACACATACCAGTTCGTATTTGGAACAATTTGTTATCACTAAAGAACCAATTACAAAATCCATGTGCTTTTTATTTTCATTTTGTAAATACATGCAGACAAATTCCTGGAAATCTGCGAGTTTCCAGGAAATTGAAAGTGAAACTAGCTTTTCCTCGAACTGCAACTGAGTTAAGAGGAAACCCAATCAGGTCAGGTGATGATTTTCAAAGCAGACAATATGGAAATTAGTAGGCGTGTTCGATGTATGCATAATTATGGACAGATAAGAGGTTAAGTCATAATACGAGAAGTTGTGTGGGAGTGTTCGGTGTACAATTGTTGACAGACTGATGACTGCTGTGGGCGTTAACTGTGCTTAATTTTCGACAGGGGATGTACATCACGCATGCGTAAAGAGCACTTCCTTTTGTTAACATTCAATGGGATGGAACGAATAATATAAAAAAACCTGAATAATGATTTATTTTATTAAAATATCAGTGACTATATTGAGAAAAAATGATTTTAAACAGAAGCTACCAACATTAATTCTCTCTCGAAAATGAAAGAGGTTTTGAGGACTTTGAAAGCTTCACTTGCCATTGTTTCATTGCAAGTATTACTGTTAGTTTTAACCAGGGAAGAACGGCGGTACACGTGTTTGATAACAATAACATGGGGGCTTCGACTAGTCGATTAGTAATCGATTACTGCTGGCGACTAGTCGATTCCTGAAAATCACTAATCGTTTCAACACTAGTGTGTAATCCTGAAGTGAATAGGATACTTCCTCTTATGTTCAATCTATACATAAAGTTTGAGTGAGATTAGTCCAGAAAGTTAAAAAATTTATAGTAATTTATATATTTTTTATACTTACCAATGACCCAGACTTAGCTGGTGCTAACTCTAACAAAACCAGGGCCAAACACAAATTTTGCCCCCCAATCCCCAAAATTTGCATCCAAAACAAAAAGAAATCATGTCCTAAAGGACCTCCATACTACGCCTCTACTGCGCATGCGCAGTGACGCAGTCGTCCCGAAATTGGCGCCAATTATCATTCTTACTGGCAGTGCCTGGTCAGCGCTATGTACTCAGCGGGGAGGCAAGAGTTCCCAACTCCAGGGAGGGCCATCCCCGTCTGGGTCATTGGTAAGTATAAAAAATATATAAATTACTATAAATTTTTTAACATTTTCATACTGTACCAATGACCCAGACTTAGCTGAATAGTAAACAAGCTGGAGGGCCTAGGACATAGAGGAAAATCCAATAAGCTCAACTATATAGTAAGGAGGTAACCCCTTAAGGAGAAAAGGAGTATTAGGCTTTACATGTATCTTTCTTATTTAATATTAAATTAGAAAGATACACTACCCTTAATAATTGAGCACAATAACATTCATGTTCTCTATTAACATCCAGTATAACCCTTATACTAATTATTTTTAAAGCAAGCCAATAAATAAAGTAGTCCAGAGAATTGAGACTCTTTATAATCATTTAAAAGTGTCCGAGTATTGTATATTAAAGCCCGTTTGACACTTGACATATACAAATGCTTCACACCGAGCTACACTTTAAAAATAAGACATGAATGAATTTAAACATTAATATTACACCTTAAAACCATCCCGGAAGCGACTCAGAAATACTGACTTGGAGGAGGCATTCCCTTGCTTTTCACTATAAAGCAGGTGACCTAAGGGAACACCCGCCCCCCCCCCCCCCTTCCCCTTGCCCTGGGTCAAATAGCCCAGAGCGAAGAGGGCAGCCGGACGGAGTCACTGCCGGAACAGAAAGCCTGCATAACTATAGTTGCAACTGTTTAGTGGACGACATTCTGAGCAACAGATAACGGACCTAAACAATGCAGGTCTCCAGAAATGGACTCAATATTTCTGAGATAAAAATTCGTAAATGTGGATGGCTGAGACCAATAAGCAGCCTTCATTAAATCTGTAATAGCAACACTATTAGCATAAGCCCAGGAAGTAGAAAGAGCTCTTACTTCATGAGCAGAAATCTTAAGCACAGACTGCTGAGAAGAAGATAAATCTTCATAAGCAGTACGGATAGTTAACTGAATCCATCTAGCAATAGAATGGACTGAAATGTCCTTTCTATTAGGCATCAAAGACAGAAAGAAACGTTTCCGTCCCTTTCTGATAAACTGAGATCTCTGATTATAGATACGTAGTGCTCTAACAGGACAGAGTAAAGGCCTACGCCCGTCTGAAGACGGAAGAGCCTTAATAACAATAGGTTCCGGATATTTATTAGGAGCCTGATTCTTAGCTAAAAAACCCACATTAGTAGTGAAGGTGATAGTGTTCCCAACACTACGATAATGAGAATCATCCACCGATAGTGCATGAAGCTCACTGACTCTTCTGGCAGAAGAGAAAGCTAAGAGAAAAGCTGTCTTATAAGATAAGAATTTGAAATCTACTGTCCCAAGAGGTTCAAATGGCTTTTCCTTCAATTTAAGGAGAACCCAAGCTAAATTCCACTTAGGAATTAATCTAAGAGTTCTGGGTCTATTTATCGAAAAGTTTCTAACCAACTTCGATAAAGAGACATTAGATCCAATTTGTAAACTATCATGATGTGCATAGGTATCAGATAACATAGATCTATAACCCTTTATAGTAACAGGCTGCAGTTTGATTTCGTCAAACAAGTATACTAGAAAGTTTGCAATGTCTGTTATAGAGGGGTCAAATATATCTACAGAATGATCCCTACACCAACGACGAAAAACCTTCCACTTAGCCGCATAGTTTAGCGAAGAGGAGGTCCTCCTACAGTTAGAAATCGCGTCCACTGCTCGTCCTGTAAAGTGCTTGCCATGCAAGAAGGACCGCACAACGGAAAAACGTGAAGGTTGAGACCTTGCGGGTTGTGATGGAGTTGGCGCGATTTCCCCTGCGAAAGAAGATCCTCTCCGGGAGGAAGCTTCCGCGGTAGGTCCCACAACAGACACCTGAGTAGATTTATCCACGGTCTCTGTGGCGACAGAGATGCTACCAACAGAATCTTGCATTGAGATTGTTTTATCTTTAGCAATACTTGTTGAATTAACGGCGCTGGAGGATACGCATATCCTATCATTCCGTCCCAAGGGATCGACAGAGCGTCTACTGCAAATGCTCTTGGATCCGGACACGGAGACACATACGTCTGCAACTGATTGTTGAGATGTGTCGCAAATAAGTCTATCATTGGCCGTTCCCATTGGTAGCAAATCTGATTGAATACTTGTTTGTTGAGAGTCCACTCCGACGGCAACAAGCGACCCTTTCGTGAAAGGGAGTCTGCTAGCACATTCAGACGACCCGGTATGTGACGGACCGAAAGAAGAACGTGATGTTCTAACGCAAACAGAAGGATTCTTTCCGTTAGATTGAACAACGGAACTGAATGAGTGCCTCCCTGATTCCGTATATACGCCACTACTGTCGTATTGTCGGATAGGATTTGGACATGAGCATCGTGAATAATGTCCATCCAGTGACGTAACGCAAGCCAAATTGACATCATTTCCTTGATGTTTATGTGCTTGCACAGGAATTGCGGATCCCAAAGACCCTGGCATCTCGAATCCGTTGGGATTAATGAAGCACCCCAACCTGTTTGACTGGCATCCGTCATAACGGTAAAACTCGGATCCGGCAACTGCAGCGGAACTCCTTGAGTTAACCACTGAATGTTTGCCCAAGTCTGAATCTCTTGTTTCACTTGATCTGACAAGAGAACGTCTACATCGAGCGAATGAATTTTCACACTCCAATTCTGAGTCAGGAAAATTTGAAGAGGACGTGTGCGTAGCCGCCCCATCGGAATGAGATCCGCAGCGGCTCCGCACAGACCTATCAGTCTCATAAATTCTCTCGCCGTGACTTTGTCTGCGTGCAGACAATAGCGAGCGTAACAACTGACTAATTTCGCTCTGCTTAACGGCAGACGAACGAGATTGTTGTGCGTCTCGAAGCTCATTCCCAGATGAGTGAATGACTTGGACGGCACCAGATCCGACTTCTCCTCGTTTACTATAAAACCGAGACGTCGGAGCAATAGAAGAAGATTCTGAACATCGTTCTGAAGCGTTAACTCGTTGCCGTACCTCTGAAGAATGTCGTCCAGGTAGGCTGACGTTACCGCAGACGAATGAGCTCGGAAGTAGATCATTACCAAGTTCATTACCCGAGTGAAAGCCCAGGGTGCTAGATTCAATCCGAAGCACATCGCCCGGAATTGATACACCACTCCCAGGACTGCAAAGCGTAGATACTTTCGGAATGTCGGATGTACCATGACGTGAAAGTACGCATCTTTGAGATCTATGCTCGTTGCATAATCGTTCACCCGAATACTCGCTCTGACCGATCGAATCGTCTCCATATAAAACTTCGGAGCGGCGATCAGCTTGTTTATCCAGCTCAAATCTATGACTGGACGGAACGAGCCGTCTGGTTTCGGAACCAGAAACAGATGGCTGTAGAATCCCAGAGATTCCTGGTTTTCTACGACCTCTACCGCGTTCTTCATTAAAAGAGACTGTACCTCTGATAACAGAGCGTCTCTTTTCTGTGGATTTGACGGAAGATGAGTCCACTTTGGACTTCGAGTTAATGGAGGCTTTCGTTTGAAGGATATCTTTAGACCTTCCGAAGTCACTCCTCTCACCCAAGGGTCGTCCGTAATCGACGCCCACTCTTGTGAAAAACTCGACAACCTTCCGCCAACCGGAACGCGATAGAGGTTTAAGCCATCACCTCCTGGACCTGCGAGGCCTGCGGTAGGAGAAACCACGTCTTCCACGACCCGCACCTCACCTCGTCCACCTCGGGGCGTCCGACCGATTGTCCCGGCCTGAAGGACGCCCCGAACGAGAGTCGCTATCCTGACGGTCTCTCGAATAAGACCAAGAGGACGCACCGGAACCTCTATAGGAACCTCTCTTGGGCGCATTAGACCCAGAAGTGCCTGTCTTATTCGTGTCTGCTGTATCCGACTTCTTAGGAGCCGATCTGAACAACAGAGAATCATTAGCTTTCTTTTTAATTTTATCATAAATAGCGGAAAGCTTGCCGTCAAAGAGAAGTTCTCCTGAGACCGAAGCGACTCTAAGAGAGTTCTTCACCTTAGAATCCACTAGTGTGGATGTAGCTAGGGCTGCGTCACGTCTAACCAACTCCAGATTTGCCACTGAAAGGGCGGAGTTACACGTGGAATAAGCTACTGCCCTTGAAAGAAGTCTTAAAGAGGATTGTATATCCTGAAACTCTTCCCCTTGAAGGCGCAGTGATAACGCCTTAATAAGGTGATCTGCGTAAGATAAGGCATCTAAATTGGCTCTGTTAGACGCAATAGCTGTTTCCAACACCGCGGTTGGAATAGAAGCTGACAACGGTAATGATAGCTCTAAGTCTTCCGCCTCGTCGTCCATACGCAGAGGAACTCTCGGTATACCCTGTCCTGCCATATCGAATTTATTCCTTGCATTAATGAAAGGCAGGTTGAGAGTATTAGCGGACAAGAAACCTGCTTTCCCCGTCCTGGAAGCAAGTTTAAATATAGCGTCGTTCAATAATTCAAATGTTCTAGCAACATTATTGGACTGCGACGGAAACTCGGGAGCGATGTCCCTGAACCGCTCAAAAAATTCAGAGTCCAATGACGCTATAATTCTCTTGTCTGGAAGCACAGCAGTCTGGCCCGACGGAACAACTTGAGGGAGAAAGTGCCGGATGAAGTCCACGGCAGCTTTATGTTGTTCCGAAAGGGATAGCTCCAAGTCATCCGTATCCCTTTCACCATCCGGTCGGACCTCACGATGTTCCCGGTCATCCGCCCCTGATGCTTCGGCGGAGCGTACCGACCCAGCGCCGTCGGATAATTCTCGATCCGACACCGTTTCTGTCGGCTGCTGGGATGCTGCGATAAGCTGTGCTATCTGCACAAGAATGTCCGGCGTCGAGACCTGCGGAGGCGCAGTCTTTCGCTGCTTCGCCGAGGGCAGCTCCGCATCAGATGGCTCCCGCATACTTTTCCTATGCGAACATCCGGAGTCCATCGGTCTCGAATCCCTGGCTGCCGGATGGTGTGACCTGGTCGCCGAAGAATCCTTCATCGGCGAAGCTGGTAATATATCGGCGGTCACGCAGCCAAGGTGCGGTCGTGTGCGCTGACGAGAAGAGGAAGCCTTAACAGTCTCTGCGGACTGCTTATACAACGGAGCGTCCCGAGCGACGGATGTATGCTCCGCTAAAGACACATTTTGTACCACAACATCTGGTCCCAGATGTTGTTGTACGAGAGAGGGACCTCTCTCGCTCGCGGCCCGGCTGGACCTGGACGAGCTATGAACCGGACTAAAAGGCTTCCTCCGTTCTCGCTTACTATCCGCCGTCACTGGGTGTGCATCTATTATGTTTATAGTGCTCGCATCACCCAAAATTTCCTCTTGGACCGCATCGGACGAACCCGGCTGCCGAACCATTCGGTGAATGGACGCTACACCGGGCGAGCTAGCGGACAACATTTGTCTAATCTCCATGAGCACTTTTGCCGCTAGCTCTGAATTCATTTGTGACGACGGACGCACACTTGAAGAAGATAACATGGAAACATCACCCTGTTCTGGTTCCTCTGAAATAGAAACTGAGAGAGTAGAGTGACCTTGCGGAGAAAGAGCCGGCATCGCTCTTTCTCCAGAAACAACATATCGTGACACACGTTTCCAATGTTTCTCATCCCAATGTTCACATATAGGACAGGGATTAATGCGAGAACACTGACTACAATTAATACAATGATCATGAAAGTCAGAGGAAGATTTCTTCCTATTACAATTTGAACAACGTCCCTTCATTGTGAAAGAACAACAATAAGTCCTAGTTACTCACAAAAACCCCTGACACAAAGATACATAATAACATGATCCATTAATAAATGAAAAAACAATTGCAAAACAAAATAATTTTGAAAAAATATTTTTTCAGAGAAGCCCAAGTTGCTGAAAAGTAACGTTGAGCCCCGATGGATCCGATGGCAAAGTGTGGTCAAAAATTTTAAATTTATATAAAATAATTAATGAGACACTTTCGGATAATATAAATGTATCTTATAATGAGATAAACTACCACAAAGGCAAACAGCCCCCCTCAAAAAAGGCTGTTGCCAATGAAAACAAACAGTGTAAACACACTAGAAAACATGACTCCAGGCACTGAAAAAACTGGCCCGGAATCAGTCATCAATTACACTCTATCTGATGCAAAACAGAGACTCCCAGGGGAGAATCTGTAGAACATCAGAGGGAAGATGCAGAACACAAACGTTATACACCCATGGGTGAAAACGTAACTATGGGGAAAATAACAGAAAACATTCTGTAACCAAGCAACTCTCCCAGGAAATTTTAGAAATGAAATTTCTCAAAAATATGCCAAAAGCATGGGAGAATTGCCAGGGGGGACTTTAGAAGGCTAGGGGAGAGGAAACACTGAATAAGCAGTGCAACAATTAGCAAGAATGACAACAAGAGGCCCATGCCTCGAAAATAGGCAACTTAACATAATTTCATCAAAAAATTTTAAGTACAGCCCTGATTATTTTTTGCCACTTCTTTTTCCTCTCCTCCTTCTATCCTCCTTAGAATCACATTTTCTCCAAAAATTACGTGTCTGGCATCCTTTAAACTGAGATTTACAAGCACAAAGATCAGTGAGATGTTGACTGATGAAGGGCCAAACAGAGAATGATAATTGGCGCCAATTTCGGGACGACTGCGTCACTGCGCATGCGCAGTAGAGGCGTAGTATGGAGGTCCTTTAGGACATGATTTCTTTTTGTTTTGGATGCAAATTTTGGGGATTGGGGGGCAAAATTTGTGTTTGGCCCTGGTTTTGTTAGAGTTAGCACCAGCTAAGTCTGGGTCATTGGTACAGTATAAAAATATCATTCGACATGGAGTGAAAAGCTAAGGTCAAACAAGGTCAATGTGACACTGTCCATTGGGCAAGTGGTTTCAAAATATATGGCAGTCACTCTCTCAAAATGTTCAAACAACATATAAGGTTTAGTTAAAATCAGCTGCACAAAACTTTAACTTTTTAACCAACATAACGCTCATATCCAAACAGCAGTATTCACAAAAATTGTCATTCATACCCGACAGTATTTTTTCATTTTTCACTTCAAAACATAGTGCTGGATGCTTCATTGGAACAAGCTCATTGAGCTTGCAAGCCCATTGAGCTTGTTTCAATGATGGGTTAAAAGCTTTGTTTTGAGGCAAAAAATGAAATTCAGTTTTTCAAGAAAATTTCTTGCAGATACCAAATACTGCTCTGTTAGGTCAAGTGGTAATCATGCAGCATTTCTGAAGAAAATAACAGCTACAGTGGTTTTCAAAATACGGGCAATCAGAAATTTTATTATTTACAAATAGATATGAGTACTGTTGACTTCAACTTGAGCGACACAAAGGATGAATAACTTCTCCCATGTGTATTCCAACAGAATGGAAGCAATCTTTTCCTACGCCTCATTTTCTTCATAACATATTTCAGTATGAAATAGTCAACCTAGATTGAATTTTTACATTCTTCATATCTTTTCCAATGCTAAATTTACATTTGAAAACATGCAGTGATAGGAGAGAACATATATGAGGTATGAAACTGACTTAAGAAATTATAATTGTTATTAGAGTTGAATAAGGCCCCACAAAGCAGATCTTCTGTTTCTCAGGCCATTTTTGGAAAATTACCTGTGAGTGGGCATTTTTTTTTATTTTATTTTTTATAATTATTTCTTTGCCATCAAAAGTTCATGTCCTTGGTTTGTTTCATGTTTTAGGCCTCATAATGTACAGAATAGCATGGATGGTGGTGTATTTGTCCACGCTCAGACATGAACCATTTAATTCTTATTTTTTTAAGTTTGCATTGGTTGTAAAAAGAGAGCATGCAACAGCCAAAAGGACCATGTGGAAGGGCCTGAGAAACAGATTTTAAACTTTTTTAGGCCTAAAACAAAAATAACTCGTTCTACCACAAATATGTCTAAAACTCACATCATCCAAAACAGGTTTTTTCTTCCTTTGAGATACAAAATTCCTCATTTCTCTTTCTGTCATTGCATTTCTGAAGTCTTCATCAGCTCTACATAATAACAAATAAACAAATAAAATATATGATCTGAAAAAAAATGTGATGTGACTTCTACAATACACAAGAGACAATTTGCCACTTGGCCACCTGATGGGTAGACATTTGCCCTTATCATAACAAACAAGTGACGGGGCATGGTGATGTTGCGGTAACCGGTTCTCGTCAGATCACCAAAGTTACGCAATGTCGGGCCCGGTTAGTCCTTGGATGGGTGACTGTCTGAGCGATCGATTCGTACTCCCACGTTGTATCCTTGGGCAAGGCACTTCACGCCGATTGTCTACATGGGGGCACGATGACGCCATGTACTAAGGCGAACTGCATGTCGATGGTGTGCATGTCTTCAACCAATCTAACCCTGCCTGTGCTGCAGTGCAGAGTTACGGTGTTGGGGAGCTGGCAGATGCTCGTCATTGCTCAGTGATTCTCTCTGGGTACTCCGGTTTCCTCCACCTGTGAAACTGTCACTGACACGATATGAGCTTGGCTGTTAAAGTGTCATTAAACCCCAATAAATAAATAAATACAAACAACTGAAATGCTGATTGTCCGCAATCAGACAATAGTCCCCCATTGTAAGTGGTGTCACCAAATTTTGGAATATTGCTTTAAATTTTTGTTACCAAAATCAAAAATGAAAGTGTTAATGACACCATAGCTTAACTTGTCTGTGTGTTGTGTTTGATGAAAAGGATAATGTTTATGAAATGATTATGAAATAAGACAAGAATTGTGATAATTGGGAATATGTTAATTTCTGTTCCCTGTATCCTATGTTTTTAATAAAAATAATATGAGGTGTAGACTGTACTGAAGAACTGAGGGGTGGGTTAATGTGGACCTCACAGTTAATGTATGTGGCTCTCACAGTTAATGTATGTCAACGGAAGTTACCAAGTTACAGTGAAATTATTCCAAAACGAGTCATCCTATCAAGTTACATTGAAATCCCTTCATAAATATGGCCTGTAGACTGTGCTAAAGGTTTTCAGGCTTCAGGCCTGTGTAGCCATCATGGTTGACCGATTGCAACTAAAAGGGGATGTTCTCATCTCGACATTATACTGAGTCATTCTACCAAGTTACAAAGAAATCCTTTCACAAATACGACCTGTAGTCTTTACTAAAGTTTTTTGGGTTTTGGGCTTGGGCAGCCATCATGGTTGAATGATCGCGACCAAAAGGGGACGTTCTCATCTGGGCATTATCTGGAGTGATCCAACGAAGATACAATGAAATCCCTTCATAAATATGACCTGTAGATTGTGCTCAAAGTTTTCGGGCTTCGGGCCCCTGTAGCCGTCACAGTGGACCAATCACGACCAAAAGGGGATGTCATCATCTAGGCATTATATTGAGTCAACCCAACAAGTTACAATGAAATCCTTTCATAAATACAACCTATAGACTATGCTAAAGGTTTTTGGGGTTTGGGCTCGGGCAGCCATCAAGGCTGAATGATTGTGAACAAAAGGGGACGTTCTTATCTAGACATTATTTGGAGTCATCCTACGAAGTTACAATGAAATCCCTTCATAAATATGACCTGTAGACTGTGCTAAAGGTTTTCGGGCTTTGGACCCCTGTAGCCGTCACAGTTGCCCAATCGCGTCCAAAAGGGGACGTTCTCATCTAGACATTATATGAAGTCAACCTACCAAGTTACAATGAAATCCCTCCATAAATATGACCTGTAGACTGTGCTAAAGGTTTTTGGGTTTTGGGCTTGGGCAGTCGTCATGGTTGACAGATCGTGACCAAATAGGGAAGTTCTCATCTAGACATCATACAGAGTCATCCAACCAAGTTACAATGAAATCCCTCCATAATAAATATGACCTGCAGACTGTGCTAAAAGTTTTTGGGTTTCGGGCTTGGGCAGCAATCATAGCTAACAGATCATGACCAAAAGCGAACGTTCTCATCGAGACATTATACAGAGGCATTCTACCAAGTAACAATGAAATCTCTTCATAAATACGACCTGTAGACTGTGCTAATGCTTTTCGGGTTTTGGGCTCGGACAGCCATACCGGTTGACCGATGGCGACCAAAAGGGGACGTTCTCATCTAGATATGACCCCAAACCTGCATATGAAATTTCGTGACGATCAGACAAGAACTAAAGGGTGTAGCCTGTGCTAAAGGAAAATGTGAACAGACTAACAGACTTCAGCACGCGTGATGGCAATAGCTTATCTTGACTTTGTCAAGTTAAGCTAAAAATTACAGTCATCATTATTTTACAATGTCTGATCACTGGTAAAAATTAGAAACAGCATCTTTAAAGTGTCTCTGAGATAAGGTGGTAACAGAGCACACAAACATAATAGGACTAAAAAAAACCCCTGTATGCTGTTATTTTTCTTATGCAGCTACACCTCCATACCAAACATGGAATTTGGAAATGTCGTTTAGAAAACTAATTACACACAATTCCAACAAAAATGGCTACCAGTCGGCTATCTTGAATTTAAATTTTTTTTTAAAAATTGACATGCATCAATTTTACATAATGCCTGATCAGTGCTGAAAATTTGAAATAAAAACGTCAAAGCATCTCTAAGATGCAGGTGGTAACAGGACAGACAGACTGCCAAACAGACAGATGGATGAAGTGCAATCCATAAGTCCCCTCATGGTAACCCGTGGGAGATCAACTAGTGCAAGAAACTCAAGGACATGGCAAGTAAACAGATATTGACCTCTTGGCAAACCTGATCTAAACATTTGTTTCATCATTGAGTTTAGTTCTGAAATGGTTAGTGATCTACCGTTAACTTGTGGAAAAACTGTTTGCAGGATATCTGCAATATAGATATCAATCAGTAACTTGAATTTTTTCTAAATGTACATTTTCATGTTGATTTATAGAAAATACAATTTCAGCAATTTGATAATAAATTACCCGTAATCAGCTAATTAACTGAACTCTCTCAGCCCTACATATGAAATGTACAAGCCCAATTCACAGCTATTTGCTACATGTTTTGTTTGAGGGCTTTGCATAAAAAAAATTCTGACATCCTTTATTTTTTTGACAACCTGTGTGGGGGTCAACAACTGCAGAGTATTAACAGCAATTTTTCCGTATTGTATATGCAAATGAAGGTTGTTGACTACTGGACAACAATCATTTTTATACACACTACAGAATAGTCTCTGTGAAAACTGATAGTAAATCAGGTGACTATTTTGAACTCATAGTTAATCCCCCTTGCACTGATGTCAAAATACCAAAATTTCAAGCTATTTTTGCCAGAATGCAAATAAGAATTTAAGCAATTCAATCTTGTTTTAAAGAGCTCAGTGAGATTATCAAGCAACATTAAATTGGTTAAATTTGTAGATGCATTATGGGAAATAATTGCAGGGTAAAATTTTTACATGCAGTAATTGTTTTAGCACTCCTAGAGGTTTTATCTAGACAAGAGGGGGTATAAGAAAAGGACATATTTGAAGAGATAAGATATTCAAAATACAGGGATTTTTCCATTAACAATTTCAAATTTTAGCTTCCCAATGACAAATTAAGAATAAAATTTATAGTATCCGGTGTTGCAGGGCTAATAGATTGATAGACTGAACACTTACCAATGGAGGCATCAGCCAGTCCACTTCAAAATGAGTATCAATTTAGAAAATCATAAGGGACTTCAGAAAATTATGCGAAAACAAAGCTAAATAACCATTAGGGCAACTGCCTGGGTAATTTCATGACTGTCTTCAAGACTTCCTCATGACTGTATTTTTTGGACATTTGTCATATTGAGGTAAGTGTTCTGAGGTAAGAAAGTTTTTAAAATTGGGTTCAGAATGCAGTGTTTCTATTATTGAGCTGGGGTTATTACCTTAATAATAGAGGATCAAGTCTCTTTACCACAACACGTTTACTAAGAGCACTGATCTCGGATTGAGTTGCTCTCTGAGTAACATGTCCTAGTGAATTCCTCACACCTTCAACATCTCCACTTCTTCTCATTCCAAAACGATTTGCTCCTGAAATAATCAATAGTACTATACTTTGAATATTGTTAATGCCAAAAAAATCTCTTTCTGAGGCCATCCTGCATGGTCAATTAGAAAGCTGAATGCACTCTTTTTATTATTTTTTTTTATTTCCTCTGAAAATTCAAAAAATAAACCAAAATTTGTTTATGTCAGATGAATTCCCAAAGTTAATAAAATGGGTAAAATACAGCACCTACTGTCCATGGTATCCTATAGATTATAAGGCCTAAAACATAAATCAAACAATGTATATCTAACTCTGAGAGGAAATAAATCTTAAACAAAACTAACAGTGACTGCCCAGTCATGGATGCCCCCGAACTATGACCTTGATCTATGACCTTGACCTCCATTGAAAAAAAAAAAAAAATTTGTGCACAACACATCATCTCTCCATAAGCAACATGTATGCCAAGTTTCAACAAAATCCAAAAAGCATCTCAGAGTTAGGGAGCAGACACGAAAATCTTCCTGATGGACAGACAGACAGACAGAAATTACAATCACTATATGCCCCGAAATTTTTTTAGGGGGCATAAAAATTGAAAAATAGAATAACAAACTGCCCACATGCATGCATTTAAAAATGAGAGGCCCAAGTGGCCTTAATCGCTCACCTGACAAAGTAGTTCAAAGAAGTATTTGAAATTTCAAACAAAATAATTTTCCCAAAATGCAACTTGGAATTTAACAAATTCATTCTTTTTTACAGAACTCTATGAGCTCTGTAAAAAAAAACTGAATTGGTTAACTTCCTGGTTGCATTATGTGAAAAATATTTTGTTTGAAATTTTTATCAGCTTGAAATTTTATTATTTGGTTTTATTATTTGTGTGAAGAGGGTTAAATCTCTTCATAAGCTACACTCTGCTTGTGAAAGATGATTACTTCAGATATGCAAAAAAGTAGTTTGGATTATAAGTATTTGTTACCTGACTTTTTGATGAAAGTTGAATTTTTCACATAAAATAGTTGAATTTTACACCATGTAACCAGGTCCACCAGTTTATACTTTTCACACTTGTTTTCAACATATGCTTTTGTTTAGTGTTTTCTGGGGTCACATGTCAGACTAACTTTCAATATTTATTAAAGTGGACAATGAACTGACCAATGACAACAGATGAAAAAACTGTTCTCACTGACCAACAAGTTTAAATGGCAGCAATATTTACTTTTTGCCAATGAAAGTACCTGAATCCATTTGTGTACATTGATATCTTATTGGAAATACTGGCAAGAATGCTAGATGTTTATTTCTGAAAATAAATACATTCCATCAGGTATGCACACATTTCAATCATTTTGGTAAAATCATTGTTTATCACTATGATCACTTATCATATAAATCTTTTGTTTTCTATGATTTGTAATTACTGCCATGAAGCCATACTAATGTTAAGTTGTACATTTATATTACTAGTTTACTTTAGGCCTAAAAAAATTAAAAATTTGTTTCTAAGGCACACCCACATGGTCCTTTTGGCTGCCACATGCTCTCTTTTTTATAATCAATGCAAACTTAAAACAAGAGGCTCTAAAGAGCCTGTAATTGCTCACCTGGAGAAGTACATATAAAAATGTGATTTTCCATGGTAACTATGAGCCGCAGTTGAGGCCATGTTTGTAACACGATTAACATTACACAAGGATCATTGGTAGAGGGTGTCCCAGTCATCAATCAGGTGAAGTTTCAAAACATTTGGCCTTGCAGTTTCAGAGGAGAAGATTTTTCAAAATCGACCAATCAGAATCAAAGAATGTCTCTGGCAGCCATGTTTTTCATCCAACAGGAACAAAATGAGGAGCAATTGTAGAGGACCTCACATAGATCATTCCTGCCAAGTTTGGTTCACATTGGCTCAGTAGTTCCAGAGAAGATGAATAAGTGATTTCCCAAAGGGTTTCTATAGTAATGATAAGCTGCAATTGCGGCCATGTTGGCAACCCAATCAACATTAAATGAGAATCGTTGGTAGAGGGTCTCCTAGACATCAATCATGTGAAGTTTCAAAACATTTGGCCTTGTGGTTTCAGAGGAGATTTTTCAAAGTCGACCAATCAGAATCAAAGAATGCCTCTGGCGGCCATGTTTTCCATCCGACAGGAACAAAATGTGGATCATTTGTAGAGAACCTCCCATAGACCATTCCTGCCAAGTTTGGTTCACATTGGCTCAGTAGTTCCAGAGAAGATGATGAAAATGTGATTTCCCATTGAGTTTCTATGGTAACTATAAGCTGCAATTGCAGCCATGTTTCCACACCGATCAACATTAAATGAGGATCGTTGGTAGAGTGTGTCCCAAGCATCAACCATGTGAAGTTTCAAAACATTTGGCCTTCTGGTTTCAAAGGAGAAGATTTTTGAAAATCCACAAACCAGAATGAAAGCATGCCTCTGGCAGGCATGTTTTTCAAACAAAATGAGGATCGTGTGTAGAGGACCTCTCATAGACCATTCTTGCGAAGTTTGGTTCACATCAGCTCAGGTTGAGCTTTGGGCCAGGTGAGCTAAAAATAAACATATTTTACCCAAGTTAATAAAATTGATAAATTTGTCCCTTGAGTGCAACAGGGATTTGCAATGCTAACAGGGCTTTGCAATGCTTTAGCATTGCAAAGCTTTCTTGCACTCAAGGGTTGAAATAGACCACCACTCATGCTATTCTGCAGATTATGAGGCCTAAAACATAAAGCAAACCAACAACATGAACTTTTGATGGCATAGAAATAATTACAACTAGAGTGAGGTCACGCATACATCCTGACTGTCCCAGCAATGGCAATGCTTAGACACAAAATAGTCTGAGCCATTTTTTTTTAACCGTTTACCTAACAAATCTGCCATATCTGCACTCATGATATACAAAAATTGCTATTCAAATTTTATTTTTTCATTTCTCTACCCCAAAACATACCTCATGACCTATTAATGAAACAAGCTTGATGAGCTTGTTCCAATAAGGACTAATAAGCAATGGTTAGAAGTAACTAGAGGCTCTGAAGAGCCTGTAATCACTCACCTGGAACTACATATAAAAATGTGATTTCCCATAGGCTTTCCATGGTAACTGTGAGCTTCAATTGTGACCATGTTTGCAACATTACATCAACATTACATGAGGATCATTGGTAGGTGTCCCAGTCTTCACTCACGTGAAGTTTCAAAACATTTGAATCCATCAAACAGAATCATAGAATGTCTCTGGTGGCCATATGTTCCAACCAACGGGAACAAAAAGAGGATCGTTTGTGGAGGGCCTCCTGCCAAGTTTTGGTTCACGTCAGCTCAGTAATTCCAGAAAGATTAAAATGGGATTTCCCATAGGGTTTTTCTATAGTAACTATAAACCACAATTGTGACTATGTTTGCAACACGATCAACATTAAATGAGGAGAGTGGATAGAGAGTGTCCCAGTCATCAACCATGCAAAATTTCAAAACATTTGGCCCTGTGGTTTCAAAGGAGAAGAGTTTTCAAAATTGACCAATCAGAATCAAAGAATGCTTCTGGTGGCCATGTTTTTCATCCAACAGGAATAAAATGAGTAACAGTTGTAGAGAACCTCTCATAGACCATGCCTGCCAAATCTGGTTCACATTGGCTCAGTCCTTTCAGAGAAGATGATGAAAATGTGATTTCCAAAAGGGTTTCTATAGTAACTATAAGCCCAATTGCAGCCATAATTGCAACCCGATGAAGATTAAATGAGGATCATTGGTAGAGGGGGGCTACAGTCATCAGTCACATTAAGTTTCAAAACATTTGGCCTTGTAGTTTCAAAAAGATTTCTTGAAAATGCACACATTTATGAATTTTGTTTCAACAAAAAATCAGTAAAAGATGGGTAAATATTTTGAAATTTACAATTTTTTCAGACTGTATTCTCTTTCAAATAGCTTTGGGTAGGTAAAGGGTTACAGGAAACACATTTTACTCCATTTTGTCATATCTTAAATGATTTATTTTTACTGGACAGCTACTGGGAAAATAAAATAAACAAAACTTCCATGCTTTTCCAAACACCTGTCATCAATCAGTATTTCAGATAAGTAACTTGAGAGTAATACATGTATTAACATAATTACAACTGCACTTGTTTACAGTAGTAGTCAAAATAAGTTGTAGGATAATCCTATAAACTATGTATCCTTTCTCTTCCTACACTGATAAGACCAGAAGCTGACATCATTTTCTGGAAAGCACTCACTGATAGCTTTCCAGAAAATATCAGATTCTGATCTTGTCACTGCAGGAGCAGTAGTTTACTTAGTTTATTGCAGTTATGCTACAACTTATTTTGTTTTGTATTGTTACACAATATTTTGGGTTTTTTTTCCCAGTTCTCAGTGGAGAAAACTGGAACCAACCCTTACCAGATTCACAAAAACAAGTATTTTGCTGACAGTACCAATCTTCGTGCAGACAGGAGAGGCATTGGGTTAAGCATTAGAATATAGCCTCTGGCATCCACATATTTCCTCCTCCCATAGACCATTCTTGTGAAGTTTGGTTCACGTTGGCTCAGCAGTTCCAGAGAAGAAGATGAAAATGTGATTTCCCATAGGGTTTCTATAGTAACTATAAGCCGCAATTGCAGCCATGTTTGCAACCTGATCAACATTAAATGAGGATCGTTGGTAGAGGGGGGTCCCAGGCATCATTTATGTTAAGTAACAAAAATTTAAAACAAGAGGCTCTAAAGAGCCTGTAATTGCTCACCTGGAGAAGTACATATAAAAATGTGATTTTCCATGGTAACTATGAGCAGCAATTGTGGCCATGTTTGCAACACGATTAACATTACACAAGGATCATTGGTAGAGGGTGTCCCAGTCATCAATCAGGTGAAGTTTCAAAACATTTGGCCTTGTAATTTCAGAGAAGATTTTTGAAAATCCACCAACCAGAATGAAAGAATGCCTTTGGCGGCCATATTTTTCAACCCACGTGTACAAAATGAGGATCGTTTATAAAGAACCTCCCATAGAGACCATTCCTGCCAGGTTTGGCTCATGTGAGCTCAGTAGTTCCAGAGAAGATGAAAATGTGATTTCTCTTAGGTTTCTACAGTAACTATAAATCACAATTGCGGCCATGTTTGTGACCCAATCAACATTAAATGAGGATCGTTGGTAGAGGGGGTCCCAGTCATCATTTATGTGAAGTTTCAAAACATTTGGCCTGGCAGTTTCAGAGAAGAAGATTTTTGAAAATCCACCAACCAGAATCAAAGAATGCCTCTGGAAGCCATGTTTTTCATCTGACGGGAACAAAATGAGGATCGTTTGTAGAGGACCTCCCATAGACCATTCCTGCCAAGTTTGGTTCACACTGGCTCAGCGATTACAGAGAAGAATATGAAAATGTGAAAAGTTTACGGACGACAGATGACGGACGATGCCAAGTGATGAGAAAAGCTCACATGGCATGGCCTTTTATGGTAGGTGAGCTAAAAAAAAAAAGTGATGTTTCAGAAAAATAATTTGTACTGTTGGCTTCAACTTGTGTGAGGTAAAGGGTTAAAGATGCAGTACATAAAACATTTTTGGGCTATAGCAGTCAATATTTTTTTTTTTGCATGTAATAACTCCCAAGAATAATTGCCTAAATGACAGGGGGGGGGGGGGGGGTAGTGGTGGTGTGTTATAGTAGTCAATTTTGGTTGAAATCAAATCAAGTAATCCAAACTGGAGTTATCAGTCGGATACCAATTGATTACGGACAGATGGATGCACAGACAGACAGAGGGACGGATGGACGGACAGACCATTCACATAATATGACCATTTTTACAAATGGGCATATAAAAAAGTAATATCAAATTTGAAGAGAATTGTATAATTAGAACTGGATTTATCTTCTGGATAACATGGGGAGGGGGGAGGAGGGAGCAGTAGACTGATTCTGCCCATCTCCTCATCCATCCATCTGTCCTTCCATTCGTCTGTCTGTTAACATTTCGAGTTTGGGTAAGATTGTGGTTAAAGTTCTTTAGTGAAGGTTACAGTTTTTTTTTCTTTTTAATTAATGTTAATTACTATTGATTGTATCATTCTCATTATGTTTTATGTTATTTTGAGACATATTTAACCCTTTTTGCAGTCAAGGGAGGAGGGAGCAGTAGATTGATTCCGCCCATCTCCCCCGAAGTTTTTGAGACAGCATCAAAGTCCCTCACTCCCAATTCCTTTCAAGCTGTATTATTTTTGTAAAACAATAGAAGTATGCAGCAGAAGGCATTTCTTTATATTTCAAACTGTGAAGCTCATGTAATGAGAAAAAAAGCTGCATACAAGTAAAAGAAATCAGGTCTGTAAAAGAAATCAGGTCTGTAAATGCAATTATTAAAAGTTGTATTGATCATGCAAGAACAAAAAAGTGACAAAGTATGTGTTAGCGGCCCAGTTTCAAATTTAAAGAAACTAAATTTAAAAACCATTTTGAAAAGGGTTAAATTAACGCAAATATTAATAGAAACCAATGTATACAGCGACAGTAGACCTTGCCCCAAATGAAAAACAATGACGTTGTAACGCAGTGTTTGAAGTATGAAAGGTACAACCTTGAAAAGCAAATCATTAATCCGAAACTTTAAGCTGGGAAAACTAAGTAAAATTGACTGCAAAAAGGGGTTAAATAATTCCTAAAACCGATAAAAGAAATCACTGATGTAAATGCAATATTAAGTTGTATTTTCCAATACAAAGAAACTAAGTCTGAAAACATGTTTAAAAGGAGTTAAAAATCCTGCAAATATTAATTAAAATCACTGTAAAAAGTTTCAGTAGACAGTATAGGCACTGTCCCAAATGAGAACAGTGACATTCCACTAAACCGTTTGAAGAATTAAAGGTGTAACACTGTAAATAAAAAACATTAATTCAAAACTTTAACCTGGAAGTTCTAAGTTAACTTGACTGCAAAAAGGGTTAAATATGTCTCAAAATAACATAAAACATAATGAGAATGATACAATCAATAGTAATTAATATTAATTAAAAAGAAAAAAAACAGTAACCTTCACTAAAGAACTTTAATCACAAACTTACCCAAACTCGAAATGTTAACAGATGGACGAATGGAAGGACAGATGGATGGATAGTTCATCTGGACAAACAGATGGACGGACAGACGAACGAAAGTCATGACTATAGCCCTAAACAGTGGGGCTAAAAATTCCTAATTATAGGAGTCAAATTTTTTTCCACATGTAGTCACTCTAAATCCTTCAAAATGCATTTTGGGACCAAAGAAAAATAAAAAGTGCCTAATAGGCAGGGGAGGGGGGGAGGGGCTTGGCAATAACTTCAATAATTTTGATTGGATAATGGTGGTCATCGAACTTGACATAGACATTGCTGCTGTAGAGACATGTACTGAAAAGAATTGTAATCCGTTGACTATTGTTCAAGTTATGCCATAAACAAAGCTTGGACAGGCGGATGGACGGACAGATGGACAGATGGACTGACTGACAGACAGACAAACGCGTGGACAGAGCTCAATCCTATATCCCTGCCTTGTGGTGGGATAAAAAGTAACTAAGTATGTGGTAGAAGCCTAATTTGAAATTTAGAGAAACTAAGTCTGAAAACCGTTTTGAAAAAGGTTAAATAAATGCTAATATTATTTGAAACCACTGTATACAGGTTCAGTAGACCTTGCCCCAAATGAAAAACAGTGTTTGAAGAATGAAAGGTACAACCTTGAAAAGCAAAACTTTAATCCGAAACTTTAAACAAGGAATACTAAGTAAAACTGACTGCAAAAAAAGGGTTAAATATTTCCTAAAACTGATAAAAGAAATCATTGATGTAAATGCAATCATTAAGTTGTATTGATTATGCAAGAATTAGAGTAAGAAAGTATGTGGCAAAGCCTAATTTCAAATACAAAGAAACTAAGTCTGAAAACATGTTTAAAAGGGGTTAAAATCATGCCAATATTAATGAAAATCACTGCAGAAAGGTTCAGTAGACAGTAGACATTGTCCCAAATGAGAAACAGTGACATTGCGCTAAAGTGTTTGAAGAATTAAAGGTGTAACTTTGTAAACAAAAAAACTTTAACCAAAAACTTTAACCTGGAAGTTGTAAGTTAAATTGACATACAAAAAAGGGTTAAATATTTCCCAAAATAACATGAAACATAATGAGAATGATACAATCAATAGTAATTAATATTAATTTAAAAGAAAAAAAAATCTTGAACCTTGACTAAAAAACTTTAACCACAAACTTTAACCAAAACTCTAAATGTTAACAGACGGACAGACATAGAGACAGACGGTTGGCCAGATGGACGAAAGTCATGACTATAGCCCCAAACTGTAAACAGTCTAAAAATGAAGAATAAAATGAAAAACTGCCTGCCCACACGCAATTTTATGAAAAATTGACTGAGAAACACATCTACTTTGTGAGGGGGGGGGGGGGCTTATATGTGAAATATATTTTTATGATCTCCCCACTGGATGAGTTGTTTTATTGCTGACTCCAGTACAGAGGGTTAAAACCATAACTCTTGGATGTCATAAAGGGCAGATTTTTGGCAAATGACTTGCCGAAATCTTTCAGGACAGCTGAGTAACAATCAAATCAGTCTTCTCTTAGTGAATAAAAATCAAAGCACGAATGACCTGAAGGCAATAAGTTCAGGACAATCAAAATAAAACAGTCTTTGTGAATAGCATAATTTTGAATGCATAATGGTTGCCAGGCAAACATTTTCAATAAAACTGAATACATGATGTAGTGTTTAGGCCTCATGTAAAATTAAAATTAATGGAAACTAGAGGTGTGACTGATCCAGATGGGCTTGTCCATGCGCACTGCCACCGTCATTGCCATGATTATTCCAAGATGAAAAGGGGCACAACTCTGGCAAAAAAAGACCAATCAAAACTATAATCACAGGTGCACAGGTTCCCATGGTAGTGAACATCCATGCCAAGTTTCAAAGAATGCAACTCGTAAACATCTGAGAAAATCTCTGGACAAAATTCAGACATTCTCATGATCAAAACTATAATTGAAGGTGCACAGGTTCTCATGGTAATAAACACCCACTCCAAGTTTCAAAGGAATCGACCCATAAACATCTGAGAAAATCCCCGGACCAAATTCTAGGTCTGCTTTTTAAAGTCGAAAAAGGGCATAATTTGGGCAAAAATAATCCGACCGGAACTATAATTGCAGGTGCACAGGTACCCATGGTAGTGAACTTTCATACCAAGTTTCGAGCAGGTTGGTCTATAAACATCTGAGAAAATCTCCGGACAAAATTATGTCTATGGATGAACATACTGACAGACAGACAGACGAATGGATGGATGCTCCTACAAATCAAGTTTATGTGGATAAAATATTTGAGGAATTTAAAATGCATGAACAATGACTAAAAACTATTTGTTAAGTCTAATATCTGGGTGGTAGCAAACCCTAACCCTATCTGCTTACTAACCCTAACCCATACCCTAACATAACATCCCTGAAAATACAATACCCACTTTTTGTCACTTTTTAGCCACATAAACCATTTTATCCACATAAAAAACATTTTAGCCCCATAACTCACTTTTTAGACACTTAAACGCCATTTGTTTGTCACATACATCTGACTAAACACGTAATGGTGCAGTATATCAACAAACTATGCACATAAACCTGATTTGTTTGCTCACAGACAGATGGACAGACAGATGGACAGGCACCCCTAAACAACACCATTTGTTAGTTCAAATTTTTGTGGCTAGTCAAGGTCAAGGTGATACCAGTAAACACCCCCCCTCCCTTGCCCACAACTCGTTGCGGGGAGCGTAATGAAAACACTTAATGTCTGAACAATATACCTGGTCCAATCCTTGCTGGTGTTGGCGGTGAGCCAACAGGAGGTGGAGAATGTAAAGGTTCTCCACCATCCTGTTGTATTCTCTCATCTTGCTCTCTCTGTAGTCTCTGTATCATGACATCAATAACATCACCATCATTATTTAGCATTGGACCATCTATCACCTCACTATCTCCTGTTAAAATACAAAAATGCAACTATAAAGCCATACAAAAAACACTTTGCTCCTGACAATGACAAACTGAAACACTGACAACCTGAAAAAAAGAGTTTTATTCTTTTACTTTTGGGCAGCTTTTGTGGATATTTTGCTCAAAAAAGTTAAAATAAACACAACAAAGTTCTGCTTATAGTCTAGCTAAAAACAAACTCACAGTAATTTATATATTTAGTGGTGATTAAGGTCAGATATTTCTGCACAATGGCTAATCGTGATCTCAACATGGATTTAAAGTCAAGTCAATTGTTTATACCCAGGTTGACCATTTTAGACGACTTCCACCCCACACATAGGTTCCCAGGTCCTATTTTACCAGTCAAACATAGTTGGTTTACCACAGTAAACAAGCACTGCTTCACTTCACAGGGTTCCCAAGGGAAACTCACAGTAATATTTGCTTGAAGGTGTTTATATGGAATCAAACAATTGGGTGGTGACAGGTTTTCAATACCAAATCTCCATTTGTAAGAATTATTAACATATAATTTCACATCATCCTTGCAGAGAAAGGATTGTCCTTTCGTGATTTATTTATTTTTGGTGTTTAATCCTTTATCTAACATAATGGAAAAACTGGCAACCACATTCATAAAATCGTCATTGAAACTTCATTATTTTTTCAGTTATTGTCTAAAAAAAATAGCATATGGCAACTCAGTGGAACAACTCATTGAGCTTATTCCAATGAGTGGTCTTAAAGCTAGACTTTTGAACAAAAAATGAAACTTTTTGGTTATTTAGTAATTTTTTTGCAAGTGTCGAATTTTATTCATTTGGATTAAGGGTTAAGGTCACTCAAGGCATCTATGGCTATATTATGACCACACCACATGTATGAAGCCAAGTTCTGTGAATCATTTACAATTTGTTTGCCCACCTTAGAGCTATCACATGTCATTGACAAGCTGCTTCACCGTAAGGTGTAAGGGCATACCACTCGCCTCGATCATGCATCTGATGTTGAACAAGCAATTTCATTTGTGGATTTCTTTGTTGAAAAGTTTGAGACAATAAGCTCTAATTTGGTGAATGACTCAAATGATTATTGTGGTATTGAACCACTACTGACACTAGCAAAGGTTATCTTGAATTCGTTTGTTTTTATCACTAACGAAAACCTCACTTGTTTGGTTGTTGAGTTGTTGAACTTATGTTCGCATGCTCCATAAGGAAATAAAAAGTTCCCAGCCCCTTTTGTTGGGCCCAGAACGCCAAGACAAAACTTAACTTTTTTGTGAAAAACCCCAATGAAAATTAACCAATGAAAAGGGTTATATTTTAAAAACAAGTGCAGTGTAATCCATTTTTGAAAAGGGATATTACTCCAAAACATCTTATGTCTATTACCTTTAAATGGTAAGAGATATTACAACATTTCAAAAATGTGTACCTACAGAGTTTCAAGATCAATCCATTTATAATATCGGACCCAAGACCTATGAGCAAGTGAATATGGGATATTTTTGAGAAGGGTGATTAACACCCAAACTTCTGAGGCCCATAAGCCAGAAATGGTCGGAGATATTACAATAATTAACAAGAGGTGCACATTGGAGATGCAAGCACGAGTTGTGGTGGCAATCGGAGAGTGAAGCATTTCCATAAACTTGGTTATCAATCATATGCCGGTTGTCAAATCTGGAACCTTTGTTCAAGTTATAATGCTGATAAGTTCAGAATTCATAAAAATTAATTAAGACCCATAACTCAGTAACGAAAAATCGTGCTGTGCCAGTTTTTTAACATGCTTGAAATATTATTGCAAAAGACATGTATGGCAAATATTAGTCAAATCGGAGAATGTTTGTCCAAGTTATTGAGCTAACAGTGCGAGGATGCCCAGATGCCCGCCCGGATGCACACTGACCATCGCCAAACCATAGGTCACAGTTGTTAGCACAACTCGAACAAAAAAGATGTACGTCATGGAATTCAAAGATATCTCTAAATGCAAAATATCATCATCATCAGACACAAGAAAATATGAGTTCAGGGAGAGTGTAATATAGGTTAAAAGGGAGACTACTTGAAAATTTCAGATAAAAACATCCCAGAAATGTTTGAAAATATCATTTTTATTGCAACACATGTACCTATGAAATTCTATGTGTAAAATTTCAAGGGAATTGGACCTGGGGAAGTGCCTTTTTATTCAGGGAGAAATATGAAATATTTTCAGAAAAGACATTACCGAAACACTTCAATTTTCCAATTTTGAATGTGGTAAGACTTATTAAAACTAGAATAATGCCGATGGCTATGCCCACTGCCCCATCATCATAGATGCCCGCCCCTCAATTCACCCAAAAGTACAACAGCCCATATTTTTTGTCCAAATTTAAAAAATCTCCCAAAGTCTCCAAAGGGACATCTAGAAACCCAAATATGGAATGAACATATGTATGGATGGACGGATGTGTGGATGGACAAGGATAATAATTAGGTGTCGGCATAAAAATGCAGGTACAATTATTGTAGAGAATTATGAGACCTTTCTACAAACAAAATTCCAGTGATGGCTATGGCTTGGCAGAAAATCAGGTATGGAGTTGTAAAAGTCAGAAATAGGCCTTAAAGTGTTAAATATCCTGCAAACCACAGCTTACCACAATGAATGACCACAGCTCTTGTTTGTGAAATTTCCATAAAACATCCAGACATGCAAATGGACAAGAGTTTCCCATCAAACTTTATAGTTTTGATTAGCCCTTTACCTAATGAATCAGTTGCATCCACCAGCATAATTCAGAAAGTGAGCAGTTGAAAAAAATCATTTTTAAAAACACAACAAAACCATATCATGTAACACATCAATGGAACGAGTCTGTCGAGCTCATTCCAACAAGGATTAACATGATATGGTTTTGTTGAAATGTTTTGAAAAATAATAAAATAATATTTAAAATAATAATTTTTTACATCGTGTGTAATTAGGTAAAGGGTTTTAAAGATTTATTTCTGAACTTTACAACTTCAGAACAGGTCCCCTTTACATGACATCATGAGGAGGTCCTCCTGACAATAGACGGATTACCTTGGCAGTGGTTTCCACTGAAGTCTGGGTTGCCTAAACAGACAGCCAAGACTTTACTAAAAATCACTGCTAAGTTCTTGAATGTATAGAGGCGGTGGGCTGGTGGGAATTCAGGACACTTGTCCAGCTATTACGACGTAAATAAACACTTACCATCCTCATTGACAGCCACTTGTGGTACAAGTGAGGAATCATTACAGTTCTCTCTTCCTGGGACCAATTTCTGAAGAGCAGGAGGATAGGGATTTCCATCAATATCTACTAGGAATGGTGGAGGCATCAAGTGTGGAGGCTGTTGAGTCTGTTCATCTAATACATAGTTGTTGGCATCCCGAATAAGTGGTCGATAATCAGTGTGAAAAAACAGCTGTTCTGGAATCTGTAAATATATAAAATCATAGCAATAATCAACTTGGGTATCACCAGTTTAATTAACCCTTTACCTAACATGAAAAGCAGATGATACTTGCAAACAAAATTCTTGAATAACTAATGTTTTTCATTTCTTGTCTCAAAAACATAGGTTATGACCTCTCATTGGAATGAGCTCGATGAGCTCGTTCCAGAGAGGGGTCATAACCTGTGTTTTTGAGACAAAAAATGAAAAAAAATAATGAAAATTAATTGGCGACTTTTGTGAATAGTGCTGGCCAGTTTTGTCCGTTACATTGGGTAAAGGGTTAAATGTACAAAGAAGTTTAGAAATCCACCCTAAAAAGATAGATTTCTTTTACAGTGGAACCCTGTTAATTGAACAGCCACTTTGCCAATGAAAATTATTCAATTAACAGGAGTATATTCAGTTAACAGGGTTGTGTCACTTTCCTGTATTCTAGAGATAAACTTAGCATTTATTCTATTATATCTTGTTTGACAGAGCTCCATGAGCTCTGTCAAACAAGATACAATAGATTAAATGCTTGTATTGGATGTACTGAGGCCAAATAGGTAAAAAAACAAAGGAAAACTGGGGAGAGTCGAGGTAATATCTCAACAGGTTACAAGATTTTTTATTCAATTAACAGGAGTTTACTCTATAACCTATATTCAATTAACAGGTCAAATTCGTTCTGGAGGTATGGTAAATGGTTTTGTGTTGGGAAATTATATTCAATTAACAGGGTTATTCAGTTAAGAGATATCCAATTAAATGGGCTCCACTGTATTACATATGCTTGACATTTGATTTAGGCCCCTGCGAATATTTGGAATTCCGAATGATATTTGATTTGATAACAATATTTTTGACAATCAGCGCTGAATATCTTCTATAGTTTCTTCAATGTGTTTTTTGTAGAAATGCAATGGATAAATCTACGTTTAATTAATCATTAACCACTGACTACTTTCCAATTTCCAGTGCCTGATAACCATTAACACTTTACCCAACGTAACACTCAAAGCCAGCCAGCTCTATTCACAAAAACAACCATTCAATTTTCATTACTTATGCATTTTTGTCACTAAAACATAGCCTATGACCCCCATTGGAATGAGCTCACTCCAATGAGGGGTCATAAGATGTGTTTTTGATGCAAAAAATGAAAAAATTAGTTATTCAAGAATTTGGTTTGCAAGTACTGACGTCTTTTTTGTGTTAGGTGAAGGGTTAATGCTTGCTACACAGCCTACAACCTTACTAAGCTATTTCCTGTCTTGTGTCAATGACTACTTGAAGAGACAGGGTTCATACCAACATGCATTGAGGTTATTGTTCAGTTTCCATTATTGAATCGATTATCGATGAATGCCATGTGTAATAAATTGGCAGTTGAGCAGCACCAATGCATTTCTCAGCAACAGCAAAGGTAATAGATTTCTGAATTTATTTTCATATATCCTTTGGGATAGGGTTTATCCCTATTTTAAATGAACCAAAACTTACTGAAACACATTGAGAATTTGGTTATTTATGCCATAAATAAGGCACCAACTGCAGAATATTTGCATGAATCGACCCCACCAGAGAACTCACATATCAAATTCTGACATGTCTATGTAAAGAGAATTTAATGTCATTTGCGACAGGTTAACTTAATCGTATGTACTGGATTTAATTGTAATTCATCAGTTAAATTCAATCTCGTTATTCTTTCTGAACCCATAATTTGATTGGCTGAGAGCCGGTCAGCTCCGTGCTCTAATCTCAGGTAAATTCACTCTCACCGGGCTGTAATTGCTGGAAGAGGGTCAATTAGAACATGTCTGTATCCAAGCTACATGCGAGAAATGATGCTAAACTGCTCCTATCACAGACCGAACACAGCCCAGAGTTGTTTTCCATGGCAATGGTTGTTAGTATCTGTGCTTTGAAGTCCACCTTGTAAATTCGATCATAGCAAATAGACTGAGATCGAAAATGACAGGGGTTTTTTTTTATTGTTTTTCTTCAAATAAAACGGGTTTGGAGAATTTATTCACTTCTGACGATGACAGGAATTACAATGGAGATAAAAGTCTCTTATTTTATTAGGCATTCGGGAATTTGACTATGTAAAACCATTTCTTAACTCGCGTAACTTGAGTAACACTGACAATTTATTAAATGCACCACTCGAGCAGGATTACATGAAGGGGTGCACTGGTGGCAGGTGTCCCCTCACTCATATTTGTTTTTATGTTTTAATCCATTCTGCAAGAAAATTACCCTCTTGGGATAAATTTTTTTGCATAAATATTAGACTTTCCCACATGCTGGAAAAAAGTCTTGAGAATGTTGTATTTATAACAAAAAAGATGAATTAAGGCCCACAAAGTGGATCTTCTATTTCTCATGCCATTTTTTATAAAATTGCATGTGGGTGGGCATTTTTTTTATTTTATGTTTTATTTTGTAATTATTTCTAGGCCATCAAAGGTTCAGGTTCTTGGTTTGTATAATGTTGTAGGCTTAATAATCTATAGAATAGCAGGGGGGGGGGGGGGGGGTATTTTGTCAATTGAGTGCAAGAAGGCTTTGCAATGCTAAAGCATTGCAAAGCCTTGTTGCACTTAAGGGACAAATTTATCAATTTTATTAACTTGGGTAAATATCAGACACAAACCATTTAATTTTTATTTTTTTTAAAGTTTGCATTGGTTATAAAAAGAGAGCATGCGACAGCCAAAAGGACCATGCAGAAGGACCCTGATAAACATATTTTTAACTTTTTAGGCCTAATATAGGAGCACTGATAAAATTCAGCCCATTCTCACTTTACTATGTGACATATTGCAAAATTGAGAAAGTACAACCAATAAAGAGGGAATGAAACAACTGAAATTTAATATTCAAAGGTATTCCTTACTTTTTTATATTTCTGAGATGACCCGAAACCAAACATAGCAACATGTCCATGAGAATCTGTTGCGGTAAAATTGAAGCCATCTGGGGAAAACTTACAATCAAACACTGCACCAAAACCTTGGCCTTCAATCTGTAACAAAGAAAAAAAACCTTATCAAAATTTACTGCAATACATGAGGGAACATTTGTTGAACATCCTGCTCATATTTTTAAGAAAGTCTTTATTGCTGTCAATTTTGATATTCAATGGGACAGTACAGCCACTGTGGACTGGTTGTTATCCACGCATAGGCAATGATGTCCACGCATTTGTTTACCAGGTAATAAAAATCGTCATCAGCAAAATTTTAATTAATGAAGCACCGGGTTGTACCCAAACATGCAAATGTGGCTTGGTGTGTAAATAAGATGAATTTTGTTTTTTGTATTTTTTAAAAACGTTTTGAGGATTTTAGTCATTTTATGTCCCCTCCCCCACCAAAAAACATTTCCTATTTATTTATTTATTGGTGTTTAAGGTCACATACTTATGCACCATGGCTAATCGTGACCGTGACAGTTTTATGGGTGGAGGAAGCTGGAGTACCCGGAGAGAACCACCGAGCATCGATGAGCAACTGTCAGCTCCTCAACATTTTAACTCTGTTCAAGCTCTGCTCAAGCAGGGTTACAGCAGTTGAAGACATGTGCACCATCGATGTGCAGTACGCCTTAGTACATGGCATCATAGTGCCTCCATTAATTCAATCGGGATAAAGTGCTAGTTCGTTAAGTTAGTTCGAGCAAGATAACTTTAGCCCACAATCGTTTTCACTCGGCTATTCACCAACCCTTTGCTCTATGCAGCGTCCAAAACCGACCAACCCTTTTCACAAATAACCACTGAATCTCAGTGATTTCTCTCTTCTTGATGTTTTGGAGATGTGGCTTATGACCCCTCATTGGAACGAGCAGGTTCTATGTTGTTTTTTAGTTTTCTTTTCTCGAAAATGTGATGTGGCTTATGACCCCTCATCAACGCGAGCCTGTTCCAGTGCTGTTTGTTCCATCTGTTTTGTATCTTGACAAAACCGATGGAACAAATAGCATGGAACTTGCTTACTAGTGTCATATGACATCCTTACAGGATGAAGGGTTATCTCATTCATTCGTTCATAGTGTTACTAGTGTCATATAACAGCCATGCTGGATGAGGGGTTGTCTCATCTCTCTATCTCATCTCACTCATCCATTCGTTCATTGATTCGTCCATCAATTCATTCACTCATTCGTTCATTCATTCATTCTGGATGGATGGATGGATGGATGGATGGATGGATGGATGGATGGATGGATGGATGGATGGATGGATGGATGGATGGATGGATGGATGGATGGATGGATGGATAGATGGATGGAAGGATGGGTGGATGGATGGATGGATGGATGGGTGGGTGGGTGGATGGATGGATGGATGGATGGATGGATGGATGGATGGATGGATGGATGGATGGATGGATGATCAAGTGTGTGTGTGTGTGTGGGGGGGGGGGGGGGTGGGTAAGTGTGTGACCGACCTGCTGTTTAGGGGAACAAATCAAAGTACCCCCACCCCATTTATTACTTAACACGCGCTTTTCGACAACTCTCACCCGGCTATTTATTAACTCTCTCTCTCTCCTATGTAGCGTCCAAAACCGACAAGCGCCTTCTACTAATCTCAACAATATGTTCATGATATATAACTGTTTTTCTTCATTTTCTGTCTTGGAAATATGGCGTATCAACCCCCCCCCCCCCTCCCCCACAACCACCTCCCCCCTTCCCAGCCATTGGAACTAGCTCGCCAAGCTCATTCCGGCGGTGGTGGGGGTCGTGGGCTGTGTTTCCAAAACGGGGATGAAAACAAATTAGCTTTCCAAAGCTTTTTGTTTACAAGTTTCGACTGTCGTTCGTGTCAAACCAAGGGCTGGAATAACTGTCAGTAATCGAAGGGTAAATCCCAAGACGTAACTATAGCGCTGTTGAAGTTCATAATTAAGATCGGTTTCCCATTTTATTTTTTGTCCATTCACATTTCCTTCATTCCCCCTGTCTCCTTTCGTTTTCACTCATTTCATCTCAACCTCCTCATATGTCTCCACTTCTTTTCTTTTCTGCCTACTTGTTTGCATTGATTATTATTCCACCTCGTCTTTTACAAATTCACTCACTCATTCTCTATCCTCATTGAATCCATTGTTTTACTGCAAAGTCCTTTAATTATAAATTTATTTGTTCAATCATTTATCCAAGATACCATATCACTTTGATGTGATGTCAGGTAGGGTGATGTTGCACCCGACGTGCTTGTATATAAACTACAGTGTTTTTATCCTGTTTGTACTGAATAATTTCGTTTCTAAACAAACTCCCAATTACATACTATTACTGCAACAGATTGTGACTAGAAATGAAAAAGAAATTTCGTCTCAACCCGTCCAACAGTTCAACTATGTCTGGGACTTAACCTCCTTTTATCTTCATCTTGGAACAATGTATTGTATTTATGTCTTGCATATTTGTCCAGTGGGAAAGGATGGTAGTATGTTGGTGAATTATGGCAGGTAACATTACACTCGATGAGGTGCAGGTAGACGCAGAGTACGACTTTATATAGCTCTATAATGAGAAAATATGATGAATCCCCATATAAAAACCAAGCAACTGACTGCAACTACTTTCCGCCAAGTGACTTTCAGTCAATGGCTTGTAAAATAGACGCAGGATTCTCAATATTCCATCTCAAATGCCACAGCCTGAAGGCCCATTGGGATTCCTTCCAAAACATGCTATATAACCTACAAACAGGAAAGAACTTCTTCGACATAATAGGACTTACCTAAATATTCCAAATTCCTCCAGAGATGTCGTTCAGTCTGGATGGCTATGCCCCGATTATTAAACGTATGAGACATGAGAATGATGATGGTCAAGGAGGGGTTGGTCTATATATTAAAGAAGGAATACCCTATAGAGTTCGTAATGATATTTCGTTCTTTATTCCCCATGTTTTCGAATCTCTGTATTTCGTTCTTTATTCCCCATGTTTTCGAATCTCTGTTTATTGAAATTAAAGATAAATACCAACCCAGAATTATTGGCGTTATTTATAGACCCAACACTCCTCCTAAAGCCGACATCAACCTCTTCTTATCAAAATTAAATGAAATAACGAATGTTCTAAATGCCGAAAATAAAAAAGTTTATATTATGGGGGATCTTAACCTAGACCTTCTAAAAGCAACTACACACTCAAAAACGGAAGAATTTGTTAATTTCATGTTCAGTCAAGGCTTTCTGCCGTATATCACTAAGCCAACGAGAGTAACCTGTCGTTCTGGTAGTCTGATAGATCATATCTTCTCTAATAACGCTTCACGAGCAGCATTACCTGGAATAGTCATATCTGACATGTCAGATCATTTTGGTGTTTTTTGTTTTTTTTTTATATTGAGGAAAAACCCAAACCAAAAGATACCCCACACTTTACACTAAAAAGAATATAAATGCAGAAAGAATTGTTGAATTCAAAACATTTATCTTGCAAAGTGATTTTAATCCTGTAATGCAGTCGAATTGTCCCAATGAGTCATATGAAACCTTTCTAAACATCTATATGAAAGCCTATGAAAAAGCATTCCCTCTCAAACATGTTCGCCAGAACAAAAAATTTATTAAAAAACAGCCCTGGATGACAAGGGGGCTTGTAATATCCTCCAACAATAAAGAAAAATTCTACAAGAAAAAACTCCAAGCTCCCACCGAAAGGAACTCAGAAAACTATAAAAACTACTGTAGAATCTTCAACAAGGTAAAAAAACAATGTAAAGCTACCTATTATAGAGATATCCTAAACGAAAACAAAAATAACATGCGAAGAACGTGGCAGATTTTAATGGAAGCCATCTATAAAACGTGAAGCCAGATTATCCTCGTTCTTCATCCAGGACAACATCGAGTTAAGCGAGCCCCATGACATCGCAGAAGAATTCAACAATTTCTTTATCAACATTGGAAAAAACACAGATTCAGAAAACTAATAAGTCCTACACAGATTACATGGACAACAATGTCTCCAATAATCTTTATTTAATACCCACAAATCCCACAGAAGTCAACTGAGTAGTAAATAAAATGAAGCCAAAATTATCTAAAGACATACGATAACTGAAGTATTGGATCCTCTAACACATGTAATTAACAACTCCTTCCTAAACGGCAAAGTACCAGACAAGATGAAGATCGCAAAGGTGATACCCATATTTAAAGCGGGTGACAAGCACAGCTTTACAAATTACAAACCTATCAGTATACTTCCGGTATTCTCAAAAGTAATGGAACAAGAGGCCCCAAGGGCAAAGTGATTCAAACAAAGTGGTTCAAAGAAGTATTTGGGGTCACATTCAGTTAGACATGGTTCATCAAGTCTACAAAGGAATGAAGTCATGAGAGACAAATTTTATAGAACTAGGGACATGGCTTGAACAAACTTGAATCTTACCCCCCTAAGGATGCGGCATACCAAATATCAAAAGCATCCATCTGCTGGATCTGAAGAAGAAGATTTTTAAAGAAAATTCCTCATTTTGAACTAAGTTATCATTCGGGCTCCCACAGTGAGCCCAAATATGAACCCAGGGACTTGGCTTGAACAAATTGAATCTCACCCCCCTAAGTATGCTACACACCATGTATCAAAACATTCCGACTACTGGATCTGAAGAAGAAAATTTTTAAAGAAAATTCCTCATTTCGAACTAAGTTACAATTCAAGCTCCCACAGTGAGGCCAAATATGGACCTAGGGATATAGCTTGAACAAACTTGAATCTCACCCCCCTAGAGTTATAATTCGGGCTACCACAGTGAGTCCAAATATGAACCCAGGGACTTGGCTTGAACAAACTTTTGAATCTCACCCCCCTAAGCATGCTGCATACCCAATATCAAAAGATTCTGCCTGCTGGATCTTGAGAAGAAGATTTTTAAAGAAATTTGCCTGAAATGCACTAAGTTCAAATTTGGGCTCCTATACAGAGCTCAAATATGAACCCAGGGGGCCGATTTGAACAAAACTTGAATCAGATCCACCCCACAATGTTGCATACCAAATATCACAAGATTCTGCCTGCTGGATCTGGAGAATTTTTTAAGAAATTTGCCTGAAATGCACTAAGTTCGAATTCAAAATTTATAGTGAGCCCAAATATGAATCCAGGGGGCCGATTTGAACAAACTTGAATCAGATCCACCCCACAATGTTGCATACCAAATATCAAAAGATTCTGCCTGCTGGATCTTGAGAAGAAGATTTTTTAAGAAATTTGCCTGAAATGCACTAAGTTCGAATTCGGGCTTCTATACTGAGCCCAAATATGAATCCAGGGGGCCGATTTGAACAAACTTGAATCAGATCCATCCCACAATGTTGCATACCAAATATCATTCTGCCTGCTGGATCTGGAGAAGATTTTTTAAGAAATTTGCCTGAAATGCACTAAGTTCGAATTTGGGCTTCTATAGTGAGCCCAAATATGAATCCAGGGGGCCGATTTGAACAAACTTGAATCAGACCCATACCAAGATGCTGCATACCAAGTATCAAAAGATTCTGCCCACTGGTTCTGGAGAAGAAGATTTTTTAATAATTTTTCTATAATTCATAAGGTGCCATCAGAGTTATGCCCCATACAGAGCCCCCAAGGGACGTTGCCATTTCATTTGAACAAACATGAATTGCCATATAGTAATGAACATCCACATGAAGTTTCGTGAAAATCGGACCAGGGGTTTCAGAGGAGAAGTCGTTTGAAAAATGTTCATGACGACGGACGACGACGGCTCCCTTCGGTGAGCTAAAAACTCATGGAAGTGAGACTAACTACTTTCCTCAATAGGTTTAATATTTTATACCCTCACCAATACGGGTTCCGAAAGTGACATAGTACTATTCATCCAGTTTTTCAGCTCCTTAAAAGCAAAAATAATAAACAAGAAAAAAACAGCACCTTTGCACTGTTCCTGGATTTGTCAAAGGCCTTTGACACCATAAATCACGAAATATTATTAGGTAAACTAGAAAAATATGGTATCCAAGGTGTCACCAACAATTGGTTTAGAAGTTACTTGTCCAACAGGTCTCAATATGTTACGTATGGAGAACACAAATCGGACTTAGCCAAACAGAGTTGCGGTGTACCACAGGGCTCGATTTTAGGCCCTATTCTTTTTCTTTTATATATAAATGATATAAGTAATTCAACATCACTCAATCTTTTATCGCCGATGACACCACTGCACAATGCCCGGGCTCCGACAATAATTCCATTACACCGTATTTCAATGACGAGCTTCAGAAACTATTCGAATGGTGCTCTGTGAACCAGTTAATGCTGAATGCTGAGAAAACCTTGTACATCATACTTAATCCAAATAAAGGTAGGAACAATAATCTTTGTCATGAGGTAAAAATGAATAACCAAAACATTAAAAAGGTTGGGGCCACTGAAACAGAAAAATCTGTGAAATTCTTAGTAATTAGCATTGATGAACATTTATCCTACAAGGCTCACATATCCCAATTATGCTCGAAAATAGCATGCGCAAACTATAGTCTCAACAAAGTTAAAAATATCCTCCCCCACGGAGCTCTGAAAACACTGTATTACGCCCTCATACATAGCCATTTGGTATACAGAATCCAGGCATGGGACAACTCAAGAGCTATCAAAAAACTAGCTGTCCTGCAAAAAAGTTCATTACGAATAATTAATAACAAAAAGTACAATTCTCATACAGATCCCCTGTTTAAAGAAAACCAAATACTCAAGGTTGATGATTTGTTTAGGCTACATGCACTACTGTTCGTGTTTGACTGGCAGAACGGCAGATTACCGGTGTCTTTCAATGATATATTTAAAATTACTGACAATCCATCTGGTAGGAGAACTAGACAGTCAGGCCTCCTATACATAGAAAAAACACAGACCCAAACTCTGGATAAATTTCCTTTATACTCCTTCCCGAAACTATGGAATGCTCTGGATGACACAACTCGTAATATTAGCAACAGAAGCATGCTTAAGAACAAATTAACTTCCACATTCATTTCCTCATATTCCAGTTATGTCAGCTGCAACAATCCCTACTTAGTCCAGGCACATTAGACATAAAAATGAGAAAGTAAGGAAAAAAATCGGAGAAAGCTGATTTTTTTATATGTTTCTGGGACACACATTGCGGATAAAGTGTGAAAAGTCCCCGCGAATCACACTCAATGGTGAAATATTCACGAAAATGTACAAAATTACGAAAAAATTTTTATTGTTTTCATACACACAACGGTACACAACGTCCATTAAATAAAATCTACGACTACTTTGGGAGTTAAATTATATATCAAAAATTGCAGAAAAGCAGTGGCTTTATAATGATATATAACAATAGTCATTTATTCCATAATGAACTGGTGAAACGTGTGAAATATTAACCATACCCCCTGCTAACACAAATTGCCATTACAAAACTTGTGTTTGAAGAAAGCCGAACACTAGATAACATAGACTGCACAGAAGTCAATGAAATATTCTGTGCACTTGCCAGAGGTGACTGTACAACAGCTGACGCTGTCAATCAAGAAAGTGTCAACCATCTACTGTCAAAATTACATGAACTGCTCCAGATTGCGTCCGTAGGACGCACAGGAAAGCTTTGGGTACAATACTACGAGCAAATAGGTCTTCTCCAGTTGTTCTTGAGAGCAGAGCGCACAGGCGACTGGGAACTCCACACATATTGTGTTCGCAATATGATTCCAGTATTTCACGCAGGTGGTCATTTTGCATACGCAAAAAGTTCTCATCTCTATTTGCAGCAGATGAATGAGCTAACAGAAATAATGCAACAGGATGATTTGAAGTTGTTCACTGAGAAAGGTTACTTTACCATAAGGCGCTCAGATAAATTCTGGGACGGGATATATTCTGATCAGACCATAGAGCAGTGTTTAGTGAGAATGTTCAAGCTCCCTGGTGGTCTCACACATGGCAGGGGAATAACCGATAGCACTGTTGCGAAATGGGTACATGGACTACCTCTTTGCCTTCCGATATGTAATGCTCTCGAAAATTTTGTTCATGTTCACACTGGTCATGGCGAACAACATCGGGATCTCCGTCAAAGTTCACAATTGACTGATGCCAATGATATCACCAAATTATTGAACTGGCTCAGAGTGCATTCCCCCTTTCAGAATAGAGATCCACTACAATTAGTCTCTATAGCGACCGGGCTTGTGGCCGACGAAACTGTGAACTGTGACCAAGTTCGCAAAATTGGTGAATGTTGCGTATCGAATGTTGTAAGCAAAACGTTCAACAGCATCAAACTACGACGTGTTGACACTGTGAAGTCTTTCGCATGATGGCAAATAGCATCAAAGTCCGTGGAAGTAAGGTAGTGATTGACCCCACAATTCTGTTCAACCGCATCACATGTGTCATTCAGTCACAAGCAGAGATGGAAGAGTATCTCAAATATGAACTCGCCCCGAAACCACCAGCAGTGTTTGATTCTGCTGGAATGAGGAAGACACAGAAAAGCACGCTCGGTAAGATCCTCAAAACATACGGTTCCGAGCAAACTAAAATCCCAGAACATTCTCTGTTTGTTGTAGATGGTGGATTTTTATTGAGGGCAGTTGTATGGCCTAAACAGTCGTCATATAAGGACATATGTACATCATATTCCAATTATCTAGTGAGACATTTTGGGGCGAACGTCGTGGTTGTTTTTGATGGTTATGCTTGTACAATGTCGACAAAGGGCATGGAACAAGCCCGTAGATCTAAAGACAGGTATTCCATTGATATCAATATCTCACCCGAGTTACCAGCCACCACACCCCAATCCGATTTCCTTGCAAATGCCAAAAACAAAACCCAACTGATCGATCTTCTAATGCAGGAGCTATCTGCTATCAATATTCAGTCCAAGCAGGCCGAGGCTGATGCTGATGTACTGATAGCCGAAACTGCACTTGACATCGCTCAAGATGACAACAATGTTGTCGTTGTGGGAACAGAGACAGACTTGTTAGTCATTCTTACCTCTCGAGTTCAACCGGGATGCAATATTCACATGATGTATTCCATTACCCCAAACTTACTAGTTTCAGTTAGTGAAATAGCAACCAAAATGGGTGACCATAGAAGCAACCTCCTTGTAGCACATTCTATAAGTGGTTGTGACACTACTTCTGCACTCTTTCGAGTTGGTAAGAAGAAAGTATTCAGTACAATTGTCTCCGATGTTACTAGCGACTCACAACAGTATGTCAACACAATTTTGGCGGATGAAAGTACACCAAGTGCAGTAGCCGCTGCCGGGGAACAACTTCTCCTGATCTTATACGGGAGTAAAACTGTTTCCTCTCTCGACCAATATAGATATGTCACTTACAAGCGTTATGTAGCAAAATCTAAACTGAATAAACCCATCGACCTAGCCTCACTCCCACCAAGCAGCGATGCTGCACAACAACATGGCTACAGATGTTATCTCCAGGTCCAACAATGGCTGGGCACTTCGCTTCCTCCGACGGATTGGGGGTGGTCGCTAGACAATGGACTTCTTGTACCGACTGCAGCCACAAAGCCATGTGCCCCCGATAACCTACTGAATCTGATCAGTTGTGGTTGCAAGAGTGCTTGTACAAAAAGGTGTGGGTGTAAGAAGGCAGGACTCTCTTGCTCAGGTTTGTGTAATTGCAGTTCAGATTCTTGTAACAACCACAGAAACACTGTCCTGTCGGAAATTTCTGAGTTCGATGAATAATATGTATATAGGTCATGTCATTTCTGTATATAGCATTGATAATAGTCAATGTAACTTAATCCATGTTGATTGATTTGTACATTCTGTAAATATTATTTATTGATTTTTGTACATTCTGTAAATATTATTTATTGATCTAATGCTGCCAGACACAGACGTGTCTGTTCGGTCCCAAGCCCGAAAATAGTTGAGTTCTCATGCTGACGAATTTTATGCCAAAAGGGGAACTCGGCCAGAAGCAGAGGGGGTCTTCCATAATGTCTATTTTGTAAGCAATGATAAAAGTCTTCAAATGGTGGTGGATTTTTTATCGTCTGTCCAACTAACATCCCGTTCTGTACTACGACCCTTTGGGCAAATCCGTTAGGAAAATCATCATTTTTTGCGTAAATCCGATACTTTTTTGTGAATTTTCAATAATTTTTCGCAGAAATTGTCACAGAAAGCACATTTTCCTCTAGGTAAATGTATATTAGACATTATGTAGCTCGAAATATGCGTAAACAAAAAATACAGTTGGATCAATTCGAGGTTACAAAGTTCGTGCGATTTTTTTTTATTTTTTTCAAACGCGTTTTCGAAAAAAGGCTGTAGAAAAAAAAGCTCAACTGGGATTTTAGGGGACTTTTGTCTAATCGTTCAGTGACATGTACTCGACATTCCCTGAAAAAATCAGCTTTCTCCGATTTTTTTCCCTAGTGAAACCTAATGTTCTTGGGCTATACTGCCCCGATTGCACTTCGTAAACTTCGTAAATTTGGAAATTGTCAAAGTCGTGGTCCGCATCTAAATCGGGAATCATCTTGTGCAACCTGTCGCGCTTCCTCCTTACAGTGGTGCCATGTAAAATACTATATGGATACAATTAAGAACTTGCAAACAAAAGTCTAAACAAATAAATCATAACATTCGTCATCCTACGATGATGCAGCTAACGTAGACACCATGCCCAAACATCATGTCCAACCTCTTTGTCGCAGTCTGAATGATACAAACTTCACGATGGGACTTGTTGCCGCCCACGGGTGTTATGATAAGTAGTGGAGGGAGTCCCATAGGCAGGTTGCTTCTTGCCTACCATGAAGCACCGTCTTTCCGCTGGCGAAAATGAAGCACTAATACTCTCATCCCAGAAAAGTAATGATTCGATCGTCATTCTCCATCATGTGTCACATAATTGGCTCTGAGTTCATTCTTTCAGTCACAGTCTGTTTGCAATCACCCCATCTTCTTCCTGGGGGTGGCAGGTAGACAGCCAATCTGGTTATGCCACTTCCCACGGTATACTTCTCATTACATTTGTGCAATATGTTTATTTGTAACCATTTTACATGTATGTGTACCGTGAATAAAGAATCTGAATCTGAATCTTGAGTGCCTTGCCCAAGGACACAACGCGGGTCGCCCTGGACAGGATCGAACTTGGGACCTCTAAACATTCCCTAACCCCAGGAGAAGTTGAGTGAGTGATTTATTTTTTTTTTCAAATAATGATTTGATATCCTTTGAAAATCTTTTTAATGCAAATAATAGAATTTTAAAAAAAACAAACTGCCCCTCCCTCCCTCTCCACTGGGGTAAATAGAGTGAAAAGATTTCTCGGGCATGAAATTACTTGTAATCCTTCAAAACATAATTATAAAAAAAAAAGAATTCACCCTTGACCAAACACCCCTCCCCACCTCACACCTACCTACCCCCCCCCACCTCACCCCTACCTACCATTTCACAGAATTATCTTCACTGGTTATAAAGTTATAGCTGGTTGAAAAACTTGACCACAAAACTTAACCTCAATTTGAAATTCTATTTTTAGTAAGTGACCTTGACCTTGAACCTTGTGGCATGGTTGTTATTGTGACATTATCTCATGAGATGAATAACCCAATAAAGTTCCACAGAATTATCTTCATCAGTTAAAAAGTTATAGTCGATTGAAGAGCTAAACCTGAAAACTTCACCTTGAAGAGAAATTCTAATTTTATTAACAGCAACCTTGACCTTGAATCTAGTGGCATGATTTTGATTGTCACACATCAGATCATGGGGTATATCCTTATAAAGTTTTGAAGAAATATCTTCAATGGTTAACAAGTAAAAGACAAAACTCAACATGTAAACCTTAGCTTGACATGAAATCTATTTTAAGTAACAGTGACCTTGAACCTAGTGGCATGGTTTGAATTGTGACATATCAGATCATGGTGAGGTATAACCCTGCCAGGTTTCACAGAAAATTCTCGAAAATAGTAACACATGTCTCGCCTCTGCTTCAATTATGTGTCATGCAGTGGAGATTCTTAATGGAACACTAGCCTAGCTGCTTCAATGAAATGATCTATTCTGGTGAGAGACCAGCATTGTTGTGTGCCTGTACTATAGCTTTGGAAATGCTATTATGTGACACAATGTTGGAAAGGGCGCTGCTGGAAAGGGCTCTGAGAGCCCTTTCCAATGGTGTGTCACAAAGTAACACTTCATCAGATGAATAAATGGAACTGCAACTGAAACTGCAGAATGAACCTGAATTATATTGAGTCAATCTTGTTCCGATGTCTCATTAGATAGAAGTTGAAATCACATTATATTCAAACTATTTAGCACATATACACTTGGGCTGATTTGCTATGTGGAGATCTGAATGTCAGCTGGGTTTCTCCGACCAGTCAATTGCTCAAGTGAATTTGATTTCAAGAGAATGGAATAAGCTTTCTTGAGAAAATTTGTGCTCTGCTAGCCCCACTCTGTAAAAGGCTGCCATTATTAAAATTAAAGAATCTCCTGAAATTAATAACAATTTTTTGGTTGTCCAAACAGATCTTGACAGATAACTGAAATTCAACTTAACTAAAGTCTCTTGAAAACAATACAATCTTCACCTTTCATTCCGAGGAGACACCAACAATTCATTCTTGAAAGGAATTTCAGGGATTCTTTTGGTTGTCTACATGGGCCGATTTTTCCCCAATTCCCAATTTCAGTCTCTACTCCATAAAAAGATTTAATGCACAATTGCTGCCAAGAACTAGGTAATCATAAGGCTTCATAAAACCATTGGTTTTCCGAGGCCTTGTGACCACCCAGTTCAGGGAACCAATTGAGCATTACATTTAAATTCCTTTTCAAATGAAATTCAGCAACAGTCTGAATTCAAAGGCAAATGACAAGTTTGTCTTTAATTGTATAAGTACAGATCAATAAAGACTGCAGAGATTGTGGTGAACAACGATTCCATTAGTGTTCAACCGATTACCAAAAATGGCCGCTGACCGATTACAGGTTATTTGAACTCACAATCGACCGATTCCGATGCCTATTCCGATTGTAATACCACTACTAGACAAGTCGAGACACACTAAGAACTACCTTAAATTGAACATATTTTACAGTTTTTACAATCCGTTCACTGCTAGATAAGTGGAGACTCGAAAGAACTACATAAAATTGAACATATTTCAGTGTTAAACTCCATTGACTCAGGTCTAGTAAAATTACCAGTCGCGTACACTTGGGTGGTAAACGTGGCTCTCAGAGCCACGTTTACCACCCAAGTGCGCGCAACTGGTAATTTTTACTGCGACCTGGGTCAATGGACTGCAGCCTTCACTTTTCCGATATGAACTGGCGATTGCCGCAAGTACGCTCAATTGTGAGCTTTACGTGTCGTTTAACTTGTATGTCCAATAAAGGGGCGTCTAGTGAGATTAAGAATACACATTGTGGTGGTTTTTTCAACTTTATTGACATAATTTTACATGAACGATTGAACAATTGCAGAAGATAATAAAATGCGGTTTATGAATCATCTCAAAATGCTTGGCAACAATCGGTTGAAGCGATGTTCCAGGAGCCGTTGTCGTTGTCATCTGATTGCCCACAATCAGCCGATTGTGGTTACCGGTTCCGATGATCGGTTGAACACTAGATTCCATGTGACTGTTTGTTATAAAACTTACTCATAGTATACATCAGTTACTTAGGTATCGACCTCAATATTCTCTGTTCAATTCGAAAGTAAAATTTCTTAGTCTTTGTATGTTTCTTTCCCAACAAAACAAATTCCCAATTGGATACCCCATGACCCAGATTTGCCCAATGCCATGGGTCCCATACCCTTTCCCAAAGAGGACGGAAGAATCCCTGGATTTGAAGATCAAAAGGTCAAAATAATTATAAAGAATTTACCGAATTATAAAAACTCCTAATTTTTGTTCCAACATAGATATCCCATAGTATTATGTAACCATCATGACCAGCACTCAGAGAAATTCTAGGATCTGTTGGGCTGTGCTCTAGAACATACACTTCATCTTCATGACCCTGAAATCACACATAAATTCATTGAAGATAAATAAACTTTTAGTTCAGTTCATGTTTCTAGCATATTAAGAGTGGAAGACATGTTGTTTGAAGAGGAGAGATAAAAAATATTAGCATCAATCTTTTCAATAAGGCTCAAATAATGGAAAATGTTACTTTTTTCACATCATAACAAATTTGAACAATAATGTAATCATAAATAATGGCAACAATCTTTAGATTCCTTCAATTTGGGGATACCAGGGTGACTGCAGACATAGCTGGCCAACCATAGCTCGGCACTGTGGGAGACTTTTCATTGAAGAAAGATGCAAAAGTTTTTTGTCTGTTGTTTTTCCTTCGTCAGGGGAGGGAAGTAACAGCAGTGAAACACTGTCATAAAAAGTGATTCACACACTGGAAATATGCAGAAGAGTAACTTCCACATGGTATTTTATTGTTCATCTTTCTGTGTTGATATTGCTATTTGAGGTGTAAGATATTGCTGGTGGAGCTTGATTTGCATCTTCTTCAATTGATTTTGCATGAAACATACAGAGACAGACAGACAGAGACAGACAGACAGATAAACAGATGGATGAATGGATGGGCAGATGGATGGATGGATGGATGGATGGATGGATGGATGGATGGATGGACAGACTGATGGATGGATGGATGGATGACAGAACACATATGAAGTAAAAAAAAAGGTAAAGGTCATACATTAAAGTAAACTGGAGTTATCATCTGGAAACAATTAATTTTTCCATTTTGCAGCTTTTCACGGGAGCATTACTCTGGAATGGGAAATGCCATAACAAAGAAAATCAAATTTGACCTGCATTTTATGGTAGGTAGTAATGCTGCAAAATAATAAGATCATACATCAAAGCAAACTGGAGTTATTATCCAGAAACTACTGATACCGATTTTACCAATTTGTGGCTTTTCAAGGGGCATAATTCTGGACAAGGAATGTCAAGACACTGAAAATCAAACTTGACCTGCATTTCAAGGTAGTGATCTTGCAGAATGATAAAGTCATACATCAAAGCAAACTGAAGATATCATCCAGAAACCACTGATTTTACCATTTTGTGGCTTTTCAAGAGGCATAACTATGGAACAGGAAATGACATAATGGTGAAAATCGAACTTGACCTGCATTTCACTGTAGGTAGTAATGGTGCAAAATAATGTCATACATCAAAGTAAACTGGGATCATCATCTGGAAACCATTTGTTTTAGATGGATGGACAGATGGACACAGAAAGACTGACAAAGCAATGACTATATGCTTACCCAAAATTTGTTCAGGGAGCATAAAAATCTTCAAAATATTACTCATATAAAACCATGTAAGGTCTTAGTAAATTTTAATCTGATAACAAACCATAATATTGACTTCTGTATAGTTAACCCCTTACTTAATGAATCGGCCGCAAATGCCTGCTTAATATTCAATTTCAGCAGTTGCTTGACAGGCTTGCTCCAGATATTGGGAGTCAAAGCTATGTTTTGTAGGAAAAATAGTAAATTTTGAATAGCAAGTTTTTTTAAAAACTCTAGACGGACATGGACATTATGTTGGGCAAACAGTTCAAGTATTACATTACTTGGATAAAAATATTAATCATCTGAAAAACATCTAAAATTCTAAAATACAATTCTCAGAATGAAGGACTCAGAAAGAGTAAAAAGTTGAAAAAACTTTTGTAGCAATTGTAAATTTTATTTTATTTTGACAAAAGATAGTGGATAAGCCTATTGGAGTTTACTTACAGTCAAAATATGCAAAAGTTTCCCTGTTTGTGAATCCCACACTTTCAGGCTGTAGTCGTTCACAGCTGTTACAATTAGAGAATCATCAATATTCCAACCAACCATTGTAACCTTCAGCTTCCCTACATCTTTCTCGTTTTCATTACTGAAAAAAAAAGAAAGCTATTATTAGCAACAATTAAAACTTTTACATATATTCAAATATCACAGCAGCTGAATAAATTAGTCCTTACATACAAGGATAAGTGAAGTCTTCATATTTTACAAACCTATTTCCTGAAAAACATTTCTCAAAGCTTCAATTTTAGCTAAATCTTATTTCATTACAAAATCAAATCCTCTGGCTTTTTAGCTTTTTATCAAGCAAAAAAAAACATAATTTAGTAAAACATATACACTTGGAATAATACTAAGCACCCCTGATATAATGAAGTAGCATATGTCAGCTTGACAATCAACTGTAATGTCAATGATGACTATAAGAATGGTGTGTGATTTGGGTTTGGGGCAATTAGCTTATTAATTTGTATTTTTTATTACAATTATTATAAAGAGAATAAAAACTGCTAATCATAGTTGGATGTTTGAAAAACATTCTGAATTTGGTTTGCAAAAACTGCCAATCAAAATTTTTAGAACAAATTTTCAATGAGATCTGTCAAACAAGATTAAATTGATTAAATTCTAAGGTGCATTACAGGAAAATGTGCAGTCATGAAATTTTGATATTTCAACATCAATTTGCAGAGGTTGAAAAGTATTTACCTTTTAACCCTTTACCCAACGAATCGGCAATATCCGCCTGCGTAATTTGCAAATTCAGCAGCTGAAAAAATACTATTTTTCAAACATTTTCAACAAAACCATATCATGTGACCCCTGTTTGGAATGAGCTTGTCGAGATCATTCCAATGATGGGTCACATGATATGGTTTTGTAGAAATTTTTTGAAAAATTAAAAAAAATTATATTTAAAGTAATAAATTTTGATATCGTCTGCATTGGGTAAAGGGTTAAACCTTTATCAATTTACAAGTCAAATTCCTACTAAAAGGCTTTGCATCTGACAATTACATACAGTTAGGCCTAAAGAAATTGAAAATCTGTTTCTCATGCCCTCTTGCTTGTGTCCTACCTATTACTTGTGTCTTTTTGGCTGCTGCATGCTCTCTTTTTATAATGAATGCAAACTTGAAAAAATTGAATGGTTTTTGTCTGATATTTTACCCAAGTTAATAAAATTGACAAATTTGTCCCTTGAGTGCAACAAGGGGACAAAATACACCACCACCCATGCTATTCTGTAGATCTACTTTGTGGGGCCTTAACTAGATTACTATATCAAGCAATAAGCAATCAAAAGAAATTCAATGTATTACCTATCAGTATGAGATGGTTTAGGTAATTTTGTTGACATACTGAGTACAACATTCCGCCACTCTTGTCTTTCGAACCTCCAAATTCTTGCTGTTCCATCTCTGCCTCCACTCAGAAACTGACTTCCACGGTTACTATAACTAATACTATCCACATGTTCCTGTCAATAAAATAAATGCATTTAACCATTTACAACATTCATACAGATTTCTAAACTAATATTAATATTTTTCCATTCTAAACTAATTTCAATATTTTTCCTTTCTAAACTAATTTTAATATTTTTCCATCTCTTTTTCAAACATCTTCAGGAAATTAGATTAGTTCTTTAACTTTTCACCTGTTGAGTATTTTATTGAATTTCTCATAAAATCAAGTCATGGCTGCTTTGAAGCAGCCATGTCTTTTTTTAATGAGAAATTCCTAAGAATAAGACAAAAATAAATAATTGATAAGCGAGCTTCTATTTACAAGTATATATTTTGTTTACAAAAACAAGTAACATATCTCTAGCAGGTACAAGTATTTTCAAACTCTTTCCTATCCTAACAGCCATATATGGCTACAGCTGTTCACAAAAAAATCATACTTTGAATTTAAACACATTTTTTTCAATATCTGCCAGAAGACATAGCTTATGACCCTCAATGCAACAAACTGGTTGCAATGAGGGGGTAATTAAGGTATGTTTTGGGGACAAAATATAAAAAAAGTTGTAATCCCTGTGGACACCCCAGAAAGTGAATCAGTGCTTGTTTAATGTGAACAAGTTCTGTTTTAATGGTAAAATAGGACCCAATTGTGTGCTCTAAAGTATATAGCATGGGTAAAAACGATTGACTATACTTAATTTCCTGACTATGCTGCCGTCATGATGTAGCTATAGCCAATAAAAAAAATATTTTTTCAAGAAAAATGTGCAAGTATCACCCTTCTGGTCGTGTTAGGTAAAAGGGTTAAACCAGAAGCTAATGTACAGTACCTGTTGGCAATTGTACTTTGAAACATCGAAGGTAACTATCAGCCTAGTTATTACATGTGACCAAAATATGGGCAGCTCAAGAAATAGACAAAAGGGCATTTGCGTTCGAACTGTCATTTTTTACTGCAAGAGATCGATATTGGTGGTGGGAAGCCAAAGGCTTCGAGTTCAATATTATCCCTCCTCCAGAATTGATAGAGTGCAGTAAAAAATGACAGTTCGAATGCATATGCACTGTTCTGTATTTACTGCACACCTACAGTTTACTAAAAAATTATTAAAAACACAAATTATTACCAAAAATAACAAAAATGTTAAAAAAGAAATAGTTAAATAGTCCGCGTACGTGATCCATATTGTTCAAGGACAATACAAAAAAATTTATTGTTCACTTCGATTTTTGCAGAAAAAGCATGTATTTTATGAAAATAAAAGCATAGCCATGCAATAAATATCAATGGGAGACGGTTTCAGCTTTTTTCCAAATCCATTACTACCATAACTTAGTTTCATATATTATGTGTTAATTGTATTCACTGAAAGTTATGTACAAAACATTCGAACAGTTTACCTTTGTTCTCATGTATACATTTAACTTGTTTTCTTCATCAATAAATATTGTTTGTTTTACACCACAGTTACTGGAAGTTGTGGCCCCAACCACCTTTATCATCGACAACAATAAATGGACCACTACAGTTCTGACCCAGTGTTACAATTAAAATATCAATAAATGCACCACTTCAGTTCCGACCCTGTGTTACACTTACAATATAAATAAATGCACCACTTCAGTTCTGACCCTCTGTTACACTTACAGAATAAATATGCTGTAAGTGTGACACAGGGTAAGAAAAGAATTGGTGCATTTATTTATACTGTAACAGAGGATCAGATTGTGACATGCATTCATTGCTATCGATGAAAAGGTGGTTACTGACTCAACTTCCAGTAACTCTGTTTTGAACTAACTAAATATCAGTGTCAGCCTGTTGGTCAGTCCATCCATTCATCGATTTGTGCTTAACTCTTAATTCCCATAAAGCCACAAACTGAAATTTTTTATATTGCTTTGAAGAAGTTGCTCCCCCCCCCCCCCCCCCCCATGTGTATTTATATTTTTCTTTAGGAACTGAATGAATTGATTGCCATGGCCATGTTTTACATCATTGTTGGCTGCTTGTACAGGCAGGCAGTCAACAATGATGGAGAAACACTGCCAAGTCATCTGCAGCTGTGCACTTGCATGTTGGGTAGAAATTATTGCAAAAAGTAATCTGGGGCTTTAACTCTTACCTTGGTGAGGATTTTTAAAATATTTTTTATCAAATCTAGTCATGGATGCTGATAAGCAGTCTTGACTGGATTTGATGAAAAATTCATCTAAATTTCAATAAAGAAATGATTGGTTAAAAAGTCCATTCAATTTACAGGATAGAAATGTAGTTAAATGTGCCCAAATTATACTTATTTCAACGTCAAGAGCTTTTGTGTCCTGGGCAGGAGTATCTGCCAGCAGCATGCAAGATGTTAGCCCTTTACCTAACACAGTATTTTTAAAAAATAAATTAAATTTCACCTTTTTCAAAAACAAATTTCACAATTTTTCAATAAAACTATACAAAAATGAATATCATTAGAATCAGCTGATTCTAATGATATCCATATTTGTATGGTTTTACTCAGAAACTTTGGAGATATGTTAGGCTGTGGTAGGCTTATTCTGGTTAATTTTCTGTCTGTTTGTGCCCGCTGTTAGATAAAGGGTTAAGGATTGAATGTTTTTGATAAAATGTTCACTTCTCTCAATTTTTTGGCTACATTCAAAAGTAATATACATAACAAGAAACAGTTTCCATTTGTCTATTTGATTGTGATCAAACAGTCATCAGGGTAAATTGTAACTACACATGCTCTCACAATTGCACTCATTTCAGAACATTTTATGGCATTCATTATTATTACCACTTTAACCCTTCACCCAACGCAGACGATATCAAAATTTATTATTTTAAATATCATTTTTTCAAATTTTTCAAAAAATTTCAACAAAACCATATCATGTGACCCCTCGTTGGAATGAGCTCGACGAGCTTGTTCCAACGAGGGGTCACATGATATGGTTTTGTTTAAATTGTTTTAAAAAATTAAAATTTTGAATTGAATTTGCATATTACGTGGGCGGATGCGGCCGATTCATTGGGTAAAGGGTTAATGGCCATTCTCCAGTATATAAACAACGTTTAGTAGGGCAGTAATTCATGGCATTATGCAACCAGAAGTTGGCGGCATGCCATTATTGGAAACAAAATTCATTAATGACCTGGTGCCAACTTCTGTTCGTGGTAATAATAGTAATAACATATTTTTGGAATGAATAACAGTTTTCTGGCTTATTAATGGCCTTCGAAAAATTTTAGCCAATCTTATACTATTTATTTATTGGTGTTTTAAGGTCACATACTTATGCACAATGGCTAATCGTGACCGTGACAGTTTTACGGGTGGAGGAAGCCGGAGTACCCAAAGAGAACCACCGAGCAACGACGAGCAGCTGTCAGCTCTTCAACATCGTAACTCTGAACTCTGCACCGCAGCACAGGCAGGGTTAGATTGGTTGAAGACATGCGCACCATCAACGTGCAGTACGCCTCAGTACACAGCGTCATCGTGCCCCCATGTAGGCAATCGGGGTGAAGTGTCTTGCCCAAGGACACAACGTGGTTGCCGCAGGTGGGATTCGAACCGAGGACCTCTCGGCTTGCAGCCTGCACCTCTACCAACTGAGCCACCGCGCCCCCAGCCAATCTTATACAAATGCTACCAACTTCAGAGGACTAGTGACACAGACATTGTCTACCATTTCCATGGGAAGGTACTTGTTTACCATGACAAGTGTAATGCGAAGTGTGTGCCTATACCCCGATAACAATGCCACACAAATTTCTAAGTTCAACAGGGACCACAACTCTGGGAAGAAAGTGCAGTGAACCAATTGTGTGTGAAGATCTTTCTCACTATGCTGGCCTATCAGACACACTAAAGGACAACCAAAATTGATTATCCATAACCAAGCTACAAAGTGAAATGTTGCCTTTATGGAAATCTTTTCCATCATGCTGATCTATCAGCAAAGCCAAAAGACAACACAATTCAATTACCCACACCAGAGCTAAAAGGTCAAATCTTGGTATGGACATGAATTATCATACATGGGTCACAACTCTAATAAAAAGTGTGCAGAGCACCCATCCTATGTGGAGGTCCGTTACTATTGGTGGTCTATCTTCATACCAAAGGACAACCAAATTTTATTGTACAAACCCAGCTATAAGGTGAAGTGTTAGTATGGACATGAATATTACTAGTTTATAATCCAACACAGCTACAATTCTGGGCAGAAAGTGAGGACAAAACCTGTTGTATGTGGAGATCCTTTCCCCCATGCTGTTCTATCAGCATACCAAGGACAACCAAATTTGATCATCGCACCTGAGCTACAAAATGAAATGTTGGTATGGATGGACACAACAATGGCAATGACTCTGGCAAGAAAGTGCAGACACAACCTGTTGTATGTGGGATTCTTTCTCCCATGCTAGTCTATCAGCATAATTAAAGAACAATCAGCTTCGATTAGAAACATTTTGTGCGGTGAGAATAACAAAGCCACATCAAAACTAAAACTATAGTGATGTCACGCATAGAGCCCGACTGTCCCAGCAATGACAAGGCTTAGACACAAAATAGTCTGTGCTATTTTTTGTTAACTCTTTACCTAACGAATCTGCCACATCTGCACACATATAAAAATTGCTATTCACATTTTATTTCTTCATTTTTCTACCCCAAAACAAACCTCATGACCTATTAATGGAACAAGCTTGATGAGCTTGTTCCAATAAGGACTAATAAGCAACGGTTTGAAGTAAAAAATGAAAAAAATCTGATATTTCAGAAAAATAATTTGTACTGTTGGCTTCAACTTGTGTTAGGTAAAGGGTTAAAGATGCAGTACATAAAACATTCTCTTTCTAAAATCTTCCATTATAATATTACTGAAAAATAATTTTGGTAAAAAGTGACAAAAAAAATTTTTTTTTTATCTTTCTGAAAGAAAGCATAAATTTATGTGTTTTCTGAAAATGTGAACAAAATTTGTAGTTAGATCATCAACTGCATAGCTCTGTTGATTAGGAAATATAACTGCAGTCAATACAAGTTGGAATTTTTAACTTAAAATTTATGGTTGCATTTCTAAAAGACTATACTTCAAATTCGAAGTGCACCGGCATGAAATTTTTTTGGTATGTAGTCACTCTAAATCCTTCAAAATACATTTTGAAGCAAAGCAAAAAAAAAATTGCCTAATTGGTGGGGTGGGGGGGGGGGGGGGGGATGTGGTGGGTGTCAGGACAATAACTCTGACAATTTTCATTGGATAATGGTGATCATTGAACTTGAGATAGACATTGTTCCCAATGAGTTAAACACAATAAAAATTGATATTTGGTTACTTGACATAGTAGACATTATTGCTATAGAGACATATACCAAAAAGAATGGAAATCTGTTAACTATTGTTCAAGTTATGCCATAAACAAAGTTCAGACAGATGGATGGATGGATGGGCGGACAGATGGACAGACAGACAGACAGACAGACAGAACTCTAAGCTATATCCCTCCCTTGTGGGAGGATTATTATTATCCTCAATGGGTATCTGGGTGAGACTGGGAAATCTCACCAGAGGGGACAAGATATTTGATCCAGACACAAGGCTTGCCGAATGTCTGGATCAAATATATTGCCCAAGGTTGAGATTTACCAGTCCCGTTCAGATACCCAGCGAGGATGATTTTTCTCCCACCATTTTAGGGATGCGATGTCATTAATAATAATAAAAAAAATACCATATTTTCCAGGAAAAAATCATTCTTAGTGCATTCATTCTAAAAGAAAACCAATAAGATATTCGGAAAGCTTGTCAAGAGGTGTGGTATATACCAAAGGTGTATACTTCAAAACACACACAGTAGCACCGCATGTTGAAGTGACCTCAAATGAAATCGACATGTCGGCACATGTCAATTCCAGACATGTACTTCACTTTGACAAGGAGTAATGATATCTGATGTATATTTCTCACCGATAAACTGATTTTCGTTTGAAAAGTCAGTCGTATTTACGAAAGTAAAACGGCCTTCTAATTTGTTTGTTTATATGTGTGCAGATGTGATTTGTGATGATTAAATAGTTCCAGTGCTAATTAAATATGTAGAAAGGTTGGTCACGTGGGTGGGGTGAGATAGCTGTCACATGGGTGGGGTGAGACAGGCATATCTCTCCCAGCTCTCTCACATGACTTTATATATGTCTCAGTACCTTCGTGTTAGGAGAGAAAAAGAAATAAAGTATGTGGTAGAAGCCTAATTTCAAATTTAAAGAAACTAAGTTCGAAAATCATTTTGAAAAGGGTTAAATTAATGCCAATATTATTTGAAACCACTGTTTACAGGTTCAGTAGAGCTTGCCCCAAATGAAAAACACAGATGTTGTAACACAGTGTTTGAAGAATCACAGGTACAACCTTGAAAAGCAAAACTTTAATCTGAAACTTTAAGCTGGTAATACTAAGTAAAACTGACTGCAAACTAGAGTGATGTCCCGCATGCAGCCCGACTGTCCCAGGAATGGCAATGCTTAGATGCAAAATAGTCGGAGCCATTTTTTGTAAACAGTTTACCTAACGAATCTGCCATATCTGCACTCGTGATATACAAAATTTGCTATTCAAATTTTATTTTTTCATTTCTCTACTTCAAAACATACCTTATGACCTTAATATTAATGGAACAAACTTGATGAGCTTGTTCCAATAAGGAGTAATAAGCCATGGTTAGAAGTAAATAAAAAATGAAAAAATCTGATGTTTCAGAGAAATAATTTGTACTGTTGGCTTCAACTTGTGTTAGGTAAAGGATTAAAGATGCAGTACACAAAGCAATGTTGGGCTATATGAGTCAATTTTCTTTTTTGCATGAAATAACTCCCAATCCTTCAAAATGCATTTGGGGAATAATTGCCTAAGTGACATGTGGTGTGTGTGTGTGTGTGTGTGTGTGGGGGGGGGGGGGGGGGGGGGGGGCAAGTTGTGGAACCTATATTGAAACCTGGCCTGTATTACTAGCTGGAAAATACACATATCAACTTTGGTTGAAAACAAATAAAATAATCCAAACTGAAGTAATCAGTTGGAAACCAATTGTTTGCAGACAGATGGACGGACGAAAGTCATGACTATAGCCCTGACTATTGTCAGGCTAAAAATGCATTTTGTACCGAAGAAAAAATATTGCATGAATGGCCCTGGGTGAGGAGGAGGCGGGGTGGGGGGTGAGGCATGGGGGAGAGTGGGGGTGTGTTAGGGGAGTCCATTTTTTTTCCACATGTGGTCAGTCTAAATCCTTCAGAATGCATTTTGAGCAGAGAAAAAAAAATACCTAACTGGCACCATGGGGGTGGGGGTGGTGTTTGTCTGGGTTTTTAACCACAAACTTTAACCAAAACTGTAAAACTGCATTTTTGATGAAAGAAAAAAAAAGTGCCTAATTGGTCTCCCGGTGGGTGGGGTGGGGGGTGGGATTGGGGGTTACGTGAGTTTAAAATGAAAGTGTCAATGACACTGTAGCTCAACTTGTCAAGACAAAGACATGTACATGTATAGTATGTGACACAGCAATGACAAACATCTAGGTAATGACCTGATAACAAAGGTACATATAAAGTATTGTAACGGTCTGTACATAAATATTGACCGTTGCCTGTAACAAATGTATAGGTAAAGTATTGTAAAGGTGGGTGACAGTCAGATGCTGAACTAGAAAAAATCTTTGAGTCCCAGAGTAGGTCTGACTGAACCCCAAAATATTTGTTCTCATAGCACAGTGATAACAAAGGCACCCCAAAACACACTCGTTCCTGTCCCAAGGTGAAAACAAAAGTACTCAAGAAGTTTTGTGAAGATCAGTTCATAAATACGAGCTGTATAGAACTTGTGACAAAAAACTTATTGGACCTAATTTCGGTACAAAATGGCCACTGGCAGCCATCTTGAATTTTGGACTGTACCCAGAAGCACTCATTCTCATCCCAAGGAGATAACAAAGGTACCCAAGAAGTTTTGTGAAGATTGGTTCATAAATACAGCCTCTACCCTGAGCTGTATTGACATGTGTGCTTACATTGTGTAAGTAGCACTGAATAAATCAAAGTTCATCTAATTTGCATAATTTCTGCACGAAAAAAAAACCCGTACTATATGTGATGTATTCCATGTTACTAAACATTCATACAAAAATATATTCAAATCAGAACTTTCATACAGAAGTTCTGTACAAAAGACTGATTGCATTAATTTTGGTACAAAATGGCTGCTGGTGGCCATCTTGAATTTTGGACCACACCCAAAAACACTCGTTCTCATCCCACGGTGATAACAAAGGTACCCAAGAAGTTTCGTAAAGATCGGTTCATAAATACGGCCTCTAGCCTGAGCCGTATATAGAAGTTGTGTACAAAAAACTGATTAGACCTAATTTCGGTACAAAATGGCCACTGGCAGCCATCTTGAATATTGGACCGCACCCAGAAACACTCGTTCTTGTCCCAAGGTGATAACAAAGGTACCCAAGAAGTTTTGTGAAGATCGGTTGATAAATACAGCCTCTAGCCCGAGCCGTATTGACATGTGTACTTACTGTGTGCAAGTAGCACTGAAAAAATCAAAGTTCATCTAATTTGCATAATTTCTGCACGAGAAAAAAAACCGTATTATATGTGATGTATCCCATGGTACTAAACATTCACACAAAAAATTATTCAAATCAGCGCTTTCATATGGAAGTTCTGTGCAAAAATCTGATTGTACCAAATTTTGTACAAAATGGCTGCCATCGGCCATCTTGAATTTCGGACCGGACCCCAAAACACTCGTTCTCGTCCCACAGTGATAACAAAGGTACCCAAGGAATTTCGTAAAGATCGGTTCATAAATACGGCCTCTAGCCCGAGCCGTATTGGCATTTGCACTTACAGTGCTGAAAGTAACACCAAAAAACATCAAAATTAGTCTAATTTGCATAATTTACGCACAAGAAAAAAAAACGTATTATATGTGATGTATCCCATGGTACTAAACATTCATACAAAAAATTATTCAAATCATAGCTTTCATGTGGACGTTCTGTACAAAAAACAGATTTCTGCATCGTCGGTACAAAATGGCGGCTGGCAGCCATCTTGAATTTCGGACCAAACCCCAAAACACTCGTTCTCGTCCCATGGTCATAACAAAGGTACCTAAGAAGTTTCGTAAAGATCGGTTCATAAATAGGGCCTCTAGCCCGAGCCGTATCCAATTGTTGACGGACAGACGGTCAGACGGACGATGGGCCATGGCATAAGCTCAAATTTGGCTTCGCCAAAGTTGAGCTGAAAAACCCATGTTTTGAATCAATTTCACATTTATTTATTGGAGTTTAATGACACTTTTGACAGAAAGGGTTATGCCTCGTGTCGGACAGTTTTTCGGGTGGAGGAAGCCCTAGTATCCAGAGTGAACCACCGAGCAATGGCGAGCAACTGTCAGACTGCCCAAATTAATTTCACCAACAAGTTTTTTTTTCAAGTTATCTCCTACTGAGGAGACCCAAATCAGATATTGCACACATTATTGATGCAATAAAATTTGCTGTAGTGTAAATAACCAAGTCACATAAAAAAAACAAGAGGCCCCACGTGGCCTTAATCGCTCACCTGACAAAGTGACTCTAAGAAGTATTTTAGGTCACCTTCACCATGTCATGCCTCATCAACATTAACTGGTTGAGTGATAGATTTTGTTTGAAGTTCAACATTTGTTACCTAAAATTAGTTTTATTTAAAATCATTGGTGTGTGGCCAATCTCCAATGATTTTTAATAAAGCAAATTTATCTCTGCAGACAAACTGGTTTAGCATGAAGCACAAACAAGGAATGTGAAGAGATAGCCTTGGACATCTCTCCCCAACTGTGGATATCTTCCATGTGCTACATGTATATATTTGCATGCAAGAAAACAAAAATTTTCACAAATTTTATTTTTTTTTATCATCATTGGAACAAGCTCAAACAGCTTATTCCAATAGGGGTATGGGAAGATCAGGTATATTTTTGAGACAGAAATGTGAATATATAAATAATGGTGTTTTTTTGTGAATGATGCTGGAGAATTTTGCGTAAAGATATGGTAAATGGTTTGTTCTAGATACAGAATGATGCAAAAGTATTTAAATTTGATTAGGCAAGTTGTTCCTATAATGCATTTAAAAATTGAAGTAACTGTTTTTTTGCTGACGAACTTTTAGATGTGTGTGTCTGTGTTTGTGTGTGTGTGTGTGTGTTTGTGTGTGTGTGTTTGTGGGGGGGGGGGGGGGGGGGGGGGGGGGGGGGTAAGAGTGTTCTTGCAAACAAAATTCCTGAATAAATGGAAAATTTTATTTTTTGTGTGAAAGACATAGTGCGTGAATGTTGATTGGAACAAGCTTAGAGAGCTCATTTTAATGTGAAGTCATAAAGCTGTGTTTTACGTACGAAATTCTGGAAAAACTAAAAAAATTGCTTTTTTGACTCAAAAAGCATGGTGTGCGACCTCTCATTGGAATGAGCTCAAAAAGCTCATTCCAATGGGGTATTTACAAGCGATAAGTACATGTATGTTTAAGAGACAAAAATTAAAATTTGAATAGCGATTTTTGCGAAGAATGCTGACAAGTTTTGGCAGTTATGCTGGTAAAAAGGTAAGATATGCAAAGTGGTTGTTTTTTAGAGGCGACATTTAATTAAGGGGAATTAACCCTTGATTACTGAGGTAACTTCTAAAAGTACTGAAATTTCATGAAGCAATGTGAATAACAGACAACAGTTGCCTAAAAATTTCATGAATAACTAAAATTTTTATTCCTTTGTCTCGAAAACATGGCATATGACCTTTGTTGGAATGAGCTGAATGCGTGTGTTCCAATGAGGGGTCATAAAATTTGAACGAAGATTTGTGTGAATAATGCATTAGTACTGCTAGATTTGGGTAAACGGTTCACCCTGGATACCACCCCTTCTATAGTAGATCTTTTCTGCAAATTTTGTCTAAGATTCTATCAACTTTACAAATAAATACGTTCATGAATCACAATCAGATCCACCCTACAATGTTGCATACCAAATATCAAAAGATTCTGCCTGCTGGATCTGGAGAAGAAGATTTTTTAAGAAATATGCCTGAAACGCACTAAGTTAAAATTTGGGCTCCTATACGGAGCCCAAATATAAACCCAGGGGGCCGATTTGAACAAACTTGAATCAGATCCACCCCACAATGTTGCTTACCAAATATGAAAAGATTCTGAAGCTGGATCTGGAGAAGAAGATTTTTTAAGAAATTTGCCTGAAATGCACTAAGTTCGAATTCAAGCTTCTATAGTGAGCCCAAATATGAAACTAGGAAGCCGATTTGAACAAACTTGAATCAGATCCACCCCACAATGTTGCATACCAAATATCAAAAGATTCTGCCTGCTGGATCTGGAGAAGAAGATTTTTTAATAAATTTGCCCGAAATGCACTAAGTGCGAATTCGGGCTTCTATATTAAGCCCAAATATGAATCCAGGGGGCCGATTTGAACAAACTTGAATCAGATCCACCCCGCAATGTTGCATACCAAATATCAAAAGATTCTGCCTGCTGGATCTGGAGAAGATTTTTGAAGAAATTTGCCTGAAATGCACTAAGTGCGAATTCGGGCTTCTATATTAAGCCCAAATATGAATCCAGGGGGCCGATTTGAACAAACTTGAATCAGATCCACCCCGCAATGTTGCATACCAAATATCAAAAGATTCTGCCTGCTGGATCTGGAGAAGAAGATTTTTGAAGAAATTTGCCCGAAATGCACTAAGTTTGAATTCGAGCTTCTATAGTGAGCCCAAATATGAATCCAGGTGGCTGATTTGAACAAACTTGAATCAGATCCACCCCGCAATGTTGCATACCAAATATCAAAAGATTCTGCCTGCTGGATCTGGAGAAGATGATTTTTTAAGAAATTTGCCTGAAATGCACTAAGTTCGAATTCGAGCTTCTATAGTGAGCCCAAATATGAATCTAGGAAGCCGATTTGAACAAACTTGAATCAGATCCACCCCACAATGTTGCATACCAAATATCAAAAGATTCTGCCTGCTGGATCTGGAGAAGAAGATTTTTTAATAAATTTGCTTGAAATGCACTAAGTTCAAATTTGGGCTCCTATACTGAGCCCAAATATAAATCCAGGGGGCCGATTTGAACAAACTTGAATCAGATCCACCCCACAATGTTGCTTACCAAATATGAAAAGATTCTGCCTGCTGGATCTGGAGAAGAAGATTTTTTAAGAAATTTGCATGAAATGCACTAAGTTCAAATTCGAGCTTCTATAGTGAGCCCAAATATGAATCTAGGAAGCCGATTTGAACAAACTTGAATCAGATCCACCCCACAATGTTGCATACCAAATATCAAAAGATTCTGCCTTCTGGATCTGGAGAAGAAGATTTTTTAAGAAATTTGCCTAAATGCACTAAGTTCGAAATCGGGCTCCTATACTGAGCCCAAATATGAACCCAGGGGGCCGATTTGAACAAACTTGAATCAGATCCACCCTACAATGTTGCATACCAAATATCAAAAGATTCTGCCTGCTGGATCTGGAGAAGAAGATTTTTTAAGAAATTTGCCTGAAATGCACTAAGTTCGAAATCGGGCTCCTATACTGAGCCCAAATATTAACCCAGGGGGCCGATTTGAACAATCTTGAATCAGATCCACCCCACAATGTTGCTTACCAAATATGAAAAGATTCTGCCTGCTGGATCTGGAGAAGAAGATTTTTTAAGAAATTTGCCTGAAATGCACTAAGTTCGAATTCGGGCTTCTATAGTAAGCCCAAATATGTATCCAGGGGGCCGATTTGAACAAACTTGAATCAGATCTACCCCGCAACATTGCAAACCAAATATCAAAAGATTCTGCCTGCTGGATCTGGAGAAGAAGATTTTTGAAGAAATTTGCCTGAAATGCACTAAATTCGAATTCGAGCTCCTATAGTGAGCCCAAATATGAATCTAGGGAGCCGATTTGAACAAACTTGAATCAGATCCACCCTACAATGTTGCATACCAAATATCAAAAGATTCTGCCTGCTGGATCTGGAGAAGAAGATTTTCAAAGAAATTTGCCTGAAATGCAGTAAGTTCAAATTTGGGCTCCTATACTGAACCCAAATATAAACCCAGGGGGCCGATTTGAACAAACTTGAATCAGATCCACCCCACAATGTTGCATACCAAATATCAAAAGATTCTGCCTGCTGGATCTGGAGAAGAAGATTTTTTAAGAAATTTGCCTGAAATGCACTAAGTTCGAAATCGGGCTCCTATACTGAGCCCAAATATGAACCCAGGGGGCCGATTTGAACAAACTTGAATCAGATCCACCCTACAATGTTGCATACCAAATATCAAAAGATTCTGCCTGCTGGATCTGGAGAAGAAGATTTTTTAATGTTTTTCCCACTGCCTACAGTGTTAAAAAGTGCTGACTCAGCACTTTTTCAAAGTCCCGAAACTGTACCCTATGATAAAACCGATGGCAATTTTTTTTTACCAATCCTTTCTGTTGGTCCTAAGGAAGCTGCACACCAAATAAAAATTCTCAGTGCCGTGCAGTTTTGGAGATATGGGCGTTTTAAATTTTTTCTATTTTTAGCTCCTGTGGTTCCCACGGGGCTGCGGGAAAATTTTTTTTTGCATAAATCAAGTACTCATGACCCAATAAGCCCTCACATAAAATTTGGTTCAAATCAGCCTCTCGGTTTGGAAAATAGAAATTTTGGGCGGGGCAAAAAATTTTGCCCCTCTCATAACAACGTCAAGTATAGCCCCACAAACTTCTCTTGAACAAATCTGAGTCTACACCTCAAAAGGAAGCTGCACACCAAATATCAAGTCTCTGCTACTGCTGGTTCATGAGAAGAAGATTTACAAAGATTTTGGTGCCCCTTGGGGGTGTGGCACCACCCAGGAGGAGGGGCAACTTCATTTGAACAAATCTGAATTGGCATTAGGTAATAAACATTTAGCCAACATTTGAATAAAATTGGGCTAGTGGTTTAGGAGGAGAAGTCGATAATGTAAAGTTAACGCCGGACGGACGACGACGGACGACGGACGCCGGACGACGGACGACGGACAGAAAGTGATTAGTTAAGCTCCCCTTGAGCTTCGCTCAGGTGAGCTAAAAACCCACACACAACAAAAAATTGTGAAAAATAACAGTTTATGAATTTTAGGAGCTCAAAAGCAACTTGTGGGTTTCCAAACGAGCCCAAATATAAATGCAAAACACGGCTTGAACAAACTTCAATGTATATGAATAAAAGAGCCTGCCTGCCAAAAATCAACACTCTTTGTTTAGTTCTCCTACTAAAAAAGAAAATTACAAGTTTTACATTACAAAGCCCAAAGGCAAATTTTGGCTCCCATATGAGGCCAAATATGAATCAGAGACTTGGCTTTAAGAAGCTTGAATGTATATGAGTGAAAGATTTTGCTAGCCAAAAATCAACACTTTCTGAACAGTGGTTCTCAAGAATATTTTTTTTATTTTTTTCTAGCTATCTCCCATTTCGAGGCCCCCGAAGGGGAGGAGATCAATTTGAGCAAAATTCAATTGTTAGGATATAGGGAACACATGTCCCAACTTTGGTTAAATTTGGCCTAGTAGTAAAGAATCTGGTCTCTTGACATGATATGATGCGACATGCTGGACAGGGAGATTCCTATATAATATATCGGGGGTATAACTACCTATCGGCAGTATAACTACCAATATTTATAAATAGCATGTTTAAGAATGAGACAAACATCATCTTTTATTTCATGTTTTTAAATATTGATAAATGAGTGAAGGCAATAAGTTATGAATACATAATTTTTTTTAAGTTACCGTTAATAGAATAGCCAATTTGGCAGTGAAAAAAAATTTCAGTTAACAGGAGGATTCAACTAACAGAAATTTGGGCATTTTCCTGTAGTCTAAAGACAAACTAAAATTTATTCTATTATATGGAGTAGGGGTAAACAAGATAAAATGGATTCAATGGTAACACTGGGTGTGCGCAGATTAGTCTATAAATGTGGGGATCCAGTGATTGTCCGAGTAGTTTTTTGAGAGATCACAAGATTTTTTATTCAATTAACCCTTAACCTAACATGAAATGCAGACGACACTTGCAAAAAAAAATTACTGAATAACTCATTTTTTTCATTTTTTGTCTCAGAAACATAGATTATGACCCATCATTGGAATGAGCTCGACGAGGGGTCGTAACCTATGTTTTGGAGACAAAAAATGAAACAAGAGGCCCCAGGGGGCCTGAGGGCGCTCACCTGACATGGTAGCCTAAATATCAACCCAGAGAATTGATTTCCACAAGTTGCATCTGCTCCTCCTAAGAAAAGCTGAAACCAAATATCCAAATATTCTGACCAGTGGATCTAAAAAAAAGACTTTTAAAGAATATTCCTCATATTGAACTAAATCATAATTCGGGCTCCCACAGGGAGCCCATATATGAACCCAGGGACTTGGCTTTAACAAACCTGAATCTCACACCCCTAAGGATTCTGCACACCAAATATCAAAATATTCCAACTGCTGGATCTGAAGAAGAAGATTTTTAAAGAAAATTCCTCATTTTGAACCAAGTTACAATTCGAGCTCCCACAATCAGCCCAAATATGGACCTAGGGACATGGCTTGAACAAACTTGAATCTTACCCCCCTAAGGATGCTGCATAAAAAATATCAAAAGCATTCATCTGCTGGATCTGAAGATTTTTAAAGAAAATTCCTCATTTTGAACTAAGTTGTCATTCAGGCTCCCATAGTGAGCCCAAATATGAACCAAGGGACTTGGCTTGAACAAACTTGAAACTCAGCCCCCTAAGGTTGCTCCATGCCAAATATCAAAACATTCCAACTGCTGAATCTGAAGAAGATTTTTAAAGAAAAATTCCTCATATCGACTAAGTTATAATTTGGGCTCCCACAGGGAGCCCAAATATGGACCCATGGACTTGGCTTTAACACACTTGAATCCCCCCCCCCCTCCCCCCAAGGATGCTACTCACCACATATCAAACCATTCCGACTGCTGGATCTGAAGAAGAAAATTTAAAGAAAATTCCTCATTTCGTACAAAGTTACAATTCAAGCTCCCACAGTGAGCCCAAATATGGACCTAGGGACATGGCTTGAACAAACTTGAATCTCATTCCCCTAAGGATGCTGCATACCAAATATCACAAGATTCTGCCTGCTGGATCTTGAGAAAAAGATTTTCAAAGAAATTTGCCTGAAATGCACTAAGTTCAAATTTGGGCTCCTATACTGAGCCCAAATATAAATCCAGGGGTCCGATTTGAACAAACTTAAATCAGATCCACCCCACAATGTTACATACCAAATATCACAAGATTCTGCCTGCTGGATCTGGAGAAGAAGATTTTTGAAGAAATTTGCCTGAAATGCACTAAGTTCGAATTTGGGCTTCTATAGTGAGCCCAAATATGAATCCAGGTGGCCGATTTGAACAAACTGGAATCAGATCCACCCCACAATGTTGCATACCAAATATCAAAAGATTCTGCCTGCAGGATCTGGAGAAGAAGATTTTTGAAGAAATTTGCCTGAAATGCACTAAGTGCGAATTTGGGCTTCTATAGTGAGCCTAAATATGAATCCAGGTGGCCGATTTGAACAAACTGGAATCAGATCCACCCCACAATGTTGCATACCAAATATCAAAAGATTCTGCCTGCAGGATCTGGAGAAGAAGATTTTTGAAGAAATTTGCCTGAAATGAACTAAGTTCGAATTCGAGCTTCTATAGTGAGCTCAAATATGAATCTAGGGAGCCGATTTGAACAAAATAGAATCAGATCCACCCCTCAATGTTGCATACCAAATATCAAAAGATTCTGCCTGCTGGATCTGGAGAAGAAGATTTTTTAAGAAATTTGCCTGAAAAGCACTAAGTTCAAATTTGGGCTCCTATACTGAGCCCAAATATGAATCCAGGTGGCCGATTTGAACAAACTGGAATCAGATCCACCCCACAATGTTGCATACCAAATATCAAAAGATTCTGCCTGCTGGATCTTGAGAAGAAGATTTTCAAAGAAATTTGCCTGAAATGCACTAAGTTCAAATTTGGGCTCCTATACTGAGCCCAAATATAAACCCAAGGGGCCGATTTGAACAAACTTGAAGCAGATCCACCCCACAATGTTGCATACCAAATATCAAAAGATTCTGCCTGCTGGATCTTGAGAAGAAGATTTTCAAAGAAATTTGCCTGAAATGCACTAAGTTCAAATTTGGGCTCCTATACTGAGCCCAAATATAAACCCAGGGGGCTGATTTGAACAAACTTGAATCAGATCCACCCCACAATGTTGCATACCATATATCAAAAGATTCTGCCTGCTGGATCTGAAGAAGAAGATTTTTGAAGAAATTTGCCTGAAATGCACTAAGTTCGAATTTGGGCTTCTATAGTGAGCCCAAATATGAATCCAGGTGGCCGATTTGAACAAACTGGAATCAGATCCACCCCACAATGTTGCATACCAAATATCAAAAGATTCTGCCTGCAGGATCTGGAGAAGAAGATTTTTTAAGAAATTTGCCTCAAATGCACTAAGTTCGAATTTGAGCTTCTATAGTGAGCCCAAATATGAATCTAGGGAGCCGATTTGAACAAAATAGAATCAGATCCACCCCACAATGTTGCATACCAAATATCAAAAGATTCTGCCTGCTGGATCTGGAGAAGAAGATTTTTTAAGAAATTTGCCTGAAAAGCACTAAGTTCAAATTTGGGCTCGTATACTGAGCCCAAATATAAACCCAAGGGGCCGATTTGAACAAACTTGAATCGGATCCACCCCACAATGTTGCATACCAAATATCAAAAGATTCTGCCTGCTGGATCTGGAGAAGAAGATTTTCAAAGAAATTTGCCTGAAATGCAGTAAGTTCAAATTTGGGCTCCTATACTGAGCCCAAATATAAACCCAGGGGGCCGATTTGAACAAACTTGAATCAGATCCACCCCCATAATGTTGCATACCAAATATCAAAAGATTCTGCCTGCTGGATCTGGAGAAGAAGATTTTTTAAGAAATTTGCCTGAAATGCACCAAGTTCGAAATCGGGCTCCTATACTGAGCCCAAATATGAACCCAGGGGGCCAATTTGAACAAACTTGAATCAGATCCACCCTACAATGTTGCATACCAAATATCAAAAGATTCTGCCTGCTGGATCTGGAGAAGAAGATTTTTTAATGTTTTTCCCATTGCCTGCAGTGTTAAAAAGTGCTGACTCAGCACTTTTTCAAAGTCCTGAAACTGTACCCTATGATAAAACCGATGGCAATTTTTTTTTACCAATTCTTTCTGTTGGTCCTAAGGAAGTTTCACACCAAATAAAAATTCTCAGTGCAGTGCAGTTTTGGAGATATGGGCGTTTTAATTTTTTTCTATTTTTAGCTCCTGCGGTTCCCACGGAGCTGCGGGAAATTCTTTTTTTTGCATAAATCAAGTACTCATGACCCAATAAGCCCTCACATAAAATTTGGTTGAAATCGGCTTCTCGGTTCAGAAAATAGAAATTAGGAGCGGGGCCAAAATTTTTGCCCCTCCCATAACGACGCCAAATATTATCCCTCAAACTTCTCTTGAATAAATCTGAGTCTACACCTCAAAAGGAAGGTGCATACCATATATCAAATCTCTGCTACTGCTGGTTCATGAGAAGAAGATTTACAAAGATTTTGGTGCCCCTTGGGGGCGTGGCACCACCCAGGAGGAGGGGCAACTTCATTTGAACAAATCTGAATTGGCATTAGGTAATAAACATTTAGCCAACATTTGAATAAAACTGGGCTAGTGGTTTAGGAGGAGATGTCGATAATGTAAAGTTAACGCCGGACGGACGACGCCGGACAGAAAGTGATTAGTAAAGCTCCCCTTGAGCTTTGCTCAGGTGAGCTAAAAATAATGAAAATTAATTGGCGATTTTTGAGAATAGTGCTGGCTGGTTTTGGCTGTTATGTTGGGTAAAGGGTTAATAGTTTTCTCTATACAACCTATATGCAACTAGAGGTCAAATATATGCTCAAGGTACAGTAAATGGTTTGATGCTCAGAAGTTATATGCAGCCGACAAGGCTATTCATTAGGAAATGTCCAAATACTTACACTGTGAGCTTCCAATTCACAGATCTTTTCAGGTCCAACAGTACTCAGATAGTAGACACGAATCACATGATCAGTACTCCCAGTAGCCAAAAACATACCACCAGGACTGAATGAGGAACATAACATCTGTGCACCAGCACGAGATCGTTCAATAAACTTTGTTGGCTTGGGACTGTAAAAAAAATAATAAAAATGCTGAAGTTGTTAACTCAAAACTTATTTAACAGTGTTCACTCTGGCTCAGAATTGTCTAAAGCCAAATGTTTAGCCAACATGAATATTTTTGTTCCAAATAAAATGTTTTTGTGCTAAACTGATGAGAGGGATGAGTGTATCAGGCCCTGTGACAAAGAAACTGATTGATTTCTTTGGTTTTAAGCCACTCCTCTACCTTCTCGAATGTAGCAAGCATTTATGACTTGTTTTGAGACTACTTGCTGATGGTTTAGATGGGTTTTACAGCCAGTGAAAATGTGTGTGTAGATGGAAAATCACCTGGCACTGATCAGGAACTGCTGGGTGTTTTAACATGTAGATCAGACACACTCAGGACTTGAATGCAAGTGATGCCAGTTGAAGTTTAATAAAATCTTCGAGATGTGTGTGGGGTTGGGGATGGAGAACTGGGAGTATCCATCCACTTTTTATCTATGCCAGTGACTTAAAAATGGCTCAAACTGAGTATGGTAGACGTTATTGCACTTGGACAATGACAGATGAATTACTTATTTATTGCTGACATACTGGGTATAGTGGATGAATGGTGTAAAGTATTTATCAAATTTAATGTTGTTTTGTGTAAAGATGAAGGTTTACCTATCATGTTCTAATAAACAAAGCTTGATTAAAATCAGTAACAACTGACACAACTTGAGAACTGACCATGTAGTGCATTTGTCCAAATACTGGTCTGTCACCTCACCTTCTACCTGTGAATCATGTAAATCGACGAACCTTACTTTACTGGCATTAGTGTACTTTACGAAAATTTCTGATTGCCTTTGCCTTAATTACAAGCACTCAAGCCATGATTGGCGACCAAGACTTTGGTAGTCTGATGATTGTCTGGAACCCTTTCTTATGATTACATCTTGTGGCAACTGTTCTATTTAACAAAAGTTTGTTGAATCAGGCCTCAGATTCTCAATCTGCTTTTGAAAACACATTTTATCAAATCAAGCCATGGTTGCTATGAAGCAGCCATGATTAAATTTGATAAAAAAAATTATTTCATATTTATATAAAGAAATACGGGTGGAAAAGTTGCTTCAATTTACAGAGCAATCTTTGGTTCAAAGTGCCAAAATTATACTTATTCAAGTGGCAGACAAGGTTCCCACCTATAACTGAAAATCAAATTCAAGCAGTATTTAAACACTTTTCAAGGACACAGACCCTGATTTTCAAGGACTATTAGTCTAAGTTATAATTTTCATATGAACTTACAATACCATGATCAATCCAAAGAATTTCAGCCTCGAGGACTTAATTTCTGGAAAACAAATTAGATAGATATATACTATCCCTGATAGGAGCAAGGTACCATCTGCAATGCTAAAGCATTATTTATTTATTGGTGTTTAAGGTCACATATTTATGCAAAATGGCTAATCGTGACCGTGACAGTTTTATGGGTGGAGGAAGCCAAAGTACCCAGAGAGAACCACAGAGCATCGACGAGCAACTGTCAGCTCCTCAATATTCTAACTCTGTTCAAGCTCCGCTCAAGCAGGGTTACAGCGGTTGAAGACATGTGCACCATCGACGTGCAGTATGCCTTAGTACACGGTGTCATCGTGCCCCCATGTAGGCAACCGGGATAAAGTGCCTTGTCCAAGGACACAATACAGGTTGTCCCAGACGGGGATCAAATTCGGGACCCCTAGCATAGAAGTCCAACAGTCTACCACTGAACCACCGTGCTCCATGCTAAAGCATTGCAGATGGCACCTTGTTCTACTCACAGAGATCAAAGAGATGTGGTTCCTGAATGGTTGTGTGGCATCGCATGTATATGGGATGTGTTATCAAGAAACTTGTCAAACTGAATTCAAGTACTTTTTAGAAGAGTGGTGGAAAATCAAGTACTTTCCAAGGATAAAAACAAATTCAAGCATTTTTCAAAGACGGGTCCAAAATTGATGAATTTTTCATTTGAGTGAGAACCCTGTAACAAAAGATACATGAAAGAATAAATAAATGCTCATATCCCAATCATTCTGAATATATTCTTTGCCCCCTGGCCCAGACAACACTTAAATCATTTCAACACAATTAAAACAATTTTGATAAACAAGGATTTCGTATATGAAAATTGTGTCAACAAACTGAATAGCAGGCTTTTAAAAAATTGCACGAACTTTAGTTTAGTTCATGTAAAGGTTTAGCAAATCATGCCTTGCAGAACCAATTTTTCATTCATGCAAAATTCAAAACAGAAACATTTCAAAGCATCATTTTCTGCAAATAGGTTAATCCAAACTGTGAATGGTTAAGCAAATTATTTTTGCAAAACCTTTTTTGGGGTTAAGCAAAATTAAAAAAAATTTCATCAACCAACTGCATGCCATCTTAACAACAGGGGTCAATTATAAGACAAAGGCCTAAATTTATCATGAATTAACCCTTTACCTAACATGAAAAGCAGACGGCACCTGCAAACAAAATTCTTGAAAAACTAATTTTTTTCATTTTTTTTGTCTCAAAAACATAGGTTATGACCCCTCATTGGAATAAGCTTGTTCTAAAGAGGGGTCATAACCTATGTTTTTGAGACAAAAAATGAAAATATGAAATTTAATTGGCGATTTTTGAGAATCGCGATGGGCGGTTTTACCTGTTATGTTGGGTAAAGGGTTAAATTAATTATTAGGCTCTATTGGACTACACTTGTAACAAACATACTCAAACCATTATTATAACTCTAACCTCAGTTCTAACTATCAACCCAAAATGCACATTTTATAAACAAATAAAAGCAAATCTTAACCCTTTACCTAACATGAAAAGCAGACGACACTTGCAAAAAAAATTCTGGAATAATTAATTTTTTTCATTTTTTGTCTCCAAAAACATAGGTTATGAGCTCGACGAGCTCGTTCCAATGAGGGGTCATAACCTATGTTTTGGAGACAAAAAATTAAAAAATCATGAAAATTAATTGGCGATTTTTGAGAATAGTGCTGGCTGGTTTTGGCCGTTACGTTGGGTAAAGGGTTAAAGTTCCTGCATTTCCTACATCACAAAATTTGTGATCGAGAATGTAACGATCAGTCTAAGTTTGTGAATCAATAAAACTTCTCAAATTCTGTTTTTATTAGTTTGGTACTAAGTTCAATGGATGGTTAAACCCATAACTGCTCTTAACACTTTACCTAACATGAAAAGCAGACAAAACCTGCAAACAAAATTCTTGAATAACTCATTTTTTTCAGTTTTTGTGTCAAAACATAGCTTATGACCCCTCACTGGAATGAGCTCAGTGAGCTCATTCCAATGAGGGGGTCATAAGCTATGTTTTTTAGACAAAAAATGAAAAAAATAATGAAAATTGAATGGTATTTTTTGTGAATAGGGCTTGCCGGTTTCGGTCATCATGTTGGGTAAAGGCTTAATTGGTCTTTCAACTGTTTCCCCAAAAAGAAACACAATAATTCTAATCTTCAAATTGGCATCTACAAATGTGAAATGTAATGATAAGGCTCAAATACTGCACTTCTCCTTTTTTCTGGGTAAAGCAGTCAGACTGGGTTTGTTAAAAGTAATGATCAACAAATTTTTCAAGAGCACAGAAGATATTACTTCTAATCTAGTGCAATCTAAAAAACTGCTTACAAGCTAGGCCTATCTTCAGTTAAGATAAAGATACAGTATGATATCCAAGAATCTAAAACCTCCCACCCTCCCCTCCCCCGGTGTACAGCTTGCCTCATTTGTGACCTGTCCTACTTTCTATCATTGACAAAAATATTTTAACTCTCTAATGCCATTTGACGATTTAAAAAGAAACATCATAAAACATCATAATGGAAAATGGTGAAGAGGTCAGACAAAATTTTTAATTTCTGACAAAATTCAAATACTTTTCAAGTACCAGGTGAAGAAAACACAAACTTTCCAAGGATTTCAAGGTTCCGAGTACGGTATGTAAAAATTTACCCATTTTCAAATTTTCAGGCACCTGTCTTGATCTGTAATATAAGCATTTTACTCACTTGAATTGCAAAGTGTTGACATTCCAGTGCCAAAAACAAACACATCCATCACCACCTGTAGATAACAGGTATCTCGTCTCTCCTCTGGCTTGAGGACAAAACTGTAACAGAATGAAAGAAACAAATACCAGTGTTCACTGTTACAATGATAGATTCAGTTCAGTGATAAAGCTTAAGATGCACTTGTAAAGTTTTCATCATTGAACATCTGGTTTAACCCTCTACACACTGCAGTGCTGGAAGTGAACAAAATTGACAGGTGCAGTTTTAAGCTCCTGCAAAATCAGAGACGATAGTAAATTGCATCCGTAAAATGTTAGTATATGAATTTTCGAGGGAATGCTGTCACCAAATGCCAGAAACCTTAACCTTTTGAACCCGAGCGGCCGCTTTTCCCGCCAGGAACATGATACATCATAACGTTAATAAATAGGATGGCTGTTCAGTGAATGTGTGGGGTAGACCAATCAGTATTTTCAACGTGCAGCCCTGAGGCTGAAAATATTGATTGGTCTACCCCAAATAATGAATATGGACTCTTCTAATTGCTGCCATTGAACTGGCATGGCAGATACCACTAGTGTTCAAAGGGTTAAATTTATAAGGAATTGCTGAATTATGACAGTAACTTGCCACTGGCCACAGTGTGCTGCTTTCTCAATACAACATCCATTTATATGCCCTCACAGTATTTTAGTGCTCCACAATATTTTTCAACGAGTGCATTTTTTAGCTCCCGTAAAATAGAAATCACGGGTGCTGACGGGAGCAATTGCACTCACACCCGTCTCATTTCCAGGACTGACACTGATGTCAAAATATCAAATTTTCAAGCAGAAAATATTTCCCGTTATTTATTTATTTTATTTATTAGTACCTGCATTTCAGAACAAGGGGCCTTAATCGCTCACCTGACAAAGTGGTTCAAAGAAGTATTTTGGGTCACATTCAGTTAGTCATGGTTTATCAACAATACAGAGGAATGAAGACATGAAATTAATCATAACTCTGGTGTCCATGTCAGATGATTATTATCACAGGTGTTCCTGATTGCTTCCAATTCTATCAGCATTCGACAAGCACTACCAAACTTCCAATGGTTATTATGTCACTGCAGTTTGAAAATCAAATTTTATGAAAAAACACTTAGGAATGGATTTGAACAAATTTGAACCTGACCTCCACAGACTACCCACAAACAAAGAGAGCCCAAATACTAAGCCAGGGACTCGAATTGAGCAAACTTGAATCGGATCCCTCTTGAGATGTTATATACCAAATATGAAAAGATTCTGATTGGTGGTTCTGGAGAAGAAGATTTTTAAAGAAATTCCCCCATGTTGCACTAAGGTAAACTTCAGGCTCCCATAGCGAGCCCAAATATTAACCAAGACACCCCCCCCCCCTAGAGATGTTGTATACCAAATATGAAAGGATTCTGACTGGTGGATAAGAAGAAAAAGATTTTTAAATAAAGTTCCTCATATTGCACTAAGTAAAATTTTGGACTCCATTTGAGATCCCAAATATTAACCCAGGAAGCCCATTTGAACAAACTTGAATCTGAGCCCCCTAGCGATGTTGTGTACCAAATATGAAAGGATTCTGACTGGTGGATTTGAAGAAGAAGATTTTTAAAGAAATTCCCTCATAGTGCACTAAGGTAAACTTCAGGCACCCTTAGCAAGTGCAATTATTAACTCAGGCACTCAATTTGAACAAATTGGTATACCAAACATGAAAGCAATCTGACTGGTGGATCTGAAGAAGAAGATTTTTACGGAAATTTCCCCCATATTGCACTAAGGTAAAATTTGGGCTCCCCACAGTGAGCACAAATATTAAACCAGGAAATAGATTTGAACAAACTTGAATCTGAACCCCCTAGAGATGCTGTATACTTTCTTAAATTGAACGATGACAAGACATAAGTAATATATATAGGTCTACCTTACCAACTTTAAAAAATATCCAAACTGTCCATCAATATTGGAGGTTCTGCGATAAAACCCAGTAGCTGTGTTCGAAACTTAGGTTATTTAATGGATGAAAATTTGGCCGCTGATGAACATATCAAAGATGTCTCTCGCAGTGCATTTTTTCATTTTAGAAATATTAGCAAAATTCGATCCTTCATTGATACGCAGACATCACAACAGCTTGTCCACGCCTTTGTTACCAGTTGCCTCAAGTTAAAAAATTTATAGTAATTTATATATTTTTTATACTTACCAATGACCCAGAGTTAGCTGGTGCTAACTCTAACAAAACCAGGGCCAAACACAAATTTTGCCCCCCAATCCCCAAAATTTGCATCCAAAACAAAAAGAAATCATGTCCTAAAGGACCTCCATACTACGCCTCTACTGCGCATGCGCAGTGACGCAGACGTCCCGAAATTGGCGCCAATTATCATTCTTACTGGCAGTGCCTGGTCAGCGCTATGTACTCAGCGGGGAGGCAAGAGTTCCCAACTCCAGGGAGGGCCATCCCCGTCTGGGTCATTGGTAAGTATAAAAAATATATAAATTACTATAAATTTTTTAACATTTTTATACTGTACCAATGACCCAGACTTAGCTGAATAGTAAACAGGCTGGAGGGCCTAGGACATAGAGGAAAATCCAATAAGCTCAACTATATAGTAAAGAGGTAACCCCTTAAGGAGAAAAGGAGTATTAGGCTTTACATGTATCTTTCTTATTTAATATTAAATTAGAAAGATACACTACCCTTAATAATTGAGCACAATAACATTCATGTTCTCTATTAACATCCAGTATATCCCTTATACTAATTATTTTTAAAGTAAGCCAATAAATAAAGTAGTCCAGAGAATTGAGACTCTTTATAGTCATTTAAAAGTGTCCGAGTATTGTATATTAAAGCCCGTTTGACACTTGACATATACAAAAGCTTCACACCGAGCTACACTTTAAAAATAAGACATGAATGAATTTAACATTAATATTACACTTTAAAACCATCCCGGAAGCAACTCAGAAATACTGACTTGGAGGAGGAATTCCCTTGCTTTTCACTATAAAGCAGGTGACCTAAGGGAACACCCACCCCCCCCCCCCCCCCCCTTCCCCTTGCCCTGGGTCAAATAGCCCAGAGCGAAGAGGGCAGCCGGACGGAGTCACTGCCGGAACAGAAAGCCTGCATAACTATAGTTGCAACTGTTTAGTGGACGACATTCTGAGCAACAGATAACAGACCTAAACAATGCAGGTCTCCAGAAATGGACTCAATATTTCTGAGATAAAAATTCGTAAATGTGGATGGCTGAGACCAATAAGCAGCCTTCATTAAATCTGTAATAGCAACACTATTAGCATAAGCCCAGGAAGTAGAAAGAGCTCTTACTTCATGAGCGGAAATCTTAAGCACAGACTGCTGAGAAGAAGATAAACTCTCATAAGCAGTACGGATAGTTAATTGAATCCATCTAGCAATAGAATGGACCGAAATGTCCTTTCTATTAGGCATCAAAGACAGAAAGAAACGTTTCTGTCCCTTTCTGATAAACTGAGATCTCTGTTTATAGATACGTAACGCTCTAACAGGACAGAGTAAAGGCCTACGCCCGTCTGAAGACGGAAGAGCCTTAATAACAATAGGTTCCGGATATTTATTAGGAGACTGATTCTTAGCTAAAAAACCCACATTAGTAGTGAAGGTGATAGTGTTCCCGACACTACGATAGTGAGAATCATCTAACGACAGTGCATGAAGCTCACTGACTCTTCTAGCAGAAGAGAAAGCTAAGAGAAAAGCTGTCTTATAAGATAAGAATTTGAAATCTACTGTCCCAAGAGGTTCAAATGGCTTTTCCTTTAATTTAAGAAGAACCCAAGCTAAATTCCACTTAGGAATTAATCTAAGAGTTCTGGGTCTATTTATCGAAAAGTTTCTAACCAACTTAGATAAAGAGACATTAGATCCAATTTGTAAACTATCATGATGTGCATAGGTATCAGATAACATAGACCTATAACCCTTTATAGTAACAGGCTGCAGTTTGATTTCGTCAAACAAGTATACTAGAAAGTTTGCAATGTCTGGTATAGAGGGATCGAATATATCTACAGAATGATCCCTACACCAACAACGAAAAACCTTCCACTTAGCCGCATAGTTTAGCGAAGAGGAGGTCCTCCTACAGTTAGAAATCGCGTCCACTGCTTGTCCTGTAAAGTGCTTGCCATGCAAGAAGGACCGCACAACGGAAAAACGTGAAGGTTGAGACCTTGCGGGTTGTGATGGAGTTGGCGCGATTTCCCCTGCGAAAGAAGATCCTCCCGTGGAGGAAGCTTTCGCGGTAGGTCCCACAACAGACACCTGAGTAGATTTATCCACGGTCTCTGTGGCGACAGAGATGCTACCAACAGAATCTTGCATTGAGATTGTTTTATCTTTAGCAATACTTGTTGAATTAACGGCGCTGGAGGATACGCATATCCTATCATTCCGTCCCAAGGGATCGACAGAGCGTCTACTGCAACTGCTCTTGGATCCGGACACAAAGACACATACGTCTGCAACTGATTGTTGAGATGTGTCGCAAATAAGTCTATCATTGGCCGTTCCCATTGGTAGCAAATCTGATTGAATACTTGTTTGTTGAGAGTCCATTCCGACGGCAACAAGCGACCCTTTCGTGAAAGGGAGTCTGCTAGCACATTCAGACGACCCGGTATGTGACGGACCGAAAGAAGAACGTGATGTTCTAGCGCAAACAGAAGGATTCTTTCCGTTAGATTGAACAACGGAACTGAATGAGTGCCTCCCTGATTCCGTATATACGGCACTACTGTCGTATTGTCGGATAGGATTTGGACATGAGCATTGTGAATAATGTCCATCCAGTGACGTAACGCAAGCCAAATTGACATCATTTCCTTGATGTTTATGTGCTTGCACAGGAATTGCGGATCCCAAAGACCCTGGCATCTCGAATCCGTTGGGATTAATGATGCACCCCAACCTGTTTGACTGGCATCCGTCATAATGGTAAAACTCGGATCCGGCAACTGCAGCGGAACTCCCTGAGTTAACCACTGAATGTTTGCCCAAGTCTGAATCTCTTGTTTCACTTGCTCTGACAAGAGAATGTCTACGTCGAGCGAATGAATTTTCACACTCCAATTCTGAGTCAAGAAAATTTGAAGAGGACGTGTGCGTAACCGCCCCATCGGAATGAGATCCGCAGCGGCTCCGCACAGACCTATCAGTCTCATAAATTCTCTCGCTGTGACTTTGTCTGCGTGCAGACAATAGCGAGCGTAATAACTGACTAATTTTGCTCTGGTTAACGGCAGACGAACGAGATTGTTGTGCATCTTGAAGCTCATTCCCAGATGAGTGAATGACTTGGACGGTACCAGATCCGACTTTTCCTCGTTTACTATAAAACCGAGACGTCGGAGCAATAGAAGAAGATTCTGAACATCGTTCTGAAGCGTTAACTCGTTGCCGTACCTCTGAAGAATGTCGTCCAGGTAGGCCGACGTTACCGCAGACAAACGAGCTCGGAAATAGATCATTACCGAGTTCATTACCCGAGTGAAAGCCCAGGGTGCTAGATTCAATCCGAAGCACATCGCCCGGAATTGATACACCACTCCTAGGACTGCGAAGCGTAGGTACTTTCGGAATGTCGGATGTACCATGACGTGAAAGTACGCATCTTTGAGATCTATGCTTGTTGCATAATCGTTCACCCGAATACTCGCTCTGACCGACCGAATCGTCTCCATATAAAATTTCGGAGCGACGATCAGCTTGTTTATCCACCTCAAATCTATGACTGGACGGAACGAGCCGTCTGGTTTCGGAACCAGAAACAGATGGCTGTAGAATCCCGGAGATTCCTGGTTTTCTACGACCTCTACCGTGTTCTTCATTAAAAGAGACTGCACCTCTGATAGCAGAGCGTCTCTTTTCTGCGGATTTGACGGAAGATGAGTCCACTTTGGACTTCGAGTTAATGGAGGCTTTCGTTTGAAGGATATCTTTATACCTTCCGAAGTCACTCCTCTCACCCAAGGGTCGTCCGTAATCGACGCCCATTCTTGTGAAAAGCTCGACAACCTTCCGCCAACCGGTACGCGATAGAGGTTTAAGCCATCACCTCCTGGACCTGCGAGGCCTGCGGTAGGAGAAACCACGTCCTCCACGACCCGCACCTCGCCCCGTCGACCTCGGGCGTCCGACCGATTGTCCCGGCCCGAAGGACGTCCCGAACGAGAGTCGCTACCCTGACGGTCTCTCGAATAAGACCAAGAGAACGCACCGGAACCTCTATAAGAACCTCTCTTGGGCGCATTAGACCCAGAAGTGCCTGTCTTATTCTTGTCTGCTGTATCCGACTTCTTAGAAGCAGATTTAAACAACAGAGAATCCGAAGCTTTCTTTGTAATTTTATCATAAATAGCAGAAAGCTTGCCATCAAAGAGAAGTTCACCGGAGACCGAAGCGACTCTAAGAGAGTTCTTCACCTTAGTATCCACGAGTGTGGATGTAGCTAGGGCTGCGTCACGTCTAACCAACTTCAGATTTGCCACTGAAAGGGCGGAGTTACACGTGGAATAAGCTACTGCCCTTGAAAGAAGTCTTAAAGAGGATTGTATATCCTGAAACTCTTTCCCTTGAAGGCGCAGTGATAACGCCTTAGTAAGGTGATCTGCGTAAGATAAGGCATCTAAATTGGCTCTGTTAGACACAATAGCTGTTTCCAACACCGCGGTTGGAATAGAAGCCGACGACGGTAATGATAGCTCTAAGTCTTCCGCCTCGTCGTCCATACGCAGAGGAACTCTCGGGATACCCTGTCCTGCCGTATCAAATTTATTCCTTGCATTAATGAAAGGCAGGTTGAGAGTATTAGCGGACAAGAAACCTGCTTTCCCCGTCTTGGAAGCAAGTTTAAATATAGCGTCGTTCAATAATTCAAATGTTCTTGCAACATTATTGGACTGCGACGGAAACTCGGGAGCAATGTCCCTGAATCGCTCAAAAAATTCAGAGTCCAATGACGCTATAATCCTCTTGTCCGGAACCGCAGCAGTCTGGCCCGACGGAACAACTTGAGGGAGAAAGTGCCGGATGAAGTCCACGGCAGCTTTATGTTGTTCCGAAAGGGATAGCTCCAAATCATCCGTATCCCTTTCACCATCCGGTCGGACCTCATGATGTTCCCGGTCGTCCGCCCCCGATGCTTCGGCGGAGCGTACCGACCCAGCGCCGTCGGATAATTCTCGATCCGACACCGTTTCTGTCGGCTGCTGGGATGCTGCGATAAGCTGTGCTATCTGCACAAGAATGTCCGGCGTCGAGACCTGCGGAGGCGCAGTCTTTCGCTGCTTCGCCGAGGGCAGCTCCGCATCAGATGGCTCCCGCATACTTTTCCTATGCGAACGTCCGGAGTCCATCGGTCTCGAATCCCTGGCTGCCGGATGGTGTGACCTGGTCGCCGAAGAATCCTTGATCGACGAAGCTGGTAATATATCGGCGGTCACGCAGCCAAGGTGCGGTCGTGTGCGCTGACGAGAAGAGGAAGCCTTAACAGTCTCCGCGGACTGCTTATACAACGGAACGTCCCGAGCGATGGACGTATGCTCCGCTAGCGACACATTTTGTACCACAACATCCGGTCCCAGATGTTGTTGTACGAGAGAGGGGCCTCTCTCGCTCGCGGCCCGGCTGGACCTGGACGAGCTAGGAACCGGACTCAAAGGCTTCCTCCGTTCTCGCTTACTATCCGCCGTCACTGGGTGTGCATCTATTATGTTTATAGTGCTCGCATCACCCAAAATTTCCTCTTGGACCGCATCGGACGAACCCGGCTGCCGAACCATTCGGTGAATGGACGCTACACCGGGCGAGCTAGCGGACGACATTTGTCTAATCTCCATGAGCACTTTTGCCGCTAGCTCTGAATTCATTTGTGACGACGGACGCACACTTGTAGAAGATAACATGGAAACATCACCCTGTTCTTGTTCCTCTGAAATAGAAACTGAGAGAGTAGAGTGACCTTGCGGAGAAAGAGCCGGCATAGCCATTTCTCCAGAAACAACATATCGTGACACACGTTTCCAATGTTTCTCATCCCAATATTCACATATAGGACAGGGATTTATGCGAGAACACTGACTACAATTAATACAATGATCATGAAAGTCAGAGGAAGATTTCTTCCTATTACAATTTGAACAATGTCCCTTCATTGTGAAAGAACAACAACAAGTCCTAGTTACTCGCACAAACCCCTGACACAAAGATACATAATAACATGATCCATTAATAAATGAAAAAACAATTACAAATCAAAATAATTTTGAAAAAATATTTTTTCAGCGAAGCCCAAGTTGCTGAAAAGTAACGTTAAGCCCCGATGGATCTGATGGCAAAGTGTGGTCAAAAATTTTAAATTTATATTAAATAATTAATGAGACACTTACGGATAATATAAATGTATCTTATAGTGAGAAAAACTACAGCAAAGGCAAACAGCACCCCTCAAAAAAGGCTGTTGCCAATGTAAACAAACAGTGTAAAACACCAGAAAACATGACTCCAGGCACTGAAAAAACTGGCCCGGAATCAGTCATCAAAATTACACTCTATCTGATGCAAAACAGAGACTCCCAGAGGAGAATCTGCAGAACATCAGATGGAAGATGCAGAACACAACGTTATACACCCATGGCTGAAAACGTAACTATGGGGAAAATAACAGAAAACATTCTGTAACCAAGCAACTCTCCCAGGAAATTTTAGAAATGAACTTTCTAAAAAATATGCCAAAAGCATGGGAGAATTGCAAGGGGGGACTTTAGAAGGCTAGGGGAGAGGAAACACTGAATAAGCAGTGCAACATTTAGCAAGAATGACAACAAGAGGCCCATGCCTCGAAAATAGGTAACTTAACATAATTTCATCAAAAAATTTTAAGTACAGCCCTGATTATTTTTTGTCACTTCTTTTTCCTCTCCTCCTTCTATCCTCCTTAGAATCACATTTTCTCCAAAAATTACGTGTCTGGCATCCTTTAAACTGGGATTTACAAGCACAAAGATCAGTGAGATGTTGACTGATGAAGGGCCAAACAGAGAATGATAATTGGCGCCAATTTCGGGACGTCTGCGTCACTGCGCATGCGCAGTAGAGGCGTAGTATGGAGGTCCTTTAGGACATGATTTCTTTTTGTTTTGGATGCAAATTTGGGGGATTGGGGGGCAAAATTTGTGTTTGGCCCTGGTTTTGTTAGAGTTAGCACCAGCTAAGTCTGGGTCATTGGTACAGTATAAAAATACATCTATTCTTGAAAAGCTACAATACATCCAAAATTGTGCTGCATGGGTCATAACCAGAACTCAAAAGTACTGCCATATAACACCAGTACTCTCTGAGTTACACTGGCTACCCGTTAACTGGTTGAGTGCTGGAAGCCCTTATTTGGGCTTTATTCTGAAGTGCATGTGCTGCAACCTGATGGCTTCATACTCTGTGGATGTGCTTCAAATTATTTTTTAATTAAAATGATTTAGTCGGTGAGGATTTGCCTTGTTACAATTTATGGGAGAGTGCCACTAAGCACTCTCCCATAAATTGCAGCAAAGCAAAGAGACATGGACAACTTCGGATGACCAAAAATAATTTAGCACTCTACCAGTTAAGCAAAGAATTCAATTTAAAATTGTCCGTTTGGTGTTTAAGTGTATCTCGGGATTTGCACCATTCTACCTGTCCGATCTGCTTACCATCCACAAATCACTGAGGTCTCTTAGGTCATCAGGACAACTCAATCTGGTTCAGCCCATATCTAAATTTACTAGTGCTGGTGAGAGCGCTTGCGGTTGCTGGCACAAGGCTTTGGAAATCTCTTCCAATTGATATAAAAAATAGTAAATCACTTGAATCATTCAAGTCTGGTACTAAAACCTACCTTTTTCGAAAGGCATTTCCTTCAGTAGTCTTTTAATTTTGGTCATAAACTGACATTATCAGGTGCATGGGTGTGACTGAGTCAGTGAGGATTACCTCGTTACTCGTCAAGTTACACTCACATACTTGTTTTGGTAAAGTTGTAGTTTGTTTTGTTTTGTTTTGTTTTTTTTTTATTTTGTTTTAATTCAATACCCTTTTTCTTTTAGGTTCTGTCGCCTATCGCCACGATATAGCCTCGGTTGCTGATGTGGCGTTGGGCACCAATAAATGATAATAGTGATCCATGTATCTCTGAGAGAAGGTACGTGTATGTGTGTATATGTGTATATGTATGTATGCAATTATTTTACAGCTATTGAGCACCGTGTTTGGATTCTAGGCTTTAAAATGATTACTTATTACTTATTATTACTTATACCGAATATGAATGGATTCCAATGGGTGGATCTGAAGAAGAAGACTTTTAAAGAAATTTCCTCATATTGCATTAAGGCAAGATTCAGGCTCCAATAGGGAGCCCAAATATTAACCCAGGGACTCGTTTTGAACAAACTTGAATCTGACCCCCCTAGAGATGTTATACCAAATATCAAGAGATTTTGACTGGTGGATCTGAAGAAGAAGATTTTTAAAGATTATTCCCCATATTGCACTAAGTTAAAATTCAGGCCCTCACAGGAAGCCCAAATATTAACGTTTTGATTCGAACAAACTTGAATCTGACCCTGGTAACAATGATGTATACCAAATATTAAAAGATTCTGACTAGTAGTTCTGAAGAAGAAGATTTGTAAAGCTTATTCCTCATATTGCCCTAAGTTAAGATTTGGGCTCTCATATTGACCCCAAATATGAACCGAGGGGCTTAATTTGAACACACTTCTATCGGACACCTCCCCTATGGATGCTGTATACCAAATAACAAAAGATTCTGGAGAAGAAGATTTTCAAATATTTCTTCCCATATTGCACTAAGTCAAAATTTGGGTCCCCCACAGGAAGCCAAATATTAGCTAAGCGATTTGATTCAAACAAACTTGAATCTGACCCTGGTAACAATGATGTATAGCAAATATTAAAAGATTCTGACTAGTAGTACTGAAGAAGAAGATTTTTAAAGCTTATTCCTCATAATGCCCTAAGTTAAGATTTGGGCTCCCATACTGAGTCCAAATATGAACCGAGGGGCTTAATTTGAACACACTTCTGGATGCTGTATACCAAATATCGAAAGATTCTGATCAGTGGTTGTGGAGAAGAAAATTTTTTTAAAATTTACAAACATGCTGACTCAGCATTTTTTCGATGCCCCCCCCCCCCCCCCCCACCCTACAGAACACCCGGGCACAACCGCTGAAATTTTTTTTACCATTCCAATTTACTGGTCCTAAGGATGCTTCATACCCAATAACAGTTCTCTGTTGCAAGTGATTTGGGAAATATGGGTGTTTGAAAATATTTCTATTTTCACCTCCTGGAGTTCCCACGGGAACTGGGGAATTTTTTTGTTGCATGAATCAAGTACTTGTGACCCAATAATACACATACCAAATTTTGTTCAAATCGGACTATTGGTTCAGAAACTTGGGTGGGGCCAGGCATGTTAAAAAAACTTGCCCTTCCCACTTCGAAGGCAAATATTGCTCCACGAACTTCATTTGAACAAAATTAATTCTACACCTCAAAAGGAAACTCCATACCAAATATCAAGTCATTGTACGCACTGGTTCATGAGAAGATGTTTTTTTAAAAATAAATTTGGAGCATTTCCCCCCCCCCCCCTCCCTCCCCCCCCCCCCCCACCCCTCCCTATGGAGTGTGGCAACTTCATTTGAACAAACTTGAATTGGCATATTATAAGGACCACGCATATCAAATTTGGTTCAATTCGGCTCAGGGATTGAGGAGATTTAGGAAAGTTCACGCTGGACAGAGGACGGACAAAAATTGATCACTTAAGCTCCCCTAACTTTCAGTCAGGTGAGCTAAAAAAAGCCCAAACATGGGCTTCCAGCACTCCACCAGTTAAGTTTACATGCTTCTACACAATAACAAATTGTGACCATAACACTGATCTAGTCACATGCAACCATCCAATCATTCATACCAATGTTGCCCATTTTAGAGGACTTCCACCCCAAGCATTGGTGACTGACTCCTATTTTACCAGTAAAGCAGAGCTTGTCTATGGCAGTAAACAAGAACAGCTTAACTGCCCGGGATTCCCACAGGCAAAATATTTCCCATAATGGAAATAGGAATTTTACCAATTCAGTCCTGTTTGGCAGAGCTCAATGTGGGAAAAGATTTGCAAGTTGAAATTTTTATATTTCAAAATTGGTGTGCAGAGGGTTGCACCATTAGGTAGGTTGGCTAAAACATTGCTTCTGCTTCTCGTGAGGCAGGCAGCCAATACTCAACTGGAAATTACCACCCTGCCACTTAACCGACAAATTATGGTCAAACCTGGAAATAAGCAATCTGTCATTTGCAGAATGAGGTCCCCAGAGGGTGAATTTGCTGATGCTATCCCATACAGTGGGCTAGAATGTCACAATATATCAATATATCCTTCAGGTACCTCTTTCTATTTAGGCCTGATACCTTGATTCAGACTGAGGTTCATAGAGGGCAAATTTAGTGATGCTATATTGCTGTGGAGGGAAGCATCACCAAATTCACCCTCTGGGGATCTTATTCTGCAGACGACAGTCTGCTTATTTCCAGGCTTGGTTATGGTACAGTGAAAATTCTGCACATCCTTAGTGGTTATGGTTTACATTGATACACAAAATACCCGAGGCAACAGTTATAGGGTGAATGTCTACATTGGCTGTAAGCATCTGTATGAAGACAAAATCATGACATGAATATATAACTTTTCCTACCTGTAATGAGGTTACCATGTTTGTATGAGCAGACAAAACTGCCACTGGAGACTTGGAACACAGATGCCATACTCTGATAGTTTTATCACAGCTTCCAGATGCTAACAGAGTATTCTCATAATTCACAGCCATGTCTGTTATCTCTAAGGAATGTCCCCGTAAAGTGGCAAGAAGACGGAAATTCTTTGCATGCCAAATTTTCACTAAGTGATCATCAGCTCCCTGAAAAAAGAAAGAAATTGCAAACATTGAAGAATGGGACCAGTATAAACACCTGACAGAACAGATGAAAATGTGAGTTCCCATAGGATTTCTATTGTAACTATAAGCCACAATTGTGGCCATATTTGCAACCCGGTCAACATTAAATGAGGATCGTTGGTAGAGGGTGTCCCAGTCATCAACCATGTGAAATTTTAAAACATTTGGCCTTGCAGTTTCAGAGAAGATTTTCCAAAATCCACGAATAAAAATCAAAGAATGCCTCTGGCAGTCATGTTTTTCAACTGACAGAAACAAAATGAGGAGCGTTTGTAGAGGACCTCCCATAGACCATTCCTGCCAAGTTTGGTTCACCTTGGCTCAGTAGTTCCAGGGAAGAAGATAAAAATGTGATTTCCCATAGGATTTCCATAGTAACTATAAGCCGCAATTCTATCCAGGTTTGCAACCCGATCAATATTAAATGAGGATCGTTGGTAGAGGGCTACTAAAGAGGGTCCCAGTGATCGATGATGCAAAGTTTCCAAACATTTGTCATTGTAGTTTCAAAGGAGAAGATTTTTGAAAATCCACTAACCAGAAACAAAGAATGCCTCTGGCGGCCATGTTTTTCATCCGATGGGAACAAAATGAGGATCATTTGTCGAGGACCTCCCATTGACCATTCCTGCCAAGTTTGGTTCACACTGGCTCAGCGATTCCAGAGAAGAAGACCAATGAAAGTGTCAATGACACTGTAGCTTAGCTTGTGTGTTGTATTTGATGAAAAAGATAATGTTCAATGTTTATGAAAGGATTATGAAATAAGACAAGAATTGTGATAATTGGGAATATGTTCATTTTTGGTCCCTGTATGCTATGTTTTTGATAAAAATAATATGAGGTGTACACTGTACTAAAGAGCTGCGGGATGGGTTAATATGACCTCACAGTTAATGTATGAGGCCCTCACAGTTAACGTATATTAACGAAATGAAATTATTCCAAAACGGGTCATCCCATCAAGTTAAATTGAAATCCCTTCATAAATATGGCCTGTAGACTGTGCTAAAGGTTTTCGGGCTACAGGCCCCTGTAGCCATCAGTTTCCGAATTGCGCCCAAAGGTACGTTCTCATCTAGACATTATATGAAGTCAACCTACCAAGTTACAATGAAATCCCTTCATAAATATGACCTGTAGACTGTGCTAAAGGTTTTTGGGCTTTGGGCTCGGGCAGCCATTATGGTTGAATGATTGCAACCAAAAGGGGACATTCTCATCCGGGCATCATCTGGAGTGATCCTATGAAGTTACAATGAAATTCCTTCATAAATATGACCTTTAGACTGTGCTCAAGGTTTTTGGGCTTCAGGCCCCTGAAGCCGTCACAGTTGACCAATCACGACCAATCACGACCAAAAGGGGATGTCATCATCTAGGCATTAAATGGAGTCAAACTAACAGGTTACAATGAAATCCTTCCATAAATATGACCTATGCTAAAGGTGTTTGGGCTCGGGCAGCCATAAAGGCTGAATGATCACGACCAAAAGGGGACGTTCTCATCTAGACATTATTTGGAGTCATCCTACCAAGCTACAATGAAATCCCTTCATAATTATGACCTGTAGAATGTTCTTAAGGTTTTCGGGCTTCGGGCCCCTGTAGCCGTCACAGTCGCCCAACCGTGTCCAAAAGAGGACGTTCTCATCTAGACATTATTTGGAGTCATCCTACCAAGCTACAATGAAATCCCTTCATAATTATGACCAGTAAACTGTTCTAAAGGTTTTCGGGCTTCGGGCCTCTGTAGTCGCCACAGTTGCCCAATCGTGTCCAAAGGGGGACGTTCTCATCTAGACATTATATGAAGTCAACCTACCAAGTTACAATGAAATCCTTTCATAAATATGACCTGTAGACTGTGCTTAAGGTATTCAGGCTTCGGGCTCGGGCAGCCATAATGGTTGAATGATCTCAACCAAAAGGGGACATTCTCATCTGGGCATCATCTGGAGTGATCCTACAAAGTTACAATGAAATCCCTTCATAAATATGACCTGTAGACGGTGCTCAAGGTTCTTGGGCTTTGGGCACTTGTAGCCATCACAACTGACCAATCACGACCGAAAGGGGATGCCATCATCTAGGCATTCTATGGGGTCAACCTAACAGGTTACAATGAAATCCTTCCATAAATATGACCTATAGACTATGCTAAAGGTCTTTGGGCTCGGGCAGCCATAAAGGCTGAATGATCACAACCAAAAGGGGACGTTCTCATCTAGACATTATTTGGAGTCATCCTACCAAGCTACAATGAAATCCCTTCATAATTATGCCCTGTAGAATGTACTAAAGGTTTTCGGGCTTCGGGCCCCTGTAGCCGTCACAGTCGCCCAATCGTGTCCAAAACAGGATGCTCTCATCTAGACATTATATGAAGTCACCCTACCAACTTACAATGAATTCCCTTCATAAATATGACCTGTAGATTGTGCTAAAGGTTTTCGGGCTTTGGGCTCCGGCAGCCCTCCTGGTTGAATGATCGCAACCAAAGGGGACAATCTCATCTGGGCATCATCTGGAGTGATCCTACTTAGTTACAATGAAATCCCTTCATAAATATGACCTGTAGACTGTGCTCAAGGTTTTCGGGCTTCGGGCACCTGTAGCCATCACAGTTGACCAATCGCGACCAAAAGGGGATGTCATCATTTAGGCATTATATGGAGTCAACCTAACAGGTTACAATGAAATCCTTCCATAAATATGACTTTTTGTCTATGCTAAAGATTTTTGGACTCGGGCACCCATCAAGGCTGAATGATCGCAATCAAAATTGCACGTTCTCATCTAGACATTATTTGGAGTCAACCTACCAAGTTACAATGAAATCCCTTCATAAATATGACCTGTAGACTGTGCTAAAGGTTTTCGGGCTTCGGGCCCCTGTAGCCGTCACAGTTGCCCAATCACGTCCAAAAGGGGACCTTCTCATCCAGACAATATATGAAGTCAACCCACCAAGTTACAATGAAATTCCTTAATAAATATGACCTGTAGAATGTGCTAAAGGTTTTCGGGTTTTGGGCTTGGGCAGTTGTCACGGTCAGCAGATCATGCCCAAATGGGGAAATTCTCATCTAGACATCATAAGGAGTCATCCTACCAAGTTACAATGAAATCCCACCATATTAAACATGACCTGCAGACTGTGCTAAAAGGTTTTGGGTTTCGGGCTTGGGCAGCCATCACAGTTGACGGCTGATCCCCAAAAGGGGACGTTCTCATCTAAGCATTATACAGAGGCATCCTACCAAGTTACAATGAAATCCCTTCATAAATACGACCTGTAGACAGTGTTAATGGTTTTCAGGTTTTGGGCTCGGGCAGCCATACCGGTTGCCCGATCGCGACCAAAAGGGGTCGTTCTCATCTAGACATGACCCCAAACCTGCATATGAAATTTCGTGACGATCAGACAAGAACTGCGGGGTGTAGCCCGTGCTAAAGGAAAATGTGAACAGACTCACAGACTAACAGACTCACAGACTAACAGACTTCCGCACATGTGATGGCAATAGCTTATCTTGACTATGTCAAGTTAAGCTAAAAATGTGAAAAGTTTATGGACGAGAGATGACAAACGATGGACGATGACGGACACCAAGTGACAGCAAAAGCTCACATGGCCTTTTAGGCCAGGTGAGCTAATAATGTTACATGACTGCGAAATATGACCTCAAATCAATTCTCAAATCGAAATGGCCCAAAGATTCACGAGCTAATTCTTTTTTCTGAATTGAATTGGCTTAATAATAATGTTCATGTCTTCCTAATTTTTAACATGTTATGCAGTGGATGCAATGAAACATTCAAAGGCATTGGCAGAAAATTTAGTGTAACAAGATGGCATCTGTAATATGCTTTAGCATTGCAGTTAGCATTCTTGCTGCACCCCAGGTGTGATATATTCCATTATAAGACGTCAAGCGAGTTGAGGAGAAATTAGAAATCATAGCCTTTTTTGGCAGCGAGGCTTATCTTGCTTCATGTGTACATGGAAACTTCAGGGATATTTCATATTTATATTTTTAACTTTATATAATGCTGAATATAAAGATAATGACATCATGTCTACAGTGATAATGCTGTGAACTATTCAGAAATTGGACGGAGATGGATCATTGCGTGAAACACTTGACAAGATTGTTGTTCATCACAGTCATTTCAATTGCCGTAATTTATTTATTTATTGGTATTTAAGGTAACATATTTCTGCACAGTGGCTAATCGTGACCACAACATGGAGATAACATCAAGTTTAGTCCATCATTTATACCCATATTGCGCATTTTAAAGGACTTCCAACCCAAGCAGTGGTCACACAATAAACAAGCACTACATCGGTTCCCAGGGTTCCCACAGAGTCAATTTGGTAATGAATCAAATCAAATCGGGAGGCCTAGCTGTGGATCAAATCGAAATTTCAATATTCGCATGGCCTTATATTAACTGTACATTTTCTATCTTTCTGTGTTCAAATCTGCTTACATACATCTTGGCAATTCTCCATGTTGAATAGTTTGTCATATAATAAATAAAGTTCACTTTAGGCCTAAAAAAATAAAACATCTGTTTCTCAGGCCCTCCCGCATGGTCCTTTTGGCTGCCGCATGCTATCTTTTTATAACCAATTTAAACTTAAAAAAAATTAAAAAATAATGGTTCATGTCTGATATTTTACCCAAGTTAAAAAAATTGATGAATTTGTCCCTTGAGTGCAAGAAGTCTTTGCAATGCTCTAGCATTGCAAAGCCTTCTTGCACTCAAGGGATGAAATACACCAACACTCATGCTATTCTGTAGATTATGAGGCCTAAAACATAAACCAAGAACATGAACTTTTGGTGGCAAAGAAGTAATTACTGAAATAAAAAATAAAATAAAAGAACGCTCGCCCGCATGCAATTTTACAAATAATGGCCCGAGAAACAGACGATCTACTTTGTGTGGCCTTAAAAATTATTTATTTGGTTTCACCATCTCAGGATGAGACGTTTACTAATTGATTATTAATCGATTAGTAGCTGCCTACCAGTTGACTACATAATATATCAATTGTTTCGACACGAGAGCATACATACTATTCGTATTCAAGCTTAACACATTTTACTTACCGTAAAAATAAAGTTGCCTGTTCTGTCAAATGCGACACAATATATTGCTGACAAATGTCCAAGCTTCCTGCACAACTGTGTATATTTGGAGTACATACAACTTGGAAATGCACTCTCTTTCCTTGCATGTCCACTGAGTTCACGAGCACAGAGGAGTTGAGCTACAGAATAAAACATATTTACCATAGATCCAGTATTGATGATTGATTTTCAAGTTAAATAACTCTTCAATTAACACGACTTGGGACAACATCCGCAAAAATATTTCCTACAAAATTGCAAATTTCGATTTTTTGACAGCTCATTCCAATGAGGGGTCTATGTTCTGGAGGAAAAAGTTGAAAAATAATAAATTTTGAATAGCAATTTCTTGTTTAAATAGCACTGACTGGATATTATTCATTGGTATTTAATGTCACTTTCAGAATCTATGGGTACATAATGATTGCAAAACATGTACAAAATCAAGTTTACCCGTTCATTTATACTGAACCTGCACACTTCCAAGCACTCCAAGCATTGGCACAATAAAACCGTCAACATTCATTCATTTAAATAGTCTTCAAAAATCCGACCAACACTATGAATTTCAGATGTTCATTGTTGTAATTGTTATCTAGATGCAAACACTTGAACAAGATGTGCTCCTGGAGTAATAAACACTGGATCCTGATGCTAACTAGAGGGGGTATCAGTACCCCGTGGCTCACCAGCAGGTGGCCAATGTAAAGGGGTGGCTGGAGTACAAAAAAAAGTCCAAAACCTGCACACGGAAGTCCAAAATTAAAGTAAATAAGCAGCTAAAGGGTTAAATAATATAATAATAACCCCAAGAAGCATCCTAACATAAAATAGGAACCATGGCAATATGTTACAAGGTAAGCCGCCACTTGGAAGAAAAGAAAGACAAACCTCAAAACCTGCACATAAAAGTCCAAAAAAGTATCACATTTGTTTCAAAGGGTTAAAATTGAGAAGAATACCCTGCAAATGTCACAGTAACCAAAATGGCAATATACCAGTAAGGTGAAACTCTACTTGAAAAATATCCACTTGGAAGAAAAAAAAGACAAACTTCAAAACCTGCACATAAAAGTCCAAAAAGTACCACATTTGTTTCAAAGGGTTAAATTTAGAAAAATACCCTGAAAATTTTACAGTAACCACCATGGCAATATGCCAGTGAGGTGCAACTCCACTTAGAAAAATATCAAAACCTGTACACAAAAGTCAAAAACCTGCACACAAAAGTCCAAAATTAAGGTAAATAAGCAGCTAAAGGGTTAAATAATATAATACTAGCCCCAAGAAGCATCCTAACATAAAATAGGAACCATGGCAATATGTTACAAGGTAAGTCACCACTTGGAAGAAAAGAAAGACAAACCTCAAAACCTGCACATAAAAGTCCAAAAAAGTATCACATTTGTTTCAAAGGGTTAAAATTGAGAAGAATACCCTGCAAATGTCACAGTAACCAAAATGGCAATATACCAGTATGGTGAAACTCTACTTGAAAAATATCCACTTGGAAGAAAAGAAAGACAAACCTCAAAACCTGCACATAAAAGTCAAAAAGTATCACATTTGTTTCAAAGGGTTAAAATTGAGAAAAACACCCTGAAATGTTAAGGTAACCACCATGGCAATATGACAGTAAGGTAAAACTTCACTCGAAGACAAAATTTCAAAACCTGTACACAAAAGTCAAAAATCTGCACAGAAAAGTCAAAAACCTGTACCACAAAAGTCCAAAATTCAAGTAACTAAGCATGGAAAAGGTTGAATAAAATATTAATATCCCTGAAAAGCATGCTGACATAAAAAAAAAAAAAAAAAAAAAAAAAAAAAAAAAAAAAAAAGCAAAATGAAAAAAAAATCAAAACCTGCACACAAAATTTCAAAATGAATGAATAAAATAATGAGCTAAAGGGTTAAATAATATAATAATAGCCCCAAGAAGCATGCTAACATAAAATAGGATCCATGGCAATATGCTACAAGGTAAGTCTCCACTTTGAAGAAAAGAAAGACAAACCTCAAAACCTGCACATAAAAGTAAAAAAAAAAGTATCACATTTGTTTCAATGGGTTAAAATTGAGAAAAATACCCTGATAATGTCACAGTAACCACTATGGCAATATGGCAGTAAGGTGAAACTCTACATGAAAAATATCCACTTGGAAGAAAAGAAAGAAAAACCTCAAAACCTGCACATAAAAGTACCACATTTGTTTTAAAGGGTTAAAATTTAGAAAAATACCCTGAAAATGTTACAGTAACCACCATGGCAATATGCCAGTGAGGTAAAACTCCACTTAAAAAAAATATCAAAACCTGTACACAAAAGTCAAAAACCTGTACACAAAAGTCCAAAATTAAGGTAAATAAGCAGCTAAAGGGTTAAATAATATTAATAATAGCACCAAGAAGCAGCCCAACATAAAATGGGAACCATGGCAATATGCTACAAGGTATGTCGCCACTTGGAAGAAAAGAAAGACAAACCTCAAAACCTGAACATAAAAGTAAAAAAAAAGGATGACATTTGTTACAAAGGGTTAAAATTGAGAAAAATACCCTGCAAATGTCACAGTAACCACAATGGCAATATGCCAGTAAGGTGAAACTCTACTTGAAAAATATCCACTTGGAAGAAAAGAAAGACAAACCTCAAAACCTGCACATAAAAGTAAACAAGAGGCCCCAAGGGGCCTGAGGGCGCCCACCTGACATGGTAGCCTAAATATCAACCCAGAAAATTGATTTCAACAAGTTGCATCTGCTCCTCCTAAGAAAAGCTTATACCAAATATCCAAAGATTCTGATCAGTGGATCTAAAAAAAAAAGAAGATTTTTAAAGAATATTCCTCATATTGAACTAAGTTATAATTTGGGCTCCCACAGGGAGCCCATATATGAACCCAGGGACTTGGCTTTAACAAACTTGAATCTCATCCCACCAAATATCAAAACATTCCGACTGCTGGATCTGAAGAAGAAGATTTTTAAAGAAAATTCCTCATTTTGAACTAAGTTAGAATTCAAGCTCCCACAGTGGTCCAAATATGGACCTAGGGACATGGCTTGAACAAACTTGAATCTCACCCCCCTGAGGATGCTGCATATCAAATATCAAAACATTCCAACTGCTGGATCTGAAGAAGATTTTTAAAGAAAATTCCTCATTTTGAACTAAGTTATAATTCGGGCTACCACAGTGAGCCCAAATATGAACCCAGGGACTTGGCTTGAACAAACTTGAATCTCACCCCTCTAAGCATGGTGCATACCCAATATCAAAAGATTCTGCCTGCTGGATCTTGAGAGGAAGATTTTCAAAGAAATTTGCCTGAAATGCACTAAGTTCGAATTCGAGCTTCTATAGTGAGCCCAAATATGAATCCAGGGGGCCGATTTGAACAAACTTGAATCAGATCCACCCCTCAATGTTGCATACCAAATATCAAAAGATTCTGCCTGCTGGATCTGGAGAAGAAGATTTTTTAAGAAATTTGCCTGAAATGCACTAAGTTCGAAATCGGGCTCCTATACTGAGCCCAAATATGAACCCAGGGGGCCGATTTGAACAAACTTGAATCAGATCCACCCTACAATGTTGCATACCAAATATCAAAAGATTCTGCCTGCTGGATCTGGAGAAGATTTTTTAATCTTTTTCCCATTGCCTACAGTGTTAAAAAGTGCTGACTCAGCACTTTTTCAAAGTTCTGAAAAAAGTACCTTGTGATCAAACCGATAGGGATTTTTTTTAACCATTCTATTCTACTGGATAAAAGTAAGCTTTATACAAAATAAGAATTCTCTGTGCCATGCAGTTTTGGAGATATGGCAGTTTTAATGTTTTTCCTATTTTTAGCTCCCGAGGTTCCCACGGGGCAATGAGAAAAATTCTTTTTGCATCAATCAACTACTTATGACCCATTATCATCTCATATCAAATTTGGTTCAAATCGACCTGACGGTTCTGAAAATAGAAATTTTAGGCGTGGCCAAAATTTTTGCCCCTCCCATAACGAAGGTAAATAATGCCTGACAAACTTCTCTTGAACAAACTTGATTCTAAATCTCAAAAGGACTCTGTATACCACATGTCAAGTCTCTGCTACTGGTGGTTCATTAGAAGAAAATTTAAAAAAAAATTGGCTATTTTTTCCCCACACCTCTGCTCAATATGAGCCGGAACCTATTTTGGATAAAAATCAAAATGCCCCTATATAACCACTACTTACATGAAATTTAATTAAAATGTGGCCAGTGGTTTAGGAGAAAGAGGCTCAAACACCACCTTCATGCAGGACGACAGATGACGGATGACGGACGACAGACGACGGACGACAGACAAAGAGTGATAAGAAAAGCTCACCCTGACTTTCAGTCAGGTGAGCTAAAAAAGAATCACATTTGTTTCAAAGGGTTAAAATTGAGAAAAATACCCTGAAATGTTAAGGTAACCACCATGGCAATATGCCAGTAAGGTAAAACTCCACTTGAAGACAAAATTTCAAAACCTGTACACAAAAGTCAAAAACTTGCACAGAAAACTCAAAAACCTGTACACAAAAGTCCAAAATTCAAGTAAACTAAGCATGGAAAGGGTTGAATAAAATATTACTATCCCTGAAAAGCATGCTGACATAAAAAACAAGAGGCCCCAGGGGGCCTGAGGGCGCTCACCTGACATGGTAGCCTAAATATCAACCCAGAGAATTGATTTCAACAAGTTGCATCTGCTCCTCCTAAGAAAAGCTGAAACCAAATATCCAAATATTCTGACCAGTGGATCTAAAAAAAGATTTTTAAAGAATATTCCTCATACTGAACTAAGTCATAATTCGGGCTCCCACAGGGAGCCCATATATGAACCCAGGGACTTGGCTTTAACAAACCTGAATCTCACACCCCTAAGGATTCTGCACACCAAATATCAAAACATTCCGACTGCTGAATCTGAAGAAGAAGATTTTTAAAGAAAATTCCTCATTTTGAACCAAGTTACAATTCGAGCTCCCACAATCAGCCCAAATATGGACCTAGGGACATGGCTTGAACAAACTTGAATCTTACCCCCCTAAGGATGCTGCATAAAAAATATCAAAAGCATTCATCTGCTGGATCTGAAGATTTTTTAAGAAAATTCCTCATTTTGAACTAAGTTGTCATTCAGGCTCTCATAGTGAGCCCAAATATGAACCAAGGGACTTGGCTTGAACAAACTTGAATCTCAGCCCCCTAAGGTTGCTCCATGCCAAATATCAAAACATTCCAACTGCTGAATCTGAAGAAGAAGATTTTAAAAGAAAAATTCCTCATATTGACTAAGTTATAATTTGGGCTCCCACAGGGAGCCCAAATATGGACCCATGGACTTGGCTTTAACACACCTGAATCCCCCCTCCCCCCAAGGATGCTACTCACCACATATCAAACCATTCTGACTGCTGGATCTGAAGAAGAAGATTTTTTAAGAAAATTCCTCATTTCGAACAAAGTTACAATTCAAGCTCCCACAGTGAGCCCAAATATGGACCTAGGGACATGGCTTGAACAAACTTGAATCTCACCCCCTAAGGATGCTGCATACCAAATATCACAAGATTCTGCCTGCTGGATCTTGAGAAGAAGATTTTCAAAGAAATTTGCCTGAAATGCACTAAGTTCGAATTTGGGCTTCTATAGTGAGCCCAAATATGAATCCAGGTGGCCGATTTGAACAAACTGGAATCAGATCCACCCCACAATGTTGCATACCAAATATCAAAAGATTCTGCCTGCAGGATCTGGAGAAGAAGATTTTTGAAGAAATTTGCCTGAAATGCACTAAGTTCAAATTCGAGCTTCTATAGTGAGCCCAAATATGAATCTAGGGAGCCGATTTGAACAAAATAGAATCAGATCCACCCCACAATGTTGCATACCAAATATAAAAAGATTCTGTCTGCTGGATCTGGAGAAGAAGATTTTTTAAGAAATTTGCCTGAAATGCACTAAGTTCAAATTTGGGCTCCTATACTGAGCCCAAATATAAACCCAAGGGGCCGATTTGAACAAACTTGAATCAGATCCACCCCACAATGTTGCATACCAAATATCAAAAGATTCTGCCTGCTGGATCTGGAGAAGAAGATTTTCAAAGAAATTTGCCTGAAATGCAGTAAGTTCAAATTTGGGCTCCTATACTGAGCCCAAATATACACTCAGGGGGCCGATTTGAACAAACTTGAATCAGATCCACCCCACAATGTTGCCTACCAAATATCAAAAGATTCTGCCTGATGGATCTGGAGGAGAAGATTTTTTAAGAAATTTGCCTGAAATGCACTAAGTTCGAAATCGGGCTCCTATACTGAGCCCAAATATGAACCCAGGGAGCCGATTTGAACAAACTTGAATCAGATCCACCCTCCAATGTTGCATACCAAATATCAAAAGATTCTGCCTGCTGGATCTGGAGAAGAAGATTTTTTAATGTTTTTCCCATTGCCTACAGTGTTAAAAAGTGCTGACTCAGCACTTTTTCAATGTCCCGAAACTGTACCCTATGATAAAACCGATGGCAATTTTTTTTTACCAATTCTTTCTGTTGGTCCTAAGGAAGCTTCACACCAAATAAAAATTCTCGGTGCCGTGCAGTTTTGGAGATATGGGCGTTTTAATTTTTTTCTATTTTTAGCTCCTGCGGTTCCCATGGGGCTACAGGAAAAAAAAAATCAGCATAAATTAGGTACTTATGACCCAATAAACCCTCACATAAAATTTGGTTCAAATCAGCCTCTCGGTTTAGAAAATAGAAATTTTGGGTGGGGCCAAAAATTTTGCCCCTCCCATAACGACGCCAAGTATAGCCCCACAAACTTCTCTTGAACAAATCTGAGTCTACACCTCAAAAGGAAGCTGCACACCAAATATCAAGCCTCTGCTACTGCTGGTTCATGAGAAGAAGATTTTTTAAGATTTCAGCACACTTTTTGGGTGTGGACCTACCCACGGGCGGGGCAACTTGATTTGAACAAAATCAAATTGCGATGTCATAACAAACTATTATTTCAAATATCAATTAAATTGGTTCAGCAGTTTGGGAGGAGAAGACGCAAACACCATGTTCACGGACGCCGGATGCCAGACGACGGACGACGGATGACGGACGACGGACGGTGAGTGATCACTATAGCTCTCCTGACTGAAAGTCAGGTGAGCTAAAAAAGCAAAATAAAAAAAAAAAATCAAAACCTGCACACAAAAGTTAAAAATGAATGAATCCGGACACCGATGCCGCCGACATGAGGGCTATGCCATAGGCTCACACAACTATCGTTGGTGAGCCAAAAACCATGGGTTTGTACAAGCTTGACTTTCAATGGGTTATATTTTTACGATTTCTTTTGTTTAGTGCCAAACAGGGCTGCATCAAAGGGGGGAGGGGGATTATACACAATCAAATCAAATACAATACACATGAAATGTGAAAGTGGTTAATATTTCAGCAATATTTTAGAGGT